>OY757026.1:98303365-98903365 GCA_963580285.1 Lucinisca nassula
CGGTCGTTAGCTCTGCTTCTAGCTAATTAAATTAATTTGCCTTAGAATCCCTTCAATTCATCACGAAAACACGCCTATGCAATTTAGACCCCCTCGTATCCCTATACTATATAGAACAACTGGGATGAACCTAATTTTTCTTTGTGCTCTAAAATATAGCATGTGGGTACTCGCTAGAACCGTTCGGATGAGGCGGTTCTAACGAGTACCCACAATCTATATATTGAGCAGAAATAAGAAAATTATCACAATTTTTCATCTTAAAATTTGCTTTTTTGGCGGTAAAGTTTACAATGTGTTTGTATAGGTGTGTTTTCGCAATGTCAAGCAATACATGCATTGCGAAACTGTTAGAATTTACCCCAGTTATTATTGTTTTAGGTTTGTTTTTATTTACGATAATAATTATGTTTCCGTTTGTGTGTTATTTTTCTAATAACACAAGTAATTCATGAATAATTCTTCGGTCTAATAGTCACAATTTCATTGGAATAGTGGAAGTTCTATCGCAAGTCAGTCGCTTAATAATTCGATGTCAGGTCAGTAAGGGCGAGGATTGTGGCCACGTGGATTCGGTTTAAGCCCCCCCCCCCCCACCCCCAGTGGAATTCCTTTCATTATCCGTTCCAAGGCGGTTCTTCTGCTGTGGATTGAAGCAACAGCATATATACATGCATTGACTAGCTGACTAACAAAAAACAACAGATTGCTTATCAATAAAAGATTCATGTAGAACTCTTTAGCATATTATACATGTGAATTCGACAAATATTCCTCAGTTAAACTCTAATGGCTATGTTATTTCATATCTCGAAGAGAAAAATAGAAGTGCAGGCAATGATCAGGAATCTATACATGTACAACCAAACCACACCACCCATCAGAGACACCAAAGGGGAAGAAACACGTGTATTAAATAACTAGACCCTAATGGAAACATCAATTGCGGAAAGTCAGAAGGACAGTTACTTTCCCACCAAATCCAAAACCAAAAGGTATAAACGATACAAACACTTAAAGAAAAATCATAACAAAATACGCGACAGAAGAACCGCCATGGAACGGTCATCATATCTACGTTATAATTACATTAGAAAATCTCAAAATTGACAGGCAAAATGTTTTCCTATCCCTCCGATATATTTTCTTTCTTGTGAACTTATTTTTAGTCTTGATATCTGGGGAAGTAAAATATGTCCTTAAAGCTATTCTAGTCTGCAACGTCCGTGCTGTGGTGGTATAGGGGATGGTATAAGTGATGGTATAAGTGACGGTATAAGTGACAGAATGATCAAGGAGCAAGCTGAACACACAACTGAGCCACTAGATGTCACTTCACTATTAAAAATAGAAGTGGAGGCAATGATCAGGAATCGATACAATTAACCCACAGCTCACATCAGAGGCACCAAAAGGAAAGAAACATAAACATGAAACAAGAGACTCTAATGGAATCATCAATAGCGGAAACGGCCCACGCCCATAGGGCTTGAAGAAATATATGGGCTGCATGATGCTTCCGCTGAATCAGGCCTGCACACTAGTACTGGTAAACCGCTTAGAGGATCTAAGCCTGTCCAGGAAGCGCGGTGCGAGGCGGACGGTCCATGCTAATAAGCCCTATTGGTTTCATTGGACGACAGGGCTTGAGATGTCATTTCATCTCAACGTCGGGTAAAAGTCCCACAAAATTGGTAGCAACGTCTCCAGAATGACCTTTAAAGTGTTGACGGGGACGTTAAACCTCAAATCAAACAAACAAACAAACAATCAATAGCGGAAAGCCAAAAGGACAGCTACTTTCCCATAGAATGGCCAATAGGCTATCCAAAATAAAATAACATTATCGACACAAACACCCAAAGACAAACCAGAACAAAAATAAACCGCGACAGTAGAACCGCCCTAGAACGGTCTGCGGAAACGAATTCAACTGGGGGGGGGGGGAGGGGGGGGGGAAGGGGGGAGCTTAAATCGATTTCACGTGACCACAACCCCCATCCTTACTTCCGTCGCGATTATGACAAATAACACGCCCAGTCCACAAAAAGGCCCCTGACCACCAGCGCAACATCTCCGTGAAGGACTGTTGCATCAAGTTCAGAAAATTAGAAGGCTACTTATTGTTTAACAATAGACCAATTGTTTCATTCTGTAATATCGACAAAACTTTTGAAAAATCCATTTTCAATACATATACAATCACTTATGAAATAATATCCTGAAAACGCACCAGTCGAACTTTAAACTAGGGGATTCGGCTAAATCTTTGCAACACATTAAATTAAAATAGAAGTGAGGGCAATGATCAGGAATTGCTACAATTAACCCACAGCCCCACCAGAGACACCAAATTGAAAGAAATATATCAATAACCGAAAGCCAAAAGGACAGTTACAAATGTTCTAGAAAGGTTTATCCTTTGGGAGCAAGGAATACACCATAGAACTGGAAAATATCGAGTATACATGTTTTCTGGACCGGACTAGCTAGTTTTGGCCTATTAGGCCTCATCAGTGACCCTAAGATATTTTCAAAATTCCACAATGGAATCAATGATCCCAAAGGACAAGAAAATATAAACTACACTATGATGTACAAGCCTCCGATTTTTGGTGAAGAAGGAAAGGTAGTTTTTTAATGATTTGGTGTTGATTTTTTAGTTCACGGAGATGTTGCACTGGTGAGTAAGAAGGCCTTCATGCGGACTGATCAAATTATATGTCTAAATCGCGACGGAAATAAGGTAAAGGATTGTGGCCACGTAAACACGATTTAAGCCCCACAGTGGAATTCGTTTGACTGGACGTTCCAAGGCGGATTTTTCTGTCGCGGTTAATTTTGTTATGGTTTGTCTTTGAGTGTGTGTATCGCTTATATTATTTTGTTTTGGATAGCAAATTGTCCATTTTGTGGGAGAGTAAGTGTCCTTTTGGCTTTCCGCCATTGATGTTTCCATTAGGGTCCAGTTGTTTCATGTTTGCGCTTCTTTTCCTTTGGTGTCTCTGATAGGAGATATGGGTTAATTGTATCGAATCCTGATCAATGCCTTCACTTTTATTTTCTATATTGTCAGCAAAGCGTTTGATGGTACGCGGCACAAAGGACTTATAATATTCTGTAATGTGAGACGCCAAGTTCGACAACTTTAAATCGGGTGTTTTTTCTACGGGTACCCCGGTTTTCGCCCCACTCTGATTAAGGATCGGCTAGACATGATTGAAATAATCTTGAAAGGGCCTACCCTTCCATCCAGGGCCTACCCTTTCATCCCCCACACAAACAAAATACAGTCCAACCTGTGTTAAGCAAGCACCTTAGGGATAATGAAAATATGCTTGCTTAAGACAGGTGCTTGCTTAATACAGGTGAATTTTAATGCATTTGCCTTCTTCGGGAACTAAATGCCCGCTTGCTTAAGACAGGTTGCTTGCTTAATAGAGGTGGCCACTAAGACAGGTTTTACTGTAAACGAATAAATAATTAAAATAAAATTATAAGCAACTGGAATCACAGCCATTCTCTCGGCTGGTTTGAGGATTACCTTCAAGACAACGTTCTCTTTTTTACAGTCAAACTTCAATGGCTCGAATACCTTTTGGACCTCGAAAATCTGTTCGAAACAGGGGTAGTTCGAGCCTCTGAGGGTTACTGCCAGGAGGCATAAAGGGGGTAATTTTGGAACACCTTTTCAGTGTTATGTAATAAAAATGTATGCTGTGTGTACCCATCAGAATCGCCTCATCGAATTTTGGGACAACTTTTCAGTGTTCTGTAATAAAAATGTATGCTGAGTGTACTCATTAGAATCGCCTCATCGAGGCGATTCTAATGAGTACACACATCATCATTTGCAATATAGTCGCAAACCTCCTTAATTATAACGCACTACTTCTTATGTAGAGGAATTCCATATGGACTCAAAACGGGTTCGACTCAGCCATAGTATACGAACAATCGGTGTTCGAGCCATCGAAGTTCTACTGTATTTCCTAGTGTCATGTCAGACTGAAGCTTATGAATGCTTGTGTTCCCCGCAATGTTCTTTGTCAAGCCCACATCATTGTCTTTTATTTATTAATGGTACTGTGCTTGATATAGGGTCAGAAAAAAGATTCTTTGCAGATGAAACCTCTTTATGTATTGTTGGTGAGCATCCGGAGACTGCTGCTTTAAAAATAGATGCAGGCTTTCAAAGTATCTCTAATTTGGCTATTAAACGGTGTGTGCCAATTTATCATTCCTTTGTTTTTGTTGTTCACCAAGCAGTAAAATCCGTAATGATTTGAAGCAGAGCAATGCAATTTAGGCTTGAACATTGAAAACAGGAAAGGGGATGCACAGTTGATGTTTCTGCTGTATATTAGCGCATTCGAGATAGGGGCACAGCGTTTCCTACGAAATCACTTGTCCTTAAAACAATGACTCCATTCAGTAGGCCCTAACCCTGATAAAATAGAATCATTGCTAGGCGCCTTAGACTCTAGAAGGATTTTTATGCCCCCGGAATCTAAGAGATTCGGGGGCATATAGTTTTTGGTCTGTCTGTCTGTGTGTCTGTCTACAAAAACCTTAACATTGGGCATAACTTTTGAATGGTAATAGATAGAGCTTTCATATTTCACATGTGTATACCTTATCACAAGACCTTTCCAGTGGTACCATAATTTTTTATCTCGTGACCTTGAACTTGACCTTTGACCTATTTTTTTCAACATTTTTCCGTTTGTCTGTTTGTCTGTCTACAAAAACCTTAACATTGGGCATAACTTTTGAATGGTAATAGATAGAGCTTTCATATTTCACATGTGTATGCCTTATCACAAGACCTTTCCAGTGGTACCATAATTTTTGATCTCGTGACCTTGAACTTGACCTTTGACCTATTTGTTTCAAAATTTTTAAAAACATTAACATTGGCCATAACTTTCGATTGGTAAGTGATAGGGCTTTCATATTTCATATGTGCATTCATTGTCACAAGACCTTTCTAGTGGTACCATAATTTTTGACCTTGTGACCTTGACAGTGATGTTTGAACTACTTTTTAAAAACTTTAACATTGGCCATAACTTTCGATTGGTAAGTGGTAGGGCTTTCATTTTTCACATGTGCACTCCTTGTCACAAGACATTTCTAGTGATACCATAATTTTTGACCTCTTGACCTTGACGTTTGACCTACTTTTATAAACTTTAACATTGGCTTTCGATTGATAAGTAGTAGGGCTTTCATATTTAACATGCGCTGTCCGGGGGCATCAGTGTTTCACAAACACATCTTGTTTTTTTATAAATGAGATTTTGTTTTTGTCGTGCGCATAGCGGGAAAAATGTTCATTTGCGAAATATAATAAATTGCGTTCTCTTCATTTGTTTAAAATAGGTTCTGAAGTTAGGTCCTTTGGAAGCAAATAATACACCAACAAAACGAAAATAGCAGACTCGGTTTTATTGAGTCTGTTTATGACCAGTACTGAAATGTGTTACACCGGCCACGCCCCCTAGTGACGGCTTAAGCAGAACTCTATTTTCAAAAGGATTCAAAATTAACTCAATGAACCCAAAGGACCGGGCAATATAATCTGCATTATGATGGTGCACGGGGATACGTTTACGGCCACCACACGACACAACACCAGCTGCAGTGAAGATAAATAAGTTCTGAAGTTAGATCCTTTGGAAGCAAAGAATACACAAAATAAACGAAAATAGCAGACTCGGTGTTATTGAGTCTGCTCATGGCCAGTACTGAAATGTGCAACACCGGCCTCGCCCAAGAGCACCGGCTTAAGCAGAACTCTATTTTCAAAATGATTCAAAATGATCTCAATGGTCCAAAAGGACCAGAAAATATAATCTGCACTATAATGATGTACGGGGAGACGATTAACGGTCGCCTAACGACACAACACCAGCTGCAGTGAAGATAAATAAGTTCTGAAGTTAGATCCTTTGGAAACAAAGAATACACCAATAAACGAAAATAGCAGACTCGGTGTTATTGAATTTGTTCATAACCAGTACTGAAATGTGCAACACAGGCCACGCCCCTAGCGCCTGCTTAAGCAGAACTCTATTTTCAAAATGATTCAAATTTAACCCAATGATCCCAATGGACCAGAAAATATAATCCTCAGTATGGTGATATACGGGGAGACGTTTTACGGCCGCCACACGGCACAACACCAGCTGCAGTGAAGATAAATAATAAGATAATTAACACTGAAAATTTCACGCTAAATAAGGTAGACATTGTGTTTCTAGAAGTCGGCACTAAAAGTATGGCTATCACAGGAGACGGAGTTATTATTTCTTGTATTTTTTTTCTTTGCAAATGACGGGCACCAATCTTATTTGGACAGAAACACAATTATTCGATTTATGAATGTTCTTGTGAGACTGTGATGCTGCGCAGGAGCGCTTGACCCTTTGCTTTTTTAATATTTGATGAGTACGTATTAAGCATTCCTAAATAGAAGTGGAGGAAATGATCAGGAATCGATACAATCAACCCACAGCTCCCAACAGAGACACCAAGGGGAAAGAAACACAAACATGAAGCGGAAAGCCAAAAGGACAGTTACCTTCCCACAAAATGGTCAATAGGTTATCCAAAATAAAGTAATATAAGCAACACAAACACCCAAAGACAAACCATAAAAAAAATAATAATAAACCGCGACAGAAGAACCGCCTTTGAACGGTCAGCGGAAACGAAATCCACTGAGAGGCTTAAATCGATTTTTCGTGGACACAATCCTCGCCCTCACTTTTGTCGCGATTTAGACATATACCTTGTTCAGTCCGCATGAAGGCCTCCTAAGCCTAAGGACCCGACGGAGTTTACATGATAATAGGGTCCGGCGTCCGCCGTTGTTTTCTTTAGCAATCTCGAAAGAATTCTCCTCTGAGATCACCGGGCAAATTCCGGATGAAGGTAAATAACATGAGCCGAGTCACATCACCAGCATGCTCGAAATCTCCAAAAGTAAAATCCCGATGGATATGGAACAATATACATCTGCCCTTACCTTTGGTGGACAGACATACTTAAATTGAGATAAAAGTCACAGGCCTGAAAGAAATGGCGGTGAAACGCCTACTGTTTAGTCAGAAAACTGTCTTACTCTCTTCTTTTCCCGAACCTGTGCCGGTAGGATCAAACAGAATATAAGAATCTTATATGAGTGTGATGGTTGGATGGAAAAATCCGTTCCGAGGGACACTGTCTGGCTGTAACGAGATGGAATAGGAAACCTCTCTGGTGCTTATGCACATCTAAATTATTTTTGTAGATATATGGTAGGGCGGTGCGAGTGAAATATTTTAGGTGAAATATGGTACGCAAACTGTGCTGCTCCATGAACAAGTCATGCACATATCATACGATGTATGCATGAGTGGTTTATAGAGATCTGTTTTTACAATACAGGGGGCCGCTATAAGGCTGAGTTCCATAAAATTTGCCTAAAAATCGCCAACCGCCAAATTGTGCCATATATGATTTTCATTCCCGTCACGTGTTGTGTGGGTGTTCGTTTTGACAGGAGTCATGGCATTGATTTATAGGGTCGTTTCATCAATTTTTCCTATGGGAAGTATACTATTTGAACGCAAATCCATTATCTACTCGATTTTTGCAATCTAGCTTTATTTGTGGACGGTATCTCCACCTCGCCACGATCTTAGCAAGCTAATATGAGTAGGCATGATTTTCTGGTAATATTCATAGATATATAAACCCTGAGAAAAACGAACACTTTAGCAGCAGGTCAAGGTGTAACGTGTACCTACAACATTGTGTCGGGAAATAGAAAGTATATTGAAAGGTATGTTAAATCTATGTTTAGTATTATTTTTGTATGAACATGCTTGTAGGTTTTGGAGGGGTTTACTTCTAGTATACTCCAACTTTCTGAAGCCTATTCTGAATTCACTGTTGAAGCCTGTAGTGATTAGGCTTCTAGCTTTGCCAGTTAGAGGTCGCAGGATTGATCCCAGGCTTCTCCAGTAGTGGAATGAGTCTTTCTAAGAGAGGTCCTGTCTCATTCTGACCCTAGATATTGGTGAGACGTAAAGTTTGGACACCTGCTCATTCTGGATTCATTTAGGCTTTTAGACCCCTTTTGTAAAATGTAACTAATAAACGCCGGGTCACTTGTTTGACCCATGACTTTTGACTAGCTGTGGTTAGAAAACCGTGGTTCCGTCCCAATATGATATTAGGTGTAGAGGGGACGTAAACTTGAGACGGGTTTAACCATACCTTCATCATCAGGGCAAACTCTTACAAGAGCCTGTCGGGTTATCCGTGATGATGAACCGTAATGAATTTTATTTTACAAGCGTGTTCACTTTGAGTAGAAATAATTTTGTTCAAGAAGAATTATAAGTTCATTTTGTAATGATGCCGTTTTGTCTGATAACTCAGTTTGTGCATGTATGTACATATAAAGAACGTGATGATAATAAGTGGGAGTATTTGGTCGCCACACGTCATAACGGCCTGAGCGGCGGGGATGACGTCAGCTGCGTCATCGGCGTCGCGAGGACGGTTGTGACGGGGTGCCTACCAAATACAGAGAGAATTTACGGCAAACAGTGTTGGCCCTTTATGAGACACTAACAAATGTTGTGATTATAGATGAAAATCTTCTGTTTGTAGTTTCTATCTGTTATTAATGTAATGAATTTGTGAATAACTATATTTGTGAGCCGTGTCGCGGAGAAGGATATGAAAAAGAGATTATTATGTTTCCTGTAATTGGCGGCTGACCAGGTAGCGCAAAGGCGTGGTCTGTTCAATTGCCTCTTACTTGTGATAATGTAGTGAGCACAAATTTGATGAGTATTATGCTCAGTAGTAGTGAGCATTTATTGATTTCTGTAGTGCTCAGTAAGGAAACATGAACTTTGAGTATTATTGTGTCAAGCGCTGGGTGCTGATAATTTGATGCACAGTCAAGTTGAGTTCTGCTGTGCGGTTATTTGTCGCATGCACTAATCAGCCTGTATGTCTGGTCGGCGCATGCGCAATAACGGTATATGCATGAACATATTCTTACTTCTCCGGGAGGGGGATCATGATATAGCATGTATGTTTTGTGACTCGTGTCTTAGTCCAGTTATCGTAATTTGCAGGCACAACAATGTGTGGTGACCTGCTGCTCCCTGCGATATAGCAGCAGGTACTGGTACGACGCTGGGGGTTAGGGTCCAGCACGGGCGGACAGACCACCATAATCTGCGTATACCAATGTTCATTGTGAACAAATGCGAGACCATGGAAGAGGTCAACTAAATAACCTGCAGGTGATTCGGACGATCGCTAAACCTGTGATCGGCAAACCTGTGATCGCTAAACCTGTGATCGGCAAACCTGTGATCGCTAAACCTGTGATCGGCAACTATGTCGATAGACTAGTTTGCACTAGTTCGCGAGAGGAAAATTCACGCGAGAGGGGGATTCACCCTAAGTTATAAACTGGCCAGTCGCGTCTTGTGTTGTTTCTTTTTTTGTTTTTGTTGTTGTTTTTGTTGTTTGCTTCTGTAGGTATTCACGTCACCCGTTTCGAGCACAGAACATTGTTTTGCCTTCGGAGCGGACGTCGTGAGTTGGCTACAGAAGCAACAATTTGTGTTGTTTTGTGTTAGTAAGTGTTACATGTAGATACTGTAAATAATTCATGTCATTCATCTAATATCTTTCTTGTGCCTTACCCCACAGCTGCCCGTACACCTGTCAGAGATCACGCTCGGTTGTCTTGTCAGCATGGGGGTTTGCGGGACGCCGTAAACCCACATTTAACATTTGGTGTCAGAAAAAGGAATTTTGATCTCTGGCTGGTGTTCCCGGCTGTGGAACAGCACATTGATACTCTGAATCATCAATTTAAAAAAAAATGTATTGACCGCCACATTTAGAAATTAACTTGAATCTTCCTTCCTGCGTTGATGAAGTGCGAAACCCATGTATTCAACTGAATGGATACTGACAAGTTGATAATTTCTGAGCAGGAAGGCAAGGCAAACCCCACTTTCTCTTGGTAACGAAAAATTTAAGTAGACCCCACTTAATTGTGTTACCTGACATTCTACTAAGTTAAACTGGAGTTACTAATTGATCTTACCCACACATGGTTCTGACGTAGTGACGTTAACAATTTACTGACGTTGACATAACGGTAGCGTTAATATTTACGCTGTGGCTTGAGGTTAGGTATGACGTAATAGAAACATTAATGGTGACTTGTTATGATCGGAGTTTTGTAATGTGATGAAACTTCGGATTGTAGCATTTTTCTGTAAACGTCGTTAGTTTATGACGTCATATTAGACTATCAGTGCGTAACGTCATACTTTGCTGAAAGCATTTGACATTTCAAATCGCGTGTGCTTTAATAACTAACGTTTTAGTTAGATTAACGCGTATAACACATATCTTAACGTTTTAGTTAAGCACATTCAATCATCACTGATCATAACTTATCAGTTTATAGTGGTTTTGATAGTAACGTGAGATTTACGTTATCAATAATGGAGCGTTTAATGCAAATGGGAAAGGACTTAGGTTATGAGGGGAAGGCGTTACAAGGTTTTGTTAAGGAGCAGCAAGATATTGAGCGGGCAGAAAGGTCTGAAGAAAAGGAAAAGGAAAGGACAGAAAAAGAAAAGGAAAGGGCAGAAAAAGAAAAGGAAAGGGAGGAAAAGGAAAAGGAAAGGGCACATGAACTAGCTGAGTTAGAAGAAAAGGAAAGGGAAAAGGAAAAGGAAAGGGCACATGAACTAGCTATGTTGAATGTTAATAAGGAACTTGAAATGGCACGCATTAAGAGTGAAAGGGAGGCAAAAGAGATTAGTGAGGCCCATTTAGAACAAATAAAACATGGGTTTGAGCTACAGCACCAAAAATTAAGGAATCAATTAGAAATGCAGAGAACGAAGCTCGAGCTAGAATTTCAAAAGCAAAAAGCTGAGAAGGTGGCGCATGCCCGGGATCCTAAGTTACCTTATTTTGAAGAGGGTAAAGATAAAATGGATAGTTATTTATCTAGGTTTGAGAAATATGCTACGGCTAATAAATGGGATAAGAGTGTTTGGGCCGCGTATTTAAGTGCATTGCTCAAAGGGCGCGCACTTGATGTATATGACCGGTTGTCAAATGAGGATGCGGCGGATTATGAAAAGTTAAAGGATGCTTTATTAAAGAATTTTGACATGACAGAGCGCGGATTTGGGAAGCAGTTTCGTTATAGTAGGCCCGAGAAATCAGAAACGTTCATACAGTTCAGTAGTAGACTGAGAAGTTATTTAGAAAAATGGCTTAATATGGCAAAGATAGAAAAATCTTTTCCGGCTGTCTGTGATTTCATGGCAAGGGGTCAGTTCCTGGAGTCATGTAATAGAGAACTGTATGTACATCTGAAGCCAAAACAGTTTGGTAATTTAGATGAAATGGCTAGGGAGGCAGATTTGTTTGCAGAAGCGCGCGGGGGCGTATACAGTTGCATTAATAAGGGGCAACGCGATAATAGAGGCGCAGCGCAGGGTAAACAGGACAAAGTTGACTCGAACAAACCGAGTGGTAGATCGGATATCAAGTGTAGCATATGCGGTAAGGGGCATTTAACAATTAAATGTTTTAAGAACCCCGACAGGAAACAATTGTATAGCGCAGAGGTAGGAGCAACTGGAGTTGGGGATAGCGGTGTTAAGGAAAATTTTAACACGCGCGTAGAGACTCAAGGTTCTCAGGTTAAGAATGAGAATATGCAGAATGTAGGTCGTGGTTATACACGTGGTCGTGGTAATTTTAGAGGGTCTTTTCGCGGACGCGGTAAGAATAATAGCACACCACGTGGCGCAGCATACCAAGTTAGTTTTTGTCAAACGGAAGTAACTAGGAAAGGTGATGAGATTGGAAGTATTTTTGAAAATAAGGTTGGTGATCCTTTGATTTCGGATAGGGAGGAGTGTAGTAAGGAAACTAGGGAAGGTGTCTGTTACTTCTTAAAGGCAAGGTTACCAACGGCACAAGGATTGGTTAATAATAAAAAGGTGGTTGTATTAAGAGATACTGGGTGTACAGGCTGTGTCGTTCGGAGAAGTTTGGTTTCGGATAGTCAGTTAATAGGGAAGGAATCTAATGTTACGTTGATTGATGAATCCACACAAAGGTATCCATTGGCAATGATTGACATTGATTGTCCTTTTTTCATTGGGAAAACGGAAGCTTTGTGTATGGATGATACGTTGTACGATTTGGTTATCGGTAACATTGATGGATCAAAACTTCCTGATATGTCTCATTTCTCAGCTGCGGCTGTAACTAGGTCTCAAACTAGGCAGGATGAATAGCCTTACAGAAAACTTAAGGTGTCCGATCAGATCATTAACGATGACAAGGAGGCTTTCAAGCAAGCACAGGTTGATGATCCAACTTTGGAAAACATCAAGAAAAGGGTTGTATCTGGGAACAAGACTGTGAGTCGTGGTTTAAACCGAGGTGAAACTAGGTTTATTGAGAAAAAGGGTTTGGCATATAGGGAGTTCACAAAGGGTAACAAAGTCTCTTTCCAACTTGTGGTCCCTCAAAGTTTCCGAGGAAAGGTGTTGAAACTGGCTCATGAAACGCTTATGTCTGGACATATGGGTATTAGGAAGACATTGGATAGAGTTGTAACTGAGTTTTACTGGCCCGGTATTTGCGGTGATGTCGCTAGATTTTGTAAATCTTGTGATATTTGTCAGAGAACCATTCAGAAAGGTCGGGTCACTAAAGTACCTCTAGGAAAAATGCCATTGATTGATACGCCATTTAAGAGGGTGGCAGTGGACATAGTTGGTCCAATTGAGCCTCGATCTGATAGGAAATCTCGGTATATTTTAACCATGATAGATTATGCGACAAGGTATCCAGAGGCGATAGCTTTACCGAGTATTGAGACGGAACGTGTCGCGGAAGCGCTTATTGAAATGTTTAGTAGGGTTGGCATTCCTGATGAAATGTTGACTGATTGTGGATCGCAGTTTAATGCTGAGGTAATGAAGGAAGTCAGCAGACTTCTTTCTCTTCAACAGTTAACGTGTAGTCCGAGACACCCAATTTGCAACGGCTAGATAGAGCGTTTCCACGCTACGTTAAAGCAGATGTTACGTCGCATGTGTGCTGAACGTCCAAAAGATTGGGATAAATATCTTCCAGCTTTATTATTTGCGGTTAGGGAAGTCCCACAAGAGTCTTTAGGATACTCCCCTTTTGAGTTGTTATATGGACGTAACGTCAGAGGTCCAACGGCAATATTAAGAGAATTATGGGCTGAAGAGGTACGCGATGAGCAAGTTCTTTCGACGTATCAATACGTTATTGAGCTTAGGGAACGGTTAGAGCAGACATGCAAATTAGCGCGTGGTAATTTAAAGAAGGTTCAGATTAAGCAGAAAGCTTATTATGATAAAGGCGCGAGGTCGCGTAAATTTGACGTCGGCGATAAAGTGCTGTTGTTACTACCGACAGACAGTAATAAATTATTGCTTCAATGGAAAGATCCTTATGAAGTGGTTGAGGTAGTAAACAGAACGGATTATAAGATTGACGTCAATGGAAATGTTAACACATATCACGCTAACATACTGAAGCAATATGTGGAACGTCAAAATGTGACGTCACATTGCTTGCTTTCTGTAGAGTCCATTCCGTCAACTGAAAATGATGACGTTGACGAATTCTCATTGGAAGATTGCGCTTTTCCTAATGCAAAGCAACCAGAGACGTTTAAGGACGTCAATATTTCAGAAATGTTAACGCAGGATCAGCGTAAAGAAATAGAGACGTTGATAAAAGAATACCCGGACGTACTGTCCAGTGTACCAGGACGAACTGACCAAATAGAACACGACATAAAGTTGCTGACGTCGGAACCAGTGAGGTCAAAAGGTTATGCCATACCATATAAAGTACGGGATGTAATGGAAAAGGAAATTCAAGATATGTTAGATTTAGGAGTTATTGAGCCATCAATATCTCCATACTCATCCCCTGTAGTACTTGTCCCTAAAAAAGATGGTTCGGTGCGGTTCTGCATTGACTTCCGTAAACTTAATAAAGTGACGGAGTTCGATGCAGAACCAATGCCAAATATGGAGGAGGTTATAAATAGAATGTCGGGGCACAAATACTTTAGCAAATTAGATTTGTCAAAAGGTTATTGGCAGGTAAAAATGACGTCTAAGGCAAAACCCTTAACTGCGTTCGAAACCCCCAAAGGCTTGTTTCAATTCAAAACTATGCCCTTCGGTTTGGTAAACTCAGGAGCAACATTTTGCAGGTTGATGAGAATGATTCTGTCCGAACTTTCTAACGTTGATAGCTTCGTCGATGATATGTGGATCTTTACCGAAACTTGGAAAGACCACTTGACGTCATTACGTGAAGTTTTGGATAGACTTAGGACAGCCAAGTTGACGGCAAAACCTTCTAAGTGTATGATTGGGTATAGCAGTATCGAATGTCTTGGTCACAGTGTAGCTGCTCAGTCAGTTAGACCGCAAGAAGACAAGATACAAGCTATAAAGGATGCTCCTCGACCTTCCACTAAGAGACAACTAAAGTCATTTCTTGGGTTGGCTGGTTTCTACCGCCGTTTCATTCCAAATTTCTCATCTATTGCTGCCCCTTTGACAGATTTAACTAAGAAAAGTAGACCTAACAAGATCACAGACTGGCAGGACCATCATGAAAAGGCTTTCCAGACCCTGAAGAATAGACTCACGTCTAGTCCTATTCTTCGTCTTCCTATCTTTCATGATGGGAATCCGTTCATACTCCGGACGGACGCTTCTGATGTTGGAATAGGAGCCGTTTTGCTCCAAGAATTTGAAGGGGAAGGACGACTTCCCATTGCTTATGCCAGCAAGAAACTTTTGCCTCGTGAGAAAAACTATTCTGTGATGGAGAAGGAATGTTGGGCTATTATCTGGGGTGTTGAGAAATTTCGCAAGTATCTTTACGGAGTAGAATTCTTGCTTGAGACAGACCACAAGCCCTTGTCTTATATGCAAACAGCAAAAGTTCTCAATCCTCGAATTATGCGTTGGGCAATGAAACTACAGCCGTATAGATTTCGGATTATTGCAATTCGGGGCCAAGAAAATTTGGGGGCAGACTACCTTAGTAGGTAATTCTTCGCACGGTTGTTGTGTAAATAGCTGTCTTGTTTAGATAGGTTCATCCTATTCCATCTCTGTACACAAGGAAAAAAACATTTCTGATTGTTTTTTCTCCAAAAGGGGAAACCTTTGTTACGAGATGGAATAGGAAACCTCTCTGGTGCTTATGCACATCTAAAAAATTTTAGTAGATATATGGTAGGGCGGTGCGAGTGAAATATTTTAGGTGAAATATGGTACGCAAACTGTGCTGCTCCATGAACAAGTCATGCACATATCATACGATGTATGCATGAGTGGTTTATAGAGATCTGTTTTTACAATACAGGGGGCCGCTATAAGGCTGAGTTCTATAAAATTTGCCTAAAAATCGCCAACCGCCAAATTGTGCCATATATGATTTTCATTCCCGTCACGTGTTGTGTGGGTGTTCGTTTTGACAGGAGTCATGGCATTGATTTATAGGGTCGTTTCATCAATTTTTCCTATGGGAAATATACTATTTGAACGCAAATCCATTATCTACTCGATTTTTGCTATCTAGCTTTATTTGTGGACGGTATCTCCACCTCGCCACGATCTTAGCAAGCTAATATGAGTAGGCATGATTTTCTGGTAGTATTCATAGATATATAAACCCTGAGAAAAACGAACACTTTAGCAGCAGGTCAAGGTGTAACGTGTACCTACAACATTGTGTCGGGAAATAGAAAGTATATTGAAAGGTATGTTAAATCTATGTTTAGTATTATTTTTGTATGAACATGCTTGTAGGTTTTGGAGGGGTTTACTTCTAGTATACCCCAACTTTCTGAAGCCTATTATGAATGCACTGTTGAAGCCTGTAGTGATTAGGCTTCTAGCTTTGCCAGCTAGAGGTCGCAGGATTGATCCCAGGCTTCTCCAGTAGTGGAATGAGTCTTTCTAAGAGAGGTCCTGTCTCATTCTGACCCTAGATGTTGGTGAGACGTAAAGTTTGGACACCTGCTCATTCTAGATTCATTTAGGCTTTTAGACCCCTTTTGTAGAATGTAATTAATAAACGCCGGGTCACTTGTTTGACCCATGACTTTTGTCTAGCTGTGGTTAGAAAACCGTGGTTCCGTCCCAATATGATATTAGGTGTAGAGGGGACGTAAACTTGAGACGGGTTTAACCATATCTTCATCATCAGGGCAAACTGTTACAAGAGCCTGTCGGGTTATCCGTGATGATGAACCGTAATGAATTTTATTTTACAAGCGTGTTCACTTTGAGTAGAAATAATTTTGTTCAAGAAGAATTATAAGTTCATTTTGTAATGATGCCGTTTTGTCTGATAACTCAGTTTGTGCATGTATGTACATATAAAGAACGTGATGATAATAAGTGGGAGTATTTGGTCGTCACACGTCATAACGGCCTGAGCGGCGGGGATGACGTCAGCTGCGTCATCGGCGTCGCGAGGACGGTTGTGACGGGGTGCCTACCAAATACAGAGAGAATTTACGGCAAACAGTGTTGGCCCTTTATGAGACACTAACAAATGTTGTGATTATAGATGAAAATCTTCTGTTTGTAGTTTCTATTTGTTATTAATGTAATGAATTTGTGAATAGCTATATTTGTGAGCCGTGTCGCGGAGAAGGATATGAAATAGAGATTATTATGTTTCCTGTAATTGGCGGCTGACCAGGTAGCGCCAAGGCGTGGTCTGTTCAATTGCCTCTTACTTGTGATAATGTAGTGAGCACAAATTTGATGAGTATTATGCTCAGTAGTAGTGAGCATTAATTGATTTCTGTAGTGCTCAGTAAGGAAACATGAACTTTGAGTATTATTGTGTCAAGCGCTGGGTGCTGATAATTTGATGCACAGTCAAGTTGAGTTCTGCTGTACGGTTATTTGTCGCATGCACTAATCAGCCTGTATGTCTGGTCGGCGCATGCGCAATAACGGTATATGCATGAACATATTCTTACTTCTCCGGGAGGGGGATCATGATATAGCATGTATGTTTTGTGACTCGTGTCTTAGTCCAGTTATCGTAATTTGCAGGCACAACAATGTGTGGTGACCTGCTGCTCCCTGCGATATAGCAGCAGGTACTGGTACGACGCTGGGGGTTAGGGTCCAGCACGGGCGGACAGACCACCATAATCTGCGTATACCAATGTTCATTGTGAACAAATGTGAGATCATGGAAGAGGTCAACTAAATAACCTGCAGGTGATTCGGACGATCGCTAAACGTGTGATCGGCAAACCTGTGATCGCTAAACCTGTGATCGGCAAACCTGTGATCGCTAAACCTGTGATCGGCAACTATGTCGATAGACTAGTTTGCACAAGTTCGCGAGAGGAAAATTCACGCGAGAGGGGGATTCACCCTAAGTTACAAACTGGCCAGTCGCGTCTTGTGTTGTTTCTTTTTTTTTGTTTTTGTTGTTGTTTTTGTTGTTTGCTTCTGTAGGTATTCACGTCACCCGTTCCGAGCACAGAACATTGTTTTGCCTTCGGAGCGGACGTCGCGAGTTGGCTACAGAAGCAACAATTTGTGATGTTTTGTGTTAGTAAGTGTTAAATGTAGATACTGTAAATAATTCATGTCATTCATCTAATATCTTTCTTGTGCCTTACCCAACAGCTGCCCGTACACCTGTCAGAGATCACGCTCGGTTGTCTTGTCAGCATGGGGGTTTGCGGGACGCCGTAAACCCACATGTAACACTGGCATCACGAGGCTTGCCGAGTGACAGTGATTCCGAGGGACGGATTTTTTTTTTCGTGCATACCTTCCATTTTTAGTGCGGATTTTTAATGCTGCAGTCATTTCGATTACCAACGTCCGCTATATTGTGTTGACACTGCAGGAATGTTTAGTGAGCATAACCACTACACCACAGAAGCTTCTAATTGGCGATTGTAGACGGGTTTTATATTTCTCATGCGATGTTTACCGTATCTGTTTCTTACATTTCGACATACTATTTAAAATAATGAGGACTGCGAAAATTACTTTGAAGTATGCATTGCCTCTTCCAGAACTCTCAGCTCAGGGTTCTTTTTCTAAAAAGCAACTGTTATAAATAAGAATTTATTTTTCTGATTCCCTTTTTCACCCCACTGGGTGACCTAATAGTGTTATAAATATCTTGTTTATCTTCTTATAGAAGATTCTCGAAAGCTGGGTCACAGATTAATTTCATTTTTGTAAACAACATGTTCACAAGGAAAAGTACTTCAGAACCTTCCAGAAATATCAGGTTTGCATTATTTCTAGAAAATTACATCACCTTATTCCACAGCCCTGTGGAACATTCTAGAGATATCTTAGGGTCTATAAAAGAGCTTGATTTTTCTCATTGAGTCGGACTTTAGAGTTTGAAGTTTTGGCTTAAAAGAAAAGTTATTTTTAAATTCTGTGTTGGATTGTTAAAGGATATTACTTTTCATTTTGGACTGTGAATTCTGTGGGATCAAGGAAAATAGATTCATTCAGGATATTTCATAATAGAGCTAAGTACATTTAATTTTCTTACTTCTACAGGTTAAAGTTAACTTGTAAATAAATTTTGTTAAATCTGTCCAAAAGGCTTGTTTGCTTTTTCTTTCTGCTACGCCTGGCTCGTAACACAACAAAATGATAAAACTCGCCAATTTCCCTGTTTCCTAAATTACACGCAACGTTGCCTCTGATCTCCGAAGATGGGAATTCGGTTGTAAGACGGATATTGGGGGTGTACCGCCTAGACTCGCGCATGAGTAACCATTAGTAACTTGTATAACCCAAGTTCCGGAACAAATGCATTGCAATGACACAACCGTGTGGCATAGTGCATTCTTTCCTATCGTCAAATGATTACATTTCTAATGTAAGTTTGAGATATTTTTCTTATTTATACTACACATATTGGTTTTGGGTGGTCGATAGAAACGCGTCATCGAGACTGATATAACGAGTACCCTAGTAAATGTAACCGCCGAAAAAGCGAATATTTTAAGATAAAAAAATTGTAATTTTTTTCTTATTTCTGCTCAAAATATAGATATTGGGTACTCGTTAGAACCGCCTGGTGAGGCGGATCTAACGATTACCCACAATTTATTTTTAGAGCAGAAATAAGGTTTACCCCTGGAAACCCCAGTTTTACTATATAAAAGTTGGGTTCAAAGGGGTCAGAATTATAAAGGCTTGTTTTCATGATGCACATCCTATGACTTGGAGCAGAAATAAGAAAGTAATGTACACCCCTGTAAAGCCCAGTTTTCTGTGTATGAAGTGGGGTTTATAGGGGTGTTCATTACACAAGCTTGTTAACATGATGGACAAGGTCGCTAAAGCCAAGGCTACACGATATAACTTTGTTAAATATAAGGCCTAAAAAATAGCTGTGTTTCTCTTCCAATAACCCTGCTTCAGACCCCCAAACACTGATATTTTTATCAGTAAAAGAACAAAATAAAAATTGAAACACCGACCCTACCATTTTCAATTTCCGACCCTACCCGGTGCCGTCTTTGCATTTTCCTATAGTAATTTCGCGTTTTAAGTAGCTCTTGTAGTTTTTGGCATTCAGTACTTTTCAAATTACAGAGCTGACTTTTTTGAGCAACTAAAATGAATTATGGTATACAGTGCAAGTCTCAACATGACAATTTTATTAACAAAAATATGTACAAAAACAAAAACACATAAAACATACGGGCCAGACCCTGTTTTTTGTTGTTTTTTTTTTTTTGTTTTTTTTTTCCCGAAAAAAAAAATGACATAAAAAGTGTCTCCTACCTACCGACCAATTTTTTTATCAGCATGTTAGTAGAAACACGGCTATTTTTCATTACGATAACTCGTGCGTACGACATTTTTCACATCTCCAAAATGGCTACTTTTCTGATGAAAATCCTTGAATGTTTCCCTATAAATGCTCAAAACATAGGTTGTGTGTGCTCGTTAGAACCGCCTCACTGGCGGTTCTAACGAGTACCCACAATCTATGTCTTCGAGCAGAAATAAGAACAATAATGAATATCCCAGTAAACTCCAGTTTTCTCTATAAAAAGTGGGGTGTAGTAGACCGCACTCAAACTTTGGGACATACAACTGTTTGGAGCTTGATCCAACACATTTTGGAATAGAGGGTGTCCTGATAGTACGACTTGTCCAAGCCAAGTATATTGGCCAATGAAAATGCAGATCATTGGGTCAGTACTCAGCACATCGACAAGAGGTTAAATGTGATACATGAGTCCATTTTGTTTGACATCAGTCGTCCTGCGGCTTTTCAAAGAAAGATGTACAAAGTACAACCATCACGAAAACACGCCTATCTTAATTTGACCCCCTTGAACCCCACTTTTATATAGTAAAACTTGGGTTTACAGGGGTAAACCTTATTTTTCTCATTTCTGCTCTAAAATATAGACTGTGGGTACTCGTTTGAGCCGCCTCAATGAGGCGGTTCTAACGAGTATCCACAATCTATGTTTTGAGCAGTAATTAGAAAAAATATCACAATTTTTCACCTGAAAAATTCCGTTTTTTTTTCGGCGGTAAAATTTACAATGTATTTGTAAGGCGTGTTTTCGTAATGAAAATACAACAATACACATACCCTTGTTAATCCTTATCCTGCTGAACGCGACAACGCCAACCTTTGCAAACAGTGTAGATCCATATCAGATCGCTTCTGAATAAGTAATCTGATCAGGACCTACACTGTTAGCCAATTAGTTTGTGAACTGAATAAAAACAGTATATCAAATAATTTGGTTGGTTGATAATCAGAATTAATTTATTCAACCGGACAAGTGTTAAGGAACACTTTTCGAGGGCAGGGCTAAAACTAAGCGGTTTACCAGTACTGAAGTTCGGTTAGTTTCAGTTCTGCGCAGAAGCACTATATGCCGCCCAATCTATTTCTCCAAGCGCAACATCTATAAATGGTTTTGTTTGGTTTATTTTGTTTGATTTGAGGTTTAACGTTCCCTTCAACACTGTAAAGGTCATTTTGGAGACGTTGCTTCCAATTTTGTTGGACCTTTACCCAACATTTAGATGAAATGACATCTCAAGCCCTGTCGCCCAATGAAACCAATAGGGTTTATAAGCATGGACAGTCCGACTCGCACCGCTTTGCCTGGGCAAGCTTAGATCCTCTAAGCAGTTTACCAATACTCGTGTGCGGTCGGATTCAGCTCTGTGTGGAAGCATCATGTAGCCCATCTATTTCTTCAAGCCCCGATTGGCGGGGGCCGCATCTATAAATGGTAATGAAAAACTTAAGAATACTGAAAACATATATTACCTTGTGATCTATGTAAGCATTGTGATATCTTATGTGATGACAGTGCTCGTGCTCTTTTAATAGTCTAATGAGGTGTTAAGTGAGCCCCGCCAAGCGAATTTGTGTTTTCGAGCATTCCGTCGTGACAAATTTTAACTGCGCATGCCCAGCCATTGAGAGGGGCCAGGGATTTGGCTTTCTGTCTGAAGGGTCCTCTTGATTTACTGCTTGTATGAGCGAGCAGCGAAGGTTCTGGCGAGACTGCGCGGATGTGCAGGCTCGCCTGAACCTTCGCTGCTCGCATAGGCGATAAGTACCAAAATCGCTTGACGGGGCCCAAGTAATCTTAGCTTGAAGTCATGTTAATATCTTGGAACTGGGAAAACGTACATGTAATATAAGGGAAAGCGAAGATTTAGTCCTTCATAAACAGTGTAGATATAGAGAGATTCTATAGGTAGCTTATACGAGCAGTAAAGGCATTGCTTAAATCAACAGTCTAATCTTGGTGTTTGCTGGTTTCGCGTGTATCAAGGTTGGTTTTCTCCGTCTGTCACACACTCGTTCACGACGTACACGTTTCCTTAATTAACGCATTAAAGCATTACATTAACTGACAAATTAATTTCAGAACGCGCGATATTGTGCGAATATACAAAATAATTACCTTGTTTTCTATGTTGTGACATATCGTGAGGTGGCAGTAACCCATTTCGTATCAAAAGGAATCTTTCTCAATATGTATAACAGGAGTCCTATTAAAATTAAGCGATTACAGGTTGTCTGAACTTTAAAATATATTTAGAAAATGGCTGTACTTTTTGCAAACAGTGTAGTCCGCGATCAGATGCCGCTTTCTGGTGCGCCTGACCTGGGCCTGCACTATTTGCCGGTATCCCGTTTAGTGGTTTTCGGTACACAATGGGTTATAAAGCCGAAAGAGGAGGGGATGGGTATTAATTAATCTTTGTAGACGTATGTTTAATGTCCTTTGTAACAGTCATATGCTCCAATCAGCATTGACCTAGTGGATTATATACTCGGTCAAGAAAGTTCCTATACATAAAGTTGCTTCTGTTAGCAAACTTACTGCTGTAGTGAGATTCGGTAAATAGGTACACCTCCCCGGTAAACTGTACGAACATCCTAGTATGCAGAGGGCGCTTTAGTCACATATTTGCCATGTGACCCAGTGACGTATAGCACGGTTACGATGAAGACCACGAGCTAAGCAAGAAAACAATCAGGGATTGGCCGACGATTCTGTAGTCGACCTGCACAGTGTGAGTTGGACACCGGGCCTGGAACAAGATGGCCATGTTTTGGTGAGCTGCTGACAAGATGTAATTCAAGTCCCGGACAGACAGACAAGAGTTGTAGGTTAGTGCGTCTGGCCTATATAAAATCACCACAATGGTGTCAGAATTGTTGTTATTCGAAATTCACGCTGAAATGTACGCGTCCTGACTAATTTTGCATTGGAAATAGGAAGCACATGGTCCGTATTTATGCCATTCGCATTTGCCATCTAACTTCCGGCAAGGCCGAAGAAAATTTCTGTCAGTCTTTTTGACGAATATGTCTACGCATTAGATTCCAGACCCAAAAGATCGTCGGAGCATCATTTATTTGAACGTTCTGCAGACAACCAATTCCCTCACGTTGCAGTTAGTCCTACCGCGCATTAAAATTGCCCAGAACCGGAATGCAGAACTGTCATTTTCCATTGTAAACAAAGTTACATTTTTCGCCTACCCCTGTACATAGGTAGCCTGTCATTCTTTGCATAAAAGAAGGGGGTAAGAGAGGCGATAGAAATTCTTTCCATCATTTATTCCCAGTTTTATTTGAGGCACTGAGATAAGAATCCGTATTGTACAGTGCCTGGCCGTATTTGAGGTTGATATTTTGTTGTGAAATATACATGATGTGTTGTTAAATAAAATCTGAAATTGACTTTGTTCTTGTATAATTACGGTTCTTTGGCACTTCTTAGTGAAAACAATGACAAGCCAAGATATTGGGAAATTGGTCAAGCAAGAGCTTTCGAAAAGACAAGTCGCCATCAACTTTGCTTCCTTGGATGAACTGCAAACTATACCTGGAGCCAGGCTTGCTCGGGTTATACTGACAGTGAGGGAAAACACGGGGAACACCACAGAGGAGTTGCTTACGTCGTTGACTCGAGGCAAACTGAGCTCACAGTCTCTCCTGATGTTAGACTATGCACCCAACAAGGATTTGCCTGATATGAATGAAGATGACGAAAACGAGTTGCATGACAGGTTGAAGCCGGTAGGAGCCAGGGTACAGCAAGGCTTCCCCCAAACCTCTCCCATCAGTATTGTCTGCACATCATGGGTCATCAGCTGTCACAAGTATCGGACAAAGTATGCCATCCCTGCGAGACGTTAACCGAGTGAAACACACCCCTTCGCGAGACTTTGCCGAGGGTTTGGTTGCACCAGTTGTTGCCCTTGAGGTAAGACCAATACAGTGTCGGTCTGATATGGTGACCAGGCGTAAGTGCGATAGAAACGTGATTGAGAGCATGCCGAAAAGTCTTAAATTTGATGGAAAAAGTAATTGGTTTGCTTTTAAGGAAACAATTGTTAGATTTGCAGAGGCTCTTGAACTGACACCTGATGAATGCGATAGTTGCCTTTGTTGGTGCTTAACAGCCAAGGCAGCTGATTTATATGTTCTAGTTTGCGACCATGACAGAGATTTAACATATCGCCAGTTGATGGGTCAACTTGAAAGTCGTTTTGGCACCAAAGAACTGCCAATGACAGCTCAGGTGATGTTTGAGGAAGCGACCCAGGCCTCTGGTGAATCACTTGTGGACTGGGCAG
Source organism: Lucinisca nassula (assembly GCA_963580285.1). Taxonomy (NCBI): domain Eukaryota; kingdom Metazoa; phylum Mollusca; class Bivalvia; order Lucinida; family Lucinidae; genus Lucinisca; species Lucinisca nassula. The sequence goes on from OY757026.1 coordinate 98,327,656, forward strand.
ACAGAGTCCAAACGCTTGCAAATAGAGAATTCCGGGATCTCCCGGAACATAACTGTAGTCAGCAAGCAATTATCCGTTTCTGTCAGGGTTTAGATGATAAAAAGACGGGGCAATATGTATGTGTCCAGCAAATAAAGTAATATGAGGCAAACAGAAGTGGGGGAAATTATCAGGAATCGATACAATCAACCCACAGCTCCTATTAGAGACACCATATAAGCCCTAAATAGTGTCAGATTTTACCAAACTATCTACCAGGCCATGTATGGTGACAAGATGACGAGGGAAAGAGATTCGGAAAAGGAGATTGAAGACTCCTTGGCAGTCCACAGTGAATCTGGTCTACTGAACAAGGCACAACTGGTGTAGCAACAGATTCTCCCGAGGAAGAAACTCTGCAAGATGCATTCAAATGTTAACTGTTAGATGTAGAAACTCCTTAAGCTGGAAATGCTGTTTTCAGTCCAAGGTTGTGGCGGCATGTAATGAGGCCAGGTGTGGAAGAGTCTGATGGTATGGTGATGTGGAGCTACCAGGAACCATGTGGATGGATAGTACAAGCTTGGTGCGCTATGCTAGTCTATGTTACAGATGGTATGCTGTGGGGATGTGTTACATCGTGTCTTTACGAGCGAGGATATGCTTGTCTAGAGTGCCGGCACAAGAAAGCATTGAACTCGAGCACGTCATGGGGTAGTAGGCAGGCTGTGCGATAGTATCGAGTATGTTCACGGAGAATAGGGCGACGACACGGTTTCACTGGTGTGTAGTGGCTTGCAACTCGGGCTTGGGCATGCGGCCCTATAGGCTGGGAATTTTGGTTCACACATAAATTCACGAGGCGTGTCGCTAGGGATGCGAGGCATTCCCTGGCGAACCCTTGATGAGGTCCAGAAGTGGCAGTGGCAGTTACTGCCATGCTCCAGAGAAGGACCAACGATGCCCATACCGGAAAAGAAGGCATAGGGGCCAGATGCCAGGCATCTGACACCTACCGCCTGTATTGAACAGATCCTGGACTTGGACTGTGAGATGGTTTGTGTTCTGAATCTGGTACAACGTAAATGACTATGGTACAACGTACGGGATAATGGTACAGCGAAGGGACACGCAGTTTGTTTTAATATAATGTGCGAACAAGATAATATCATATTATCTTATTATCTTGTGCACACATGTTATTATCTTGTGCACACAATGTAACAACATAGATCTTGTTTTCTATAGGTTTACATTAGACTTTACACTGGAAATATTGAAGTTCGACGCGATGCGATCAGTTTACCTATCCACACTTTTCCTGACTTGCATGAAAAGCAGAAAAAATAAGATTATTTTTATAATATCTAATATGACAGTCCGATTTCCCCAACTGGTCGAGCTAGCTGAAGGCTACAATTGGGAAGCAATTATATGTTTATAGCCTGGGCTATTGTTTTAAACACCCAAGGGATCATTGTGACAATTTCGCAGAAAAAAATCATTACGCCAAGATTTAACACTAAACAAATTACACTTAGCACAGGATTTCTAAAATTTGATACACGTAACCTTTTATTAGATACCCTGTATGTATATTCACAAAAGATTTGGAACGTTTGTTCCATTTGCTCGGAGAACCAGACTATCACGTATAGACCTCCGATTCTTTGAAGGTGTGTGCAAAATTCTGCTTTCAATTGAAACTCAATAGAAAATCGCAGTTGGTAGTGCTACATGCTACATGAATTTTCAACATTATTTTCCATCATGGTTAACATCAATGATGGCAACAAAGCGCTTTTTAAAGAAATTGAAAAAAAAAAAAAAAAATGAATGACAGATATAGAATAAACAACAGTTTAAAAAGTCCTATATTTTTAATTGAAAGGGAGATAATCTGAGAATTCCACAAATTAAAGTCTTGATTGTAGCGCAATATCATGAAATATTGCAAAGGTAAAGTATGTTTCTATGTTCAGTTGACATGATCTTTCATCTCAGACATAAAATGATCATCTGCGCATGCGCCGTGCCAAATTCATTGCAAAAACTTTCTAGACATATATTGGAAGACAACTCTTGAGCAGAATAGTCTGGACAAATGCAAATTAATGCATTTTATATCTAAACATCCGATTCGCATGTTTACAGCCATCTTTGGCTGAATGGCTGCCGGATAGCTACTAGAATTTACCCGAAAGTTGGTATAGTTACTTTTTGACTGGGTATATGTTTATTGAAAAGAAAGTACCAATTGGGCGTTGGTATAATTAGACACCACGCTGGCAATACCCGCGCCCCCTAGCCATGCTGGAACAGCGGTCTAACCGACTGCGCTACTACACTCCTAAAAAGTCTCCATGTGTATCCCGGTTTTCCTGATGGAGTTAGACTATGTACCGTTGGAATAGGAAAACATGTCCATGTGAAATAATGGCGTCCAACAAAATGTCAGAAATGACAAATATTTGATAAAAATGGTAACATCTTTCTTATTTTGTTTTTGTTTTCAAAATAGACTGTGGGTGCTCGTTAGAACCGCATAATTGAGGCGGTTCTAGCGTTTTAACGAGTATCCACAGTCTACGTTAGAAAGCTTGCTATTGTCCGCGTGACTATCACTGACCATCTGTCTGCCGCCGAGCATGAATTAAATCCAGATGTCGTCGATAATAGCCTCCCTAAGACGTCATGGCGCTGCGTAAAAAGTTAATTCTGGACTGTGCTTGTGCGCTTGGGCATTGGCAAACAGTATATACCTAATCAAATGCCAAATAACTGTCTAATCAGGGCTACTGTGCTTGCTTAAAAGACTGGAATTCAGCATTACGAAAACACGCCTATACAGATACATTGTAAACTTTATCGCCGAAAAAATGAAAAATTCAAGATGAAAAGTCGTGATATTTTTCTTATTTCTGCTCAAAATAGAGATTGTTGGTACTCGTTAGAACCCCGCCTCATCACACAACTTAAGTGCAAGATATTATCTTGTGCGGACAAGATAATATGTTGTGCGCACAATATACTATCTTGTTTGGACAATATAATTTATCTTGTTTGCACAACATATTATCTTGTGCGCACAGGATAATATCTTGTTCACACAACCCAATATCTTGTGCGCAGCAGATAATGTCTTTTTCGCATAATATATTATCTTGTTTGTACAACATTAATCTTGGGACGTAGTGCAAACATATTTTATCTTGTTCGCACAACTTAATATCATGTGCGCACAAGATAATATCTTGTGCGAACAAGATAATATCTTGTGCGAACAAGATAATATCTTGTGCGAACAAGATAGTATCTTATCTTGTTCGCATAACTTATAAAAAAAATTCATGTCCCTTACCGGATTTCATAATTTTAGGGTAACGGGCCTCCGTGGCCTAGTGGATAAGAGCGCTGACTCTTAGTCATTAGGTCTCTCACCGCCGTAGGTTCGAGCCTCGCTCGGGCCACGTGTGAGACGCCAAGTTCTGCAACGGAAGGTCAGGTGGTTTTTCTCCGGGTACTCCGGTTTTCGCCCACATCTGATTAACGATCGGCTCGATATGAGTGAAATAATCTTGAAAGGGCCATAAAACCCAAACCAAAATAAAAATAATTTTAGGGTATGAAAGAATGCATTATCTTACACGGATAATATCTTGTGGACACAAGATAATATGTTGCCGAACAAGATAATATCTCGTGCGGACAAGATAATATCGTTTGCGCACAAGATAATATGTTGTCCGAACAAAATAGTATCTTGTAAAAAAATTCATGTCCCTTCCCGGGTATCGTAGTTTTGAGGTATGAAAGACTGCATTATCTTACACGGGTGGTGTATCGTAATGACAAGATGATATAAGAAAATATCAACCACTGGGCGTACTCATTACGAAAACATGCCTTTACAAATACATTATAAATTTTACCACCGAAAAATGAAATTTTTTCAGATGAAAAACAGGGATATTTTTCTTATTTCTGTTAAAATCATGGATTGTGATACTCGTTGGAACAGCCTCGGCGAGGCGGTTCTAACGAGTACCCACCATCTATGTTTTAGAGCAGAAATAAGAAAAATAATGTACATCCCTGCAAACCCCAGTTTTACTATATAAAAGTGGAGTTTAAGCTGCTCAAAATTATATAGGCATGTTTTCGTGATGTGGTAGGTCAATTGTCTCTGGGTGCAGTCTGTTTTTGTTTGTTTAGTTTAAGGTTTAACGTCCCCGTCAACACTGTATAGGTCATTTTGGAAACGTTGCTTCCAATTTTGTTGGCCTTTTACCCGACATTGAGATGAAATGACATCTCAAGCCCTGTCGCCCAATGAAACCAATATGTTTATAAGCATGGACTCGCACCTCTTTGCCTCCTGGGCAGGCTTTGATCCTCTAAGCGGTTTACCAGTACTCGTGTGACTGGTCGGAATCAGCTCTGCGTGGAAGCATCGTGCAGCCAATCTATTTCGTTAGGCCCCGATAGGCGGGGGTCGGAGTGCAGTCTGGGAAAAAATTCTGGACTGAGTCTTAAACCGTTTCATTTAACCATCATATCTAATTTCTAAGAAAAAGGTGAAGACCCTGATCAGACACCGCGTTCTGATCTGGGTCTACACTGTTTCCAAAGCATAACCCAATATTCCAGTCAAGATTTTATTGATAACCCGCTACCGGCGCGGCTATTTTCTATAAATAACCGTTACCCGTATTCCCGACAAGTCAGTGAGTGTCACGTGGACTCTACCGTTTAATACTTACTGCGCTAGATAACAATCGACCCAAAAGCTAATACTTAAGAGCCTGTTCGTTTGCTTCCTTGATGCATTAAACTTTACTTCCTTGATGTTTTAAACATTCATTACGAAAACACGCCTATATAAATACATTGTAAACTTTACCTCAGAAAAATGGATTTTTGTTTAGATAAAAAATTGTGATATTTCTTTTATTTCTGCTCAGAATATAGAATGTTGGTACCCGTTAGAACCGCATCATCGAGGCGGTTCTAACAAGTACCTAAATAATGTGGGTTCTAGTTAGAACCGCCTCATGGAGGCGATTCTAACGAGTACCCACAATCTATATTTTAGAGCAGAAATAAGAAAAATAGGGTTTACCCAGGTTAACCCCAGTTTTACGATATAAATGTTTGGTTCAAGGGTAAAAATCTACAGGCGTGTTTACGTTATGTACTATTTTGAACGTTTTTAGGTATTATGGTTGGTAGACCTACCAGCCCTTACCTATTTTTCGGTAACTATAATTTAGATCTTTATATTGGTTATTTTGTTGGATTCGTTGTAGCGATAGATTGTTATACTTGGAAGAAATAACGAGATGCTGGCCTTAAGCTTGGATGATAGAAGAGGAGGCAATGATCAGGAATCGATACAATTAACTCACAGCTCCCATCAGAGACACCAAAGGGAAAGGTTTGTGAAACAACAGACCCTAATGGAAACTTCAACAGCGGAAAGCCAAAAGGACCGTTACTTTCCCACAAAATGGCCAACAGGCTATCAAAATAAAATAATATAAGCGACACAAACACCGAAAGACAAAGCATAACAAAAATAAACCGTGACTAATGAACCGCCGTTCGAACGGTCAGCAGAAACGGATTCCACTGTAGGGGCTTAAATCGATTTTACATGGCCACAATCCTCGCCATTACTTCCGTCGCGATTAAGACAAATACATTCGAACTTCAATGGCTCGAACACCTTTGGGAACACGAAAATCTGTTCGAAACAGGGGTAGTTCGAGCAACTGAGGTTACTGTCAGAAGGTATAACGAGATATTTTTACACATCTTTTCGGTGTTCGATAATGAATATGAATGTTGTGTGTACTCATTAGAATCGCCTCATCGAGGCGATTCTAATGAGTACACACAGCATACATTTGCAAGATAAAAGACTATAATCTCCTTAATTATCCCCCACTATTTCTTATGTAGAGGATTTCGCTAGGGGCTCAAGAATGAGTTCGACACATCAATGGTAAACGAACCATCGGTGTTCGTGCCATCGAAGTTCTACTGTAACTTGTTCAGTCCGCCTGAAGGCAACATCTCCGTGAACACAAAAACCCAACAACCACAGAGATGAAACAACGGGATTCAACAGCAAGAAACCACTGAAATGCTGGAGATAAGGAAAACCAATAAGCTGGTATTACTGACTTTTGTACACATCCTCCTTGGTGGATAATTATTTATTATTCTAAAACAAAACTGTGCTAATGAAGAAAAAATGATTTGTTTGGTAGACGCCATCATCCTTAGAATGTGACAAAACATGCTATTTCCTGTTGAAGTTTAATATGCAGCAGTGATATTCACACATTCGATTACGTAAAACAAGACCAGCATGTGATAATAGAAAAAAAAGTTCATTTCCCGGTCACTGCGATAACACAAAATCGCGATAACAAGTCCGGATAATGAACATCCCCATAAACCCCACATTATACAGAGAAAACTTGGGTTTGTAGGGATATACATTATTTTCCTTATTTCAGTTCCACGTCTTTAGCCTCCGTGGTCTAGTGGTTAAGAGCGCTGACTCTTGATGATTAGAAGAGCGCTGACTCTTGATGATTAGATTTCTAACCGCTGTGATTCGAGCCTTGCTCGGGTCATATGTGAGACGCCAAGTTCTGCAACGGAAGGTCAAGTGGTTTTTCTCCGGGTACGCCGGTTTTCGCCCACCTCTGATTAACGGTCGGCTCGATATGGGTGTAATAATCTTGAAAGGGCCCCAAAACCAAAATAAAAAAAAATCCACGACTTTGGATGTGTGTACTCGTTAGAACCGTCTCAATGAGGTGGCTCTAACGAGCACCCTTAACCTATGATTGGAGCATAAATAAGAATAGTATCACACATTTTCATCAGAGAAACATGCCCGTTTTTTTTAGAAATGAAAAATACACTAAGCCTCCCGCATGTGCCATCGTAATACATCTATGATAAGCATAACTTTCATGAGTCTAGAAGTTGCATTTATCCTGGTCCATCTGTTCCATTACGAGAACACGCCTATATAATTTTGACCCCCTCATACCCAACTTTTATATAGTAAAACTGGGGTTTAAGGGGGTACACATTATTTTCTTATTTCTGCTCATAAACATAGATTGTGGGTACTCGATAGAACCGCCTCTTCGAGGCGGTTCTATCGGGTCCCGGCAATCTATGTTTTGAGCAGAAATGAGAAAAATATCACAATTTTTCAACTTAAAATATCTAATTTTTTGCCAAAATATTGGCAATATATTTGTATAGACGTGTTTTCGTAATGAAAACTAACGTTACAAGTAGTTAACGTATCGTTATAACTTGATTCATTATATACGGCATGTATACTATTATTTTTGTCAAAAATAATGTGAGTAGGTACCCACATGAATACAACAGTACACGACACTTTTCTTGTTAGAACAATTATCAATTTTATCTTTAAAGAGCTCGTTAAGCTAAGAATGCTTTTGACAACTGGACCTTGGAAACAATGTGTTTTTTTTTTTTTGTTGTTTTACAGCCCTTTCAAGATTATTTGATCTGTTTTGAACCGATTGTTAATCAGAGATTGGCAAAAACCGAAGTTCCTGGAGAAAAACTACGTGGCGTTCCGTTGCATAACTTGGCGTCCCATATGTGGCCCGGTGGTGGCGCGAACAACAGCGGCGAGAGACTTTATGGTTAAGAGTCATCGATCTTATCAACTACCCAACGGGGGCCTGTGCAAACAATCTTTAAACTCGCTGTATTGTAGTGTTTGTCAGAACGACCTCGCCCAGGCGGTGGTTCTACCGGGTTGCCGCAGGGAAAAAAATAAAGTTTGTTCTTGAAAACCCGTCTTAAACAAATGGCCATTTCACGGGCTTGTATACATAATGTGATTGGTTCCCGCTAAACGGGGCTTGGAAAAATAGATTCGGCTGCATAGTGTTTCCACGCAAGCAGAGGATTACTGATAAAGCGCTTAGAAGAGGCAAAGTGGTGCGACTCGGACCGTCTATGCATATGAAACTTATTGGTTTGGCTTAAGATGCCATTGCATCGAAATGCCTGGTAAAAGTCTCACAAAATTGGTAGCAACATCTCAATAATAAACTAAATAGTGTTGACGGGGACGTTACACCACAAATCAATCAAACAAAACATGTTGTTGGCGTCATTTTCTAGCAGTGTGCATATATATAGAGAGAGAGAGTCTGAGAGAGAGAGAGAGAGAGAAAGAGAGAGAGAGAGAGATCGTCGCTTGGGTCACATGTGGGACTCAAGTTCTGCAACGGAAGGTAAGCTGTTCTTTCTCCGGTTACTCCAGTTTTTTTCATCTCTGAATAACGACCGGCTCGAAATAAGTGATATGAACTTGACAGGGTCATAATACCAAACCAAATCTTTGAGTCCCATCATGAGAAAATCGGTGTTTGGGGTTGTCTTTGGGGTATTTGACCACGGGACAGTTGTTCAAAGCATCGTGTTAGTGGTCATAATGTTAACTGTTCTAGCAAGGACAATATGTAATATAAAGAGGATCTTACACGAGTGGTCATTTCATATGAAATTTATGAAACGAGCCTTCGGCGAGTTTCAAAAATTCAAATGAAATGACCACGAGTGTAAGATACTGTTTATCATATGGCCACTTTAAGTTTGATTTCATCGATTTTAAAATTGACAAAATTTGCACAAAAATGCATGGTTGCCATGGACGTCGTCATGACGTTACTTAATCCCGCAAAGGTGTTTTTCACGTGTGGTCATGCGATTTTTATTACACGACATTACCCACTGTTTATCAACGACGTCATATGATAAATTTAATTTGGTATTTATGAAGAAACAAAATGCCAGTAGCTTTTACAGAGACTTAATTGAACCCTTTTTGTTTGAAAACGGTTAAACGATTCTAGTGAGTACATACCACATACCTTTATTCTGTGTATACATTATTTATTTACAAAAATACTGCAACACCCCTCAGGAGGATTACATGCAGGTGAATGATACATACACTCAAGATTTGCAGGGATAAATGCTTACACTGTAATCATGTTATTACGGTCGTTGAGGCGATTCTAATGAGTACACACAACATACCGTTTAAAGATAAAGGTAGAAGTGTCTCCCTAAAATATTCATATACATTGGCGATGAATTCTCTAGGGACTCAAGGGTAATTTTGTTTGTTTGTTTGTTTAATGTTTTACGTCCCATCAACACTGTATAGGTCATTTTGGAGACGTTGCTTCCAATTTTGTGTGACTTTTACTCGACATTGAGATGAAATGATATCTCAACCCCTGTCGCCCAATGAAACCAATATGGTTTATAAGCATGGACGCACCAACTCGCACCGCTTTGCCTTTGCAGGCATAGATCCTCAAAGCGCTTTACCAGTACTCGTGTGTGGTCAGTTTCAGCTCTGCGTGGAAGCGTCATGCAGCCCATCTATTTCTTCAAGCCCCGATGGGCGGGGTGGCGGGAGGTGGGGGTGGGCAAGGATGAGTTTGAATTAGCCAAGGTAAACAAGACATCCGTGTTCGAGTTTCTGAACTTTCACTGTATATGTAGCATTACGATAACATACACGTGCACAGTAGTGCATGTTATCACATCTCAAAAATGGCTTTTCTGATGAAAATCCATGATATTTTTCTTGTTTATACTGCAAACATGGATTGTTGGTGCTCGTTAGAACCGCCTCATTGAGGAGGTTCTAACGAGTACCCTGAACCTTTGTTTTGGAGCAGAAATAAGAGCAATAATGTATACCCAGGTAAACCCCAGTTTTCTCTATAAAGTGGCGTTTAGTGTCTGTGTGTGTGGGGGTGGGGGGGGGGGGGTTCGTTTCACGGACGTGTTCACGTGATGGATATCTTGGACGCTGCCGAACACTCGTGCGATCAGAGAAGACACTGATTAGACTGCACTGGTTGCACCGGTCCTATTGCAGATTCTTTTTTCTTCATGCGCTGGTTAATATTTGTCCTCTCTCTTACAACTATAGCTTTTGTTTGATTTGAGGTTTAACGTCCCCGTCAACACTGTAAAGGTCATTTTGGAGACGTTGCTTCCTATTCTGTGGGACTTTTACCCGATATTGAGATGAAATGACATCTCAAGCCCTGTCGCCCAATGAAACCAATTGGGTTTATTAGCATGGACGGTCCGCCTCGCACCGCGGTTCCTGGACATGCTTAGATCCTCTAAGCGGTTTACCAGTACTAGTGTGCGGGCCGGATTCAGCTCTGCGTGGAAGCATCATGCAGCCCATATATTTCTTCAAGCCCCTATGGGCGGGGGCCGTACAACTCATAGATCTTGTCACTAAAACGAAATGACAGATACGCAGTCCCTCTTCCGTCTGCAGATATTATTACGACCCGTATGTCAAAACGATATACAGTATAACAATGTCGTGTAATTAACTCATTTTGTACCAGAAGGAATCTTCCTCCTTATACACAGCAGGAGTACATTTCAAAATTCAGTGTTATCTTCAAATTTTATTTGGAAAATGGCTTAACGTTTCGCAAACAGTGAAGGCCCTGATCATACGCCGCGTTCTGCGGCGTCTGATCTGGGCCTGCACTGTTTGCCAAAGTACGCTTTTAGGGGCTTCTTGTACGGAATGGGTTAATCCTGATATGCGTGCTGACACCTTATTGTAATTTTAGTTTTGGACTATGTGGAGATTGCCTCCAAAATACTCCATTTTGTCCATTTCGTTCACAAGCATGTAAATATTGCCAACCATTATAGAAGAAACAGAGCAGGTGCCACTCCTAACCTATTTGGGACATTTAAGAAATGTTTTTTTTTTTTTTTTTTTTTTTTTTTTAATTTTCTGCTGTTCATGAAAGTACGAACGCAGTGGGTCGCGTGCGAGCAAATGAACACCGAAGGGGTTCATGTAAAATTTGCTAGCGACCCGCTATCGTTCATACTTTCATGAAAAGCAGTAAAATTAAGTTGATTTTTTTTTATATTTGCAATCGTTGTCCCTAATGGGCGAAAACATGTTTACAAGGCAAAATTTTAAAGCTGTGAGCTGTTTTTCTACAAAGAGCGGAACAAAGTTGACGCCACAATGCCCGTCAAACCGTGATATAAAGGTATGGTTTAGACTGACATCACTTGACGTCACTGAAAATCATGTGACTCGATGCGTTCATAGGAGTATGAACTACACTGTTTTCCATAGGTTTGCATTAGACTATACACGGGAAATGTAAATAGTGTTTGTTGAACAGGCGACGCTTGGCACACCACATTCAATACAATTTAATCCATATCAAGTATTGACATGTAGCGTAATGTCATTCCAGTTATTTGTTTAATTCATACAGACATGACCTGCTTGAAGTAGATATACCATATTTACACTAAATATTCGGGCACTTCAACTCCTTGCCATACTTGTTCTAAAAGCTGAACAATTTATCCTACCCATCACGATAACATTCCTATATGATTCTGAACCACCTGAACCCCACTTTATATAGTACAACTTGGATTTGCAGGGGTAAATTTTCTTTTGCTTATTTCTGGTCTAAAATATGGATTGTGGGTACTCGTAGAACCGCCTCCATGAGGTAAACATGGCAAACGACATTCAGTGCCACGGCGCGCACTGCGACATGTAGCCTTACATGACGTCAAAGGGCACGCCTTGCCACAGATACGTCAGAAACAACATGGGCGTTCGAATAAAAGTTTCTCAGTGACTTATATTCTGTATGAAAACCTTTTCTAGCTGTTTTGATTTTTTTTCGAGGTATTGACGCAACCGCAGTTGCAGTGCGCAAATATCCCAAACCAGGAATATCCGAGAAACTAAATATAGCAAAGCTGATAGTTTGTTTATTTTCCTGAGCATTATGGGCTCTGTTTTGTTGTTTACGTTTGTAATACAGGCACTGAAATGTAGGCCCGGTATATAAACGTAAGTAAAAGGTTACCGATTATAGCGTGTTTTTTATGCCCACTTCTAATTATGTTCAATAAAAGGGTTATCCTTTGGAAGCAAGAAGTACACCACAAAGGGTTATCCTTTGGAAGCAAGGAATACACCACAAAACTAAAAAAATAAGGGGTGTACATGTTTTCTTGGCCAGACTTTCTAGTTTCTGCCAATAAGGCCTCATCAGTGACCCTCAAAATATTTTCAAAATTCAACAATGGTATCAATGATCCCAAAGGACAAGAAAATATAACTTACACTATGGTGCCGGGCAGCGAGACTTTTTACGGCCGCCACACATTCCTACACATCAGGTGTAGTGACGTTAAATATGTTCTATAAAAGGGTTATCCTTTGAAAGCAAGGAATACTCGAACACCACAAGTATTCATGTTTTCTGGGCCACACTAGCTAGTTTCGGCAAATAAGGCCTCATCAGTGACCCTAAAATATTTTCAAATTTCCACAATGGAATCAATGATCCCAAAGGACATATAACCTATATTATGTTGTAGGACAGGGAGACATTTTACGGCCACAACACATTCCAACACATCAGCTGTGGTGACGTTGAATATGTCCTATAAAAGGGTTATCCTTTGTAAGCAGGGAATACACCACAAAACTGAAAAATATGGAGTGTACATGTTTTCTTGACCAGACTTGCTAGTTTCGGTCAATTAGGCCTCATCAGTGGCACTCAAAATATTTTCAAAATTCCACAATGGAATCAATGATCCCAAAGGACTAGAAAATATAAACTACACTATTATGTAGGGCAGGGAGACGTTTTACGGCCGACACACATTCCCACATATCAGCTGTAATGACATTAAATATGTTCTATCAAAGGGTTATCCTTTCGAAGCAAGGAATACACTATAAAACTGGAAAATATGGAGTGTGCATGTTTTCTGGGCTAAACAAGCTAGTTTCGGCCAATTGGGTCTCATCAGTGACCCTCAAAATATTTTCAAAATTCTACATTGGAATCAATGATCCCGAAGAGAGGGAGGGAGTGTTTGAGTTTCACGTCCCAGCAACAACTAAGGTCATACGGAAACGGGACCTCGGTTTAAAGACTCATCCGAAAGTCTGGAGAAGTCGGGGATCGATCCCGCGATCCCTGGTTTACAAGGCGAGTAGCGTACCACTACACCACTGACGCTCCTAAATGATCCCAAAGGACAAGAAAATATAAACTACCCTATGATGTATCACAGGGACACTTTTTACGGCCGCCACACATTCCCACACAACAGCTGTAATGACGATAAACATGTTCTATAAAAGGGTTATCCTTTGGAAGCACGGAATACACCATAACACTGGAAAACATGGATTGTACATGTTTTCTGGGCCAGACTAGCTTGTTTCAGCCAATTAGGCCTCATCAGTGACCCTCAAAATGTTTTCAAAGTTACTAGACTTGCTGATAGTTGTATAAAAGGGTACATCCTGCATAGGGGCCACAGTGTTCTCATTACTTTAACCCTTGTTCTGCTGAATATTCATATATGCCACACCCACTACCGATTATCAACCAATCAGATTGCTTGATACAAATTATTGCAACACATTCACAATCTGAATGGCAAACAATGTAGATCCTGATCAGATGGCTTCGCCAGAAGCCATCTGATCTGGATCTACATTGTTTCAAAGATAAGGCATATCCGGGATCAGCAGGACAAGGGTTAACCATTAAGACGCCGCGAAAATCTACATCTGAACATGTCGTCTGCTTATGTCGTCTCCTGAATCTTCTTGCAAACCTTTTAGAAATATTTTTTATCCTTCAGGCAAACAGTGTTAACCCAGATCAGACTGCTCCTAGAGGGTAGGACAAAAAAATCAAAGTAATTCACAGACGACAAAACAGACGACAATTGTCGTGAGTGGCATTTTATTGGTTAAACTGCGAGCCTTTTACTAAAGCCAGCTTTTGTTATAAATATATAGAATACTCATACAGAAAATACAGTCCCCCCCGCCCATCGGGGCTTGGAAAAATAGATGGACTGCATGATGTCTCCATGCAGAGCTGAGTCCGACCGCACACGAGTGCTGGTAAACTGCTTAGAGGTTCTAAGTCTGCCAAGGCAAAACGGTGCGTGTCGGACCGTCCATGCTTATAGAGCCTATTGGTTTCAATGGGCGACAGGGCTTGAGATGCCATTTCATCTCAATGTCGGGTAAAAGTCCCACAAAATTGGAAGCAACGTCCCTAAAATGACCTATACGGTGTTGACGGGACGTTAAACCTCAAATCAACCAATCAATCATACAGAAAAAGGACGTTCTTATCGTATCGTCCTCGAGTCTCAAACCGAGCCCCATACCATTACGAAAACACGCCTATACAAATATATTATAATTTTTTTCGCCCAAACAAAGAATATTTTTTATGACAAATTGTACTATTTTTTATTTCTGCTCAAAATATGGATTGTGGGTGCACGTTAGAACCACCTCGATTAGGCGGTTCTAACGAGTACCCACAATATATATATTAGACCAGAAATAAGAAAAATTAGGATTACCCCTCTAAACCCCAGTTCTACAATATAAAAGTGGGGCTCCTGGGGGGTCAAATCATATAGGCGCGTTTTCGTGATGTACTTTTGACATTTAATACTGTAAAACGGAATTCAAAATTAGTTTGACTCAGCTGTCAGGACACATATATATGCAGGTAGGCATCAAATTGCAAATGGATAGAAATGCCTTCCATACACTAAAATAATTATGAATAACGATCCTCTACTTCCCAAAACGCTTAACTCTAGGATTATGCAGCTAAAGTTTGTCTTACAGGCAACAACATATTTATAATAATCAATCGGTGTTGTCAGTCGGACTTTAAACAAGGTAAATTCATTACAAACACACGCCTATTCACATATACTGTAAATTTTTACCACCAAAAACAGAAAATTTTCAGAAAAAAAAAAAACAACTGACATTTTTCATAATTTTGCTCCAATACATGGATTATGGGAACTCGTTTGAACCGCTTCGCTGATCTAACGAGCACTAAAAGTCTATGTTTTGAGCAGAAATGAGAACATAATGTAAATCACATGTTAACCCCAAGTTTTACCATATATAAGTCGTGTTTTAGGTGGACAAAGTTATATAGGCTTGTTTTCGTGATGTTTATGTAATCTACGGGTCGTACGAGAAAAAGTAAACGCTTATTTGCTGTTTTAGTCTGAATCTGTCATCTGCATCACTCTTGTAGAAAATAAGATATTGTGCAGATTGATATAGATGATAGTACGAGTATGGGTAAATTGCGGAAATCGTGGGCCCTGGAACAGACTATGTTACTGAGGTGTATATCATTGATGGAGTTCGATCATCAATCAATCTATTTAAGCCC
Source organism: Lucinisca nassula (assembly GCA_963580285.1). Classification (NCBI taxonomy): domain Eukaryota; kingdom Metazoa; phylum Mollusca; class Bivalvia; order Lucinida; family Lucinidae; genus Lucinisca; species Lucinisca nassula. The sequence continues at coordinate 98,343,003 of OY757026.1, forward strand.
CACCCCAGTGGATTTCGTTTCACTGACGGTTGCAAGGCGGTTCTTCTGTCGCGGTTTATTTTGTTATGGGTTGTTTTTGAGTGTGTGTGTGTATCGCTTATATTATTTTGTACTGGATAGCCAATTGGCCATTTTGTGGGCAAGTAACTGCCACTTTTGCTTTCCGCTAATGATGTTTCCATTAGGGTCTAGTTGTTTCATGTTTGTGCTTCTTTCACTTTGGTGTCTCTGGTGGGAGCTGTGGGTTTATTGTATCGGTCCTGGTCATTGCCTTCACTTCAACGTTTATACAAGTTCAAAGAAATGCAAAGCAAGCGAATGTTATCAACGGTATACGAATTCCGATCCACACATGATTTTCAATGACGCATACGTGACATGAAAAAGAAAGTTTCTTACGACATGAAAGCCGTAACAAAGGAAAGAAGCATAGCCTGAAAAAAATGCCCGGATTCGAACCCGGGAAGCTCGGGTGATAGGCCAGTGCTCTAACCGCTGAGCCAAAGAAACGACTCCCTGACGCGATTGTCAGAGAGTGGTTATAAACCTAGAAGCTATGCATATGATCTACCAATGCAGATAATGGAAGGGAGGTAACACACCCCGTCTTCAAGGATGTCATCATTTTTGATGACGTGAAGGATGCCAACTTCGGCACAAGCCTATTCTGGCATGCGAAACTCGGACGAGCCCCCATCTTACGACATGAAAGCCGTAACAAAGGAAAGAAGCATAGCCTGAAAAAAATCTCCGCCGATGTCGGGATTCGAACCCGGGCCGCTTGTGTGATAGTCCAGTGCTCTAACCGCTGAACCAAAGAGTCGACTCCCTGACGCAGTTGTCAGAGAGTAGGTATAAACCTAGAAGCTATGCATATGATCTACAAAGGTAGATAATGGAAGGGAGGTAACACACCCCCTCTTCAAGGAAGTCATCATTTATGATGACGTGGAGCCAACTTCGGCACGACGCCAATTCTGGCATGTACAGTCCGATCGCGGACGAGCCCCCATCTTACGACATGAAAGCCTTAACAAAGGAAAAATGCATAGCCTGAAAAAATCCACGCCTTTGATGGGATTCGAACCCGGGCGGCTAGGGTCATAGTCCAGTGCTCTAACCGCTGAGCCAAAGAGTCGACTCCCTGACGCATTTGTCAGAGATTGGTAATAAACCTAGAAGCTTTGCATATGATCTACCAAGGTAGATAATGGAAGGGAGGTAACACTCCCCCTCTTCAAGGAGGTCATCATTTATGATGACGTGAAGGATGCCAACTTCGGCACAAGCTAATTCTGGCATGTAAAGTAGAAGTAAAACAAAGATCAGGAATTGATACAATTAACCTACTCCACCCATAAAAGACACCAAAGGGAAAGAAATACAAACATTAAGCGACCAGACCATAATGGAAACCTAAACAAAGGAAGGCCATAAGGACAGTTACTTTCCCACAAAATGGCCATATTGCCATCCAAAACCAAAAGACACAAGTGATACACACAGTAAGTAACACACAACAACATAAATATATCGCCACAGAAGAGCCGCCTTGGAACGGTCAGTGGAAGATTTCCACTGGGGGGCTTAAATCGATTTTACGTGGCCACAATCCTCGCCCTTACTTCCGTCGCGATTTAGACAAATAATTTGTTCAGTCCGCATGAAGGCCTCCTAACTCATCAGTGCAACATCTCCGTGAACACAAAAATCAAAGAACCACAGAGGTGAGACAATGGTGAGGACTCGACAGCAAGAAACCACTGAAATGCTGGAGCAAAAGAAAACCAACAGTTAGACTCCGATGAGCCCGACCAGAGACAGAGCAATCAATCTAAAGTCCAATCTCGGACGAGCCCCCATCTTACGACATGAAAGCCGTAACAAAGGAAAGAAGCATAGCCTGACAAAAATCCCCGCATTTGGTGGGATTCGAACCCGGGTCGCTCGGGTGATAGTCCAGTGCTCTAACCGCTGAGCCAAAGAGTCGACTCCCTGACGCAGTTGTCAGAGAGTGGTTATAAACCTAGAAACTATGTATATGACCTACAAGGTAGATAATGGAAGGTAGGTAACATGGTATTACGCAAAATGATTGAAATGTGCACACCATGGCACTTGAAGTAAATACACCATTAAGTGAATGTACGGGGAGACTGTCTACGGTCCCAATTACGGTTTTATCCACTGAGTACAAACACACCAGGCGTAATATGCAAAACGTTAGAAGAAAGACCCAGAGAGCACCACGAGCACTAGACGCAGCTCACTCTCGAAACCAAGAGGAAGAGGAAACGTACACAAACCAAGAACAACTACGAGTGTTTAAGAAATGGAACGATCAGCCAACTCTACCTCAACACGGGGTGATCAGACCAATAAAAACACTAAACAACAACTTACAACACGTTCACAGACATAACAACAAAAATAACAGCAAAAGACCAAAACCAAAACTACCGTCTTAGAACAGTCTGCAGCATATGCCACCAGGGGGCTTAAAGACACATTTTTGATTACATAACACCCTAATGACCGTTTATTAAAGAATCTAGTGCTGAGATCAAATACACTTGGGGTATTCTGGCTACCATACAGGAAGGGGACCAAGAGAGGGTAATAAAATCCTGATATCTTTATTATTTCTGCTCAAAACATATATTGTGGGTACTCATTAGAACCACCTCGTTGAAGCGGTTCTGACGAGTACCTACAATTTGTTTTTATAGTGGGACTGTATTTCTTTTCCCTGTAATGAAGTTATTGTAGCACACTTAAAATATTTCTTTTTCAATCAAAACAAATAAATACATAAATAAATACATAAATAAATAAATAAATAAATAAATAAATAAAGGTTAATTGATTGTTTAAATTTTGAAGTAAGTCAATTCATTCTTTGTTTACTTCTTTGCACTTTTGAGTAAAGAAAACAATGGATATCAGCTTTTTTCGTTACTTTATTTTAAAATAAAAATGAAGTAATTTAAAACAATATTTTGTTGGAAACAATCTCAGTAAATTATACTTTCACTCAAGTACCCTTATTGAGCCTCCTATTAAACATATACATCTGCTCATAATCACCTCATAATCACTTAGATAAGATAAGCCTTTGATGTGCACTATGGTCCGAAGGAAATGTTTATTGGAGCTCATTAGACAGGTCAACCCTTTTGTATAAGGAAAAAATGTGCCTTTAAAGACATTTTACCGGCCGAATCTTCGCCCTATGTTAGAGACATAAATCAAATTCAAACACAGTGATTAAGCAAAGATAAGGGCTCTCCCTTGGTTCAAAGATATCTAATTTTAGGTATTATTAATTGACTATTCTGTATTGATCGCCAGTTATCCGAATTGACACTGAAGTCAAAATCAACAATTATGTTTTAATGGTGTCAGTTAATAAAATTGTCATAAATCAAGTAATTCGGTACTAGACTAGTTACAGATCCTCGGCCTGCTGTAATGGCCTCGGCCTTTGGTCTCGGGCCAATACAGCTGACCTCGGACCTGTAACTGGGCCAATACGAAATTACTTGATTAATAACAATTATATTATTGCATTCTAGGAAGGAAGATATTTGAACACTGGGCCAAGTGGGACCCGGCAAATATTAATGCATGCTAATGCAAGGAAAACAAGAGCTTATTAGTAAGGCTGACACGATTAATCGTAAAATTTAATACCCAAAGGCATGCCTGAAATAGCTGGATGTGTGGCCAACAGTGCAGACCCTGATGAGACGCCGCATTATGCGGCGTCTCATCTGGGTCTACACTGTTTGCTCAGGCCTGTCTGTTCAAATATACATATGGTTAAGTGCAACATATGGTAAGAGTCATGCTCAGACAGAAAGTCAGACAGGTAAAATCATGACAAAAACCTTAGCGATTACTAATCGATTATCGATCGCAATGACAGGACTGATAATCGATTATCTTTTCAGCTCCGATTAGCCAGCCCTACTTATTAGAGGAGAGCAATCAACTCTTATAACCCTCTTACAGACACCTGTTTGTGGGGATTTCTACCTGATTGATATTAAGGCAAATACTTCGCAAGGGCATTAGTGTCAGATGCTGAAACCACAGCGTATTTTCTTACCCAGTAATCAGTATGAAAACATTGACGTTTACACCACAGCCAGTATATCAGACTTCGAGTCCTCACCGTTGTCTCACCTCTGTGGTTCTTTGATTTTTGTGTTCACGGAGATGTTGCACTGATGAGTTAGGAGGCCTTCATGCGGACTGAACAAATTATTTGTCTAAATCGCGACGGAAGTAAGGGCGAGGATTGTGGCCACGTAAAATCGATTTAAGCCCCCCAGTGGAAATCTTCCACTGACCGTTCCAAGGCGGCTCTTCTGTGGCGATTTATTTATGTTGTTGTTTGTTACTTACTGTGTGTATCACTTGTGTCTTTTGGTTTTGGATGGCCATATGGCCATTTTGTGGGAAAGTAACTGTCCTTATGGCCTTCCTTTGTTTGGGTTTCCATTATGGTCTGGTCGCTTAATGTTTGTATTTCTTTCCCTTTGGTGTCTTTTATGGGTGGAGTAAGTTAATTGTATCAATTCCTGATCTTTGTTTTACTTCTACTTTTCAGTGAAATAAACAGTACTAGTGATATTGACCATTACGTGAACAAGTCGTGAAATGAACACCCCCTAAACCCAATTTATAAACAGAAAACTAGGGTTTACGGGGGAATACACTATTTTTTATTATTTCTGCTCCACGGGATAGGTTGTGGGTACTCCATAGAGCACTCACACTCTTTGTTTTAAGTAAAAGAAAAATATCACAGGGGTATTATTGTTATTGTTTTTATCACCTGAAAAGTAGCAATGTTTGAGATGTGAAAAAGACATTATGTCACACGGATGTGTTATCGTAAGGTAAACTGGGTAGTTCATAGTAATTAAAGGATAAATGTCTTTAGTTCTCTATATATTGGTATTCATTAGAACTGCCTCAAAGAGGCCATTCTGAGGAATGCATAAAAATTATTTTTATGCAGAAATCAGAACAATTATTCCTTCATCAAAATACCCTTTCTGTTATTGTAAAAAGGGGAAAGGTGTTCCCTATAGGTTCAAAGTTCCAGATAAGACCGGTAGCATTCAAATAGTATTTTCTTTTTCAATTTATTTCCATAATGTTGTTTTTCATTTCTTACAATGTTTGGTTGTATATGTTATTTATGTAATTTCATTGTTTTCTTTGATTTTGAAGGTATCCTTTACTAACAAAGAATAAGTAAATTCAAGAAAGCATTCATTCGGCTGCCTATCAGCATCTCAGTTTCAAATGTTACAGCTCATTAACAGACATATGACTTCGGACATGCCAATCTCACCAGAACGTTTTGTTAACTAAAGATAAGGTCTGAACTCTCCTGCCTGAAACAATCCAGTCAGATGAGTTTTCCCACAAACAGCTGGATGTGGAGTAATAGCTCTGGTCCTATTTGCTACTTGATGAAACACCATAGCTGATTCCTGTGGTACTTCAAGTTGTTACCAAAGTACACTTCATACACTTTTTGAATAAAATGATGAGGCCTAATTGGCCGAAACTAGCTAGTCTGGCCCAGAAAACATGTACACTCCAAATTTTTCACTTCTTTGGTGTATTCTTTGCTTCCAAAGGATAACCCTTTTATAGAACATATTTATTATATAACGTCACGTCTAAGAATTTAATAACGTCTTGTAAAAAATCGGTAATCCACCAGTTGATTACATCACGTGAACAAGTCCGTGAAATGAACACCCCCTTAAACCCCACTTTATATAGCAAAAACTGGGGTTTATGGGGTATACATTATTAGTCTTATTTCTGCTTCAAGACATAGGTTGTGGGTACTCGTTAGAACCGCCTCATTGAGGCGGTTCTAACGAGCACACACAACCTATGTTTGCAGTATAAATAAGAAACAAATCACAGATTTTCGTCAGAAAAGTAGCCATTTTGGAGATGTAAAAATTGCACTATGTCGCACGGGTGTGTTATCGTAATGAGTTGATTAAACATGCAGACTAGTAAGATACGCGCCGTAACGTTACATGTACGACATCCTTAATAACTTCGAGTTTACTGATGGCAGAATATTGACAGTTTTGTTAAAAATCTTGAATGCAATACGTTTTAAATATCATATGATAAACACGATATTGAATTCGTCTTCAATTATTATTAAATTTATTAAACTCGTGGAGGAAAGGGATGAAATGCTCGGCACAGCCTCGCATTTTATCCTTTTTCATCCACTCGTTTAATAAAATCAATAATAATGAACACTCATGTAAGATCCTCTATTTCCGGGTATTTTTATTGTCGAAATTCTATAACTTGATTTTGTTTGCAGATACAGAATGCTGTTTCCCAATCGTATACTTTTGTTGGCAATAATTCCTACCACTCTGTCTTATAATGCTGAAACGCAAACCGACATTTGTTTGAATTATACAGAAATCATGATATCAAGTAAGTGACTGTCACACAATAACCAATTAACAAATGGAGCAAGCAGAAATGTATAATTTACATTTTTAAAGCGTTTCGGATTCTTGTGATATGGCGATACCTAACAAAACGATAACAATTGGCCTTTCGGATCCCCAGTGAGTAATCTTTGTTCATAGAAATTCAATACGAAAACACAAACGTGCTCACAAAATAGCCAAAAGCAATAATAACCCAGAAGCTTGGAGAACATTTTGAAAACTTCGAAACAACATAAATATACTTAGAAAGTTAAAACAAGATTATAAAGATAAACTAGCTGAGAATATGGTTCCAATAGCCTCCTGTATAGACTGATGGAAACTTTTTAGTTCCTTAATAAATAAGTCATACCATGATACTGTCCCACTAATGAACCATAACCTTTTGAAAAAGCGAGTTTATTCAATAGTTTTTTCGAGTCCAAAACACAACTAGATGACAATGCACCTTGATTCCCCACTGCATGCATTTAATATGATTCATTTAGCCATGGAAGAAGTACGTGAAATTAAAAATAAAATAAATACAAAAATGGTTAGAAAGACTTAGAAAATTTATAACCGCAATGACTTCAGCACCCAATTTCGTAAAATCATTTTCGATATAAAATATTGGGTACAACATAAATGTTATACGACAGACTGCATGCATGGTAGTTAAACCAATCACGGTTGATAACTTTACTTCCCTCTTCAATTGCATGCCGGTGGGTCAGGCCTCAGGTTATATGATGGTTCCAACGTAAAGGCTTATGTTGGTTGGCACTTGATTCTCTGTCTCTGGTCCGTCCAATTGGAGTCTAACTGTTTGTTTTCTTTTGCTCCAGCATTTCTGTTGTTTCTTGCAGTCGAGTCCTCACCGTTGTTTCATCTCTGTGGTTGTTTGATTTTTGTGTTCACGGAGATGTTGCACTGATGAGTTAGGAGGCCGCCATGCGGACTGAACAAATTATTTGTCTTAATCGCGACGGAAGTAAGGGCGAGGATTGTGGCCACGTAAAATCGATTTAAGTAGAAGTAAAACAAAGATCAGGAATTGATACAATTAACTTACTCCTCCCATAAAAGACACCAAAGGGAAAGAAATACAAACATTAAGCGAACAGACCATAATGGAAACCTAAACAAAGGAAGCCCACCCCGTGGAATTCGTTTTCGCTGACCGTTCCAAGGCGGTTCTTCTGTCGCGGTTTATTTGTGTTATTGTTTGTCTTTGGGTGTTTGTGTCGCTTATGTTATTTTATTTTGGATAGCCTTTTGGCCATTTTGTGGGAAAGAAACTGTCCTTTTTGGCTTTCCGCTGTTAGTGTTTCCGTTGGTGTCTGTTGCTTCGTGTTTTTGATTCTTTCCCTTTGGTGTCTCTGATGGGAGCTGTGGGTTAATTGTATCGATTCCTGATCACTGCCACTATTTCTATTTTGTTTTCCCGATTGTATTAATAATCGCATTTTTAAATCATATGTGAACCTGCAACTAACCTTTTCAATACGTTATTATAAATATCGACAGAACCATATATTTGGAAAGGCGCTAATGTTTGCCCAATCCATAAGAACGATGAAAAACAGTCCGTGGAAAACTATATATATAGAAAACAGAAGTGAAGGCAATGATCAGGAATCGATACAATTAACCCACAGCTCCCATCAGAGAAACCAGCGGAAAGAAGCAAAGGCATGAAACAAATAGACCCTAATGGAAACACCAATAGCGGAAAGCCAAAAGGACAGTTACTTCCCTTAAAAAAAGCCAACTGGCTGTCCAAAATAAAAGATAATATTAGCGATACGAACACTCAAAGACGAACTAAAACAATAATAAACCGCGACAGAAGAACCGCCTTGGAACTGTCAGTGAGACGGATTCCCGTGGAGGCTTAAATCGATTTTATGTGGCCACAATCCGTCGCGATTTAGACAAAACAAATTCTTCAGTCTGCATGAAGGCCTCATAACTCATTAGTGCGACATCTCCGTGAACACAAAATATATGGACCAATATCTCGTATTATTTCAGTTGGCAAAACTTTTGAAAAAGCAGTTTATAAACATGTTCATAATAACCGTTTAGAAAATAAGATTATAACTCTATTCAAATCTGGGCTTTGACGTGGTGATTCTACAGTAAACCAGCTCGTAGATATTTGTATTACCTTTTGGCAGGCCCTGAACAAGGGCAAAGGGGTTCGTGCCGTTTTTTTGTGACATAAGTAAAGCATTCGACAGCATCGGAGTCTTATAGCAAAACTGAATCATTATGGGACCTGTGGCCCACTTTTGGAATGGCTCAAAAGTTATTTATCCAACAGACGCCAAAGAGTGGTTATCCCAGGCGGTAACTCGGATTGGGAGGAAATCAAAGCTGGTGTGCCGAAAGGATCTATTTTATGCTCACGTTTGTTTATCGTTTGTATCAGTGATATTGTTAATGGAATTCCGTCTAATATTTGAATGTTCGCAGACAATACTACCATGTATATTATAGTCGATCAGCAAGTCTTTTAGCAATGATCTTCAACGAATATATTTATGGTCAGAATTATGGCTAGTTAAATTTAATCCCAACAAAACGGAATCATTATTATGCACGAGAAAATGAAACAGAGTTACGTTGGTTTTCTTTTGCTCCAGCGTTTCAGTGGTTTCTTGCTGTCGAGTCCTCACCGTTGTCTCACCTCTGTGGTTCTTTGATTTTTGTGTTCACGGAGATGTTGCACTGATGAGTTAGGAGGCCTTCATGCGGACTGAACAAATTATTTGTCTAAATCGCGACGGAAGTAAGGGCGAGGATTGTGGCCACGTAAAATCGATTTAAGCCCCCCAGTGGAAATCTTCCACTGACCGTTGCAAGGCGGCTCTTCTGTGGCGATTTATTTATGTTGTTGTTTGTTACTTACTGTGTGTATCACTTGTGTCTTTTGGTTTCGGATGGCCATATGGCCATTTTGTGGGAAAGTAACTGTCCTTATGGCCTTCCTTTGTTTAGGTTTCCATTATGGTCTGGTCGCTTAATGTTTGTATTTCTTTCCCTTTGGTGTCTTTTATGGGTGGAGTAAGTTAATTGTATCAATTCCTGATCTTTGTTTTACTTCTACTTTACTCATCCCAGTCTATACTTGTCAGGTGTAGCTATTAAAGAAGTGTCTACACATAAGCACTCAGGTTTAAACCTTTCTTACTTCCGTTATTGACTTGCTCATATGGAGTACATAAACGCAATAGCCCGTTTAAACATTTTGAGGTCCCTTAAATTTACTATAAAAAGGAGATCGCTTCTTACTTTCATAAGACCGATCCCCGAATATTCTAATATTGTATGGAACAATTTTACTCAACTACAAACTATCGTAATGCAAAAAATACAGGGTAAGGCAAGCCGTATTGTCACGGGCACTACAAAGCAAGTTAGTATCCAAACACTTAATGAAAACTTGGATGGGCTAAAATTTCGGATAGACGCAGAATGCATAAATTACAGTTGTCTTATAAAATGGATCCCCAGTTGACACCGGATAATTTATGTAACTTATTGCCACTCCGTATCAGTGATGCTTCGTCTTATACACTTCGTAACGTATATAACTACAGCCTTATCCACACGATAACTGCACTTTATGGTAGCTCGTTCTTACCTTCAGCAGTACGTGAAAGGCATGGAAGTAGTATACGGGTCTCTTTGGCCCCAATGACATCACAAGATGGTCGACAAGATGGCTGCCATTTTGACCCTCGATGACCTCGCTGGGGTCGCCGGATGACCCTCCATCGGGTTTGAGACCAAGATAGCCGCCATTTTTGGCCCTCGATCACCTTGTGCGGGGTCACTGGATGACCTTTGTGGAGAGGGGGGGTGACGCGTTTAGTAGAATCGCCCTAGACCACGGGAAGGTAGCGTCACGTCATAGGGCACGGTGTCCACGACCAATGGCGCTTCACATCCGTTTCGGGTATCTTTCTTCTTTAAGATTAGCGCTTCGGGTAACCAAGATTCGTACTTTAGGGGCCAACGTACCAGTACGTGTACTTCCTATCAACCCATATTCCCCGAAGTAGTCAAACTAATGCGAGTTATTTACTAGCTACGTGTATTTTATTGTCGTTTGCTAAATATTTTGGCAGTTTATTTAATCAAAAGAAGAAGAAGGAGGTCTCGAGCTTCACCGCTCCTATCAGGTTCCATATGGCTCAGATCGAAGTGGACGCCTTCGCGGAATATGGGTTGATAGGACGCCTTCGCGGAATATTGGTTGATATTTTACTGTTCGGAAATGCAAACTCTCAGCAGGTGATAAATTTGTTCAAAATAAATTGTATTAATTGCATCTGCCTAATACGAAAGTTACAATGCAAAGTGCAAATGGCGTCCTGAACAACAAATGTGAAATGCCGCAAAAGGAAGAACGCCGCTTGTTCCGAATAGGGTGGCGTCAGAGGTATGATAAAGGCTTAGGGGTGCGATAAAGGGTTGTGATACGGATTTTATGGGGTATGCTAAAGCCCATGCGATATGGCAGCACGTGCAAGCGTGATACGTGCATTGGTGTCACGTTCGTATCGCATATTCAAAAACTAAGTATTTTATACTAAATGCATGATAAAAGGATGTATCAACTTTTACCCGTAAAACGAAGCACTTTCAAAGATAGTCTATAGTTTGATAGACCATAAACTACTTGCATTACTTCATTTCATCTCTCTCTCTCTCTCTCTCTCTCTCTCTCTCTCTCTCTCTCTCTCTCTCTGATGTTTACAATCACACTAATTCATCTAGTTCTGTTTCTTTTTTACTATCTTTATATCTTCAGAAGTGGTATATAATGTGCCATGTATTGCAGGGATGATTGCTATAAGCAACTTTGCTTGTTTTCAAATCCTGTTGATCTTTTCTAGTATGTTACAGTCTTGCTATATATCTATAATAGAACAGAAGCTAATGAAAAATTGTTTACACTAAATATAAAATGCACGCAATAGTGCTCACGATGACCTTGGATGACATATCCGTGTGACAAAAATGCTTATATTTATGTATCTAAAATAATACATTTCTGTTGAAATTGTGGATTGTATTTTTTTGGTGGTGGTGGGGGGGGGGGGGAACAGCTGTGCTATTTTAATTGTTGTATTTATAGTTTAATTGTTGTATTTTTTATTATCGGTTTCTCGGACCCAGTGGAATTCGTTTCACTGACCGTTTCAAGGCGGTTCTTCTGTCGCGGTTTATTTTTGTTATGGTTTGTCTTTGAGTGTGTGTATCGCTTACATCTTTTTGTTTTGGATCGCTAATTGGTCATTTTTGTGGGAAAGTGACTGTCCTTTTGGCTTTCCGCTATAAATGTTTCCATTAGGGTCTTGTTAATTCCTGTTTGTGTTTCTCTCCCTTTGGTATCTCTGATGAGAGCTGTGGGTTAATTGTATCGATTGATCATTGCCTTCACTTCTATATTCTAATTGCTAGATTTCGAGCAATGCTTAAAGTGAAAGCCGGTTGAGACTGCAAAATGTCAAAATATTTGCGCCTTACTACTGACGCACTGAAGTGAATAAGGAAAAAAAACATAAAAATAAATAAACGCTTCATCGAAAGATCGATTAAAAATTGTCCTTTGTAAAGAGAATCATGGTCTATTTAAATGTATCTTTGTTTTGTTTGTTTGATTTGGATTCAACACTGTAAAGGTCATTTTGGAGACGCTGCTTCCAATTTTGTGGGACTTTTACCCGACATTGAGATGGAATGACATCTCAAACCCTGGCGCCCAATGAAACCAATAGGGTTTATTAGCATGGACGGTCTGCCTCGCACCGCGGTTCCTGGACAGGCTTAGATCCTCTAAGCGGTTTACCAGCACTAGTGTGCGGGCCGGATTCAGCTGTTCGAGCAGCCCATATATTTCTTCAAGCCCCTATGGGCGGGGGGCGGAAATGTATATTTGTATATTGCGGGTTATCTCTTCGACAGAGCCGTACATGGTTTCTTCTGCTCTTTCAGAAACATATTCACCGGGACACAAATTGATTACCCAAATCATGGCCTGGCCGATTATTTTAAGCGAATGTGCTGGGTGGTTTACCCTCTACTATCAAGATTTCAATTTTAATTTTGAAATTGTCATGAAATTATTATTGTTCTCCATTTAAACTTTTGCATGCATATATATTTTCAAAACAATTTGATATACTTATGCCCAAGACAGTCATATTGTATCGAAACCAGGAAATTATCAGTTGTTTAAGGGGTATCAGAAACTTCAGAAAATGACTCCTGGCACACTGACAAGCGCTATAGACGCCAAATATCATCGACAGTATCGTAAGCTGAATAGACAGTGTTAGTAAATGATGTTGTTTTTTATCCGTTGACATTGAATACGTTCAGTCGTATAAATATCTGGTAAATTTATAGCTATCATCCAGACAGGTGGTAAATTTTAAGCTATTACAGAATGGTAGTCATACCAGATTGGATACCGTTGAGATGAATGTTGCAGATTGACCTCGGATGCCATATTAATCAAATGCCTCAAACAAAATCATTCACAAATTGCAGAAAAGAAATTCGTAACTTTTGCACATAATTGTTTTTCATTTTGATGATATTTTGTTATACATTGGGATGTAGATTTTCGTTTTTTCTTCAGTGAATGTTTTTCTTTGACGTGTATTTTAATAATGATATTCTATTGACATTAAACATTGTGCATTAATTTTCAGGTTTGCCTGCAGATGCAAGAAACAAGCGATCCATGTTTAGAATCGCAAAAGGTAAGTAATAAATACGTTGACAAATACTTTAGCCCTGGTCAAATGCACATTTATTCCTTAACAGTAAAGTAGAAGTAAAACAAACATCAGGAATTGATACAATTAACTTACTCAATCCATAAAAGACACCAAAAGGAAAGAAATACAAACATTAAGCGACCAGACCATAATGGAAACCTAAACAAAGGAAGGCCATATGGACAGTTACTTTCCCACAAAATGGCCATATGGCCATCCAAAATTAAAAGACACAAGTGATACACACAGTAAGTAACAAACAACAACATAAATAAATCGCCACAGAAGAGCCGCCTTGGAACGGTCAGTGGAAGATTTCCACTGGGGGGCTTAAATCGATTTTACGTGGCCACAATCCTCGCCCTCACCTCTGTCGCGATTTAGACAAATAATTTGTTCAGTCCACATGAATAAAAATCAAAAATGAGTTCCTTTAAGAGCAATGAAAACATTCATAAGAAAGAAGATGGGTCATACTACGTAGTTTCGGCTAATAAAGTCTCATCAGTGACCCTGTAATGATCCGGCAAAGAAAGCCAGAGGAAACATACTGCAATTCTGCGAATTTCGAATAGGCAGTCGATTCAAAGACTGACATAAATCAAAATGGTTTTTGAAGCCCAATCGGAAAGGTGTCTGTAATAATTTAATCCATTTTAATTCAGTTTCATGCCGTTTAATAATTTTAAACCTAGCTGTAGAATTTACATCATAATAATTTTTTCCCACTGGCTGTTTAGAAAATATCTTTAAAAGAATGAGCTGTACGTCTGAAATGATGACGGTGCAAGAAAGTGTCAGTTGTTTAGGCTTACTCATTCTATTAAATTAAATAAATAGAAGTGAAAGCAATGATCAGGAATCGATATCATCAACCCACAGCTCCCATCATAGACACCAAAGGGAAAGAAGCACAGACATGAAACAACAGACCTAATGGAAACATCAATAGCAGAAAGCCAAAAAGGACAGTTACTTTCCCACAAAATGGCCGATAGACTATCCAAAACAAAATAATATAAGCATCACAAACACCCAAAGACAAACCATAACAAAAATAAACCGCGACAGAAGAACCGCCTGGGAACGGTCAGTGGAACGAAGTTCCACTGGGGGGCTTAAATCGATTTTACGTGGCCACAATCCTCGCCCTTACTTCCGTCGCGATTTAGACAAATAATTTGTTCAGTCCGCATGAAGGCCTCCTAACTCATCAGTGCAACATCTCCGTGAACACAGAAATCAAAGAACCACAGAGGTGAGACAACGGTGAGGACTCGACAGCAAGAAACCACTGAAATGCTGGAGCAAAAGAAAACCAACAGTTAGACTCCGATGAGCCCGACCAGAGACAGAGCATCAGGCACCAACCAACATTATCTCTTTAATTTTCAATAAGCCTTTACGTTGGAGCCGTCATAGAATCTGAGGCCTGACCCACCGGCGTGCAATTAAAGAGGGAAGCAAAGTTGCCAACCGTGATTGGGTTAACTACCATGCATGCAGTCTGTCGTATAATATCCATGTTGTACCCAATCTTTTTATATCGAAGAATGATTTTACGAAATTGGGTGCTGAAGTCATTGCGGTTATATATTTTTCTGCATTTATATACTAAGTCACCATAAAATTCGGGTTCCGATAGACCTTGTTGCAGAAGAGATTTAAGTCCAATATTGAATTTTGAAATTAAATCAGAATGGCGTCTATAAAATTTTGAAAAGGCTTTGCGTAGTTTATGGTACCGATAACCCTGATTAAGGAGTTTAGCCGTTAATAATTTATTACGAGTGTTGAAGTCAGTTACATGACTACACACTCTAGCAAATCGAATTAATTGCGAAATATAAACGCCATAGGATGGCGCACGAGGAACATCACCATCCAAAAAAGGAAAATTTACAATCTCAAAATCAAAGTCATCGCGTTTATCATAAATTTTGCACGAAACAAATCCATCTACAATAGATAGATGTAAATCCAAAAACGGGGCCTCGGTATCAGAAGAATTTGCTTTATTTAACTGAAGTTCTAGGGGGTAAATCTGACTGATCAAACCATCAAAATAGGTATTATCAATATTTAATAAATCATCTAAATATCTAGAAGTAGAGCTAAAAGCTTCAATAATTTCAGATTGGTTATCAATGGAGAGCGACAAAATGAAGTCTCTTTCATAACAATACAAGAACAGATCAGCCACAAGAGGTGCGCAATTAGTACCCATCGGAATACCCACAATTTGTCTAAATAACTTAGTACCGAATCTAATATAAATATTGTCAAGTAGAAAGGTGAGGGCATCACACACTTTCTGACATGACCAAAGTGTATAATTCTTATGCTCTTTAGAAGTGAAAAATGCATTTCTGACATTACATGCAAGATAGAGAGAATCTTCTCTGTGAAAAGCCCATTCAATTAAATCATTAAGCTTTTCTTTTATAAGATTATGAGGAAGTGTAGTGTAAAGAGTGGAACAATCGTAGGTAGACAGACTAGAAGCACGAAACTGTCTAGATTTCAATTTATTTAAAACCTCATTCGAATTTTTTATAGACCAAAACAGATTTCTTCCTGATCTTTCAAAGACTTTATCACAATATTTAATTACATGCGTTTTAATAGCAGTAAGACAGGAAGTTAATAATTTAGAAAGTTCAGTGGTAGTGCAAGAACTAGAATTTGCAATAAACCGTGCTTTGTAAGGTTTTTTATGAAGTTTTGGTAACCAGTATAGCGTAGGAAGCTTGTCTTGGCCTTCGTTAACACACACAGCAAACTTGGTGGCTGAAAGACAAACATGTTTATCTACTATAGCTCTCTCTTCAGCCAAAGGCTGACGTTCATAGGCCTTAGTACCACCAAGCTCCTGCTTAAGCGTGTTAATATAGTGGAGCCGTCACACAACGACGACGTTGTTAGCGGCCTTGTCTGCAGGGGCCAAAACAAACTTCTTACGAAATTCTTGAATACCTAGTTTAAGATGACGTAAAGACGTCTTGGGCTTAGGAGGTAATAAGTTAGTATTTTGAGAATAGAAAGAAATGCGTTTATTCACTAGTCTTAAAATGCTAAGTTTCCAGTCCTTTAGGGCTTTACACTCAACATACTCTCGCTTACACCATCGATTACCGAATTCATTCAAGGAAGCAGCGATTTCATCTCTACATTTACTGAAATCAATTTTAGAAGGAAACCGATATTTCGGTCCTTTAGAAATTATATTCCTTATCCTAGAATCAGGAATAATTTTCAAATTGCCAGTAATTACATGACCAGCAGCAGGATAGCAATACTTTGAGTTTTTACAATCACATGAATCAGGAGTATTAGTATCAATATCAAGATCTGAAACAAGTTTATTGAAATTAAAAATGATAGATCTAACAGGTTTGATATATTTATAGCAAATTATAGGTGTTTCAGTATTTTGAAAATAAGCAGGAATGGAAGAAAGCACCGATCTCTCACGGAAGATACTGGGCAAATCTATAAAATCCATACCCTTATTAATGAAGGATATTTTGAAGAAATGACGTTTATGATTAATTTCAGAATCAATGTAAGGACGGAGAGTATGCTGAGTATAGCCTCTAGTTAAGAGAGCCGCATCATAAAACTGATGAGAACTATCGTAGAATTTATTCGCCTCGGTGTCCAGAAGACGTAAAACAGAAACGGGTAATGAACTTAAAAATGAAAGCATAGAGTGGCGTCCATGATTTAATAATATAATTGACAGTCACTTCAGTCTAGTATTATTTCGTTTAAACGCACGTGATTTACGTTTAAAGTTACCATTTTTCCTGGTGGCGTGAGATCTAGTTCTGCGTTTTCGACATTCCAGGAGTGAGAAAATATCAAAGTCCGGCATTCTGGAAATATTGCCCTCATGATAAATGTTGTCATTAAATCCCAGTGGAAAAGGGGTCTGTAAAGATTTAATCCATTTCAGTTAAACCTATTATTATATTGCTATAAAATGATTAGAAATGGACGATTAAATCTGATAAACCACGCTGATATCACTGGTATAAATATGCTAACTTTATTTTCACGCCTTCTTGGGTTTCATGACGTATCACGGAAATGCCGTCATGCGAAAATGCTTATCGCACGCGTACATACGAGGCTAAGTCAATAAGTAACCAGACTATTTTATTTCCAATTGACCGAGACAACCAGGTTTTCATGCCTTGTTTGAATACATGTTTTAGGCATGAGGTCAACATTGCACCCTTATCGTATCATTCATTCACAAGATACTGAACGTAAAACATGGCTTGCTTCTTCAGTTCTGGTCTGATGGCACTGGAACAGTAATGACTTTAGTATACCACTCTAGGGGGCACTTACATCACCAAATAAGAGATCGATCTCACCAAGAAATAAATTAGGCTGGCTTTCATTGACTGGCCCTCGAATTCTGATATAATACATTTTCTGAGCCTATAATTACAGACAGTTGCGCAAAATATGTTTGCCATATATGTGTGATGTAGGTGATTAGTTTCCCAAAATAGAAGTGAAGGCAATGGTCAGAAATAGATACAATTAACCTACAGCTCCAATCAGAGACACCAAAGGGAAAGAAACACAAACAACAGACCCCAATGAAAACATCAACAGCGGTAAACCAAACGGACAGTTACTTTCCCACAAAATGGCCAACTGGCTATCCAAATTAAATTAATATAAGCGATACAAACACTCAAAAACAAACCATTACAAAAATAAACCGCGACAGAAAAACCGCCTTGGAAGTGAAACGAATTCCGATTGGGGGTGGGGGTGCTTAAATCGATTTTACGTTGCCACAATCCTCGCCCTTACTTCCGTCGCGATATACACAAAAAATTTTTGTTCAGTCCGCATGAAAGCCTCCATACTCATCAGGGCAATGCCCCCGTGAACACAAAAATCAAACAACCACAGAGATTAAACAACGGAGAGTTCTCGACAGCAAGAAACTACTGAAATGCTGGAGCAAAAGAAAACCAACTGTTACTCCGATAGCTTCTTCCAAGTGTGGCTTGTTCTTGCGATATCCTAGCTCGGGAGAGAACCCGTCGATATCAGTGCTACATTCATTGTTTTGTCATTTGAATATGGATTGGATAGCAATGTAGTAGCAAATATCTTAGGTATTGATACCAGCGCTGGACACACAGTAGTTACGATTATCAAATGTATCCGCCAACATGAACATTAAATGGCAATGGTTATCAAGATCATAAGGTCTGAAAAGACCATACCCCTTTTTACTATGAATCTGAATTTGCTTGCAGCGATTGTGATGGGTCAGAGAGCAGAAAAGATACTGACCGACTCAGCGATACTGGTTCATGCTAGAATGCGGAATAAACTATTTAAAAAGTATGGTGGTTTCAGAGACGCTCTAAGAGATTTCGAGTCTGTACACCCTCAGCAGGTTTCAGCTGCGGAAACACGTTATGGGGTTTATTAAATTTCACAAAGATTTTCCCAAACAAAATGCACTGTGGAATATGTAGTACATACTTTTCTTTCTTTCTTTCTACTTCTGCTCCCTATTACATCACGAAAACACGCCATTATAAAGTTGAACCCTTAAACCCCAGTTTAATATAGGAAAACTGGGGTATACATTATTTTCTTATTTCTGCTCAAAACATAGGTTCCCGCCTGGTGGAGGCGGTTCTAACGAGTATCCACAATCTATGTTTTGAGCAGAAATAAGAAACATATCGAAATCTTTCACCTCAAAATATATTCATTTTGCGGTGGTAATATTTACATTGTATTGCATAGGCGTGTTTTCGTAATGATCCCCTCCCCCCCCCCCACACACACACAAAAAAAAATAAATGAAGGAGTGTATAGCAAACATGACGGCCAGGATGTCGACAGGCAACAGCCATACAGCAGTTGTCATAAAATGAAATAATTAAGACACAGCTAAACTCTAGGGCCAAACAATTATCTGCCAAAAACAAAAACAAAACAAAACAAAAAAATAATAACGTAGGAAGTGTACTTTTTTGGGGCGCCAGACTAACTAGTTATGACCTGTTAGACCTCAACAGTGACACTCGGATACTTCCAAATTTTCACGATGGAATCTATGATACTAAAGGAATAGGAAATTTAATCTACAATCTGATGAAGGAAAGGGAGACCGTTTTAAGTAGAAGTAAAACAAAGATCAGGAATTGATACAATTAACTTACTCCATCCATAAAAGACACCAAAGGGAAAGAAATACAAACATTAAGCGACCAGACCATAATGGAAACCTAAACAAAGGAAAGTAGAAGTAAAACAAAGATCAGGAATTGATACAATTAACTTACTCCATCCATAAAAGACACCAAAGGGAAAGAAATACAAACATTAAGCGACCAGACCATAATGGAAACCTAAACAAAGGAAGGCCATACGGACAGTTACTTTCCCACAAAATGGCCAAGGCCATATGGACAGTTACTTTCCCACAAAATGGCCATATGGCCATCCAAAATTAAAAGACACAAGTGATACACACAGTAAATAACAAACAACTACATAAATAAATCGCCACAGAAGAGCCGCCTTGGAACGGTCAGTAGAAGATTTCCACTGGGGGGCTTAAATCGATTTTACGTGGCCACAATCCTCGCCCTTACTTCCGTCGCGATTTAGACAAATAATTTGTTCAGTCCGCATGAAGGCCTCCTTACTCATCAGTGCAACATCTCCGTGAACACAGAAATCAAAGAACCACAGAGGTGAGACAACGGTGAGGACTCGACAGCAAGAAACCACTGAAATGCTGGAGCAAAAGAAAACCAACAGTTAGACTCCGATGAGCCCGACCAGAGACAGAGCATCAAGAACTAGTCTCCTTAAAGTACAGGGATGTCAAACAAGCAGTTGTTATACAACGAGGAACGAACATCGGTTTAATAATGACCTTCAACAGGTATCTAAAGGATGTCAATTGATGGAACAGTGAAAAGCAATTGCATAAGCGATCCCTGAGGATTGGAAAAATAAGAGCATTAAATGCATGTACGGGGAGACCTTTTACAGCCGACACACGGCACAAACAAAACGATAAAGCCGCTTCGCATTCCCTTAATACTAGCAGAAGTGATATTTATAGGGGATCTTACATGAGTGTTCATGTATAATTATTGAATTTATTAAACGAGTTGAGGAAAAGGGATACAATGCGAGGCTTTGCCGAGCATTTTATCCCTTTTCTTCAAACAGTTTGATAAATTCAATAATACATGAACACGAATGCAAGATTCTATTTATCATATGACATTCAAACGCATTTTATTCACGATTGTTTGACAAAAATGTCAATATTTCGCCGTTAGTAAACGCAACTTCGTTAAGGACGCCGTACATGTAACGTTACGGGGCGTATCTAACTAATTTGCATATTTAATCCACTAGTGGATTATCGAAAAATAATGCATGGCGTTATTACACTCTCAGACGCGACGTCATATGATAAAATACGTTCTATAAAAGGCTTATCCTTTTGAAGCTGGAATAAATTACAGAGCAGAAATTATACGGCGTACAAGCTTTCCAGATGTCGATTAGACCAAGGACGCCTCAACGAGTCTGTCAATGAGCGTAGTAGCCAATATAAAGCATAACTACAATGCATTCATTTGTATTTAAAGGCAATGTAGATGGTCTGAACGACTGTTTAAGAATGTTTAAGAATGTCGATATTTTGTTTAAATTTTTGGAAAACATGGTATCAACTTATGTTAATGAAATAAGTAAATAACTCGATTCAGGACGTTCATTACATTACAATAACATGATTATTTTGTAGGTACAGATGACGGGGCATGTTGGCGATCGCAGCTTAATACTAACTGAAGATTCGACAAGGAGAACGACAACCTTGCTGATAACAAGACACCAGAACACATATACACCCGAGACAACAGTAGAAATAGGATATTTTAATAAATAACCAAGATTTATACATCTAACAATGCAAGCTGTGTTTAAGTTATGTTCAAGAAATATACCTGTGAACTTATTTCATACTCCATACACAGGTTAAGGAGGAAAAGTGGTGTCATCATGAAAATATGCCTATACAAATACATTATCATTTTTTTCGGCCCAAAATGGATATTTTAAGATGAAAAATAGTGATTTGTTTAATATTTCTGCTCAAAACATAGATTGTGGGGACTCGATAGAACCGCCTCGACGAGGCAGCTCTATCGAGTTCCCCAAATCTATGTTTTTGAGCAGATATAAGAAAAATAATCTAAAATAATGTTTACACTTGGAAACCCCAGTTTTATTATATAAAAGTGGGGTTTGAGGGGGTCAAAATTATATAGGCATGTTTTCATAATGTAAAGGATTTCCTATATTTAGCACTGGCGGTCATCTTATTCATCGCAGCAAAGGAGTGTGAGCAATTTTGGTAAAGGGTCATCTAAGGAACATTCCTGTGAAATTATTTCACAATTGATTCACAGATTATGGAGTAAACGTCGTTTATTTTTTTTTTCCTTTTTTTAGCTCAAGCGGCCATCTTGTTCATCCACGTAGGGCAGTTGGGCCATTTTGGTAGACGGTCAGTCAAGAAACATTGGTGATAAATTAGTTTAAAGTTGATCCAATAGTTGAGGTGGAGACGTCATACATATGTTATCCTATGTTTGGCTCTGGCGGCCATCTTGTTCTTCCAAGCGGAACGGTTTGAGTAATTTGGTAGAGGCTTATCCAAGGAAGATTTCTTTAAATTTATTAAAAAAATCCATTCATTGGTTGAGAAGAAGTCGTTTTAGATTTCTGGAGGCCAGCTTGTTTATTTGAGCTTAACGGTTTGGGCTAAACAGAAGTGAAGGCATGATCAGGAATCGATACAAATAACCCACAGCTCTCATCAGACACCAAAGGGAAAGAAACACAAAACATGAAACAACTAGACCCTAATGGCAACCTCAAAAGCGGAACGCCAAAAGGACAGTTACGTTCCCACAAAATGGCCTTTTGGCGATCCAAAACAAACTAACATAAGCGATGCACACACTCAAAGACAAAGCATAGCAAAAATAAAACCGCGACAGAAGAACCGCCTTGGAACGGTCAGCGGAAACGACTTTCACTGGGGGAGGGGCTCAAATCGATTCTGCGTGACCACAATCCTCGCCCTTACTTCCGTCGCGATTAAGACAAATACTTTGTTGAGGCCACACGAAGGCCTCCGAACTCATCAATGCAACATCTCCGTGAACACAAAAATCAAACAACCGCAGAGATGAAACAACGGCGAGGACTCGACAGCAAGAAACCACTGAAATGCTGGAGCAAAAGAAAACATACTGCTAGACTCCGATAGGCCCGGCCGGAGACAGAACATAGAAAACATTGGGCGCTGAAGTGATTGCGGTTAACTATTTTTTTCTAAATTTATATACTAAGTCACCTTAAAATTCGGGTTCCGATAGACCTTTTTGCAGAAGAGATTTAAGTCCAATATTGAAATCTGAAAATAAAACAGAATGACGTCTATAAAATTTTGAAACGGTTTTGCTTAGTTTATGGTACCGATAACCCTGAATAAGAAGTTTAGCCTTAACAATTTATTACGAGTGTTGAGGTCAGTTACATTACTACACGCTCTGACAAATCGAATAATTACGAAAGAAAAACGCCATAGGATGGCGCACGAGGAGCATTACCATTCAAAAAAGGAAACTTTACAATTTCAGAATCAAAATCATCGCGTTTATCATACATTTTGCAAGAACAAAAACCATCTTCAATAGATAGATGGAAATCCAAAAACGGGGCCTCGGTATCAGAAGAATATTTTTTTTATTTAGCTGAAGTTCTTGGGGATAAATTTGACTGATCAAACCATTGGGTTGGTATTATTAATATTCAATAAATCATCAAAATATCTAGAAGTGGAGCTAAAAGCTTCAATGATTTCAGTCTGAATTTCAGCGAAGTAGAAGTAAAACAAAGATCAGGAATGGATATAATTAACTTACTCCACCCATCAAAGACACCAAAGGGAAAGAAACACAAACATAAAGCGACCAGACCACAACAAGGTCTATCGGAACCCGAATTTTATGGTGACTTAGTATATAAATTCAGAAAAATATATAACCGCAATGACTTCAGCACCCAATTTCGTAAAATCATTCTTCGATATAAAAAGATTGGGTACAACATGGATGTTATACGACAGACTGCATGCATGGTAGTTAACCCAATCACGGTTGGCAACTTTGCTTCCCTCTTTAATTGCACGCCGGTGGGTCAGGCCTCAGATTCTATGACGGCTCCAACGTAAAGGCTTATTGAGAATTAGAGAGATCTAATTCTTGGTAATGTTGGTTGGTGCCTGATGCTCTGTCTCTGGTTGGGCCCATCGGAGTCTAACTGTTGGTTTTCTTTTGCTCCAGAATTTCAGTGGTTTCTTGCTGTCGAGTCCTCACCGTTGTCTCACCTCTGTGGTTCTTTGATTTTTGTGTTCACGGAGATGTTGCACTGATGAGTTAAGAGGCCTTCATGCGGACTGAACAAATTATTTGTCTAAATCGCGACGGAAGTCAGGGCGAGGATTGTGGCCACGGAAAATCGATTTAAGCCCCCCAGTGGAAATCTTTCCACTGACCGTTCCAAGGCGGTTCTTCTGTGGCGGTTTATTTATGTTGTTGTTTGTTACTTACTGTGTGTATCACTTGTGCCTTTTATTTTGGATGGCCATATGGCCATTTTGTGGGAAAGTATCTGAAATTATTGAAGCTTTTAGATGATTTATTAAATATTGGTAATACCTATTTCGATGGTTTGATCAGTCAGATTTACCCCCCAGAACTTCAGTTAAATAAAGAAAATTCTTCTGATACCGAGGCCCCGTTTTTGGATTTACATCTATCTATTGTAGATGGGTTTGTTTCGTGCAAAATTTATGATAAAGTAGAAGTAAAACAAAGATCAGGAATCGATACAATTAACTTACTCCACCCATCAAAGACACCAAAGGGAAAGAAACACAAACATTAAGCGACCAGACCATAATGGAAACCTAAACAAAGGAAGGCCATCAGGACAGTTACTTTCCCACAAAATGGCCATATGGCCATCCTAAATAAAAGACACAAGTGATACACACAGTAAGTAACAAACATCAACATAAATAAATCGCCACAGAAGAACCGCCTTGGAACGGTCAGTGGGAAGAAAATCACTGGGGGGGGGGGGGGCTTAAAGGCTTAAATCGATTTTACGTGGCCACAATCCTCGCCCTTACTTCCGTCGCGATTTAGACAAATGATTTGTTCAGTCCGCATGAAGGCCTCCTAACTCATCAGTGCAACATCTCCGTGAACACAAAAAATCAAAGAACCACAGAGGCGAGACAACGGTGAGGACTCGCCAGCAAGAAACCACTGAAATGCTGGAGCAAAAGAAAACCAACAGTTAGACTCCGATGGGCCCGCGACGGAAGTTAGGGTGAAGATTGTGGCCACGTAAAATCGATTTAAGCCCCCCAGTGGAAATCATTCCACCGACCGTTCCAAGGCGGTTCTTCTGTGGCGATTTATTTATGTTGTTGTTTGTTACTTACTGTGTGTATCACTTGTGTCTTTTAATTTTGGATGGCCATATGGCCATTTTGTGGGAAAGTAACTGTCCTTATGGCCTTCCTTTGTTTAGGTTTCCATTATGGTCTGGTCGCTTAATGTTTGTGTTCCTTTCCCTTTTGTGTCTTTGATGGGTGGAATAAGTTAATTGTATCGATTCCTGATCTTTGTTTTCTTCTACTTTATATATATGCGCTTAATCAGTAGAGCGCAAATTCTTTCGCCAGAAACTGGAGACTGCACTTTTTGAATCAGCGGAAGGTAAGAATGACAGTAAAACATTTCTGATCAATCTGCACCAAAGAATGTTGCCGACTCCGGCAGGTATTGAACCCGCGTCCGCCTGATCACCAGTCAGACGCATCCGACTGAGCTGCCGAGGTATGTATGTATGTATGTATGTATGTATGTATGTATGTATGTATGTATGTATGTACTTTCGTACGCATGTATACATGTTCCCATGAAATTTCTAATAAATAAATAAACAACACATGGTCTTTGATTGCCGGCCTCGGTAGCTTTGTTTATTTTTATTTATTTTCTCAATGTTTTGAAACGGTGACTCAATTAGCTGTAAAGCTATTCTACCTTGCGGCACTCTATTAAACAATTATTTACATATTTACATAGTCTAAAAATAAATAATGTGTGCTATAATAACATTTTAAACAAAGGCTGTTCGCTTAAAGGACCTCTAAAATACCAATCCTAGATAAAAAAATGAATTATATCAGCTAAAGCATTTAAAATCTATTAGGCGCTTTTAAGAGTTTTTAAAACTATTTAGGGAAATAACGTCTCTAACAGACCGAGGAAGAGCATTCCATAGCCTAGGATCCGAACAAGAAAATGAGTCATTGTATATAGATGCACGTGACTTTGGTACATACAAGGACCCGTTGTCCAAAGAACGTAGGTTAAGAGAGTTTAGTTCTGATATTGCTTAGATATGTATTCCGGAGTGAGACTATTTAGTGGCCTGTAATTAGTACCGCTTTATTGTACTTAATTCTGTCTTGGTACCAATGACCAACCGAGTTCCTTGAACATCTGTACAGAAGGTGTATTTAGATCTTCACGTAATATTATCCGAACTGCACGCTTTTGCAGTTTTGTCAGTCGTTCAATATTCCATGATGATGCTGAACCCCAGGCCACAGAGCGATAATCAATGAAAGGTAGGATCAGCCATGATAGAAAATCTTCTGAACCTCCACTGAAACATATTCCGATAAATGTCAAAGAAGTGATATCTATAAGGCTATGTGTGAACATAAATGGTCAATGTGAGATAACCATGACAAATTTTCATCAATATAGATGCCAAGGATATTTTGCTTAGCTACATTCGGGATATGAGTATTATCAATCTGGATGTTTTATTTACGAGACATAGTAAGTCTTTGCCTTGTACCAGTTAACATGCAAGTGGTTTTGCCAGAATGTATTTGCATTTGTTTGGCTTGCTCCATTCAACCATTAAAAAAATCACATACTAAATTATTTTCGATGTTGTCTTCGGTACTTCCTTAAGTGTCGACAGTAGTATCATCAGCATAAAGATCGGAAGAGCAATGTTAAAAAAAAGCGGTAGATGATTAATAAAAATTAGAAATAATGTAGGGCCTAGAATGGACCTTTGTGGGACACCCGAATGTACACAACAAAAGTCTGTCAGTTCATTTTGATGGCTTGCTGACGATTACTTAGGTAGGAATTAAACCACTGGGGATCGGAAGAATTAAATTTGTATATGGAAAGTTTCTTGATCAAGATGGAGTGATCAACCAGACCAAACGCTCAACGGAAGTCAAGGAACAAGAAACCAATCATATCTCCTATGCCAATACTTTCAGCCCAACTGTCAATTAACTTGATTAACGCAGTTTGGCAGCTGTGGTTTTGACAGAAACCGGACTGGCTCTGGTGAGGCCATTTGTATTTGTTTAGATATCCCATTAGATGCTTATTTATGTGTTTTTTTTTCAAATATTGTTGACACCGTAGGTAAAATGGAAATTGGTCTATAGTTTAACGGATCTGATTTTGTTCCGCCTTTGAAAATCGGCAGCACTTTAGCTTGATTCAGCTGAAAAGGGAAAATTCCACTTTTATGCTTTTCTTGATAAACATTGAAATAGAGAGAGAAATTATAGGGGCCGCCATTTTAGTATCCTAGCTCCTGGACCATCTAAGCCTCTTGCCTTTGAAGATTCCAGCTTATTTATATATTTTTGTCACTCGTTCCGATGTGATGAGAGGGATATTAAAAAACTTATCATTGGGAATCTAACTACCTACAAAGTTGCTTAGTCCCTCGGTGTTTAAAGTGGTCGTGTGTGTGTGAATTCGGGTTTAACGTCGTTTTCAACAATTTTTCAGTCATATCACGACGGTGTCTGGTTGCGACAGGGAGCTCAATGCTCACTTTTATAGTGCTGCCTCACTGAAGTATCATGTCCCAGACACATTACATGATACCACACCGAGTCACATTATCCTGACACTGGGCAGACCAGTCCTAGCTCTACCCCGTAAGTCTGAGTGCCAAACGAGGAGCAGCTAGTACCATTTTTAACGACTTTGGTATGTCGCGGCCCGGGATCGAACCCGTGACCTCCCGTTCCCCGGAGCGGACACTCTACCAACGGAGCTATTGGGGCCGGTTTAAAGTGGTCGTATCGATATCATTGGTATTTAAAATGTCCGCTGTTGATGTGAAATATGTATTTAATTTTCGAGCTATATCTTCGGAGTTAGTAACACGTTCATTATCAATAATTAATTCGTCAGGTAATAGTTTACTTGAGGTCTTAGGGTCTCTATTTGCAGTTCGGGAAATGTGCCCAAATATATTTTGTGTCTTTAGAATTAGAAATAGTGTCCGAAAAATATTTGCGTTTCGCAGCTCTGATTAACTGTCGACTTTCATTTCGGAAAATCTTATAGTTGGCTCATTGTTTTATCCTTTTACAATTATCTCGTTTTCTGCATGTGAACTGTGTCATTGTTGAACCAGTCTGGCAATCGTTTAGTTTTGACACGCTTACTTTTCATAGGAGCGTGTTTATTCAAATATTTTACGATTTGAAGGGACCACTTCATCAGATCATCGTCAACTGCTTCTTCATTGGGTACAAACACTTCTATCACCGTTGTCGGCCCCCGCCCATCGGGGCTTGAAGAAATTGATTGGCTGTATGATGCTTCCACGCAGAGTTGAAACCAAACGCACATGTGTACTGGTAAACCGCGCAGAGGATCTAGGCCTGCCCAGGCAAAATGGTGCGAGTCGGACAGTTCTTGCTTAGAAAACCTATTGGCGCGAGTCGGACCGTTCATGCTTATAAACCCTATTTGTTTCATGGGCGACAGGGCTTTATATGTCATTTCATCTCAATGTCGGGTAAAAGTCCCACAATTTCTAATTTCTCTCAATTTTTATAGAATTTCTGAAGAAGAGAATCAAGCCACCTCCTGCTCTGTTCTGAGTTTTCATCCTATCCTTATGGATAATTATATAAATGCCATCAATCCGTAATTGAGTGTCCTCAATAGTAGTATTTAAGAAAACTTCACAAAACCCCAGTATATATTGACTGCTATTATTTCCCATTATGATTCGAAGTTTATCGAGTTTAGGCAGTATGTGCTGAATATTAAGGTTACCGCAATGTAAGCCTTTTGATGGGAATGATAGTATTAACATCTATGTATTTTTAAGAAGACCGGTCGGTCGGATAGTTGGCTGATATATCCGTATTTTTATTTATGGAGTCGGGTCCAGATTTTCATTGGGATTCTTGGTGATCGGGCATCGCGGTACTAGCTGATGAGAGCATAGATTCATATTGCATTGTGATTTGCGATTGTTTGGCAAATATATAAAGTAGAAGTAAAACAAAGATCAGGAATCGATGCAATTAACTTACTCCACCCATCAAAGACACCAAAGGGAAAGAAACACAGACATGAAGCAACCAGACCATAATGGAAACCTAAACAAAGGAAACAAAGGAAGGCCATAAGGACAGTTACTTTCCCACGAAATGGCCAAATGGCCATCCAAAATCAAAAGACACAAGTGATACACACAGTAAGTAACAAACAACAACATAAATAAACCGCCACAGAAGAACCGCCTTGGAACGGTCAGTGGAAAGATTTCCACTGGGGGCCTAAATCAATTTTCCGTGGCCACAATTCTCGCCCTTATTTGTTCAGTCCGCATGAAGGGCTCTT
This sequence comes from Lucinisca nassula, assembly GCA_963580285.1. Classification (NCBI taxonomy): domain Eukaryota; kingdom Metazoa; phylum Mollusca; class Bivalvia; order Lucinida; family Lucinidae; genus Lucinisca; species Lucinisca nassula. The sequence continues at coordinate 98,372,166 of OY757026.1, forward strand.
AACTCATCAGTGCATCATCTCCGTGAACACAAAAATCAAAGAACCACAGAGGTGAAACAACGGTGAGGACTCGACAGCAAGAAACCACTGAAATGCTGGAGCAAAAGAAAACCAACAGTTAGACTCCGATGGGCCCAACCAGAGACAGAGCATCAGGCACCAACCAACATTACCAAGAATTAGATCTCTCTAATTCTCAATAAGCCTTTACGTTGGAGCCGTCATAGAATCTGAGGCCTGACCCACCGGCGTGCAATTAAAGAGGGAAGCAAAGTTGCCAACCGTGATTGGGTTAACTACCATGCATGCAGTCTGTCGTATAACATCCATGTTGTACCCAATCTTTTTATATCGAAGAATGATTTTACGAAATTGGGTGCTGAAGTCATTGTGGTTATATTTTTGTCGGACTTTATATACTAAGTCACCATAAAATTCGGGTTCCGATAGACCTTGTTGCAGAAGAGATTTAAGTCCAATATTAAATTTTGAAATTAAATCAGAATGGCGTCTATAAAATTTTGAAAAGGCTTTGCGTAGTTTATGGTACCGATAACCCTGATTTAGGAGTTTAGCCGTTAATAATTTATTACGAGTGTTGAAGTCAGTTACATGACTACACACTCTAGCAAATCGAAATAATTGCGAAATATAAACGCCATAGGATGGCGCACGAGGAACATCACCATCCAAAAAAGGAAAATTTACAATCTCAAAATCAAAGTCATCGCGTTTATCATAAATTTTGCACGAAACAAATCTATCTACAATAGACAGATGTAAATCCAAAAACGGGGCCTCGGTATCAGAAGAATTTGCTTTATTTAACTGAAGTTCTAGGGGGTAAATCTGACTGATCAAACCATCAAAATAGGTATTATCAATATTTAATAAATCATCTAAATATCTTGAAGTGGAGCTAAAAGCTTCAATAATTTCAGATTGGTTATCAATGGAAAGCGACAAAATGAAGTCTCTTTCATAACAATACAAGAACAGATCAGCCACAAGAGGTGCGCAATTAGTACCCATCGGAATACCCACAATTTGTCTAAATAACTTAGTATCGAATCTAATATAAATATTGTCAAGTAGAAAGGTGAGGGCATCACACACTTTCTGACATGACCAAAGTGTATAATTATTATGCTCTTTAGAAGTGCAAAAGTGAAAGACTTTGGTTCTTGGTGTCATATCATAACGAAAACACGCCTATACTAATACATGATAACCTTTATCGCTGACAAAAAGAAACTTTTAATATGAAAAATTGTGATACTTTTCTTATTTCTGCTCAAAATATAGATTAAGGGTACTCGTTAAAACCGCCTCACCGAGGTAGTTCTAACGAGTACCCCCAGTATAAACTATAGAGCAGAAATAAGAGAAACAAGGTTTATCCCTGTAAACCCCAGTTTTACTATATAGAAGTGGGGTTCAAGGGGGGTCAAAATTATATAGGCGTGTTATCGTGATGTAGGGATATAAATAAAATGGGTTCCTCTAATGAAGCAACAACCCTAGTACAGGTTAGATCCACTGAAGCTATCCACTGAAGAGTGAAGGAAACATGTCACTTTACAAAAAATAAAAAGAAAAAAGAAAATCGATGGTTAAGCTCGGACGACCCCCGCCCGCCCCGACATCTCTATTTTAATGCATCGATTTATATATAAATTAATCCCAAAATGACATTCTTTGGGAAACATGATCTAGAATATATCAAAATGCACGTCTACGATTACATGCTTTGACTCTTACACGATATCAATATCCGCAAATTTGTCATTACACATTTAAGGAGGAAAGATACTTTTATCTGACATATTTTGCGATCTTATAACATGGGTCCATGTTTGTATTCATGAAAAAAGAGAGCCCCTATTAAATGTGGCGATTTATTTATGTTGTTGTTTGTTTCTTACTGTGTGTATCACTTTTGTCTTTTTATTTTGGATGGCCATATGGCCATTTTGTGGGAAAGTAACTCTCCTTATGGCCTTCCTTTGTTTAGGTTTCCATTATGGTCTTGTCGCTTAATGTTTGTATTTCTTTCCCTTTGGTGTCTTTAATGGGTGGAGTAAGTTAATTGTATCAATTCCTGATCTTTGTTTTACTTCTACTAGAATAAAACTACAACCAATGTTATTAATTAGCTCATCAGCAGGTTCTAACCTTATTCCTAAACCCCATGTGTTGCGACGTACATATTTTAAGTCTAATGAAATAAATAGTCCCCCATGAAATTGTACCTTTTCGCTTTATTTTATGTTAGTCTCTTTCCGCCCGTCCTGGATCTTATGCATCACTATGCGTTTGTCATGTGGGATTTGTTTATTGGCACTTGTTTATGGGTCTTGTCTTGCCATTACCCTGCAGGGGAGCAAAGCTAATCGTAAAGAAGACACAGATGGTAGGTCTACCGTGATTCTAAAATTACTATTAATTCAAGTTTTAGTCTTTCTTTAATTTTCTTTGACATTAGATGCATTTGATTAACCATCACGTGGACAAGTCCGTGAAAATGAAGATCCCCCTAAAGCCAACTTTAAAAAATAGAAAACTGGGGTTTACGGGGGTAAAAATTATTTTTTCTTATTTCTGTTCCAAGACAAGGGCTGTGGATACTCGTTAGAACCGCATCGGTTCTAACGAGCACCCACAACCTATGTTGAGAGCATTTTTATGGAAAATATCACGGATTTTCATCAGATTAGTAGCCATTTTGACGTTCCGAAAAATGCTCTTAGTCGCGCGGGTGTGTTATCATAATGGATAAAAACAAATAAAGCATTCTAAATGTGTTAGAAAACTTATACTTGCGTTATTACTAAAATGTGAGAAGCTTATCATAGTGTAGATTATATTTTCTTGTCCTTTGGGATCATTGATTCCATTGTGGAAGTTTGAAAATATCTGTGGGTCACTGGTGAGGCCTAATTGGCCGAAAGTAGCTAGTCTGGCCCAGAAAACATGTACACTCCATATTTTTTGGTTCCGTGGTGTATTCCTTGCTTCCAAAGGATAACCCTTTTATAGAACATATTTAACTTCACTACAGCTGGTGTGTGGGAATGTGTGTCGCGGCGGTAAAACGTTTCCCTGCCCTACATCATAGTGTACATTATATTTTCTTGTCCTTTGGGATCATTGATTCCATTGTGGAAGTTTGAAAATATCTGAGGGTCACTGATGAGGCCTAATTGGCCGAAACTAGCAAGTCTGGCCCAGAAAACATGTACACTCCATATTTTTGGTTCCGTGGTGTATTCCTTGCTTCCAAAGGGTAACCCTTTTATAGAACATATTTACTAACTTTTTTCAGACATATTCAGACATAGTGCATGCTAGAAGACTACTAGTGAGTCCGTAAGAGTTCGTTAAGCTGGTAGTGATTCGCAAATGTAAAATTTATTTCACAGATTAGGCCTAATTGGCCGAAACTAACCAGTTTGGTCCGGATCGCGACGGAAGTAAGGGCGAGGATTGTTGCCACGTAGGTTTTACTGCCGACCGTGCCGAGGCGGTCAATACGGATAACATACCAGTGTGATATAGCGCATTCTTGCACACCAGATAAGGAAATCCGTAGTTTTAGTTTGGGACAGAAATTCTGTTGAACCCTGGCGTTCCTGCCCAAAATCGAATAGTCTCGCGTACTATTGACAGACTGACAGACTGACAGAATGACCGAATGACAGAATGACACGGTGATTTTAGGGCACTCTTAGAAAATCAACCGACTTTAGTCGGTCGCTTTTTCTGCGGGTCGTGCAATATGCACCAACAGCACAAAGCCAAATAACAAATAAGACACTGATAAAGAACGACTTCCTTGAGAGGGTCAGCAGTAAAACTACTGGGGGAAGCTTTCTAGCTCAACAGTGAGTCATGCTAAAGTACATGGTAATATGATTATGTATAGATTAACATTATGGTGAATCAGTTGAGGACTCAGCAACAATTCGACGTCAGAGCAGAAGAAAACCACCAGTTAGATCACGGAGGGTCGAACACAGGATATCTCCGGTTTAACCCTTCCCGAATTCAAAGAATTTGAGATGGGACCGTCATCAAAGAGTCCGGAGTACACCGCCCACCGCCGTACAACCCAAGAACGAAGCAAAGTTGTCCACTGTAAAAGGGTCGACAACCAAACACGCGGTCTGTTGCATAACGTCCATGTTATAACCACTTTTCTTGAGTTTAGCAACACTTTTTACCGAACTGACCAGAACAATTATCACTACCTTGTATTCTTCTGAATTTGTAAACTAAATCCACATCAAACTCAGGTTCGACCGTCCTTGTTGCAGAAGTGTCTTAAAAAGGCCATATTTAGAAATAATGTCCTAATGTCGACGCAAAAATTCTGGAAACGTTTTGCGCAGTTTATGATACCGATAGCCTTGTTTTAGAATTTCTGTTGCGATCATTTAAGTCATCAACATGACAGCGAGCTCTAGCAAAACGAATAAGCTGTATCATATAAACCCCATAAGACATGGCCTTAGGGATGTCACCATCCAAGAAAGGAAAATTTAAAATTCCAAAATTAAAATCTTCTCTTTTATCATAACTTTTGAAAGAGAAAGTGCCATTAGAAACAGTCAAAATGGGGCTTCAGAGTCATCAGAATTAGCATTATTTAACTGTGATTCGTTTGGATAAATTCTATCAACCATTTGATCAAAAGTAATATTAACAATATTTAAAAGATCATCCAAATATCGAGAGATAGAGTTAAAAGCCTAAATTACATCGGTTTGTTTATTTTTAGAAGGGACAACATGAATTCTTTTTCAGAAAAAAATAAAATAAAATAAAACAGAAACAAATCTGCAACAAAGAGAGACAAATCTATAGAAAGTCTAAGATGCCATAGCAAATAAGCTAAACAGCCGAATTTCATATAAAAACCCATAAATATTGTTCAGGCAAATATGATGAATATTTCCTTGTAGTATCAGCCTGATAGAGCATTTGGTTTTTGTGAAGATGATTTTAAAGTGTGCGTTGGCAGGCTCTGGGGTAACTTTTAGGATGGTAGGCCTCCGCCGTCCGTTTCTCCGTCCGTCCGTCGTTCACCATTTTCAAATGTCTTCTAATCTGAAGCCACAGGGCCAATTCCAATTAAATTTCATATGCAGCCTCCTGGCAATGGGTGAAGGTAAGTCTGCAAGTATGGTTCAGGTCACATGACCAAGATGGCCGCCATGCCCAAATATAGTAAAAATATTTAAAAAAATCATCTTCTCCATATCCACTAGGCCAATTGTTTTGAAACTTTGTATGTTGCATCGGATGACTGAGTACTATCAAGATTGCAAATCTGATGTCCCTAGGTAGATCTTGACCTATTTTCTACCAAGGTCAAATTTGGCTCCTTAGGTTTTTCAATGGGAAAGGGTAAAACAATGAATGTTGGAAAACTGTAGTTGTCTATGACATGAGGATAGGTAAAAAATGAATGTCTATGAATGCTTAAGGTCAAGGTCATTCACAGACCTTGGCTGAAGGCACTCGAATTGTAGGTCCATTGCTATTCAAAAATACATTTTCTCTGAAGCTCCTGGACCAATTTCAATTAAATTTTATGTGCAACCTTAGAACAGGGAGTAAACGAAAATTTGTTCGAATGGTCCAAGTCACATGACCAAGATGGCCGCCATGCCCAAATATGTAAAAACAAAATCCTCAAAAAATCTGCTCCAGAACCAGTGAGCCGATTGTCTTGAAACTTAGTATGTAGCATTAAGTGACGGAGTACTACCAATTTTGCAAACAAGATGTCCCTAGGTTGACCTTGGCCTATTTTCTGCCAAGGTCAAATTTGTTTCCTTAAGCTTCCAATGAAAAAAAAGGAAAAACAATGCATTTATTTTCGGAAAATATTGTGCTCTATGACATAAGAATAGGCAAAAATTGAATGTCTATGAATGCGTATAGTCAAGGTCATTCAGTGACCTTGGCTCAAGGTCTTTTGAATTATAGGTGAATTGACATTTCAAAATACATTTTCTCTGAAACCACTAAGCCAATTTCAATTAAATTTTATATGCAGCCTTAGGGCACTGACAGAACAAACATTTGTTCGGATGGTCTAGGTCACATTACCAAGATAGCCGTCATGCCAAATATGGTAAAACACTTAAAAAAATCTTCTTCACCAGGACCACATTGCTGATTTTCTTGAAACTTGGTATGTAGCATAGGGTGACTGACTACTACCAAATTTGTAAATATGATCCTAGGTTAATCTTGACCTATTTTACGTTAAGGCCAAATTTGGCTTCTTAGGCTTTTCAATGGCAAATAGGTAAATCAATGCATTTTTAGAAAATTATTGTGGTCTATGATATGAGACTGGGTAACAAATGAATGCCTGTGAATGCTAAGGGTTATTCATTGCCCAAGATCAATTGTATTGCAAAAATAGAAGTGTAAGCAATGGTCAGGAATCGATACAATCAACCCATAGCTCCCATCAGAGACACCAAAGGGAAAAAACACAAACATGCAACATCAGACCTAAATGAAAGTCTATTTACATATTTGGATACATGTTCTGTAACACCACTGGGCTAATTTCATTCAAACTTTTTATGCAGCCTTAGGACAAATAGAGAACAAATATTTGTTCGGATGGTCTATGTCACATGACCAATATGGCCGCCATGCCAAATATGGTAAAAAACTTAAAAAATCTTCTTCACCAGTACCACAAGGCTGATTGTCTTGAAACTTGGTATGTAGCATAAGGTGACTAACTAATACCAAATTTGTTAATATGATGACCCTATGTTGACCTTGACCTATTTTACATTAAGGCCAAATTTGGCTTCTTAGGCTTTTTAATGGGAAATAGGTAAATCAATGCATTTTAAAAAAAATTATTGTGGTCTGTGATTTGGGAATGGGTAAAAAATCAATGCCTATGAATGCTAAGGGGCGTCATTCAGTGCCCAAGATCACTTGTATTGCAAGCCTATTTACATATTTGAATATATTTTCTGTAACTCAACTGGGCTAATTTCATTCAATTTTTTATGCAGCCTTAGGACAATTAGAGAACAAAAATGTATATGGATGGTCCAGGTCACATGACCAAGATGGCCGCCATGCCCAAATATGTTAAAAACCATAAAAATCTTCTTCTCCTGAACGGCTAGGCCGATTGTCTTGAAACTTGGTATGTAGCATCGGGTGACTGAGTACTACCAAGTTTGCAAAAATGATGACTCTAAGATGACCCTTAGCTTGTCAATATGATGACCCTCTTTTGACTTTGACCTATTGTACGCCAAGATCAAATTTGACCATTTAGGCTTTTCAATGGAAAATTGGTAAATCGATGCGTTTTTCGAAAAACATTGTGGTCTGTGATATGAGACTAGGTTAAAAATGAATGTCTATGACTGCTTTAGGTCAAGGTTATTTTGGTGACCTTGGCCCAAGGTCATTTGTATTGTTGGTCGATTTACATATTAGAATACATTTTTTCGCTAACAGATTTGGCCAATTTCATTTGAATTTTATGTGCAGACTTAGGACACTAAGAGAACAAAAAATTATTCGGATGGTTCAGGTCAAATAATCAAGATGTTTGCCACGCCCAAATATGGTGAAAACTAAAAAACAAACCTTCTTCTCTAGAACCACTGTGCCCATTGTGTTGAAACTAAGCATGTAGCATCGGGTAACTGAGTACTACCAAGTTTGCAAAAACGATGTCCCCAGGTTGACCTTGACCTATTTTACACCAACGTCAAATTTGACTCCATAGACTTTTCAATGGGAAATAGGTAAATCAATGCATTTTTTCAGAAAGTATTGTGATCTATGATATGAGATTATTTTAGGTAAAATTTGAAGGTCTTTGTCATTCGGTGAGTCAAGGTCACTTGTATTGTGGGTCCATTGACATATTAGACTACATTTTCTCTAAACCCACTAGGCAATTTTCGTTTAAATTTTATATGCAGTCTAAGGTTTGTAAGGGAACACAAATTAATCAAATGTTCCGGGTCACATGACCAAGATGGCCGCCATGCCTGAATATGGTTCAAACCTTAAAAAAGCTTCTACTACAGAAGTAATGGGCCGATTGTTCTGACACTTGGTTTGTAGCATTAGGTGACTGAGTACTAGCAGGTTTGCAACAATGATGACACTAGGTTGACCTTGACTTGTTTTACATCAAGGTCAGATTGGTTGATATGGCTTTTAAATGGTAAAAAGATGGAACAATGAATTTTTTTAAAAAATATTGGAGTCTGTGACATGAGAAATAGTTTCAGTCGTAGTCCCAAAGCGTTAATCCAAAATCATTAATCCTTAGACAAATGGGAAATATCAATGTACAGACCAACAGACATGGACTCCAGAAGAGTGTAATCAGGCGAGAATAGATACAAAATTAAATGCTCAAAGGTCAAGGTCTTTTGATGACCTTGGCAAAACGTCACTTAGATTGCAGCTCCATTATCATTTCAAAATGCATTTTCTCTGAAACTAGGCCAATTTCATTTGAATTTTATATAATGGACATAGGGTTATGCCAATTTAGTTGAACGGTCCAGGTCATGTGACCTAGATGACCACCATGCCCTATAATGGTAAAAACCTTAAAAAATATCCATCTCAAGAATCATTTGGCTGATTGTCTTGAAACTTGGTAAGTACCATCAGGTGATGAGTATTACCAAATTTGCACAGGGCTCAGGGGAGGACCAGGACCTCATGGTCCTCTTGTTATTCTATTTTAGGCGCATTTAGGTTTCCATGGCAACCAATAAAAATGACCAGTTGAACTAAAATCATGCGGCAGATAGATGATTGCTAAAAATATGTCTAGGAATGTTTTGTCAAAATATCTCGAAAGGCGTAGCAGTAAATTCCATTTTTCAATTTTCCCCATTATAAGTCAATCGAAACTCTAAGTTGCCATAGCATCCAAACTAAAGAGCCGAATTTCATTAAAAAAAAACCCACAAAACCTGAAAAGGCAAATATGGTGAATATTTCCGTAAGACTCAGCCTTTTTTTATTTTTATTTGCCTTCACTGCAGCTGGTGTTGTGCCGTGTGGCGGCCGTAAAACGTCTCCCCGTACATCAACCATAGTGCAGTTTATATTTTACTTTTGGTCCTTTGAGATCAGCGTAAATATTCTGAGAAATCGGAAAAAAAAATGTTGGTTTAGACTCATATTCTTGGTGGGTTTTTTTTTTTTTTTTGTTTGTTTGGACCTCATTTTGATTTATATCAGTCTTTTACTCGACTGCCTATTCGAGGTTTGCAGGATTGCAGTGTGTTTCCTCTGGCTTTCTTTGCCGGATCGTTGCGGGGTCGCTGGTGGGGCTTTGTTGGCCGAGGCTGCGTGGTGTGGCCCGTCTTCTTTCTTGTGGGTGTTTTCATTGCTCTTAAAGGAACTCATTTTTGATTTTTATTTATAGAGCATACGGTTTGTGAAGGAATATTTTTCGTCTTTTATTTATTTTATTTTTTTTTTATTTTTTATTTTTTTCATTTTGGTTTACATAGCAATCACTAAAATGAGCACCAGGCCTAAAATCATATGGCAGATGGTAGATATTATTTCAGGAACATGTCAATGAAAGTTTTGTCAAAATATCTGCAAAGTCGTGGCAGTAGATGCCATTTTTCAATTTTCCCCATTATAAGTCAATGAAAAGTCTAAGGTGGCATAGCAACACAACTAAAGAGCCGAATGTAATAAACAAAAACAACAAAAAACACAAAACCTGTAAAGGCAAATATGGTGAATATTTCCATAAACTCTCAGCCTCATAGAGCATATGGTTTCTGAGGAGATGACGCTTTAAGTATTTTGTCTATCTTTTGTTTTCATTTGGTTTCCATGGCAACCAGTAAAATGAGCAATGGGCCTAAAATCATATGGCAGATGTTGGATTGCTTAAGGAACATTTCGAAGAAAGTTGGGTCAAAATATCTGCAAAGGTCTGACGGCAAATGCTATATTTCAATTTTCTCCATTATAAGTCTATGGAAAATCTAAAATGCCTTAGCAACCAAACTAAAGAGCCGATTTTCATAAAAAAAAAACAGAACCTGTAAAGGCAAATATGGTGAATATTTTCATTAACTCTCAGCCTCATAGAGCAAAACGGTTTCTGAGGAGATGATTTTTTAAGTGTTTTTTTTTTTTTTTTCTTTTTTTTTTTTTTTTTTTTTTTTCCTTTTTCCTGTTTTTTCTTTTTTTTTTTTTTTTTTAATTTTATTTCCACAGCAATCGCTACAAACGAGCAGTAGGCCTAAAATCATATGGAAGAAAGTGGGTTTTCTAGGGAACAGTTCTATGAAAGTTTTGTTAAAATATCGGCAGAGGCTTGGCAGTAAATGCCATTTTGCAATTTTTCCTTAGTATAAGTCTCTGGAAACTCTAAGTTGTCATAGCAACCAAACTAATAAGCCATATTTCATAAAAAAAATCAATCACCCAGCCCCAGGATGCTACTAATAAAATTTAGGCCTATAGTGCTGACGCCAGACGACATACGACGACATAAGAGGAGGACAACGACGACGGAAAACTGCCTATCCTAAAAGCTCCCCTGGAGCCTTCGGCTCTGGTGAGATTAACTTTGAAATCCGTCCCTCGTGATCACTGTTCGGCATGACTCGGCAAGCCTCGTGATGCCGCACAGTGACCCTCGGGACGGATTTTTCCATCCTCCCTTACACCATTATAAGATTCTTATATTCTTTCATATATCCAAAACTGACATTTCAGATGAAAATGTGTTATATATGTGTTGTTCTGTTCCAAACTTAGGTTGCAGGGCTTTTTTGAACCGCATCATCGAGGCGGTTATAACGAGTGCCCACAACATATCTCATGCTGTCTTGCGGCAGAAAAAAAAGAGAAAATAATGTAAACACACCAAAAAATATATTCCTATTTACACTGCCAGTTTTTTTTTTTTTTTTTTTTTGGGGGGGGGGGGGGTTGGTTTTACGGCCCTTTCAAGATTATTTCACTCATATCGAGCCGATCGTTAATCAGAGGTGGACGTTAACCGGAGAACTTGGAGAAAAACCACCTTGCAGAACTTGGCGTCTCACATCATACTGCCAGTTAGGCTATTGGTTTAACTTTGGTTGTTAAACAGAAGGATTTAACTTAAGTAAGTGTGGAGGAGAAGGGTGGCTGATGAGCAGATATTAAATAGTCTATAACTTTAGGGTGAATTATTGTGGCTACTGAAGAGAGGTGACTGCTAAATAGTGGTAACCGTAACTAGATGTTTTACTGTATAATATACATGTAAGACCCTAGGGCACAGTTTTGCATGCTACACAATGCATGCCCCAAATGCTATAACAGCGCCTTTTATATCTGTTTAACTATATATTTGTATTATCCCGGCGACTTAGTGCATATTTCTCATCTCCAAAATGGCTACTTTTCTGATGATTTGTTTATTTGATTTGAGGTTTAACGTCCCCGTCAACACTGTAAAGGTCATTTTGGAGACGTTGCTTCCAATTTTGTGGGACTTTTACCCGACATTGAGATGAAATGACATCTCAAGCCCTGTCGCCCAATGAAACCAATAGGGTTTATTAGCATAGACGGTCAGCCTCGCACCGCGGTACCTGGACAGGCTTAGATCCTCCAAGCGGTTTACCAGTACTAGTGTGCGGGCCAGATTCAGCTCTGCGTGGAAGCATCATGCAGCCCATATATTTCTTCAAGCCCCTATGGGCGGGGTATTTTTCTGATGAAAACCCCTGATAATTTTCTTAAAAATACTGCAAACATAAGTCGTAGGTGCTCGTTTGAACCGCCTCATTGAGGCGGGTCTAACGAGTACCCACAACCTATGTCTTTGAGTAAAAATAAGAAAAATAATGTATACCCCCGTAAACCCCCGTTTTCTCTATATAAAGTGGGGTATAGAGGGTCTTCATTTCACGGACTAGATCACGTGATGTTTCCAAATGATTAGTTTCATTATTTTCTTATTTCACAAATTCATAAACATAGATGTAGATGCGCGTTAGAACAACAACATGGCGGTTCTAACGAGTATGCACAATCTATATTTTACAGCAGAAATAAATTTGCCCCGCCAAGCGATTTTGGTACTTATCGCCTATGCGAGCAGCGAAGGTTCAGGCGAGCCTGCGCATCCGCGCAGTCTCGCCAGAACCTTCGCTGCTTGCTCATACAAGCAGTGAATCAAGAGGAACCTTCAGACAGAAAGCCATATCCCTAGACCCTCTGAATGGCTTGGCATGCGCAGTTAAAATTTGTCATGACGGAATGCTCGAAGACACAAATTCGCTTGGCGGGTCTCAAATAAAATAATGTATACCCTGTTAAACCAACTTTTCTCAATGCTATTACATCATTTTCAGGATACTTGTTGACGTACAGAGGAAAACGTGGTATTTTCACATCAGGTAAGCCAGTTTACATTTTCATTATCATATGACGTCGCGTCTAAGAGTGTAATAACGCCATGTAATATTTTCGATAATCCACTAGTGGATTAAATATGCAAATTAGCTGGATAAGTCCCGTAACGTTACATGTACGACGTCCTTAATGACGTCGCGTTTACTAATGGCGAAATATTGACATTTTTGTAAACAATCGTGAATTAAATGCATTTTAAATGTCATATGATAAATAGAATCTTGCATTCGTGCTCATGTATTATTGGATTTATTAAACTCGTTGAGGAAAAGGGATAAAATGCTCGGCAAAGCCTCGCATTTTATCCCTTTTCCTCAACTCGTTTAATAAATTCAATAATACACGAGCACTCATGTAAGATCCTCTATATAATACCCGGCCCTCATCATGGGGAGCAAGCCCCTGCCGATCGGGGCTTGAAGAAATAGATGGGCTGCATGATGCTTTCACGCAGAGCTGAAACCGACCCTCACACGAGTACTGGTAAACCGCTTAGAGGCTGGCTATGCAGTGCGAGTCCGCCCGTGCATGCTTATAAACCCTATTGGTTTCGTTGGGTGGCAGGGCTTGAGATGTCATTTCATATCAACGTCGGGTAAAAGTCCCAAAAAATTGGAAGCAACGTCTCCAAAATGACCTTTACAGTGTTGACGGGGACGTTAAACTTCAAATCAAATAAACAAAATCATGGGGAGTGCTGTGGTGCATTGGAAAAGCATCGGGTTTGAGATCGAGGGGTAGCCGATTCAAGCCCCGCAACCGCCAAGTGTTGTTTCCAAGAGCAAAGTGACTTTATCCACATTGCTTAGTACTGGTTCCTACCCAGGAAGAGAAAGAAAAAAGGGTCACATGGATTTGTTTGTTTGTTTGATTTGAGGTTTAACGTCCCCGTCAAGACTGTAAAGGCCATTTGGAGACGTTGCTTCCTATAGTGTGGGAGTTTTATCCGACATTGAGATAAAATGGCATCTCAAGCCCTGTCGCCAAATGAAACCAATAGGGTTTATCAGCATGGACGGTCCGCCTCGCACCGCGGATCCTGGACAGGCTTAGCTCCTCTAAGTGGTTTACAAGTACTAGTGTGCGGGGCGGATTCAGCTCTGCGTGGAAGCATCATGCAGCCCATATATTTCTTCAAGCCCGTATGGGCGGGGGGTCGGTCACATGGAAGATTAGTACTAGTTTACTAAATGTGTTACCACTTATAGCTAAAATCGATTGTTATTATTACTATTATTATTATTACTACTAGAACACACAGTACAAAAAAACACATGTCATCACGAAAACACGCCTATATAATTTTGACCCCCTTGAACCCCACTTTTATATAGTAAAACTTGGGTTTCCGGGGGCATACCTTATTTTTCTTATTTCTGCTCTAAAATATAGATTGTGGGTACTCGTTTTTCGGCGATAAAGGTGGCAATGTATTTGTATAGGTAAGTTTGCGTAATGTAGAGGAAAAAGTATTTTATAACCGCCAGGTAATAAATATACCCCTGCGAACCCCCACTTTATATAGAGAAAACTGGTTAACAGTATTTTTTTTTTTTTTTTTTTTTTTTGTTGCTTTGCTGTAAGACATAGGTTGGGTATAGTCGTTAGAACCGCCCCAATGCATCACTAAAACACGCATACATAATTATGACCCCCTTGACCCCCACTTTTATATAGTAAAACTGCGGTTTACAGGGGTTAGCATTATTTTTCTAATTTCTGCCGTAAAATAAGATTGTGGGTACTCGTTAGAACCGCCTCGATTTTACTGTATATTAATGTGCTGCACTAATTTAGTCTATAGACGAGCTTACGTGAGATTAAGTGAGCACCGCATTGCGAATTTGTGTCTTCGAGCATTCCGTCATGACAAATTTTAACTGCGCATGTTCAGCCATTCAGAGGGGCCAGGGATATGGCTTTCTGTCTGAAGGTTCCTCTTGATTCACAGCGTGTATGAGCGAGCAGCGAAGGTTCTGGCGAGACTGCCGCGGATGCGCAGGCTCGCCTGAACCTTCGCTGCTCGCATAGGCGATACGTACCAAAATCGCTTGACGGGGCCCCAAGTCATCGTCAAAGCCAAAAGATTTGTCATTTGAAACTGAACTGGGAACTATGTTTTATTTGTTTGTTTTGAGGTTTTGCGTCCCGTAAACACTAGTAAGATCCTTTTGGAGATGTTGCTTCCGATTTTGTGGTGGCTTTACCAAGCATTGAGATGAAATGACATCTCAAGCCCTACCGCTCAAATAAACCGCTAGGATTTAAGGGACAGTTCGACTAGCACCAGGCGAAGACTTACAAAGCGGTTCACCAATACTGGAGTTCGGTCACAATCAGCTCTGCGCGGAATCGTCATGCAGCCCAATCCATCACGTGAACAAGTCCGTGAAATGAATACACCCTTAAACCCCACTTTATATAGAGAAAACTGGGGTTTACGGGGGTATACATTATTTTTCTTATTTTTTACTCCAATACATAGGTTGTGGGTACTCGTTAAAACCGCCTCAATGAGGCGGTTCTAACGAGCACCCACAACCTATGTTTGCAGTATTTATAAGAAAAATATCACGGATTTTCATCAGAAAAATGGCCATTTTGAAGATGTGAAAAAATACACTATGTCGCACGGGTGTGTTATCGTAATGTATTTCTCCAATCCCCGATGAGCGGGGGTGAAAAGAAAATCGGTTGACTATGAGCCTTAATTTTATTGCCTCCAAGAGTCAATTATTATCATTGTCGTCGTTGTTGTTATTCTTGATATTTACTGGGCTCCTTGACTCTATACAAACGTACATAGAGGATCTTACATGAGTGCTCATGTAATTATTGAATTTATTAAACGAGTTTAAGCAAAGGGATAAAATGCAAGGCTTTGCCTAGCATTTTATTCCTTTTCCTCAACAAGTTTAATAACTTATTGAAATAGAGGATCTTACATGAGTGCTCATGTATTATTGACTTTATTAAACGAGTTGAGGCAAAGGGATAAAATTCGAGGCTTTGCCGAGCATTTTATTCCTTTTCCTCAACGAGTTTAATGGAATCAATAATACAAGAGTACGAATGCAAGATTATATTTATCATATGACATTTAAGCGTCATAAATGTTTCACCTTTTTTTACCTATTTTTTGTGCTTTAAGTGTATGGTGTATGTATGCATTAGAATCGCCTAATCGAAACGATTCTCATAAGTGCAAAAAGCAAGATAAAAGACGAAATCGTTTCTAAGTTATCCCTATATCGTAGTTGGATGAATTCCTAACGGACTCAAGAACGGGTTTGACTTATCCATGGTAAAAGAGCCATCAGGGTTCGAGCCATAGAAGTTCAAATGTATGTGCATTTGCATAAACTTTTGGCATGTATCGGGCTCATGTTGTCGGATATCTTCTCTTTATAATTAGTAAAGGTACAACGGTCCTATATAGAGTTACTTCGGCTTTTATCGTTAATCACCCTGGTATATTTTAAATAAATATACAAAACAATATTCAAGGTATTTTGCTTGACAAAAAAAAAATATGTGAAAAGGGCCCCCATAATATGTTAAAAAGCACACATATCAGAATTCGCTTTGGCCGAATTCGGAAAGACAGGTTTGACCAAGACCAGACACCGCATTCTCATCGCGGAATGCGGCGACATATCAGGGTCTACACGGTTTGACACTCATCCAGCTTTTCTAAGACACATAAGGAGTTTATATGTCCGAATACTTAGGATAAATACAATGCTTTGTCATTTAAAACGTTTTGGTAATCTTGATCAGGACCGTTGTCTCTAGTGGCACCGTCTATTGATACATTCAGCAGATTGTACTTCCAACTGCGTAAGTTTTTTTTTTTTTTTTTTTGGTACCAAATGGAATCTTCCTCCTTATATATAGCAGGAGTCCATTTCAAAATTTAGTTGTGTCAGGTTGTGTTTTCTTCAAAATCTATTTGGAAAATGGCTTAAATTTTTTGCAAACAGTGTAGGTCCTGATCAGACGCCACTTTCTGTGGCGTCTGATCTGGACCTGCACTGTTTGCCAGGGAACCCGTAGTAGTAGGGGGGTCACTTGGGCGCCATGGACTGCGCATGCGCAGCATTTGTATCACTTCCGGTGAAACGTAAGCGAAACGATTAGATGACGAAACTACCCTAAATATCGGACGAGTGTTCGAATGACGTAAATTACCGTAATTACGCCGTAAGTATCCTAAATTTTGAGGCGAAAGATGTTCCCGCGGATTGGCAAAGTTCGCCGTCCCCGATTTGGTCGGGGTGATCGGGGTCTACCCCGTTCGCTCGAGCGATCCTATCCCAATATTTAGGGAGATACTACCCCGTATAGTATCGATGAAATTAAGTCTCTCACCCGCAAACCAATTATCGCCTCGAAAACCGGGAAACAATGGAAGGTGTTGGAAGAGCTCGACTCGATGCGAGAAACTAGTAATGGACCGCGTCCCGGAAAAAAAAAAAGTTTGGTTCGTTCGATTTGAGGTTTCACGTCCCCGTCAACGCCGTATAGATCATTTTGGGGACGTTGCTTCCAGTCGCGCGAGACCTTTACCGGACATATCTACGACATTTGTATCTCGGAGAATCTTTCTCGGCTACGGAATTTATACGGATATCGCGGGGGCGTAGCCAGTATGCATTATGAGAGTGGAGCGTAAAATGAGAAGCAAATGATGATAGGATTTTTGATCAGCTGTAATTACCCTAAAAATTGGGGCACCTGAAGGGAGGTCACCGTAAATATCCTAAAGTTTGATCTCAAGCGATGTAGCAAACGTGTTCTGGTGGAATAGTGGAATGACAAACAGTGCAGACCCTGGTCAGGGTGATCGGGATCTACACCGTTTTTTTCTGTCCCAATATTTAGGGTAATACTACCCGGTGCAGTCCTGCGATATTATTTTTTTCTGTCCCAATATTTAGGGTAATACTACCCGGTGCAGTCCTGCGATATTGACAAATCGATTGTCTCCGACACTCAGTGCGAAACGCTTATCGCCTTTAAACTAGAAAACAATGAAACTCGCTGGAAGATAGCGTTTAGAAGGCTGATATTATCGTTTAAATTTCTAAACACGCTCGCTTCTGAATGGGCTGCAGCTGAGAAAACGCTATGAACATTGCGCTGAAATGACATCTCAATCCCTGCCGCCTAATAAAAACGATAGAGTTTATACGCGTGGCCGGGCCGACTCGCGGCTCTAAGCCCCCGATGGGCGGGGGGCGGATCAATCATTTTGCCCCGTTTTCGACATAGAAATATTTTTACCCAAACGAAATAGATTTAATACGTCCGCAAAGTCTGCGCGGTGTGACGGGACATGGATCCGATGTGCCACAGGATCAGTTTTTAACTAACAGACAAAAGTGATATGCGCCGACACCATCCCCCTGCACACACACACACACACACACACACACACACACACACACACACACACACACACACACACACACACTGACAAAAACAACCAAGTAATTTAGGATCCCCTCTCACGTATAATAACCTTCCCGCACCAAACAATTAATTATTGCCCTGTCACCAATATTATATAGAGGGTCTTACACTCGTGGTCACTTCATATGAATTTTATGAAACTCGCCAAAGAATTTGGCTTTGCAGGGGGGTAAACCTTATTTTCCTTATTAAGACATAGTTGTGGGTACCCGTGAGAACCGCCTCGGCAAGGCTACTCTAACATATATCTATAACATTTGTATCTCGGATCGCAAAAGGGGAAAGAACAACAAAATGATAAACGGATGATGATTAGCGTTATTATCCTAAAAATGTTAGTGAAAGAAAAAAAAATCGTTGACGCGACGTTGGTGCAACGTTGTATACCACGGCGTCTTATACGCATGTGCGTGTGTACGCGCTTGTCCGTTTTATGTCCAACCAACGACTAAGGGCATAGCGGAGACGGGGTGACATATAAAGCTTGTCCGGAGCGTACCTCTGATAGTTTTAAAGGTAATTAAGCGAAACTCGATACACCGATGGGGGCTATGAGAGAAATCGCGGAACGCATAAACATAACCATGCTAACACTATTTACGGAGTTACTGCCCTTCTTAAATAGGACCCCCGCACAGTATTGTGGGTGCCCAACAGAAATCACCGAGTCAGTGAGTTTGTCGCACCTAAACCAAAATATTTATCGGTCATAACTTCGAAAGGATTTGTCCTGCTGTCACGAAACTTCACACACACATACTTACCATCACAACGGCCCCCCGCCCATAGGGGCTCGAAGAAATATATGGGCCGCGTGATGCTTCCACGCAGAGTTGAATCCGATCCGCACACTAGTACTGGTAAACCGCTTAGAGGATCTAAGCCTGTCCAAGCAAAGCGGTGCGAGTCTGTCAGCTCGCGCTAAGAAACCCTATTGGCTTCATCGGGCGACAGGGCTTGAGATGTCATTTTTATAACCGACCAACGACTGAGGGCATAGCGGAGGCGGAGCGATATACGCGCTCGATCAGGGTTAGCTCCGTTTGGTCAGGGGCAGTCGGTCAGTCGTTCATGAGAATTGTTGCGCGTGTTAAACGAAACGACGTCGTTTTTAACGTTGTACGCGCGGCGTGTGCCAGTGCACGGCAGCAGCACTCTTCCAGTCCAACATTTAGGATATAACTACTGTCAAACGCTGGTGCGGTGTCATGGTCAGCTTAATAAGTGGGATGTTTGGCCTAGACCCTCTAAGCGGTTTACCAGTACTAGTGTGCGGACCGGATTCAGCTCTGCTTGGAAGCATCACGCAGCCCATATATTTCCCCTATGGGCGGGTGCTGTCTGCAGTGCCTGACTATACCCCCATTGTATCCTTACTGTATCCTGACTGTATCCCCATTGTATCCTGACTGTACCTCCCGCTGTATCCTCACTGTATCCCACTATACCCTGACTTATTGGTTAGCTCCGTTTGGTCAGGGGCGGTCAGTCCGTTTGTTTGTTTGTTTGTTTGATTTGAGGTTTAACGTCCCCGTCAACACTGTATAGGTCATTTTGGAGACGTTGCTTCCAAATTTGTGGGACTTTTACCCGACATTGAGATGAAATGACATCTCAAGCCCTGTCGTCCAATGAAACCAATAGGGTTTATAAGCATGGACCGTCCGACTAGCACCGCTTTGCCTGGGCAGGCTTAGATCCTCTAAGCGGTTTACCAGTACTCGTGTGTGATCGGTTTCAGCTCTGTGTGGAAGCTCTATTTCTCCAGACTCCGATGGGCGGGGGCTATAGTAGTAGTAGTAGTAGTAGTAGTATAATATTTTTGCTGAAAAAATGAGATTTTGCATTTGCAAAAGCTACTTATATTTTTTCAGCAAAAATATTATACTACTACTACTACTACTACTACTACTATAGCCCCCGCCCATCGGAGTCTGGAGAAATAGAGCTTCCACACAGAGCTGAAACCGATCACACACGAGTACTGGTAAACCGCTTAGAGGATCTAAGCCTGCCCAGGCAAAGCGGTGCTAGTCGGACGGTCCATGCTTATAAACCCTATTGGTTTCATTGGACGACAGGGCTTGAGATGTCATTTCATCTCAATGTCGGGTAAAAGTCCCACAAATTTGGAAGCAACGTCTCCAAAATGACCTATACAGTGTTGACGGGGACGTTAAACCTCAAATCAAACAAACAAACAAACAAACGGACTGACCGCCCCTGACCAAACGGAGCTAACCAATAAGTCAGGGTATAGTGGGATACAGTGAGGATACAGCGGGAGGTACAGTCAGGATACAATGGGGATACAGTCAGGATACAGTAAGGATACAATGGGGGTATAGTCAGGCACTGCAGACACCACCCGCCCATAGGGGAAATATATGGGCTGCGTGATGCTTCCAAGCAGAGCTGAATCCGGTCCGCACACTAGTACTGGTAAACCGCTTAGAGGGTCTAGGCCAAACATCCCACTTATTAAGCTGACCATGACACTGCACCAGCGTTTGACAGTAGTTATATCCTAAATGTTGGACTGGAAGAGTGCTGCTGCCGTGCACTGGCACACGCCGCGCGTACAACGTTAAAAACGACGTCGTTTCGTTTAACACGCGCAACAATTCTCATGAACGACTGACCGACTGCCCCTGACCAAACGGAGCTAACCCTGATCGAGCGCGTATATCGCTCCGCCTCCGCTATGCCCTCAGTCGTTGGTCGGTTATAAAAATGACATCTCAAGCCCTGTCGCCCGATGAAGCCAATAGGGTTTATTAGCGCGAGCTGACAGACTCGCACCGCTTTGCTTGGACAGGCTTAGATCCTCTAAGCGGTTTACCAGTACTAGTGTGCGGATCGGATTCAACTCTGCGTGGAAGCATCACGCGGCCCATATATTTCTTCGAGCCCCTATGGGCGGGGGCCGTTGTGATAGTAAGTATGTGTGTGTGAAGTTTCGTGACAGCAGGACAAATCCTTTCGAAGTTATGACCGATA
Organism: Lucinisca nassula; assembly: GCA_963580285.1. Classification (NCBI taxonomy): domain Eukaryota; kingdom Metazoa; phylum Mollusca; class Bivalvia; order Lucinida; family Lucinidae; genus Lucinisca; species Lucinisca nassula. The sequence continues at coordinate 98,393,109 of OY757026.1, forward strand.
AATATTTTGGTTTAGGTGCGACAAACTCACTGACTCGGTGATTTCTGTTGGGCACCCACAATACTGTGCGGGGGTCCTATTTAAGAAGGGCAGTAACTCCGTAAATAGTGTTAGCATGGTTATGTTTATGCGTTCCGCGATTTCTCTCATAGCCCCCATCGGTGTATCGAGTTTCGCTTAATTACCTTTAAAACTATCAGAGGTACGCTCCGGACAAGCTTTATATGTCACCCCGTCTCCGCTATGCCCTTAGTCGTTGGTTGGACATAAAACGGACAAGCGCGTACACACGCACATGCGTATAAGACGCCGTGGTATACAACGTTGCACCAACGTCGCGTCAACGATTTTTTTTTCTTTCACTAACATTTTTAGGATAATAACGCTAATCATCATCCGTTTATCATTTTGTTGTTCTTTCCCCTTTTGCGATCCGAGATACAAATGTTATAGATATATGTTAGAGTAGCCTTGCCGAGGCGGTTCTCACGGGTACCCACAACTATGTCTTAATAAGGAAAATAAGGTTTACCCCCCTGCAAAGCCAAATTCTTTGGCGAGTTTCATAAAATTCATATGAAGTGACCACGAGTGTAAGACCCTCTATATAATATTGGTGACAGGGCAATAATTAATTGTTTGGTGCGGGAAGGTTATTATACGTGAGAGGGGATCCTAAATTACTTGGTTGTTTTTGTCAGTGTGTGTGTGTGTGTGTGTGTGTGTGTGTGTGTGTGTGTGTGTGTGTGTGTGTGTGTGTGTGTGTGTGTGTGTGTGTGTGCAGGGGGATGGTGTCGGCGCATATCACTTTTGTCTGTTAGTTAAAAACTGATCCTGTGGCACATCGGATCCATGTCCCGTCACACCGCGCAGACTTTGCGGACGTATTAAATCTATTTCGTTTGGGTAAAAATATTTCTATGTCGAAAACGGGGCAAAATGATTGATCCGCCCCCCGCCCATCGGGGGCTTAGAGCCGCGAGTCGGCCCGGCCACGCGTATAAACTCTATCGTTTTTATTAGGCGGCAGGGATTGAGATGTCATTTCAGCGCAATGTTCATAGCGTTTTCTCAGCTGCAGCCCATTCAGAAGCGAGCGTGTTTAGAAATTTAAACGATAACATCAGCCTTCTAAACGCTATCTTCCAGCGAGTTTCATTGTTTTCTAGTTTAAAGGCGATAAGCGTTTCGCACTGAGTGTCGGAGACAATCGATTTGTCAATATCGCAGGACTGCACCGGGTAGTATTACCCTAAATATTGGGACAGAAAAAAATAATATCGCAGGACTGCACCGGGTAGTATTACCCTAAATATTGGGACAGAAAAAAACGGTGTAGATCCCGATCACCCTGACCAGGGTCTGCACTGTTTGTCATTCCACTATTCCACCAGAACACGTTTGCTACATCGCTTGAGATCAAACTTTAGGATATTTACGGTGACCTCCCTTCAGGTGCCCCAATTTTTTAGGGTAATTACAGCTGATCAAAAATCCTATCATCATTTGCTTCTCATTTTACGCTCCACTCTCATAATGCATACTGGCTACGCCCCCGCGATATCCGTATAAATTCCGTAGCCGAGAAAGATTCTCCGTGATACAAATGTTGTAGATATGTCCGGTAAAGGTCTCGCGCGACTGGAAGCAACGTCCCCAAAATGATCTATACGGCGTTGACGGGGACGTGAAACCTCAAATCGAACGAACCAAACTTTTTTTTTTCCGGGACGCGGTCCATTACTAGTTTCTCGCATCGAGTCGAGCTCTTCCAACACCTTCCATTGTTTCCCGGTTTTCGAGGCGATAATTGGTTTGCGGGTGAGAGACTTAATTTCATCGATACTATACGGGGTAGTATCTCCATAAATATTGGGATAGGATCGCTCGAGCGAACGGGGTAGACCCCGATCACCCCGACCAAATCGGGGACGGCGAACTTTGCCAATCCGCGGGAACATCTTTCGCCTCAAAATTTAGGATACTTACGGCGTAATTACGGTAATTTACGTCATTCGAACACTCGTCCGATATTTAGGGTAGTTTCGTCATCTAATCGTTTCGCTTACGTTTCACCGGAAGTGATACAAATGCTGCGCATGCGCAGTCCATGATGCCCAAGTGACCCCCCTACTACTACCCGTTTTGGGGTTTCTGGTACTAAGTGGGTTAAAAAAAGAAGAAAAGAAAGATCCCTTAAAGCACGTTAGAGGTCTGGCTGTCGACATGCGTATCTGGCATTTATATTTTTTCTATTTTACTTTTTCAGCAAAAGCTATGTTAAAAGGCATACAAGCAACGAATGCTATATTGAAAGGGGCTGTTGCCAAATATCATAGTCTGAGTTACCATGAATATGCAAAATCGGGAGGGTACGAACGAGCCCTAAAAGACTTCAGGGCCTTGAAACCTAAAAATGTGCAAACTGAAGTTTTACCAAACACGGTAAGTCAAAGCTCTATGCATTACGTAAACTGCAAAGAATTTGTGGGCTTTTGATTGGACAACGCAAAGGTATTTTTTGTTCCATATTACCCGTGAGCATAACAATATTACCCTCTTGTGCTCGGATTTGCTAAATTGCGATATTTGCCTTCGCATTATCATGATTATTCAATGACTCGCGCAAATATCTCTGCGAGAAATGTGATCGCATGTTCCTCGTAACTAACATTTTGACGTTGCGTCCGAGAATAAAATAACGCCATGTAGCAAATTCGATATTCCACTAATGGACTAAATATGCAAATTAGTTAGATACGCCCCGTAACATTACATGTACGACGCCTTAAACGACGTTGCATTTTCTAATGGCGGAATATTGATAGTTTTTGTAAAACAATCGTGAATAAAATGCGTTTTAAATGTCATATGATAAATAGAATCTTGCATTCGTGCTCATGTATTATTGAATTTATTAAACTTGTTCAGGAAAAAGGATAAAATGCTCGGCACAGCCTCGCATTTTATCCTTTTTCCTCAACTCGTTTAATAAATTCAATAATACATGAACACTCATGTAAGATCCTCTATATAATAAATTCGATAATCCACTAATGGACTAAATATGCAAATTAGTTAGATACGCCCCGTAACGTTACATGTACGACGCTCCTAACGACGTTGCATTTTCTAATGGCGGAATATTGACATTTTTGTAAAATAATCGTAAATAAAATACATTTTAAATGGCAAATGATAAGTAGAATCTTCGATTCGTGCTTATGTATTATTTATTAATTTAATTTATTAAACTCATTGAGGAAAAGGCATAAATGCTTGACAAAGCCTCGCATTTTAACCCTTTCCTCAACTCGTTTAATAAATTCAAAAAATACATACTTGAACACTCATGTAAGAGCCTCTATTTCTCATATCTAGTACGAGCTCGTAGATAACGTCATGTCATAAACATTATATGACCATTTGTTATACTGCAAAGAAATTTCCAGGCTTTTGATTGGGCAGCGCAAGGGCAATTAGTTTCCATAAAACATACTTGGCTTCGCTGCACTGCGATGTCCGCTATCTTGGATTTACAACTATGGTGCGTTCATCAATGCGAGCGTTCGCATGAGCGTTTGAACAAACTCCAGTTTTACTAATTTGGGTTTAAGAGGGTCATTGTTGTATAGGCGTGTTTTCGTTTTTTCGTGACGAGGGTAGACCTAATCATTTCTCTTCATTCCAAAAGCCGGCCTCGGTAGCTCAGTCGGATACGCGTCTAACTGCTGATCAGGCGGACGAGGTTTCGATACATGCCGGTGTCTTTTCTACGGTCATTCTCTCCCTTCCGCTGATTCAAGAAGGGCAGTTGTCAGTGTCGGGCGAAATAATGTGTACTTTACTGGTTAACCGCTTACGTATAAGCCTGATAGGTAAACTGAACGGCTCAAAAATGACCTAAATAGTGTTGACTGGTACGAGTCATATCACCTGTTTATCGAAAGTAATGGCCGATATTAAAGTTTTTAAAAAGAAGGTCAAGGTCGAACGTAAAAAAAAAAATATGGCACAACTAGAACGGTCTTGTGACAAGAAATGCACATGCGGAATATATAAAAAAGTGAAAGCAATCATTGGGAATCGATACAATTAGCCCACAACTCGCATCAGAGACACCAAAGGGAAAGAAACACAGACATGAAATAACAGACCCTAATGGAAACATCAACATCGGAAAGCCCTATCACTTACAAAAATTGCAGGTTATGGCCAATGATAAGTTTCTGAAAAGTATGCCAAACGTCAAGGCCAAGGTCAAAAACTATGGTACTATTGGTATGGTCTTGTGACTAGAAATGCACATGTGACATATGAAAGCCATATATGTTACCATTTAAAAGTTAAGCTTAATGTTAAAGTGTTTGAAGACAAAGAAACAGACAAACAAACGGACAGACAGACAGACCTAAACTTATATAGGCGTCTTTTCATGTTGTAAAGGCATTTATTACATACCTTCTATAGGAAAATGACATTAGAATCTTTCAATAAAGTCTCATTTTTCGCTATTTTGATGGCACAGTCACGTGACGGGGCCAAAATCCATATTATATGGATTTTTGGCACTGCCTTTCCATATTGGCACTGCTCTACTCCGTTACTATAACAATAGAACGTTAATGCCGTACTCCATAAGCTTCAAAATGGCCGTAGAAAAAATCACTTGAAGCAATGTTAACCCGACTTCTGGACCTAGACAAAGCGATAGAAGACAGTGATAACAATAGATTTTGAGAGTCTGAAATTTCGTGGCAAGCATGAAAAATGAAAAAAAAAAAAAAAAAAAAAAAGAAAAAAAAAATCTTTTTAAACGAGGTTCACTCACGATTGGGAAGCATTGTGAAGGACGTTGCCTTCAAGCACTGTTACGAGATGGAATAGGAAACCTCTCTGGTGCTTATGCACATCTAAATTATTTTAGTAGATATATGGTAGGGCGGTGCGAGTGAAATATTTTAGGTGAAATATGGTACGCAAACTGTGCGGCTCCATGAACAAGTCATGCACATATCATACGATGTATGCATGAGTGGTTTATAGAGAGCTGTTTTTACAATACAGGGGGCCGCTATAAGGCTGAGTCCTATAGAATTTGCCTAAATATCGCCAACCGCCAAATTGTGCCATATATTATTTTCATTCCCGTCACGTGTTGTGAGGGTGTTCGTTTTAACAGGAGTCATGGCATTGATTTATAGGGTCGTTTCATCAAATTTTCCTATGGGAAATATACTATTTGAACGCAAATCCATTATCTACTCGATTTTTGCTATCTGGCTTTGTTTGTGGCCGGTATCTCCACTTCGCCACGAACAAAGCAAGGTAATATGAGTAGGCATGATTTTCTGGTAGTATTCATAGATATATAAACCCTGAAAAAAGCGAACACTTTAGCAGCAGGTCAAGTGGTAACGTGTACCCACAACATCGTGTCGGGAAATACAAAGTATATTGAAAGGTATGTTAAATCTATGTTTAGTATTATTTTTGTATGAACATGCTTGTAGGTTTTTGAGGGGTTTACTTCTAGTATACCCCAACTTTCTGAAGCCTATTCTGAATTCACTGTTGTGGCCTGTAGTGATTAGGCTACTAGCTTTGCCAGCTAGACGTCGGAGGATCGATCCCAGGCTTCTCCAGTAGTAGAATGAGTCTTTCTAAGTGAGGTCCTGTCTCATGCTGACCCTAGATGTTGGTGAGACGTAAAGTTTGGACACCCGCTCATTCTGGATTCATTTAGACTTTTACACCCCTTTTGTAGAATGTAATTAATAAACGCCGGGTCACTTGTTTGATCCATGACTTTTGACTAGCTGTGGTTAGAAAACCGTGGTTCCGTCCCAATATGATATTAGGTGTAGAGGGGACGTAAACTTAAGACGGGTTTAACCATATCTTCATCATCAGGGCAAACTCTTACAAGAGCCTGTTGGGTTATCCGTGATGACGAACCGTAATGAATTTTATTTTACAAGCATGTTCACGTTGATTAGAAATAATTTTGTTCAAGAAGAATTACGAGTTCATTTTGTAATGATGCCGTTTTTGTCTGATAACTCAGTTTGTGCATGTATGTACATATAAAGAACGTGATGATGCTAAGTGGCAGTATTTGGTCGCCACACGTCATAGCGGCCTGAGCGGCGGGGATGACGTCAGCTGCGTCATCGGCGTCGCGAGGACGGTTGTGACGGGGTGCCTACCAAATACAGAGAGAATTTACGGCAAACAGTGTTGGCCCTTATGAGACACTAACAAATGTTGTGGATTATAGATGAAAATCTTCTGTTGTAGTTTCTATCTGTTATTAATGTATTGAATTTGTGAATAGCTATATTTGTGAGCCGTGTCGCGGAGAAGGATATGAAATAGAGATTGTTATGTTTCCTGTAATTGGCAGCTGGCCAGATAGCGCAAAGGCGTGGTCTGTTCAATTGCCTCTTACTTGTGATAATGTAGTGAGCACAAATTTGATGAGTATTATGCTCAGTAGTAGTGAGCATTAATTGATTTCTGTAGTGCTCAGTAAGGAAACATGAACTTTGAGTATTATTGTGTCAAGCGCTGGGTGCTGATAATGTGATGCACAGTCAAGTTGAGTTCTGCTGTACGGTTATTTGTCGCATGCACTAATCAGCCTGTATGTCTGGTCGGCGCATGCGCAATAACGGTATATGCATGAACATATTCTTACTTCTCCGGGAGGGGGATCATGTATGTTTTGTGACTCGTTTCTAGTCCAGTTATCGTAATTTGCAGGCACAACAATGTGTGACCTGCTGCTCCCTGCTTCATAGCAGCAGGTACTGGTACGACGCTAGGCGTTAGGGTCCAGCAAGGGCGGACAGACCGCCGTAATCAGCGCCTACCAGGGTAGAAGCAGAATCTAAATCATTGTTCGTTGTAAACAAATGTGAGACCATGGAAGAGGTCAACTTACCTGCAGGTTATTTGGACGATCGCTAAACCTCTGATCGGCAAACGTGATCGCTATACCTATGATTATCAACTATGTTGATAGACTAGTTCTACTAGTTCGCGAGAGGAAGTTTCACGCGAGTGGGGGATTCACCCTAAGTTATAAACTGGCCAGTCGCGTCTTGTGTTGTTTCTTTTTTTGTTTTTGTTGTTGTTTTGGTTGTTTGCTTCTGTAGGTATTCACGTCACCCGTTCCGAGCACAGAACATTGTTTTGCCTTCGGAGCGGACGTCGTGAGTTGGCTACAGAAGCAACAAATTGTGATGTTTTGTGTTAGAAAGTGTTGTATGTAGATACTGTAAATAATTCATGTCATTCATCTAACATCTTTCTTGTGCCTTACCCCACAGCTGCCCGTACACCTGTCAGAGATCACGCTCGGTTGTCTTGTCAGCATGGGGGTTTGCGGGACGCCGTAAACCCACCTGTAACATTTGGTGTTAGAAGTGGGATTTTGATCTCTGGCTGGTGTTCCCGGCTGTGGAACAGCACATTGATACTCTGAATCATCAATTTAAAAAAAAAAAAAATGTATTGACAGCCACATTTAGAAATTAACTTGAATCTTCCTTCCTGCGTTGATGAAGTGCGAAACCCATGTATTCAACTGAATGGATACTGACAAGTCGATAATTTCTGAGCAGGAAGGCAAGGCAAACCCCACTTTTTCTTGGTAACGAAAAATTTAAGTAGACCCCACTTAATTGTGTTACCTGACATTCTACTAAGTTAAACTGGAGTTACTAATTGATCTTACCCACACATGGTTCTGACGTAGTGACGTTAACAATTTACTGACGTTGACATAACGGTAGCGTTAATATTTACGCAGTGGCTTGAGGTTAGGTATGACGTAATAGAAACAGTAATGGTGACTTGTTATGATCGGAGTTTTGTAATGTGATGAAACTTCGGATTGTAGCATTTTACTGTAAACGTCGTCGGTTTATGACGTCATATTAGACTACCAGTACGCAACGTCATACTTTGCTAAAAGCATTTGACATTTCAAATCGCGTGTGCTTTAATAACTAACGTTTTAGTTAGATTAACGCGTATAACACATATCTTAACGTTTTAGTTAAGCCCATTCAATCATCACTGATCATAACTGATCAGTTTATAGTGGTTTTGATAGTAACGTGAGATTTACGTTATCAATAATGGAGCGTTTAATGCAAATGGGAAAGGACTTAGGTTATGAGGCGAAGGAGTTACAAGGTTTTGTTAAGGAGCAGCAAGATATTGAGCGGGCAGAAAGGCAAGAGCAAAGGGATTTAGAAAGGTTAAGGTCTGAGGAAAAGGAAAAGGAAAGGGTACATGAACTAGCTAAGTTAGAAGTAGAAGAAAAGGAAAAGGAAAGGGCACATGAACTTGAAATGGCACGCATTAAGACTGAAAGGGAGGCAAAAGAGATTAGTGAGGCCCATTTAGAACAAATAAAACATGGGTTTGAGCTACAGCACCAAGAATTAAGGAATCAGTTAGAAATGCAGAGAGCGAAGCTCGAGCTAGAATTTGAAAGGCAAAAATCTGAGAAGGCGGCTCATGCCCGGGATCCTAAGTTACCTTATTTTGAAGAGGGTAAAGATAAAATGGATAGTTATTTATCTAGGTTTGAGAAATATGCTACGGCTAATAAATGGGATAAGAGTGTTTGGGCCGCGTATTTAAGTGCATTGCTCAAAGGGCGCGCACTTGATGTATATGACCGGTTGTCAAATGAGGATGCGGCGGATTATGAAAAGTTAAAGGACGCTTTATTAAAGAATTTTGACATGACAGAGCGCGGATTTAGGAAGCAGTTTCGTTATAGTAGGCCCGAGAAATCAGAAACGTTCATACAGTTCAGTAGTAGACTGAGAAGTTATTTAGAAAAATGGCTTAATATGGCAAAGATAGAAAAATCTTTTCCGGCTGTCTGTGATTTCATGGCAAGGGATCAGTTCCTGGAGTCGTGTAATAGATAACTGTATGTACATCTGAAGCCAAAACAGTTTGGTAATTTAGATGAAATGGCTAGGGAGGCAGATTTGTTTGCAGAAGCGCGCGGGGGCGTATATAGTTGCATTAATAAGGGGCAACGCGATAATAGGGGCGCAGCGCAGGGTAAACAGGACAAAGTTGACTCGAACAAACCGAGTGGTAGACCGGATATCAAGTGTAGCATATGCGGTAAGGGGCATTTAACAATTAAATGTTTTAAGAACCCCGACAGGAAACAATTGTATAGCGCAGAGGTAGAAGCAACTGGAGTTGGGGATAGCGGTGTTAAGGAAAATTTTAACACGCGCGTAGAGGCTCAAGGTTCTCAGGTTAAGAATGAGAATACGCAGAATGTAGGTCGTGGTTATACACGTGGTCGTGGTAATTTTAGAGGGTCTTTTCGCGGACGCGGTAAAAATAATAGCACACCACGTGGCGCAGCACACCAAGTTAGTTTTTGTCAAACGGAAGTAACTAGGAAAGGTGATGAGATTGGAAGTATTTTTGAAAATAAGGTTGGTGATCATTTGATTTCGGATAGGGAGGAGTGTAGTAAGGAAACTAGGGAAGGTGTCTGTTACTTCTTAAAGGCAAGGTTACCGACGGCACAAGGATTGGTTAATAATAAAAAGGTGGTTGTATTAAGAGATACTGGGTGTACAGGCTGTGTCGTTCGGAGAAGTTTGGTTTCGGATAGTCAGTTAATAGGAAAGGAATCAAATGTTACGTTGATTGATGAATCCACACAAAGGTATCCTTTGGCAATGATTGACATTGATTGTCCTTTTTTCACTGGGAAAACTGAAGCTTTGTGTATGGATGATACGTTGTACGATTTGGTTATCGGTAACATTGATGGATCAAAACTTCCTGATATGTCTCATTTCTCAGCCGCGGCTGTAACTAGGTCTCAAACTAGGCAGGATGAGAAGCCTTACAGAAAACTTAAGGTTCCCGATCAGATCATTAACGATGACAAGGAGGCTTTCAAGCAAGCTCAGGTTGATGATCCAACTTTGGAAAACATCAGGAAAAGGGTTGTATCTGGGAACAAGACTGTGAGTCGTGGTTTAAACCGAGGTGAAACTAGGTTTATTGAGAAAAAAGGTTTGGCATATTGGGAGTTCACCAAGGGTAACAAAGTCTCTTTCCAACTTGTGGTCCCTCAAAGTTTCCGAGGAAAGGTGTTGAAACTGGCTCATGAAACGCTTATGTCTGGACATATGGGTATTAGGAAGACATTGGATAGAGTTGTAACTGAGTTTTACTGGCCCGGTATTTGCGGTGATGTCGCTAGATTTTGTAAATCTTGTGATATTTGTCAGAGAACTATTCAGAAAGGTCGGGTCACTAAAGTACCCCTAGGAAAAATGCCATTGATTGATACGCCATTTAAGAGGGTGGCAGTGGACATAGTTGGTCCAATTGAGCCTCGATCTGATAGGAAATCTCGGTATATTTTAACCATGATAGATTATGCGACAAGGTATCCAGAGGCGATAGCTTTACCGAGTATTGAGACGGAACGTGTCGCGGAAGCGCTTATTGAAATGTTTAGTAGGGTTGGCATTCCTGATGAAATGTTGACTGATTGTGGATCACAGTTTACTGCTGAGGTAATGAAGGAAGTCAGCAGACTTCTTTCTCTTCAACAGTTAACGTGTAGTCCGAGACACCCAATTTGCAACGGACTGATAGAGCGTTTCCACGCCACGTTAAAGCAGATGTTACGTCGCATGTGTGCTGAACGTCCAAAAGATTGGGATAAATATCTTCCAGCTTTATTATTTGCGGTACGGGAAGTCCCACAAGAGTCTTTAGGATACTCCCCTTTTGAGTTGTTATATGGACGTAACGTCAGAGGTCCAATGGCAATATTAAGAGAATTATGGGCTGAAGAGGTACGCGATGAGCAAGTTCTTTCGACGTATCAATACGTTATTGAGCTTAGGGAACGGTTAGAGCAGACATGCAAATTAGCGCGTGATGATTTAAAGAAGGTTCAGATTAAGCAGAAAACTTATTATGATAAAGGCGCGAGGTCGCGTAAATTTGACGTCGGCGACAAAGTACTGTTGTTACTACCGACAGACAGTAATAAGTTATTGCTTCAATGGAAAGGTCCTTATGAAGTGGTTGAGGTAGTAAACAGAATGGATTATAAGATTGACGTCAATGGAAATGTTAACACATATCACGCTAATATACTGAAACAGTATGTTGAGCGTCAGACTGTGACGTCTCATTGTCTGATCTCTAAACCTATGATGTCGACAGACAGTCATGACAGAAATGACGTCGACGAGTCTTCATTTGAAGACAGCAGTTTTCAAACTGCAGAGCAACCAGGAATTGACGGAGACGTTAGCGTCCCACATACACTAACGTCAGTAGAGAGTGAGGAAACAGAGGAGAGTGAGGAGACAGAAGGGCTGAGAGAACAGCGCCTTGCAGGACTGACATGTCAGACAGACCAAATTATATGTACCACATTTATGTCAGAACCTGTGAAATCAATCAAATCTGTTAAGCCAGAAAGGCCACCTCCAGTGAGATTAAAACGATATCCGTTTTCTAACAAACAACAGAGTGTCAGGGGAACAGGAAAATTCTGGGGCAAACCACCTTGGCTTACTAGCTAAATTTTACTTAAGAAAATTTGGGGGCAGACTACCTTAGTAGGTAATTCTTCGCACGGTTGTTGTGTAAATAGCTGTCTTGTTTAGATAGGTTCATCCTATTCCATCTCTATACACAAAGAAAAAACATTTCTGATTGTTTTTTCTCCAAAAGGGGAAACCTTTGTTACGAGATGGAATAGGAAACCTCTCTGGTGCTTATGCACATCTAAATTATTTTAGTAGATATATGGTAGGGCGGTGCGAGTGAAATATTTTAGGTGAAATATGGTACGCAAACTGTGCGGCTCCATGAACAAGTCATGCACATATCATACGATGTATGCATGAGTGACTTATAGAGAGCTGTTTTTACAATACAGGGGGCCGCTATAAGGCTGAGTCCTATAGAATTTGCCTAAATATCGCCAACCGCCAAATTGTGCCATATATTATTTTCATTCCCGTCACGTGTTGTGAGGGTGTTCGTTTTAACAGGAGTCATGGCATTGATTTATAGGGTCGTTTCATCAAATTTTCCTATGGGAAATATACTATTTGAACGCAAATCCATTATCTACTCGATTTTTGCTATCTGGCTTTGTTTGTGGCCGGTATCTCCACTTCGCCACGAACAAAGCAAGGTAATATGAGTAGGCATGATTTTCTGGTAGTATTCATAGATATATAAACCCTGAAAAAAGCGAACACTTTAGCAGCAGGTCAAGTTGTAACGTATACCTACAACATCGTGTCGGGAAATACAAAGTATAGTGAAAGGTATGTTAAATCTATGTTAAGTATTATTTTTGTATGAACATGCTTGTAGGTTTTGGAGGGGTTTACTTCTAGTATACCCCAACTTTCTGAAGCCTATTCTGAATTCACTGTTGTGGCCTGTAGTGATAAGGCTACTAGCTTTGCCAGCTAGACGTCGCAGGATCGATCCCAGGCTTCTCCAGTAGTAGAATGAGTCTTTCTAAGTGAGGTCCTGTCTCATGCTGATCCTAGATGTTGGTGAGACGTAAAGTTTGGACACCCGCTCATTCTGGATTCATTTAGACTTTTACACCCCTTTGTAGAATGTAATTAATAAACGCCGGGTCACTTGTTTGATCCATGACTTTTGACTAGCTGTGGTTAGAAAACCGTGGTTCCGTCCCAATATGATATTAGGTGTAGAGGGGACGTAAACTTAAGACGGGTTTAACCATATCTTCATCATCAGGGCAAACTCTTACAAGAGCCTGTTGGGTTATCCGTGATGACGAACCGTAATGAATTTTAATTTACAAGCATGTTCACGTTGATTAGAAATAATTTTGTTCAAGAAGAATTACGAGTTCATTTTGTAATGACGCCGTTTTTGTCTGATAACTCAGTTTGTGCATGTATGTACATATAAAGAACGTGATGATGCTAAGTGGCAGTATTTGGTCGCCACACGTCATAGCGGCCTGAGCGGCGGGGATGACGTCAGCTGCGTCATCGGCGTCGCGAGGACGGTTGTGACGGGGTGCCTACCAAATACAGAGAGAATTTACGGCAAACAGTGTTGGCCCTTATGAGACACTAACAAATGTTGTGGATTATAGATGAAAATCTTCTGTTGTAGTTTCTATCTGTTATTAATGTATTGAATTTGTGAATAGCTATATTTGTGAGCCGTGTCGCGGAGAAGGATATGAAATAGAGATTGTTATGTTTCCTGTAATTGGCAGCTGGCCAGATAGCGCAAAGGCGTGGTCTGTTCAATTGCCTCTTACTTGTGATAATGTAGTGAGCACAAATTTGATGAGTATTATGCTCAGTAGTAGTGAGCATTAATTGATTTCTGTAGTGCTCAGTAAGGAAACATGAACTTTGAGTATTATTGTGTCAAGCGCTGGGTGCTGATAATGTGATGCACAGTCAAGTTGAGTTCTGCTGTACGGTTATTTGTCGCATGCACTAATCAGCCTGTATGTCTGGTCGGCGCATGCGCAATAACGGTATATGCATGAACATATTCTTACTTCTCCGGGAGGGGGATCATGATATAGCATGTATGTTTTGTGACTCGTTTCTAGTCCAGTTATCGTAATTTGCAGGCACAACAATGTGTGACCTGCTGCTCCCTGCTTCATAGCAGCAGGTACTGGTACGACGCTAGGCGTTAGGGTCCAGCAAGGGCGGACAGACCGCCGTAATCAGCGCCTACCAGGGTAGAAGCAGAATCTAAATCATTGTTCGTTGTAAACAAATGTGAGACCATGGAAGAGGTCAACTTACCTGCAGGTTATTTGGACGATCGCTAAACCTCTGATCGGCAAACGTGATCGCTATACCTATGATTATCAACTATGTTGATAGACTAGTTCTACTAGTTCGCGAGAGGAAGTTTCACGCGAGTGGGGGATTCACCCTAAGTTATAAACTGGCCAGTCGCGTCTTGTGTTGTTTCTTTTTTTGTTTTTGTTGTTGTTTTGGTTGTTTGCTTCTGTAGGTATTCACGTCACCCGTTCCGAGCACAGAACATTGTTTTGCCTTCGGAGCGGACGTCGTGAGTTGGCTACAGAAGCAACAAATTGTGATGTTTTGTGTTAGAAAGTGTTGTATGTAGATACTGTAAATAATTCATGTCATTCATCTAACATCTTTCTTGTGCCTTACCCCACAGCTGCCCGTACACCTGTCAGAGATCACGCTCGGTTGTCTTGTCAGCATGGGGGTTTGCGGGACGCCGTAAACCCACATGTAACAAGCACAACATGGGGATGTCCCAACATTTGAAACAATAAGGTCTTGCCAACAACCTTAAACGAACAGATCCCTTCACTTATGAGGAGTGGAAATTGTTCGGAAGAAATCTGTGGGAGGGAAAAATGTCCCCAAAAATTGTCTTGTATTTTAACGTAAACAACCACCGCGACCGACTGCTACACACGGATTCGATTATGCAGTAACTTGATAAATGCCTTTAAAATTAAAATGGTCTTCAAATAAGCACAAAACATTCTGTAAAATACCTTAAAAAGCATTCATTGAACTGCAGAAATTCTGTATTTAAAATGACGATTTGTTTTTGTTTATAAACTTACAGTTGCGACGTCACTTGTGACATAATTAGCTGCGCACTACTATTTTACTGTATTACCATGAGCATGGTTAGTGTAGGCCTACTAATCAGTTATATACACATGTAATTTGAAAGGATTTTTTTTTTTTGGCGGATACCGAAAATATATCCTAAACTCGCTCGATGAAACGTTCCCGGCATCAACCTTTAAAAAGTAAATATTCTCTTTGCCTTCATTTCTTCACGTTGCAATATAACTATGCTATATAAATGATGTAATAAAGGGGTTATGATATGGTGAAGGTGTGCCTCTAAGTCATATTGGCACCGGAAGTCATATTGGCCCTCGGCCTAAAGCCCTCGGGCCAATATGACATACCGGTGCCAATGTGACTTTGAGGTACACCTTTACCATATAATAACCTCTATTTATCATGTGACGTCGCGTCTGAGAGTGTAATAACGTTATGTACATGTAATAAGTTCGATAATCCACTAGTGGATTAAATATGCAAATTAGTTAGATACGCCCCGTAACGTTACATGTGTGACGTCGTTAACGACGCCACGTTTACTAATGGCGGAAAATTGGCATTTTTTTAAACAATCGTAAATAAAATGCGTTTTAAATATCATATGGTAAATAGAATCTTGCATTCGTGCTCATCTATAATTGAAATTATTCAACTCGTCGATAAACAGGGATAAAATGCTCAGCAAAGCCTTGTATTTTATCCCTTTTCTCAACTCGTTTAATAAATTCAATGATACGTGAACACTCATGTAAGATCCTCTATGTATGGTTTACATTTGGGGTCGATTGGGTCGATTGTTTATCAGCCGCCCAATACTACTAAGCATGGCAACTCTTCTGTGCTAAAGTCCTCGTGTCTATCCCGGACTTATAGAATATAAGAATCTTATATAGGTGTGAGGGGTGGATGGAAACATCCGTCCCGAGGGTCACTGTCCGGCATCACGAGGCTTGCCGTGTGATGCCGGACAGTGATTCCGAGGGACGGGTTTTTCTATCCACCCCTCACACCCATATAGGATTCTTTTTCTTGCATACCTTCCATTTCTATTGCGAAATTTTAATGCTGCGGTCACTTTGGTTACCGACGTCCGCCATTTTAAGATGACACAACAGGAATGTTCAGTGACGTCACGCATGACGACGCCGCGCATGAGGTTGTAATCAACCAGTGCATTTATCAAACACGCGATTATATTCGATTTGGGGTCGGAACATCAGGGTCAGAACATAAACTTCTATCCCAGGGTAAAATCACAGATTTCCTTGTCTGGTGTGCAAGAAAATCCAGGTACATTGTGTAACTTATTTTTAAAAAATAGCTGCGTTAATTTTATCGCAATGAGGTCAACGTATTGCGTAATGAGGTTATCTATACAATCTGGGCTGGAGTCATCGGTTGAGACTGACAAACAGTGTAGATTCAGATAGGCGTCTGTTCAGGGTCTAGAAGCCTCCGTGGTGTAGTGGTTATGCTACTCGCCTTGTAAACCAGGGGGTGCAGGATCGAGCCTGGGTTTCTCCAGACTTTCGGGTAAATCTTTAAACCGAGGTCCCATCTCCGTTGGTGGGACGTAAAACTCAAACACTCACTGTTCAAGGTATACACTGTTTGCCTGTACTGGTATTCAAGGCTTAAAGGCGCAAAACGCAGCGTCTGGTCAATGTCTACATTGATTGCTTAACATATTGAACTAAGGGTTAAGCGAACGAGTTTAAATCTCTCTACAGTAGAACTTCGGTGGCTCGAACTCCTTTTGGACCATGGCAATTTATTCGAGACAGCGGTAGTTCGAGCCACTGTTGCATACTTCCTGAAAACATAACGGGGGTACTTTTGGATATCTTATCGGTGTTCTGTAACATAAATGTATGCTATGTGTACTCATTAGAATCGCCTCTTTGAGGCGATTCTAATGAGTACACACAGCATACATTTGCAAGATAAAAGTAAAAAAAAACTCCTTAATTATCCCACACTTTTTCTTATGCAGAGGAATTCCCTAGGGACTCAAAAACGGTTTCAACTCAACCATGGTAAACGAGCCATCGGTGTTCGAGCCATCGAAGTTCGACTGTATTTTCCCAGCCTACACTCAGAGACATCACCAACCAGTACTCTCAGGACCCGGTCACCTTTTTTTTTTTTTTCTTGCACACCAGATAAGGAAATCCGTGGTTTTAGCCTAGGATAGAAGCTCTGTTCTATCCCTCGTGTTTTACCCAGGGTCAGGGTAAAACTCTTAGGTATATGCTCGGGTTGAATACGATCGCATATGTATTATCGTTGAGCTTGACATCACAGCACGTTACGTGGCTTCACTTAACTTCATGGTAGTGTCATCACAATATGGCGGACGTCGGCAACCGAAGTGACTACAGTATTAAAATTCGCGCTCAGCTCAGAATTGAAAGGTATGCAAGAAAAGATTGAGTGTTTGGGTTTTACATCCCACCAACAGCTAAGGTCATACGGAGACGGGACCTCGGTTTAAAGAATTATCCGAAAGTCTGGAGAAGCCCGGGATCGATTCTGCGACCCCTTGTTTACAAGGCGAGTAGCGTAACCACTACACCACGGAGGCTTCTAGGTATGCAAGAAAAAGGATCCTACATGGGTGTCTGGGGTGGATAGAAAAATCCGTCCTTCGGGATCACTGTCCGGCATCACGAGCCTTGCCGAGTGACCTTCTGGACGGATTTTTCATCCATCCCTCACACCTATATAAGATTCTTACAGTATTGTCGTTTTTGTTTGATTTGAGATATAACGTCCCCGTCAACACTGTAAAGGTCATTTTGGAGACGTTGCTTCCAATTTTGTGGGACTTTTACCCGACATTGAGATGAAATGACTTCTCAAGCCCTGTCGCCCAATGAAACCAATAGGGTTTATAAGCATGGACGTTCCGACTTGTGCGCACCACTTTGCCTGGGCAGGCCTAGATCCTCTAAGCGATTTACCAGTACTCGTGTGCGGGTCGAATTCAGCTCTGCGTGGAAGCATCATGCAGCCCATATATTTCTTCAAGCCCCGATGAGCGGGGTCCGTATTGTCGTACATTATGTTATATTTGAAGCAACCAAACTAAAGTTTAAACCAAATCGATTTTGCGCGGTCTTGCCCTTGGTCATGCCGTGGTTTAGACATATAATTTGTTCAGTCAACATGAAGGAATTCTAACTCGACCGTGACCCTCGGGACTGATTTTTCTATCCACCCCTCACACCCATGTAAAATTGTAAGAATCTTATATGGGTGTGAGGGCTGGATGTAAAAATCCTTCCCGAGGGAAACTGTCCGGCATCACGAGGCTTGCCGAGTGATGCCGGACAGTGATCCCGAGGGACGGATTTTTCTATCCACCCCCCCCCCACACCCATATTTGATTATTTTTCTTGCATGCATGTACCTTCCATTTCTTAAAGCAGATTTTTAATGCTGCAGTCACTTCGGTTACCAATGGCCGCCATATTGTGTTGACACTGCAGGAATATTCAGTGACGTTGCTGTGACGTCATCCTTAACGACGGCGCAAACGAGGTCGTAATCAACCAGTGCATTTATCAAACCTGCGATTATATTCGATTTGGGGTCGGAACACCAGGGTCAGAACATAAATTTCTATCCCAGGGTAAAACCACGGATTTCCTTGTCTGGTGTGCAAGAATGTTATATTCTATTATATTTCAGTTTGAAACAACTGGTCAACTCGGTGATAGAATATTCGTCTTGACAAAGGGGATAACTAAAGGCACAGGAACTATCAGGATATACAGACGGAAGCAAATGAAGACAAAAATAACTTATGACTAAACAGATTCTCTTGAGGGGAGGGGATTGGTCATTACGAAAAACACGCCTATACAAATACATTGCAGATTTTATCGCTGGAAAAGGAAACTTTTAAGATGAAAAAGTGTGATATTTTTCTCATTTCTGCTCAAAATATAGATTGTGGGTACTCGTTAGAACCGCCTCATCGAGGCGGTTCTAACGAGTACCCACAATCTTATTTTAGAGCAGAAATAAGAAAAATAAGGTTTACCCCTGCAAACCCCAGTTTTACTATATAAAAGTGGGGTTCAAGGGGGTCAAAGTTATATAGGTATGTTTTCGTGATGAAAACAAAAGGGCGGTTCTAACGAGTGCCCATAATCTATATTTTGAGCAGAAATAAGAAAAATATCACAATTTTTCATCATAAAATTTTCAGTTTTTCGGCGATAAAGGTGGCAATGTATTTGTATAGGCGTGTTTTCGTAATTGGAGGGGGTTGATGAAACAAAAGAAACCATGTCAGCAAGCCCGTGCAATGAACCAACTTAATATACAGAACATTGGGTTTACCTGGGTTTTGTTTATAGTGAGGTTTTACGTCCCATTTATCACTATTTTGGGCATATTTGAGGCTTTGCTACTGATTTTGTTTGACTTTTCGCCCCAACAGAGATGAAAAGACATCTTAAAAAAACGCTATGGTTTAAGGAGTCGTCTGACTGGCACCACTTTTCTAAGCAATTTACCAGTGCTCCAGTTCGGTCAATTTTAGCTCTGCGTGGAAGCACCATGCAGCTCATTATATTTCTTCAAGACCTGATGGGCGGGTGCGCCTTGTCAACAAAATGTTTTTCGTATTCCTGGTTTAAGTTATACGTTCTTGGCATCATGTTAACAAGTCACTCCCTAAACCCAACTTTATACAGTGGAACCTCCATTAAACAGCCATCCTGAAAAAAAAACTGGCTGTTTAAGGGAGGTGGCTGATCGACAGAGGGAAATGTCAGAGATGTTGTATGGCTTTTTATCGACAGACAGAAAATAGTGATTATTGAAGACAGCTCAAAATGGATGTACTAGAAGAAAAATAAATGATGGAGAGGTATCATCTGCCACCTCTCCATCATTTATGTTTCTTTTCACATGCTTATATTGTATTCATGCTAGTATTCATGCACATATCACAATGGTAGATTTGAGAAAATAAATTTTGAAATAAATAATAAACCAGAAGAGAAATTCATATTTTTATATCCAATTTTTTGCTATTGAGTTAACTGTGGCTGTATAATAGAGGGAATTTAGATTTGGTAAAGTGGCTGCTGGCTGGAGAAGAGAGGTGGCTGCTGAGCAGGGGTTAAATAAATAGTACAATGCTATGGGAGGAATAAATGTGGCTGCTGAAGAGAGGTGGCTGCTCAACAGAGGTGACCATTAGTGGAGGTTTTACTGTATAGAGAAATCTGGGGTTAAAGTGTACATTATTTTCTTATATCCGCTCCAATACATAGGTTGTGCGTACTCGTTAGAACCGCGTCTATGAGGCAATCCTCACGAGCAGAATGAGGCGGTTCTAACGAGCACCCACAATCTATGTTTGCAGTATAAATCAGAAAAAAATCTTCATCTGAAAAGTAGTCATTTTGGAGATGTGGAAAAATGCACTACAGTGGAACTTCAATGGCTCGAACACCTTTGGGACCTCGAATATCTGTTCGAGACAGGGGTAGTTCGAGCCACTGAGGCTTACTGCCAAGTGGCATAACGAGATACTTTTAGATATCTTTTCGGTGTTCTAAAATGAAAATGTATGCTGTGTGTACTCATTAGAATCGCCTCATCGAGGCGATTCTAATGAGTACACACAGCATACATTTGCAAGATAAAAGACAAAAATCTCCTTTATCACCCCCACCATTTCTTATCTTGAGGATTTCCCTAGTGGCTCAAGAATGAGTTCGACCCAGCCATGGTAAACGAGCCATCGGTGTTCGAGCCATCGAAGTTTCACTATGTCGCACGGGTGTGTTATACGTTGCTGGTACTCGTTTAGGAGCATCACGAAGACATGCCTATATAATGCTGACCCGCGTATACCCCACTTTTCTTACATGCTTTTCAATGAATGATAGAGATTTATCAGTGAAATATAAATCGATATTTTCACTGTTTCAAACAGTGAAAATACGATTTTTTATTTTTCACTGTTTGGGACTACTTTTTTCTTTAAATCTAACTCTAATTTCAATTTTATCTTTGTCAGATAACTGAACAATACTGAAATGTGTTCTAATTGACGCATAGCCCGTTCATGTGTGACGGGGACGTTACTGACGTCATTTATGACGCTGACGTTACGTCTTTTGTCGCGCGACGTTAGACTTGCCTGCAACTTCTTTGGAAAACTACTCTCTCAAGTATTTCATTAATCATTCATAATAATACCATCCCAGGCCATTTCTCAGGTGCAAACTTTTAGTTTACACCCAATAGTATACCCACTAAACACGATAGACTCCACTAAATTGACGCGAAACGAACAGGAACAAAGATAATTTTCTCCGAATGTGAGCGACACCATTAAAGACGCTAAATATTGCCTTTTGAAGCAAGTAAGAAACAGAAAATTTGATTTTTTTCAGTGCAAGATCAAATTTTATTTCACTCATGAACACCAAAACTGCTATTTTCACTCGTGGCTACGCCACTCGTGAAAATAACAGTTTTGGTGTTCATTCGATGAAATAAAATTCGATCTTACACTGAAAAAATCAAATATCCTCTATTTATATGAGCCAGCGCACGACAAAACCTACAATAAGACATGTGCGCCCACCGAAGACTCAGATCAGCCTGTGCATCCATATAGTCAAACCAGAGACTTCTCTTGCTACATAAAGGAGCATTGGGCCCTAAGCTATCTTTAGAGCACACAACGAAGACTCTGATCATACTGCGCGGATGTGCAGGCTGATATGAATCTTCGTTGGGCGCACATGCCTTATTGTAGGTTTTGTCACGCGCTGGCACATTTTATAGTAAAACCGGGGTTTACAGGGTATGAATTGAATTATTTTTCTTAATTCTGTTTAAAACAATAAGAAATAAGAAAAATAATTCAATTCATACCCATGTAAACCCCGGTTTTACTATAATATACCCACAGTACTCGGGAGACTCGGGAGGCGGTTCTTACGAGTACCCACACTCTATATTTTGAGTAGAAAAAGCAATACTATCATAGTTTTATCTGAACATTTTCTTTTTTATGGTAAAATTATCAGTACAGTAGAACTTCGATGGCTCGAACACCGATGGCTCGTTTATCATGGATGAGTCGAACCCATTATTGAGCCCCTAGCGAAATCCTCTACATAAGAAATAATGGGGGATAACTGAGGTGATTTTAGTCTTTAAGCTTGCAAATGTATGCTGTGTGTACTCATTAGAATCGCCTCGATGAGGCGATTCTAATGAGTACACACAGCATACATTTCCATTATAGAACTACGAAAAAAATGTCTAAAAGTATCTCGTTATGCCTCCTGGCAGTAACCTCAGTGGCTCGAACTACCCCTGTCTCGAACAGTTTTTCGAGGTCCCAAAGGTGTTCGAGCCATTGAAGTTCGACTGTATATTTGAATAGGCTTGTTATCGTAATGGTATTAACGCCCACCCACAACCTATGTTTGGAGAATACAATCATGTAACTAAGAAAAATGACAGAAATGTTGGTCAGAGTCAGAACAAAATGATACTGGTTTTAGCGATATATTTCAATGCACTTGTAGTTGCTCGTTAGAAACGCACCGAATCTAATCGAGTGCCAACAATCTATATCGAAAACAAGCCTATACATATGTATTGGCAAATTTTACCACCCAATAAGGAAATTTTCCAAATAAAAAATCTGATATTTTTCTCATTTTTGCTCAAAACATAGATTACGGGTACTCGATCGAACCGCCTCGATCGAGTACCCACAATCTATGTTTTTGAGCAGAAATAAGAAGAAGAGTGTTTACCCCTAAAAACCCTAGTTTTACTTTATAAAAGTGGGGTTAAAGGGGGTCAAAATTATATAGGCGTCTGTTTGTGATGGTAGAAAATAAATTGAAAACAATTTTCACCGTATAATCAAGGAAGTACGATTGTTAATGCAATAAACTCCACCCTTAAATAATAAAAAGATAATGAGGTACATCTGTACGTACGGATATGTGGTCTGCACATGTACACGTGATATTCCGTAATTTTGATCTGATCGACCGATTGTTTGGGGTTTAACGACACGTCAACCCGTTAGGGCTATTTTGTGTTTCGCCTCCCGGAGAAAAGGACAAAAGAGAAGAAAAAATGAACAGAAGTGGAGAGACAGAATAAATAACACCCTCATCTACCCTTAACTGCTGCAAGGACAGCAGGCCTCGACAATTGTAATCTAATGGACGCCCCAGTAACGCAAGAAGCACGACACGTTTGCCTCACCCAACCATCCCAACATTTGCACTGACTCATACACTGTAAAAAATGAACTGCGTCCAATTTTGGTGTAAGTTATCTCCATTGTATGCTTGGTAACCTTTAGTCGATTGGCCGGCTATTAAGCTACATGTATGGTGTAATTAAGCACTCGAAGATCGAAGAAAAGTTTACACCATGGTGTAACTGATCTTCACTACTGCTGTAAAGGTACAATTGAAGGAAACGTTTCCGTTGCGAGGTGGGGGTATTGTTTCCTCCGCGAAATCGGTGTAACAATACACAAATAATTGAGACTGGCTACACCAGAGTGAACATTTAACAGTATGTATCGTAATTATTATTATTTTTTTTTTTTCATAGCTTATTAGACTCCGATACTCCTTTTAAAAAGGCACTTTGATGCCCTTTTTAATGGGTGACGTTTACCTTTTTCTATGGTAATGCTTGTGTTTCTGTAAAACGCTAGTGTAAAATGTTGCACTTTCAACTAGAATTTTTTATAAATTCTTTATTAAACAACAAATTTGTTTATACTGAATTAATCTCGTTTTAATCTCAATTACTGGGATTTTCACCACGCATAAAACAAAACTATAATCAATATTAATAATTATATACTTCTTATGATATCAGTGCCGTTTTGAGCTATATGACATGAAAGAGGAACAAAATAACATATGTCGTACATATGATGTATCTTGTTTGACTCATACCGGCCCCGATAGCTCAGTTAGTAGAGTGTCCGCTCCGGGGAACAGGAGGTCACGGGTTCGATCCCGGGCCGCGACATACCAAAGTCGTTAAAAATGGTACTAGCTGCTCCTCGCTTGGCACTCAGATTTACGGGGTAGAGCTAGGACTGGTCGACCCAGTGTCAGAATAATGTGACTGGGTGTGGTATCATGTAATGTGTCTGGGACATGATATTTCAGTAAGGCAGCACTATACTAGTGAGCATTGAGCTCCCTGTCGCAACCATACACCGTCGCGATATGACTGAAAAATTGATGAAAGCGACGTTAAACCCGAATTCACACACACATATTGTATGACTTGTTACACGATTGGACAGGAAACGTTAACTTACGTTAAGGTAGAACAAACACCAGTATAAGTGCAAACACAACACCGATAAGCTGGAAAGATAACGCGTTCAAGGTGTAACATAAGGAAATGTTATCCATCATTCGCAGAAATATTACACCGATATTACATTACATTGAAAAAAGTGTAATGTTCACAGTTACATCGCCCTTCAAAACATTTTACCCTGTAGTATGACAAAAATTACGCTATTTAGTAGCAAACCTTACATCATAAATAGTGTATCATTTCAAACACGGAACATAACTATTGTTTTTGCAAAATTGTTACACAAAACACCAGCTTTGCAGTGCTACACCAAAGTTGGAGAAATCTATACAAATTATCAGTGTATTGTCACTCAGAGTAACACTTAACACCAAAAATGGTGTATGGTTCTACATCACACGAGTTTTAGTGTAAACGTTACTCTGTCTTTACGTCGAGTTAACACTTATTTTTTACAGTGTAGATTTGCCGGCCTCAGTGGCTCAGTCGGATGCGCGTCTGACTGGTGATCAGGAGGACGCGGGTTCGACTCCCGCCGGGGTCGGCAACATTCTTTCGTGGAGATTGATCATGAAATCTTTTCTACGGTCATTCTCTCCCTTCCGCTGATTCAAGAAGGGCAGTTGTCAGTTTCTGGCGAAAGAATGTGCACTGTACTGGTTAACCGCTTACGTATAAGCCTGCCCAGGAAAATGTTGATAGGTAAACTGACCGGCTCAAAAATGACCTAAATAGTGTTGACTGGGCCGTTAAACTCCAAAACAAACAAAAACAAACAAACAGTGTAGATTTATGAAAACTCGTTACAATTGCCATATCTATGTTTGGGGTCAAAAGAGTAAAACCATGCCAACCGATCTACTCTTTAGACATCATGTTTACACGTGTGTTGTCCGCCCCGCCCTTCGGGGCTTAAATACATAGACTGGGCTGCACGATTTTTCCGCACAGAGCTGAAACCGGCCGCACTTGAGTACTGATTAACCTCGAGTCGAACCATCCATGCATATAAACCCTGTTGTTTTAATTGGGCGGCAGGACTTGAGATGTCATTTCGTCTCAATGTCGGGTAAAAGTCCCACAAAATTGGAATCAACGTCTCCAAAATGATCTATACAGTGTTGACTGGGACGTTAAACCTAAAATCAAACAAACAAACAAAAACACGTGTGTGGAATGAACACCCCTGTAAAACCCCAGTTTATAGACAGCAAAACAAGGGTTTACAAGGGTGTAAAAATGTTAGTTTTAGAGATGAGAAAGACGTCGTTTTTTGCACATGTCTCTGTTATCGTGTTACCATAACAAAAACACGCCTATTCAAACATATTGAAAATTTTATCACCAAAAAATGAATATTTTCAGATCAAAATTTCAGACATTTTACATATTTCTGTTCAAAACATAGATTGTGTGAACTCGTTAGAACCGCCTCGCTGAGGCGGTTTTAGCGAGTACCTACAATGTATGTTTTAAGCAGGAATAATAAAAATAATATATACCCTTGTAAACCCCAGTTTTACTATATAAAAGTGGGGGTTAAGGGGGTCAAATTATATAAGCGTGCTTTCCTGATGTTCGAATACGATAAATGTATTCAACAGCGTAATTTGGTGAGTTAAATCGTCGGCTTTTCCGTCAAAAAGTTTAACGCGGAGCCTTAAAACATGATTTGCACCCGTGACACCGGCGATTTATCTCCCGAAATTGCAATTTTAGTACAGTCTTCCCCGTATATAATGCCCGCATTGGGTTGTTAAGTTAAATATTTACTGTTTTGCACACGACCGCAAGCGCTGTTAGCTGCGTAAAACCAAATGCCGTTCGCGCCAGGTGATTTCTGTTTTCGCCCACCTCTGATTGACGATAAGTGAAATAATCTTGAAATGGCCGTAAAATTAAAACCAAAGAAAAAATGCCAGCCAATGAAAAGCGACGTTCGTGATGACGTCGGGTTTCCAACATTATATTGCAGAATGAACTGTCGCAAATCTTTCATGGCGATTTTAAATTCATCCCAAGCTATTAATTTTCAACTATTCAACTAACAGTTAATGTATATCAATTGTTTCTTCACCTATTAAGGTCGCCATAATTGTTTTCATACATGTCCTTTGTGACCTTTCGTGGGGCTCTCGAAATTTCTTTTGTGAAGATAAATATGGTTTGAAAACATTTTTGGTGCAATGTTTATAGAGGATCATGTATAATTGAATTTATTAAACGAGTTGAGGAAAAGGGATAAAATGCGAGGCTTTGACGAGTTTAATAAATTCCAACCAGTGCTTCAGCTGAAGTGCACGACCCGCCAGATGCTTTTAGCTTTATGAGTGTTACCATATATGAGTATGACGGCCATTTTGGTCATGTGACCTGGACCTAAAACGGTTCCCCCAATAAATGCGCCTTATCGTAAGGAGCAAAAATATATCTTATACTTTAGTACTGTATTCTGAATCGTTTGCAGGATAAAATGCATTCTCACATTTTCCAATACAAAAGCATATGTGTCAAAGTTTGACCTAGGCACAAGGAAGGTCAAGGTCAACCAAGGGTCACCATTTTAGCAATTTATGATGGGCCTACGTCCCAGATGCCATTTATCAAGTTTCGTGGAAATCTGCAAAGTGGTTCTGGAGAAGACTATTTTTGAAGGGTTTTTACCATATATGGCTTGGCGGCCATTTTGGTCATGTGACCTGGACCCCATGAGCAAATTTTGGTTTCCCCCATCCCATAGAAGCTTCATATGAAATTTGACTTCAATCGGCCCAACGGTTTCCGAGGAGAAGCAGTTCGAAAATTTTCACATTTTTCGCCTCGGCGAGGCTATACTAAATGGAATGTAATACTTCGCAAGTTCATTGGTTAGATCTCATTGATATCTATCAGTATGCCAAAAATTGTTTAAATATTCCAAGCGGTTAAGACACTATCATCAATTTTCCTAAACAGGTTACGGACGGACAGACAGACAGACCATATATGGCTTGGCGGCCATTTTGGTCATGTGAGCTGGACCCCATGAGCAAATTTTGGTTAGCCCCATCCCATAGAGGCTCCATATGAAATTTGACTTCAATCGGCCCAACGGTTTCCGAGGAGAAGCAGTTCGAAAATTTTCACATTTTTCGCCTCGGCGAGGCTATACTAAACTGAATGTAATATTTCGCAAGTTCATTGGTTAGATCTCATTGATATCTATCAGTATGCCAAAATTTGTTTAAATATTCCAAGCGGTTAAGTCACTATCACCAATTTTCACAAACGGGTTACGGATTTTTCGCCTCGGTGAGGCTATACTAAATGTAATGTAATATTTCGCAAGTGCATTGGTTAGATCTCATTGATATCTATCAGTATGCCAAAAATTGTTCAAATATTCCAAGCGGTTAAGTCACTATCACCAATTTTCACAAACGGGTTGTGGACGGACAGACAGACAGACCATATATGGCTTCTCGGCCATTTTGGTCATGTGACCTGGACCCCATGAGCGAATTTTGGTTTCCCCCATCCCATAGAGGCTCCATATGAAATTTGACTTCAATCGGCCCAACGGTTTCAGAGGAGAAGCAGTTCGAAAATTTTCACATTTTTCGCCTCGGCGAGGCTATACTAAATGGAATGTAATATTTCGCAAGTTCATTGGTTAGATCTCATTGATATCTATCAGTATGCTAAAAATTGTTTAAATATTCCAAGCGGTTAAGTCACTATCACCAATTTTCACAAACGGGTTACGGACGGATAGACAGACAATATATGGCTTGGCGGCCATTTTGGTCATGTGACCTCGACCCCATGAGCAAAGTTTGGTTTCCCCCATCCCATCGAGGCTCCATATAAAATTTGACTTCAATCGGCCCAACGGTTTCCGAGGAGAAGCAGTTCGAAAATTTTCACATTTTTCGCCTCGGCGAGGCTATACTAAATGGAATGTAATATTTCACAAATTCATTAGTTAGATCTCATTGATATCTATCAGTATGCCAAAAATTGTTTAAATATTCCAAGCGGTTAAGTCACTATAACCAATTTTCACAAACGGGTTTCGGATTTTTCGCCTCGGCGAGGCTATACTAAATGGAATGTAATATTTCGCAAGTTCATTGGTTAGATCTCATTGATATCTATCAGTATGCCAAAAATTGTTTAAATATTCCAAGTGGTTAAGTCACTATCACCAATTTTCACAAACGGGTTTCGGACGGACAGACAGACAGACCATATATGGCTTCTCGGCCATTTTGGTCATGTGACCTGGACCCCATGAGCAAATTTTGGTTTACCCCATCCCATAGAGGCTCCATATGAAATTTGACTTCAATCGGCCCAACGGTTTCCGAGGAGAAGCAGTTCGAAAATTTTCACATTTTTCGCCTCGGCGAGGCTATACTAAATGGAATGTAATATTTCGCAAGTTCATTGGTTAGATCTCATTGATATCTATCAGTATGCCAAAAATTGTTTAAATATTCCAAGCGGTTAAGTCACTATCACCAATTTTCACGAACGGGTTACGGACGGACAGACAGACTGACAGACTGACAGAATGACCGATTGACCGAATGACAGAATGACACGGTGATTTTAGGGCACTCTTAGAAAATCAACCGACTTCAGTCGGTCGCTTTTTCTGCGGGTCGTGCAATAGTACATGAGTATGAATGCAGGATTCTATTTAGCATATGACATTTAAAGCGCATTTTATTCACTATTGTTTACAAAAATGTTAATATTCCACCGATAGTAAACGCGACGTCGTTAAGGCCGTCGTAAACGTAACGTTACTGGACGTATCTAGCTAATTTGCACATTATATTATATTACATGACGTTATTACACTCTCAGACGCCACGTCATATGATAAATAGAGAATCTTACACGAGTGGTCATTTCATATGATATTTATGAAACGAGCCTTCGGCGAAGGCTCGTTTCATAAATATCATATGAAATGACCACGAGTGTAAGTTTCTCTTTATCATATGACTACTTTAAATTGGATTTTATCTCCTTTTAATTTGACATTTTTTTTTCTACGAAAAAGGCATTGTTGACATGGACGTCGTCATGACGTTACTTAATCCCGCCAAAGTGTTATTACACGTGTGGTAATACGATTTTTATTACACGACGTTATCCACTGCTTATCAGCGACGTCATATGATAAATCTGCATTGACAATTGTTTTATAAGTGTAATGTGTTTATGTGCAAATTTTATTTGATGTGTTACGTTTTTCATATGTGATGTGTTACGCTTTTTCATAAGTTGTTGAAGGAGTGAAATTGGTTCTGTTTGTGTCGCGAAGTCGGAATAAATTTGCCCTATTTTTTGGGCATCACTGCAGTTGTACCGATGACGGCCGATTCGGACATTACGATAACACACCCGTGCGGTTTAGTGCAGTTTTTACATCTCCAAAATGGCTACTTTTCTGACGAAAATCTGTGATATTTTTCTTATTTATACTGCAAACATAGGTTGTGGGTACTCGTTAGAACCGCCTCATTGAGGCGGTTCTAACGAGTACCCACAACCTATGTCTTGGAGCAGAAATAAGAAAAATATTGTTTACCCCCGTAAACCCCAGTTTTCTCTATATAAAGTGGGGTTTAAAGGGGTGTTCATTTCACGGACTTGTTCACGTGATGAGGAGTTTATTTCTACGTGGCATTACGATAACACACCCGTGCGACGTGGTGCATTTTCCACATCTCCAAAATGGCTAGTTTTTCTGATGAAAATCCTTGATATTTTTGTTATAAATGTTCAAAACATAGGTTGAGGGGGGTGCTCGTTAGAACCGCCTAACTGAGGCGGTTCTAACGAGTACCCACAACCTATGTCTTGGAGCACAAAAAAGAAAAATAATGTATACCCCCGTAGACCCCAGTTTTCTCTATATAAAGTGGGGTTTAAGGGGGTCTTCAATTCACGGACTTGTTCACGTAATGGAAAGAACTGATTATTTGGTAAAGATTTATCTGTCATCTGTGCATATTAGTATGTAGAAAGTATTTTAAACTAGTTGTTATTTTCGCCGGTACATGTAGCCTTGGAATTGAAAATTTTGCATTGCCAATTTGATTTTAAGTTACAAGCGGAGATTTTAAACAAAGAAACAAGGGAATTTCGGAAATCCCTGATTTCAAACGTTGTCATTTGTTTGCGTTCAAATTGTTTGTCCTTTGAGATGTAATTATAAAATTTATAGAAATTACATTTGTTAAATAACCAAATACTCCTGAGTTGAGGAAAGACAACAACATTTCTTATATGCAAATAAATTGCCATTTTTACGGAAATTACCGAAAATGTTTCTTGGCTAAGAAATGGATATTTTTGCATACTGCTGCGGTTCTAACGAGCGTACACGATAAATCGTTGTAGAAAAATCGGGAGAATAATTTAATAATCTACAGTCGAACTTCAATGGCTCGAACACCTTTGGGACCTCGAAAATCTGTTCAAGACAGGGGTAGTTCGAGCCACTGAGGTTACTGCCAGGAGGCATAGCGAGACATCTTTTCGGTGTTCTATAATGAAAATGCAAGTTGTGTGTACTCATTAGAATCGCCTCATCGAGGCGATTCTAATGAGTACACACAGCATACATTTGCAAGATAAAAGACTAAAATCTTCTTAATTATTCCCCACTAGTTCTTATGTACAGGATTTCGCTAGGGGCTCAATAAAGGGTTCGACACACCCATGGTGAACGAGCCATCGGTGTTCGAGCCATCGAAGTTCTACTGTATAAACCGAACTTTATTTCCGTGTTTTGTTCTCTCTTTCTCTTTTCCTCAAAACCATAAGCAGTGTCACATCTTTGTTTGCATCCCTAAAGAGGTCATACAACCAACACGTTTGGCACAATTTGCATTTAGGTGGTACCGATGTAATTAGCGAGTTACATTGTGTGGTGGGGTAAGTTTCAACATTTGAATGACACATAGTGACCACACATGCCGGCCTCGGAGCTTAGTCGGATGCACGTCTGACTGGTGATCAGGAGGATGCGGTTTCGATACCTACCGGGGTTGGCAACATTCTTACGTGGAGATTGATCATGAAATCTTTTCTACGTCATTCTCTCCCTTTCGCTGATTCAAGAAGGGCGGTTGTCAGGTTCTGGCGAAAGAATATACACTGTACTGGTTAACCGCTTACGTATAATCCTGTCCAGGAAAAGTGTGCATAGGTAAACTGACCGGCTCAAAACGACCTAAATAGTGTTGACTGGGCCATTAAACAGCATAACAAACAAACACACACAGAAAGTGTGGTGGGGTAAGTTTCAACATTTGACTGACACATAGTGACCACAAATACGCTTAAAGAGTGATATCCTCTGTAGTCTGTAGCCATACGTTTCTTCAGATATTCGCTTAAACCTTTTTTTTACCAAATGGAATCTTCCAACTTATATTTAGCAGGAGTCAATTCCAAAATTTAGGGGTGTCAGGTTTTGTTTTCTTCATTTTTATTTAGAAAATGGCTTTACTTTTCGCAAACAGTGTAGGCCCTGATCTGGGTCCTCACTGTTTGCCAAGGTACCCCTTCAGGGGTTTCTGGTACTGAATGGGTTAATAATTTTTTCATCATAGCTGGATATTTCAGTAAATGATTTTCCGCAAGCTGTGACAAAATGATGGCTATTTTTAATCTTAAAATTGCGGTTCCTGTGTTCATCGCGGTATCCGGGATGTAATATAGAAGTAGAGGCAATGATCATGAATCGATACACTTAACCCACAGCTCCAATCAGAGACAACAAAGGGAAAGAAATACAAACATTAAGCAACAGACCCCAACGGAAACAGCAATAGCGGAAAGCCAATAGGACAGTTACTTTTCCACAAAATGGCCAAAAGCCTATCCAAAATAAAATAATATAAGCGACACAAATACCCAAAGACAACCCGTAACAAACATAAACCGCGACAGAAGAACCGCTTGGAACGGTCAGCGGAAACGAATTCGACAGGGGGGTGGGGGCTTAAATCGATTTTGATTTATATCAGTCTTTGTATCGACTGCCTATTCGAAATTCGCAAAATTGCAGTATGTTTCCTCTGGCTTTCTTTGCCGGATCATTACAGGGTCACTGATGAGGCTTTATTAGCCGAAACTACGTAGTATGACCCATCTTCTTTCTTATGAATGTTTTCATTGCTCTTAAAGGAACTCATTTTTGATTTTTATTTGCCTTCACTGCAGCTGGTGTTGTGCCGTGTGGCGGCCGTAAAACGTCTCCCCGTACATCAACCATAGTGCAGTTTATATTTTATTTTTGGTCCTTTGAGATCAGCGTGAATATTCTGAGAAATCAGAAATAAATTATTGGTTTAGACTTATATTCTAGACAGGTTTTTATTTATTTGGACCCCATTTTGATTTATATCAGTCTTTGTATCGACTGCCTATTCGAAATTCGCAAAATTGCAGTATGTTTCCTCTGGCTTTCTTTGCCGGATCATTACAGGGTCACTGATGAGGCTTTATTAGCCGAAACTACGTAGTATGACCCATCTTCTTTCTTATGAATGTTTTCATTGCTCTTAAAGGAACTCATTTTTGATTTTTATTTGCCTTCACTGCAGCTGGTGTTGTGCCGTGTGGCGGCCGTAAAACGTCTCCCCGTACATCAACCATAGTGCAGTTTATATTTTATTTTTGGTCCTTTGAGATCAGCGTGAATATTCTGAGAAATCAGAAATAAATTATTGGTTTAGACTTATATTCTAGACAGGTTTTTATTTATTTGGACCCCATTTTGATTTATATCAGTCTTTGTATCGACTGCCTATTCGAAATTCGCAAAATTGCAGTATGTTTCCTCTGGCTTTCTTTGCCGGATCATTACAGGGTCACTGATGAGGCTTTATTAGCCGAAACTACGTAGTATGACCCATCTTCTTTCTTATGAATGTTTTCATTGCTCTTAAAGGAACTCATTTTTGATTTTTATTTGCCTTCACTGCAGCTGGTGTTGTGCCGTGTGGCGACCGTAAAACGTCTCCCCGTACATCAACCATAGTGCAGTTTATATTTTATTTTTGGTCCTTTGAGATCAGCGTGAATATTCTGAGAAATCAGAAATAAATTATTGGTTTAGACTTATATTCTAGACAGGTTTTTATTTATTTGGACCCCATTTTGATTTATATCAGTCTTTGTATCGACTGCCTATTCGAAATTCGCAAAATTGCAGTATGTTTCCTCTGGCTTTCTTTGCCGGATCATTACAGGGTCACTGATGAGGCTTTATTAGCCGAAACTACGTAGTATGACCCATCTTCTTTCTTATGAATGTTTTCATTGCTCTTAAAGGAACTCATTTTTGATTTTTATTTGCCTTCACTGCAGCTGGTGTTGTGCCGTGTGGCGGCCGTAAAACGTCTCCCCGTACATCAACCATAGTGCAGTTTATATTTTATTTTTGGTCCTTTGAGATCAGCGTGAATATTCTGAGAAATCAGAAATAAATTATTGGTTTAGACTTATATTCTAGACAGGTTTTTATTTATTTGGACCCCATTTTGATTTATATCAGTCTTTGTATCGACTGCCTATTCGAAATTCGCAAAATTGCAGTATGTTTCCTCTGGCTTTCTTTGCCGGATCATTACAGGGTCACTGATGAGGCTTTATTAGCCGAAACTACGTAGTATGACCCATCTTCTTTCTTATGAATGTTTTCATTGCTCTTAAAGGAACTCATTTTTGATTTTTATTTACATGGCCACAATCCTCGCCCTTACTTCCGTCGTAATTAAGACAAATAATTGTTTCAGTCGATTTGTGCCAAATCTTTCTATGTCATGGTTGACTGATACATCTAGTAGTAGTAGTAGTAGTAGTAGTAGTAGTAGTAGTAGTAGTAGTAGTAGTAGTAGTAGTAGTAGTAGTAAAGTTATGGTGTTCTACGTCTCCATGGTCCCACCGTCTTGCACCATAGTGGCACTGCATCTGCCTATTTGGGGTTTAAATACAACAACACTATTTATTATTGTTATTTGAAACAAAAGCGATAAAAAGGAGGCCACTAAGGAGAACTTTTGGAGAGTATGTAAAATACAAAAAAATTTGTTGACCTGGTGAACGAAACACGAGACGAAAAAAATATATATGTGATTTTGAGAACCTTGTATATGTAGGTCATATTTAGCCCGGTCACGTTGTCATTCAATATATCGCTGGAATTGTATTTCACCTTTTTGTAACATGATGCAAAACCAAATGTAATACATATATCTAGTTATTTTAATATTCAGTACGCCATGTGCATTCGTTTTCACTTGCACGTTACACTTTTAATATGCAGCGTTGTCTTAGCAACTGGAGGCCCGACAAGAACCGGCCAAGTTCAGTATTCAGGTATGTGCGTTTATTTTGTTTAACAAACATATTCCCTGGTTTCTGAAATTAGTTCTGCCTTGTTTTGATTTGGACATGTGTGTTGTGGAAATGAGGGTTTTTGGATAGCCTTATGGCCATTTTGTAGGAAAGTAACTGTCCTATTGGCTGTTTCCGTTGGGGCCTGTTGCTTCATGTAAACTTCGTATTTCTTTCCCTTTGGTATCTCTGGTGAGAGCTGTGGGTTGATTGTATCGATTCCTGATCATTGCCTCTACTTCTATTTTTAAGACAATATCGTTGCCAAACTGACAAATACGTAGTGTAGATCCTTGTGGTCCTTCTCGTGAGATTTTCATTGTCTCTTATTATGCTTTTCATAGAATATAAGAATCTTATATGGGTGTGAGGGGTGGATGGAAAAATCCGTCCCGAGGGTCACTGTCCGGCATCACGAGGCTTGCCGAGTGATGCCGGACAGTGATCCCGAGGGACGGATTTTTCTATCCACCCCTCACACCCATATTATAAGATTCTTTTTCTTGCATACCTTCCATTTCTATTGCGAATGTTTAATGCTGCTGTCACTTCGGTTACCGACGTCCGCCATTTCGTGATGACACGACAGGAATGTTTAGTGACGTCACGCATGACGACGCCGCGCATGAGGTTGTAATCAACCAGTGCATTTATCAAACACGCGATTATATTCGATTTTGGATCGGAACACCAGGGTCAGAACATACATTTTCATTCCAGGGTAAAATCAAGGATGTCTGGTGTGCAAGAGAGAGCTTTCTCAGCGAAATCGAAATTGATTTCGTCACTGTTTCTTTTTAACGGATTGCGAGTTCGATGTATCATCGATTAAATAACATTTAGCTAAAACGCTATTAATTTGTGTCAGAAACGCATATTTGCATGTCATTCAGACGTTAGTGACGTCACTACGCCTAAGCCGCATACGTAAATAATGCACGCGGCGCCAGGCCAGTTTGCCATCTGTGGCCATTATCTGTGTGCAAATTTTTAGTGGACCAGTCTTTACAACATTCAAAACAGTTTTCCGTGTGCACATTTTCAGTTTAGACCCCATTACGCAAACACGCCTATACAAATACATTGCTACCTTTATCGTCGAAAAAATGTAAAAAATTTAGGATGAAAAAATTGTGATGTTTGTCTTATTTCTGCTCCAAATATAGATTGTAGGCACTTGTTAGAACCGCATCATCGAGGCGGTTCTAACGAGTACCCACAATCTATATTTTAGAGCAGAAATAAGAAAAATAAGGTATACCCCCGGAAACCCCAGTTTTACTATATAAAAGTGATGTTCAGGGGGGGGGGGGGGGGGTCAAAATTATAAAGGCGTGTTTGCGTGATGTAAAAAGCGCCAATTAGCTAAAACGCTATTAATTTGTGTCAGAAACGCACATTTGCATGTCATTCAGACGTTAGTGACGTCACTACGCCTACGCCGCATACGTAAATAATGCACGCGGCGCCAGGCCATTTTGCCATCTGTGGCCATTATCTGTGTGCAAATTTTAAGCGGACCAGTCTTTACAATAACATTCAAAACTGTTTTCCGTGTGCACATTTTCAGTTAAGACCCATTATTATGCCAAGTTGACATGCTGAATATATCGGAATCGAGGCGAAATCGTCATGGACAATGTTTGTTCTCTGCGACATTTTGGAATTGCATTATTGAATGCACTTAGAAGCCTAAAAGAAACAGAAAAAGTGATTTTTCTTTTTTTCAATGTCAGATCAATTTTTATTTCACTCGTGAACAGCTAAGTTTTATTTTCACCCGTGTCTTCACGTGAACATGCTTATTTTGGTGTTCATTCTGTGCAATATAAATCGTTCTTGCACACCAGACAAGGAAATCCGTGATTTTACCCTGGGATAGAAATTTATGTTCTGACCCTGGTGTTTCGACCCAGGCAACTAACATAAATGCGCTTCAATTCTATTCAACTGCCGTAACTACTTCCGCACTACTTTATTTTGTAAACAATATACATGTGCGAGCTGTCAAAACTATACGGAGGTGTTGTGCAAGAAAAAGAATCCAATATGGGGTTCTGTTGTAGATGGGCGTTTCCAACCCTCGGGATGACAGTGCTGAGCGGAACCTCGGCGTAGCCTCGGTTCCGCTCAGCACGGTCATCCCTCGGGTTGGAAACGCTCATCTACAACAGAACCCCATATTAGATTCTTATAATCTTACACTGAGCAAGATTAAATTTCCTGTATTTGTTCACCGTCAGGTATCATCTGCATGATTGTTTGATTTGAGGTTTAACGTCCCCGTCAACACTGTAAAGGTCATTTTGGAGACGTTGCTTCCAATTTTGTGGGACTTTTACCCGACATTTAGATGAAATGACATCTCAAACCCTGTCGCCCAATGAAACCAATAGGGGTTATCAGCATGGACGGTCCGCCTCGCACCGCGGTTCCTGGACAGGCCTAGATCCTCTAAGTGGTTTACCAGTACTAGTGTGCGGCCGGAGTCAGCTCTGCGTGGAAGCATCATGCAGCCCAAATAAATTTCTTCAGGCCCCTATGGGCGGGGGCTTAATCATCTGCAAGGGTCGACATAAGAGCCGGGGCACAGCATTTCCTACAATTTACATGTGCCCCAGCGAATAATCAGATCAACCTGCACAAAAACGTAGTCTGACCAGGGACTTCTATTGCTGCTTGAAGGAGCATTTTGCCCTTAGCTATCCTTATAACGCACAAGGAAAATTAATGATAATTAATGATATTTTTTCTGCAAACATATATTTAGCATGTTTGTTAAAAGCGTCTCACTGAGTACCAAGAAGTCCTAACATTGTATATCTTAAACAGAAAGGGACACATGTCGCTTACCCCTGTAAACCCCAGTTTTTGCAGCATAAAGTGGGGTTTATATGGTTGTTAATTACACCTACTTAATGACATCATGAAGGCTTACATTTTTTGGGGGTAATGTTAAAGCAGGTAAGAATAATCGCCAAATCATTGTACTATTTACCATCACGAAAACGTGCCTATACAAATACATTGCAAACTTTACCGCCAAAAGATCTACAAGTTTAAGATTAAAAAATGTGATTTGTTTCTTATTTCTGGTCAAAATATAAATTGTGGGTACTCGTTAGAACCGCCTCATCGAGGCGGTTCTATAGGTTGTTGGTACTCGTTAGAACCGCCTCATCGAGGCGGTTCTAACGAATACCCAAAATCTATGTTTTAGGCAGAAATAAAAAAAGGTTTACCCCTAAAAATCCCCACTTTTACTGTATAAAAGTCGGATTCAAGGGTGTCAATATCAATAATGATGAGGAACGCACCACACACAAATAATCACATACTATAGCATATCAATTATATTTGGATTCAAATGGCAATTTGTTAGCTTTAATAGTATTCTGTCATTGTTAATAATTTTTATATTGCCTAATATCCTGGCATCATTTACAGTCCAACAACACCGACCGCTGTCATGAAACTGTTTGGCGTAAATTAACCATGGATTTAGCGGAATAGGAGGCGGAATGAAAATTTGTCACCAGACCCAAATAGCACGAAAACATTTGAATGGCCGATAAATAAAAACTTTGTTTGAAGCATGGATGGCTATAATTTTTTGTTCAATTTCAGTCACCCATCGTCGGTTGCGTCTTCGTCAACACTTTAAAATGACGTCTCCTCTCAAGCCGTTTGTCCGATTGGGTCCAAACTACTGGCTGGACGTCTCAAATGTACGTACATGCGTTTATAGGTGGTTTAAAACATTGTCGCCAAGGGGTATGCATATTAAAACAGGCGTGAAACATGAAAGAATTGCTAAATGTAGTCAAATATCTATATAGAACATTTCACTTTCACCACAGGTGGTGTTAAGTGTGTAGCGGCCGTATAAAGTCTTCTTGCTATTCATCATGGTGGTGGTTGTGTTTTCTAGTCCTTTGGGATCACTGATTCCACTGTGGAAAGTTGAAAATATTTTAGGGTCACTGGTGAGGCGTAACTGGCCGAACCTAGCTAGTCTGGCCCAGAAAAAAAAAACTTGTGAATGCGGTTTTCTATTATTTGTTGTTGATTGTCCGTTATATAGAATATTTAAACTCCGCTATTCACCATATTTGCAATTATTTGCTGGCTCCCAGCTTGCAAATCAAACAAAAACAAAAAGCACATTGTCAATATTGGAAGAACAGGAAACCAGACCCCCTGACCTTAAAAGGTCAGGGGGTCTGGTTACCTGTTTTTCCAACTCTGATAACCTTCAGACTAGGAACCAGCAGATAATGCAAATAAGGCGAAATACTAATCATATCGTTAAGCAGTTTATCTGTTTAAGGTAAATCACGCGCATAGTTAACTTGTTGATTTAGAACACTGACAGATGATGCTTTTCTGGCAGATTCCGATAACTGGTTCCACAATCCTGGCGCTGAGGACGAGAGATAAAAAATTTCCGTTCTTGGTCTGGGCACTGCCCATGGGCCGTCTAGAGTCCAATTTATGCGTCTGAGACACGGGGGATAACAGGTCTGATATGTAGGATGGTATATGAATATTAAGTGCCCCATACATAACAGAACAGAACAGAACAGAACTTTATTAACACTCAGGTCTATACAGACATATGAGGAGAACAAGTATAATACATTGAGACATGGTGGCATATGCATTTACATGAAAAAACTTAGAATAGCACTTTCTTAGCAAGAATATATATATATAATTTGTGTGTGTGTGTGTGGGGGGGGGGGGGGGGGGGGTGGAATAGCATGCATGGTTTCTATTTATGACGAAAGCGTGGTAAATCATGGTTTACTGAGACTGCAGTACGGACTTTTTCACC
The DNA here is from genome assembly GCA_963580285.1 of Lucinisca nassula. NCBI lineage: Eukaryota > Metazoa > Mollusca > Bivalvia > Lucinida > Lucinidae > Lucinisca > Lucinisca nassula. The sequence continues at coordinate 98,432,391 of OY757026.1, forward strand.
CTGTTTGCACTATCTGCCGGCTCCCGGTCCGAAGACTTGAAAGGTCAGGGGGTGGGGGAGGGGTGTCTTGCTACCCGTTCCCCTAACACTGACAATGTGCAAGCCGGGAGCCAGCAAACAATGCTAACATGGTGAATTGTAACCAACATAATTACTATACTTAAATTAGGCGAAAGGTACTAACTGCACTGCACGGACAGGCCCAATAATTCACATTCTTAGCAAACATTCCTGGCAAGCAGACAACGCTGAATCGACATTGACCCGACTTTGATTCAACGTCATGACGTCGAATCAACGTCGGCCCAGCGCCTACCGAGCGTCTTGCGACTAATATGTTTAATTTAGTCGGGGAAATGGCACCACCGCAATTCCGTATGGGCAATATCGTCCGACACTACAATTACAGCGTGCGTTCACATAGTAATAGACAGAGCTAATTCGAAGATTCAAAGAAAAAAAATAGGAATGAAAGACATATTTTTTTTCTGTACTAATATTACCTAGAACCCTAAGGATGCTTCAAGACCGATGTAAATCTGGCCCCATTCATCAGAATAAGACCAGTCATTGACATCGGTCAAGATACAACAACATCTGTCCATGTCTCCTTGACTCCCTCTTGCCGAAACGAAATGCAAAACAGGAGTCTGAGAGTCAGGAACAGGAACTTACGTTAAAAAAAAAAAAATAAATAAAAATAAAATCGTACAAATAGATTATCTAAAAAAGAAAAAAAAAATAAATAAATAAAAATACATATAAAAAGGGATAAATAAGAAATTAAATAAATAAAAAACAAGATAATAATAATAATAATAATAATAATAATAATAATAATAATGATAATAATAATAATAATAATAATAAGGAAAAAAAAAGTAAACATTTGGTAAGCAATTCTGTAGTGCGAGTTTAAACAAGTATGTAGAGAGTTAGTGTTTACCAGCAATACCATTGGCACATTTCACCAATGGCGGTGGTGACAATAGGAATGTGTGTGTGAGTGTTTGAGATTTGCGTCTCACCAACAGCTAAGGTTATACGGAGACGTGACCTCGTTTTAAAGACTCGTCCGAAAGTCTGGCGAAACTCAGGATCGATCCTGAAACTCCTGGTTTGCAGGGCAAGTAGCATAACCGCTACACCACGGATGCTTCTAACAATAGGAATGTGAAATTGCAACGCGACAGTTATTGTGTTAAGCGGAACTAACTTCTTTTAAAGCCCTGACAGTGATAACATTTCCTCAATGCTTCAGCGGTTAATTTAAAAACACATATTATTCATTTAAACATTTAAAGAGAACGACCATACTTCACCCAGTGCTCAAATGTGCTTAAATCAGGGATAGTAAGTATGACATTAACAATGGTACGGTTCTCAAAAGGCATAGACCGTTGGATCAGCCTTGGGTCAGCGTTGATTCAACGTGTGAAACGCTGCATCAACGCCGATCCAATGTCCGTTTATAGTTGCGAGCACGCAGGGTTCCCATTATTACAGACAGAACATACATAATATAAGACATATACAGAAAACAAGCTTACTTTACTTAGTGCTTATGTGTGCTCATACTAAGGGCTGTAAACATAACAATAATGATGATACCTTTCTCAATGGCCACAGAATGCTGAACCAAAAACTGGATCAGCATCGAGTCAACGTCATAACGTTACATCGACGTCGATCCTAGTCCTTCCATCAATGCGTGCCTGCAGTATTTGCATCATTGCACGCATTATATGAATATGACATAAAAAGGGGAAAACAAACATGCTCCACTCAATGCTTATATGTGCTCACCCTTGAAATAATATGTATGGCAATAACAAAGATAACAAGTACTACTTCATTATAGTTGTGGCTTACAACCTAATTCCTGAAACATATGAGAGGATGTTGCGTCGTAAGATGCATTAAAGATAATTCGAGCTGCTCGTTTTTGAAGTTTCGACAGTCGTTCTAAATTGACAAAGACTCCACGCGGACAAATATTCATGGCCACTAATTTACAAACATAACTATGATTATACTAACTCGAAACATGAATTTGCTATGGATTTATTTCAGCGTTTGAGCCTGAAGAAAGGAGCGAGCGTGCCTTTGTATCAGTGGGTAAGATAATTTGTTTGTTTGATTTGAGGTTTAATGTCCCCGTCAACACGGTATAGATTATTTTGGAGACGTTGCTTCCAATTTTGTTGGACTTTTACCCGACATTGAGTGAGTGTGTGAGTGTTTGTGTTTTACGTTCCCCAAACAGCTAAGGTCATACGGAGATGGGACCTCGGTTTAAAGACTCATCCGAAATATGTTCTATAATAGGGTTATACTTTGGAAGCAAAGAGTACACCAAAGAACTGGAAAATATGAAGTGTACATGTTTTCTGGGCAAGACTAGCGAGTTTCGGCCAATAAGGCCTCATCAGTGAAAGTCCGGAGAAGCCCGGGATCGATCCTGCGATCCCTGGTTTACAAGTCGAGTAGCGTAACCACTGCACCACGGAGGCTTCTAAGCCCGACATTGAGATGAAATTGCATCTCAAGCCTTGTCGCCCAATCAAACCAATAGCGTTTATAAGCATGGACGGTCTGACTCACATCGTTTTCCTGGGCAGACTTAGATTCTTTTAGCAGTTTACCAGTACTCGTGTGCGGTCGGTTTCAGCTCTGCGTTGAAGCATCATGCAGCCAATCTATTTCTTCAAGCCCCGATGGGCGGGGGCCAAGTGGGTAAGATAAGCATTTTTTGTTTCTTCTGCTAGTAATTGAAATAACTAAGACAATGTGCACGAACAGATGGATGTGGACATATGCGACCAGCAAAGATCGCACATTTTGTTCAGAGTCTTTGCAAGTTGCAAAAGTCGCTTGATTTTTGTTTGTTTGATTTGAGGTTTAACGTCCCCGTCAACACTGTAAAGGTCATTTTGGAGACGTTGCTTCCAATTTTGTGGGACTTTTACCCGACATTGAGATGAAATGACATCTCAAGCCCTGTTGCCCAATGAAACCAATAGGGTTTATTAGCATGGACAGCCCGCCTCGCACCGCGGTTCCTGGACAGGCTTAGATCCTCAAAGCGGTTTACCAGTACTAGTGTGCGGGCTGGATTCAGCTCTGCGTGGAAGCAACATGCAGCCCATATATTTCTTCAAGCCCCTATGGGCGGGGGCTTCCAAAAGTCGCTTGAGGTTCCTGGTATACCTACAAGTAAAACCATTTGAACCGGGACAGGACAAAACCTACAATAAGACATGTGCGCCAAGCGAAGATACAGATCAGCCTGCGCATCCATATAGTCTAACCAGAGGCTTCTCTTGTTACATGAAGTAGCAATGGGCCCTTAGTTATCATTAGAACGCACAGTGAAGACTCTGATCAGACTGCGCGGATGCGCAGGCTAATCTTAGTCTTCGCTGGGCGCACGTCTTATTATAGGTTTTGTAGGGCGCTGGCTCATTTAAATTTCTTACCCAGCAAGTATAATCTTCTTGGCGCAATAAAGTGTCTCAGAACAAAGGCTTTATATGAATCAGTATTTAAGTAAAAACTCAATTATGCAACATTGGGATTGCAATTTAATATCATGTCACTAGCATTTGCAGTTTGGAGATTCTGTTATGCTATAATACGTTTCAATTGTGCAACACTGCATTATGATATTCATTTTTGTAGTCTGATTTTGGAATTTGTGTAGGTTTCTTTCTCTTTCTCGTCCACTTTTGCAACTTGAAATTCCGATTCTGCTTCTTTTAGTTCCAATTATTCTCGTTCGGTGGCGCTGTGGTCGTTCTTTCGTACTTTCCCATACACGTCCGCCTGTATTCGGCAGTTACCCTAAAAATCTGCAAGCGTATTGGTGACACGGAGGAGGGAGAGAAAGGAGAGAAATATATTTTTGGCATAAAAAGGAAGATTTTGGGACACCACACCCTTCTCGATAAAAATTATTTCTACACAATTTATATTTTATATGTCAGACCAGGAATCAGATTTGATGTATTTGTTTTGTGTCCAAGTTTTATCTCAGTTCATCGCAATGTGTTCAGGCCATCGCACCTTTAAAATATAAATTTGTTGTAAATACTAATAATAGTGATTTTGTACAGAAGGTACAAGCAAGATCACTGTAGGACTTTCAGTTCGGTACTCCGTACTACCGCACCGCAACATGACCGGACTAGCCAAAACCGGAAGCTGTCACGTTTCTTTTACTCTGTCTCTTGGGATTTCTATGGCTTTGGCGAACGACGCATAATTCCGTTAGCTGAAGCATCCAAGGCTATCCACCCAAGAAGACACAAGACGACTCACTACTAGCGACCACAGGCCACTGTAATTGGTGAGTATCAGATTTTCTACAGTGGCGCTGCGACAAAACATCATATTTTCCATATTTTTGGTCCGAAAGATTGCCCTTTCACAGCGACCTTGCAGGAAGACATACGAGACGATAAAGATCATTTGCATTGTACATCGAGGAAGTCTGTCATTGCAAATGTGATATCAACGGTCGTATTGACCTCTTCAAGCTGTTAAGGAACATTTTCATCGGTCATCTACAATATTTTCACAGCGACCTTGCAGGAAGACATACCAGGCGATAAAGACCATTTGCTTTGGGCATGAATTAACTTTGCCAATGCAAATGTGATATCAACGGTCCTGTTGACCTGTAAAGGTTATAAAGAATACTTTCATCAGCCATTTAGTTATTTTTTATAGCCCCTGACTGAAATTTCAGCTTTTCTTAACGAGTACCCACAACATAAAAAAAAAAAAAAATAAAAATAAATAAAAACAGGAATAGAAGAATATAATTTGTATTAATTTCTGACTTGTTCATTTGTCCCCATTATCTGCTTTCCAGTACAGGTTTTACCCTACAAGATATAATGGCTTCTAACGTGACAGAAAAGGTGAAAATTAATTTTTGTGCACCGAGGGAACTTCTCAACCTCCCAGGGATTGGTAGGAATTTATGTGATGCCATCTTAGACCTCAGGGATTCCAAAGGTAACCTCAAGGCCGAAGATTTGGGCAGTGTCAAATATCTACATGTCACTCAGGACTTGGTAGATAGGATTGACTTTGAACCTTACGAGCCCAACCCACAACCTAACCCGGCATTTAGAACATGGCAAGATCAATTGTCATCCCGCATAGATCAAGCAATAGAGGGTTCGGGTTTAAAAGGCCCGCCAACACAGTACCTGTGCCCACCTGCATCTAGCCAGTCGACTGACACAAGTGTTTACCAACCTTTGGGACAAACTCAGCCTACTGCCGGTACATCCAGGGGAGTTTTCGGTAGCATGTCACAGCAGGGGAGTACCCCGCATCCCTTTCAGATGGGATATGGGAGTTTGCAGCAAACTCCGCAACAGTCTTTGGGATTCATGAATCCGCAACCTAATTCAGCATATCAAATGCCATACAGAGATGCCCGTCTAGAACCAAATTTTTATTTACCACCTAAGGGTAACCCAAACTTTAATATGGGCACTAGAAATGAATCTTCGCAAAATTTCACAGCGATGCCAAGCCAGTATTTGAATGTACAGAGCCAAAATCAGATCCAACCAAGTTATTCGGCCTCTCCATTCCCAAATAGACTACCCAAGGCGGATTGGTTACCAAAATCATTATATTACGACCCGCTCAAAACTACTTGGGAAGCTTTTTACTTAAAATTCCATAATTTTGCGAGAGAGAAACACTGGACCTCTGAAGAGTGCAAGTCAAAGCTATTGTATGCACTTGAAGGTAAGGCATCAGATTTTTTTGCAACTCTACATGAACGGGAACCTAATTTACCCTATTATGATGTAATCAGCAGGATGGAGGCCCGTTTCGCATTCAGGGAATTGCCGGAAACATCCCAGTTGGCTTTTCTTAACTGCAGCCAGAACCGAGATGAGAAAATAGAAGAATGGGCAGATCGTGTACTGACACTGGCAACCAAAGCTTATCGCAATTTGCCGGACGAGCACATTCAGAAACAGGCAGTGTTACGCTTTTGCCATGGCTGTTACGACAAGAATGCCGGTATGCATGCAGCAAACAAAATGCTAAGTCGTATGGAGGAGGTCATTGATTGTGTTAAATGGTTTCAATATAACCAACAGATTTTTCATGACAGATCAAGGGACAGAAAAAGTGTCAACATGATAGGAGAAAGTCAGTCCTATAGTTTTTCCGAGCCACAAGCACGGGTAACTTCATCTAATTATAGTGGTGCTGAGGCACCGGGGTATCCAGCATTTGGAGACAACCCGTCACAAATGGGTGTGCAAGTGTGGTCAACTACATTGCAGGACCAGTCGTCCAAGGCTCAGTCCTGGGAACCCCAACGAAGCAGATATATGTCTTATAGGGGATCCCGTCCATCTAGCCCTAAAAGTCAGAACGACGGTGACCAAGGCAAAACATCGAGTAGTGCTCCCACCATGGAGGATAGATTGGCACGACTCGAACAGAAATTTGAGAAGGTGATGGAAAGTCTACTTAAGGCTGGTGAGTCCAAGTTCCAGACCAGACTGCCTGCCTCGCCTACAAGGAGTTATACAGCCACTGGGAGATCTTCATCTCCGTCACGCTGTTTTGGCTGTAATGAAGAGGGTCACTTTAAAAGAGATTGCCCTAATAAGAAGAAGGTATCATTCAACGTGAACCGGGTGAATGAAGATGATTTAAACGACGGTGGGTCGGATCCAGAGGCCTAGGCCCGGCCCTTCAAGATAACAAAGGCCATTTTTCAGAACCTGACACCAGTGAACAGGACGATGCACAGTCCGATACAGAATCTGAGACGCTGAAGAATTACGGAGATTGGATTGATGGGGTTTACTGTCAGAAATTTGGTACATCTACCCCGAAAGAGAAAGCTCTAAGTACCTCTAAGGAATACGAAGATTGGCTGGATTTGAAGTATGAAGAAACCTTCAGCAGCCTGTCACTCAACAGTTTGGATTTAGAAGAGTCTTTAAAAACGAGAGATACTGTGAACACAGATTCAAGCAACATTAAAGAGGGGTACTTGGTACAGAATGATACTGATAACGCGGATGCTTTTCAGATTAAAGAAGGGTACTTGATACCGAAAGATACTTTGAACACAGATTCAAGTAACATTAAAGAGGGGTACTTGGTACCGAAGGATACTGAAAACGCGGATGCTTTTCAGGTTAAAGAAGGGTACTTGGTACCGAAAGATACTATGAACACGGATTCAAGTAACATTAAAGAGGGGTACTTTGAACCGAAGGAAACTGGAAACGCGGATTGTAGTGAAGTTAAAGAGGGGTACATTGTTCCGGCAATTACTGGAAAGAAGACTTCATGCAGTATTGAAGAGGGGTGCATGGTACGGAAGTTACCTGGAAATCACAACCTTGAGGAAGGATGCTGGGTGCCCGATCCCTCAAACCGGGCGCCCGAGGCCAGAATGACTGATGGTTGCATAGAATCGCAGGGAATTGAAAGTGACCCACTCAAACTCCAACCAGTGGGAAGGGAGTTGAGCTCCGAAAATTCGGTAAGGTTTAATGAACTTGATAGTTTTATTTTAGGTGCTACAGGAAGTCAGTCTATGCATCCCGATGGTGAAACGGGGAACACTTCACTAAATCTTATAACATTAATTAATGACTTGGATTCTGTTGTAGAAGATGGTGTCCCAGAACCTACTAAACTGTCCACTTTGACAGGGTTGCCAGAACACACTAAACCAGGTAATAGTTATACCGACCCCAATATAGCCCACCCTCATCAAGAAGACCCCCATGTTTTTCATTTCAGTGTTACAGAAATAAGTCCACCGGATGAGGGCAAACAAAGTAGTCGGGGCGAACCAGTAGTATTACCGGTTCACCTCAACGGACTTGTTCACCAACCGTGGGACCCAGGTGGATACCGAGGTCTTCTTTAATACCCTTGGGGTCACAACCCCGCCAATAGATGCTGTTACCATGGCAAAGCTAATGATGGGTCAGTATGACCTAGCGTCAATCGGCTACATTATTCTTTCCAATGGATTGGCCGTGTTGAAAGCCACCTCCAGCGTTGGACAGAGGGTAAACCTTTGGTAACCCGGCGACACAAACCCTCAGCATCTATTCAAGCCATGTCAGCAAAGCCTAAGGATTGGCGAGTGACGGAAGAGGGACAGGATCTTCCCACTGCAAGGTTCAATGTGGCAGCCTCTGAGAATGTGCCAGAGCCTTCCATTTCATCTAGTGATAAATCCTGTGACTCTGGTACCACCACCAAATCCGGCGAAGGAAGCGGTGTCAGGGGTGAACCCCAGCAGCATCACACCTTCCGGCAAATACACAGACAGGTTGAAGAACTTCATCGAGAGACAATGAAGACATCGCCTCTTCGGGACAAATCTCCAGTCCGACAACCCAGGCACGAGCGACAGTTTTGACGGATCAGGAAAAAGGTCTAGTACATGTAGTTCAAGACCTCCAAGCTCACCTGTTAGACCACCCCGTGCGGAGCAACCAGCAAGGTCCCATGATTCAGGCTCTCGTAAACGTCGGCCTACTGAAGGAGTTAAGTCCCTGGAATCGGCGAGTAAAAGGCACAGAAAATCCATACCTCACCAGTTCTGTCCTGTCAGCGGTTGTACCGTAGCCACCAAGTTCCTGAAGGAGCATGTCCAGTCTGAGCACCTCCCAACCTTATTTCATTAACTGGATCCAGAGGACAGGTCAATGGCTAATACTCATCGACAGCGTCTGCATGGACTAACCCAGCTAGCTTCCAGCATCTTGGGACCTAATTCTGTACCTGAAGAATAAGTGGCGTATTACAATGCCCGATTACAAGATGTCACACATGTTCCCACCAACATTTGGGGCTATTTTCAATTTGACATGATAGCCTTATGCCGGTTTACGAGATGGCACCTTTCAGTCAGCTTTGAGGTTGTTCCAAAGATCAACTCTCCTGCTGCGTTGCTTTATTGGAGGATACTGGTATTTTTATTGGGCCAATGAACAGATGCAGAGAGGACAGAATTTTACCTCACCTATGATGCTGGGCACAGTTTGGGGGAAATTCCCCGTAGGACTTTCATTGAAGAATCGCTACATGCGACCACATCCGCTGGAAGGTCTGGGGAACCATCTCTCACATGCCCTGTGGAAGAACCACTCCCAACAATTGGGAACACTGAAGAAATTGGTTCCGAAGAACTCCCACACCACACAGGTGCAGACTCCTTCCGCATTGTGGAAAATTTGGTCCCACGAGACCGCAGAGGTGTTATCATCGCATATCCACCATCACCACTCAGTGTCACAGCTAGGAAGTTAGGTGTTGAGGATGTTACAGCAGTGACAGTTGATTATATCCTGGAATACTCCCTTCCTCAGGCGCCTTCTAATCCCGTAAAACTGACCGTAAACACTCCATCTGATGGATGGCAGGTGGAAAATAGCTGTTGGACTGCACCCGAAGAAGGTTTCCCAGTGTACCCAAAGTTACTTGGATACTTTGAACACTCTTCTAGATTCCAACCCATTAGTTGCCGCTCTGGGAGAGATTGGTTTTGACAGAACCGAACCAGATTATCTGTGGGCTGAGCAGGTCAAAGTCTTCAAACAACTACTAACTCTTTGTCACCCTAGTTAGGTGCTGGTCCTTCAGCTTAGGGGATCCTCTAACCGGCATTGTTCTGACGTCCTCATGGCGACTCTGCAGTATGTTCGGAAGGCATGCCCAGTAAACCAGAAAATTCACCTACACTGCTTCACTGGTCTCCGAAGTGATGTGGAGAATTGGTTGGAAGATTTTCCCGATTGCTATTTTGGGTTCACCGCAAGGGTTTCTACCTACACTGACGCTCAGCTAGATGCCCTGAAGTATGTCCCAAGCGACATGATCCTGCTGGAGACAGACTCGCCATTTATGTCAGTTGACAGAAACAACCAGGTGAACGCACCGGCCTACTTGGGAGATGTAGCCAAAACCGTTGCTCGCTGCAGAGGAGTGTCATTGAGGGAGCTGTTGGCGGTCACTGTGACCAATGGCCAACGGCTGTACCAGTAGCTCCAGACCTCAACAGGGGTTTGTCCCCGCATAAATTCACTAGGGGTTTAACCCCGCATAATCCTGCTGCTGATATGGGGGGCATCTGGCAGGATTCCTTTGAAAGAAAAGGGGGAGGAATGTAGGACTTTCAGTTCGGTACTCCGTACTACCGCACCGCAACATGACCGGACTAGCCAAAACCGGAAGCTGTCACGTTTCTTTTACTCTGTCTCTTGGGATTTCTATGGCTTTGGCGAACGACGCATAATTCCGTTAGCTGAAGCATCCAAGGCTATCCACCCAAGAAGACACAAGACGACTCACTACTAGCGACCACAGGCCACTGTAATTGGTGAGTATCAGATTTTCTACATCACTAACACAAATATATTACTCCCAATTTTATGCAGACACAAGATGCAGGAGTTGCATAACGTGTAGACCTTGGAGAGACTGCTCCTTTATGAGCACCTGAAAGCAGTCTTTCGTGATGTTACAATCGAAATTACAATCCAGGCTAAGAAAACTGATCTCTTCAGGAAAAAAAGCCTCCGTGGTGTAGTTGCGCTGCTACTCGCCTTGAAAACTAGTGGTCGCAGGATCGATCCCGGGCTTCTCTAGACTTTCGGATGAGTCTGTAAACCGAGGTCCCGTCTCCGTATGACCTTATAGCTGTTGGCGAGACGTAAATCTCAAAACCCTCACTACGACTTACTCCTGTAGTACCTGCATGGCCTGATTCCCTGTTTGTTTTGTTACATGTTCATAAAGATGTTCGTATCTGTTTTTGTAAAATGTAATCATTAAGAAAATAGAAAACTATCTTACTTTTTATCCTAACTTCAAAACTCCAGCCCCCGCGCATCTGGGCTTGAAGAAATATACGGGCTGCACGATGCATCAACGCAGAGCTAAATCCGATCCGCACATGAGTACTTGTAAAACGCTTAGAGGATCTAAGCCTGCCCAGGCAAAGCGGTAAGAGTCGGACCGTCCATGCATATAAACCCTATTGGTTTCATTGAGCGACAGGGCTTGAGATGTCGTTTCATCTCAACGTCGGGTAAAAGTTAATGTTCTCGCCTCATGAACCAGGGATCGCAGGATCGATCTCGGGCTTCACCGGAATTTCGGATGAGTCTTTTTAAAAACCGAGGTCCCATCTCCGTATGACCTTAGCTGTTGGTGGGACGAAAAAAAATCAAAGCGCATCCCATCATGAAAACACATCTATTTAATGATACTGACCCCCTTGATCCCCACCATATACAGTAAAACAGTAAAACTGAGTTTTAAAGGAGTAAACCTTATTTTTCTCATTTCTGCTCCAAAATATAGACTGTGGGTACTCGTTAGAACCGCATCGAAGAGGCTCTTCTAACGTGTACCCACAATGTATATTTTAAGAAAAAGTAAGATAAATATCACGTCTTTTTATCTTACCACCGATACGCTATATAGCTAAGGAACAAATAACAATAGCCTGGGGAATATAAGAATCTTATATGGGTGTGAGGGGTGGATGGAAATATCTGTCGCTCGGGATCACTGTCCGGCATCACTAGGCAAGCCTCGTGATGCCGGACGGTGACCCTCGGGACGGATTTTTCCATCCACCCCTCACACCCATATAAGATTCTTATAATCTTATATGACCGGCCCCGATAGCTCAGTTGGTAGAGTGTCCGCTCCGGGGAACGAGAGTTCACGGGTTCGATCCCGGGCTGCGACATACCAAAGTCGTTAAAAATGGTACTAGCTGCTCCTCGCTTGGCACTCAGATTTACGGGGTAGAGCTAGGACTGGTCGACCCAGTGTCAGGATAATGTGACTGGGTGTGGTTTCATGTAATGTGTCTGCATGGGACATGATACTTCAGTGAGGCAGCACTATAAAAGTGAGCATTGAGCTCCCTGTGAAAAATTGTTGAAAGCGACGTTAAACCCGAATTCACACACACATATAATCTTATATGGGTCTGAAGCTAGATAAAAAAATCCGTCCCTCGGGTTCACTGTCCGGCATCACTCGGAAGCAATGCCGAGTGATGACGGACAGTGATCCAGAGGAACGGATTTTTCTATGTACCCCTCACGTCCATATAGGATTCTTTTTCTTGCATACCGTAGATTTTTAATGCTGCAGACGCTACAGGAGTTTAAGTGATGTCACGTAACGTGCTGTGACGTCAACCTTAACGACGGCGCATATGAGGTCGTATTCAACCAGTGTATTAATGAAACACGCGAGGATATTCGATTTTGGGTAAGAACACAAGGGTTAGAACAAAATATCTATCCAAAGCTGAAACTAAGGATTTCCTTATCTGGTGTGCAAGAAGGTTTCATACAAAGGCCAGGCCAGGTGTGCCTGTGGTTTGTTACTTTGTAAATATGATTGTATGTTTATAGACCTTTCTTGTTTATAGAGGGCCACATGGAAGATTAGTGTTAACTAAATGTGCTTTACCCTCTATAAATAAAGTCGATTATTATTATTATTATTATTATTATTATTATTATTATAGTCTAGGACAAAAGCATTGTGATTAGGTCTCAGAAAGAGTCCAAAACATAAAGGTTAAGACAAGCATTGTGATAACTGACACTGTTTTCTGCAATTTTCTTGTTTAATTTTATATCCTGATCATTTTACTGAGCCAGGCAAGCAGATTAAACTTAATGAATTCATTTTCTGCCAAACCAGCATAAGGCTAATTAGCTCGGAACTCGAAGGCTGTACACGTTACAAAGCATTTTTCTTTTTCAAAATAGCACAATGCGATAGCATAATCGGGTCAACTGATTTGGCACATTGTGCCATATAATTTCGTATTTAAACAAATTCTAAAAGAATAATAAAAACTAAAAACAAGACATAACTAGAATTTGTTTTTCTACAAAAACACAGATGTTTTCCCCTTTTGACCTCTCAGTATGACCTTGACATTGGAGGGATTGACCTGGGTCTTGTGAGCAACAAATCATCTAATGAAGATGAACATTTCTGCCAAGCAACTTTAAAAGTTCATAGAGAAAAAGAAAGCTATTGACTATACATAAAAAGCCTTTTTTTACCTTTGTCCTCTAAGTATGGCATTGACCTTTGAGGTACAACACCTTGTCTCATGGTGGTTAACATTTCTGCCAAGTAATTGCATAATCCATCAAAGAATAAGAAAGTTATTGATTGTACACAAAAATGGCCCTTTTTTACCTGTGACCTCTAGGTATGACCTTTGTCTTGCACACGACTCATCATCTAATGAAGGTGAGTATTTCTGCATGGTTACTTTTAAAAGTCCATCCAGAAATAAAAAAAGTTATTGACTGGACACAGAAAAGCAAACGTTTTTTTTGACATTTGACCTCTTAGTATGACCTTGACCTTGGAGGTACCGACCTGGGTCTAGCGCGCAACACATCGTCTCATGATGGTTAACATTTCTGCCAAGTAATTTTACAATCTATCCAGGAATAAGAAAGTTATTGACTGAACACTAAAAAAGACCCCATTTTTACCTTTGACCTCTAAGTAGGACCTTGAACTTTGAGGTACCAACATGGGTCCTGCAAGAGACATATCGTTCCATTGTTCTGCAAAGTAACTCCAAAATCTATCTACAAATAAGAAAGCTATTCACCAAACACGAAAAAAAAGGTCTTTTTTTACCTTGGACCTGTAAGTATGACCTTGACCTTTGAGGTACCAACCTGGGTCTTGCACGCAACACATTGTTTCATGGTGGTTAACATTTATGCCAAGTAATTTCAAAATCCATCTAAAAATAAGAAAGTTCTTGACCAAACACAAAAAAGTCCCCTTTTTTACCTTTGACTTCTATGTTTGACATTGACCTTGGAGATACCAACCTGAATCATGCGTGCAACACATCGTCTCATTATAATTAATATTACTTGTCAAGTAATTGCAAATTCTATCTAAACATAAGAAAGTTATTGCCAAAACACGAAAAAAGGCCCCTTTTTTACCTTGGACCTTTAAGTATGACCTTGACCTTTGAGGTACCAACTTGGGTCATGCACGCAACACATCGTCTCATGGTAGTTAACATTTCTGCCAAGTAATTTTAAAATCCATCTAAAATAAGAAAGTAATTGACCAAACACGAAAAAAGGCCCCTTTTTACCTTTGTCCTCTAAGTATGACCTTGACCTTTGAGGTACCGACCTGCCTTATGCAGGCCACACATCGTCTTATGGTTGTTAATATTTCTGCTAAGAAATTTCAAAATTCATCTAAAAATAAGAAAGTTATTGACCGAACACGATTTTCCCATACATTCATACACACCGACAAACTTCAAAGGGAGATAACTCAAAAAGTATAAATGCGAGAGTCATCATTATTGCGCACTGCACGTCGTCGAATGTTGAATAATATTTATATGAAGTTTCATGAAGATAGCTTGAACGGTTTTAAAGTTATAGAGCGGACACGATTTTGTGACAGACAGACAGACGGACATACAGGCGCCCGGGGAATAAACAATTTGTCTCTCCGAAAAAAAAAATCGGGGGAGACATAACAAACATTCTCAGCCATGCACACATTACGATAACTCATCCGTGCGTCATACTGCATCATTTTAACATCTCCAAAATGGCTATTTTTCTGATAAAAATCCATGATATTTTTCTTGTTGACATTGCAAACAACGGTTGTGGATGCTCGTTAGAACCGCCTCATTGAGGCGGCTCAACGAGTACCCACAACCTATGTCTATGAGCAGAAATAAAAAAATAATATATATATAGCCCTGTAAACCCCAATTTTCACTTTATACCGTGGTGTTTGGAGGGGTACTCAGTACATCGGCGTGTAAGCATGATAGCAACACTCCAGCGAACAAGTCCGTGAAATGAACACCCCACTAAACCCGAAAAAATAAAGAGACAACTGGGGTTTACGTGGGTATATATCGTTTTTTCCTCATTCTGCTTCAAGACACAGGGTGTGGGTACTCGTTAGAACCATCTCAATGAGGCGCTTCTAACGAGTGCCCATAGCCTATATTTGCAGTATTAATAAGAAAAATGTCACGGATTTTCATCCGAAATCATCACGAAAACACGCCTATATAATTTTGACCCCTTCGAACCCCACTTTTATATAATAATAGTAAAACTGGGGTTTGTAGGGGTAAACCTTATTTTTCTTATTTCTGCTCTAAGATATAGATTGTGGGTACTCGTTAGAACCGCCTCATCGAAACGGTTCTAACGAGTACCCACAATGTATATTTTGAGCAGAAATTATAAAAAAAAACATCACAATTTTTCATCTTAAAATTTTCATTTTTCGGCGATAAAGGTTACAATGTTTTGGTATAGGCGTGTTTTCGCAATGGTAACCATTTTGGAGATGTGAAAAAATCTCACGGTGTCGCATGGGTGTGTTATCGTAATGATAAAATGCAGAAGAGGCAATTCAGTACAAAATGGGTTACTGTAAATCTTTCAGGGGCAAAGGCAACACAACAGATATTGAAGGGTGCGATTTCTAAATATCACAGTCCTACTTCACACGAATATATAAAAATTGGTGGTTACGAAGACGCCTTAAAAGATTTTACATCCCAGAAACCAAGACGTATGAGGACAATTCAGTTTCCAGACATGGTAAGGACAAGGAGAAAAAATAAGGATACTTCAGTTACAGTCGAACTTCAATGGCTCGAACACATTTGGGACCTCGAAAATCTGTTCGAGACAGGGGTAGTTCGAGCCACCGAGGTAACTGTCAGGAGGCATAACGAGATAGTTTTAGATATCTTTTCGGTGTTCTATAATGAAAATGTTTGCTGTGTGTACTCATTAGAATCGCCTCATCGAGGCGATTCTAATGAGTGCACACAGCATACATTTGCAAGATAAAAAACTAAATTCTCCTTAATTATCCCCACTATGTCTTATGTAGAGGATTTCGCTAGGGGCTCAAGAATGGGTTCGACACATCCATGGTAAACGAGCCATCGGTGTTCGAGCCATCAAAGTTCTACTGTATTTCTAATTAGAAACATGTGCTGGGGGTATTTGTATTCTATCAAGTACCCACTACACGTTTTAATGGAAAATCAGAGACAGTATCACAACTTGAAAATATGCTTATTGCTCCTTTCTATACATTACTAAAACACGCCTATACAAATACATTGCCACCTTTATCGCCGAAGAAATGAAAGTTTTATGATGAAAAATTGTGTTGTTTTTCTTATTTCTGCTCTAAAATATAGATTGTGGGTACTCGTTAGAACCGCCTGATCGAGGCGGTTCTAACGAGTACCCACAATCTATATTTTAGAGCAGAAATAAGAAAAATAAGGTATATCCCCGGAAACCCAAATTTTACTATATATAAGTGGGGTTCAAGGGGGTCAAAATTATATAGACGTGTTTTCGTAATGACAAGAAAGAAGTGAAGGCAATGGTCAGGCATTGGTACGATTAAGTCTCTAATTACAGACACGGAAGGGAAAGAAACACAAATCTGAATTTACTAGACCCTAAAGGAAACATCAATGGTGGAAAGACAAATCCCACAAAATGGCCAATTGGCTTTCCAAAACAAAAAGATATAAGCGATATACACACACAAAGATACCGGCCCCGATAGCTCAGTTGGTAGAGTGTCCGCTCCGGGGAACGGGAGGTCACGGGTTCGATCCCAGGCCGCGACATACCAAAGTCATTAAAAATGGTACTAGCTGCTCCTCGCTTGGCACTCAGATTTACGGGGTAGAGCTAGGACTGGGTGTCTGGGACATGATACTTCAGTGAGGCAGCACTATAAAAGTGAGCATTGAGCTCCCTTTCGCAACCAGACACCGTCGGGATATGACTGAAAAGTTGTTGAAAACGAAGTTAAACCCGAATTCACACACAAACACACACAAACACACACACACACACAAAGACAAACCATAACAAAAATTATCCGCAACAGAAGAACCGCCTTAGTGAGTGCAAACGGGCCTCCGTGGCCTAGTGGTTAAGAGCGCTGACTCTTGATCATTAGGTCTTTTACCGCTGTTGTTCGAGCCTCGCTCGGGTCACATGTGAGACGCCAAGTTCTGCAACGGAAGGTCAGGTGGTTTTTCTCCGGGTACTCCGGTTTTCGCCAACCTCTGATCAACGATCGGCTCGATTTGAGTGAAATAATCTTGAAAGGGCCGTAAAACCAAAACCAAAAAAAAACAACAAAAAAACGGTGAGTGCAAAGAATTTCATTTTGAGTTGTGGTGAGAGGGGGGGGGGGGGGGGGGGGGCTTAAATCGATTTTACGCGGCCGCAATCCTAGCCCTTAATTCCGACGCGATTTATAAGTTCTTTTATTGCATATTAGAAAGATGTGCTGTGGGTATTTGTTTTGTAACAATTATCCACAACAAGTTTAAATAGAAAACCAGAGACATTATCACAACTTGAAAACACCCACAATACACCTCTCCATTACGCAAACACGCCTATACAAATACATTAACACCTTTATCGCCCAAAAAATGAAAAATTTGAGACGAAAAATTGTGATATTTCTCTTATTTCTGCTCAAAATATAGATTGTGGGCACTCGTTAGAACCGCCTCATCGAGACGGTTCTCACGAGTTCCCACAATCTATATTTTAGAGCAGAAATAAGAAAAAAAAGGTTTAATCCTGTAAACCCCAGTTTTTACTAAATTAAATGGGGATTCTAGAGGGTCAGATTTATATAGGCGTGTCTCCATGATATTCCTTTTGAAACAAAGAACACGCGCTGGCCTATTTATTGAGACGTGTACAAGTTTGTTTGTGTCAGACTAATCAGTTTCGGCAAATTAGGCCTCATCGGTGGCCCTCAACAATTTCCAAAATTCCACAATGTAATAAATGACTCCCAATGACTAGAACATAAGACATGGAGACATTTACTGCCCGCATGCACTCCCTTAACAAGCTGTAGTGAAGTTAAATATTTCATTACGAAAACACACCTATACAAATACATTGCAAATTTAACCGCCGAAAAAACTACAATTTTCAGATGAAAAATTGTGATATTTTTCTTATTTCTGCTCAAAATATAGATTGCGGGTACACGTTAGAACCGCCTCATCGGTTCTAACGAGTACCCACAATCTGTATTTTAGAGCAGAAATAAGACAAATAAGGTTTACCCCTGTAAACCCCAGTTTTACTGTATAAAAGTGGGGTTCAAGATGGTCAAAATTATATAGGCGTGTTTGTACGGGCCTCCGTGGCCTAATGGATAAGAGCGCTGACTCTTAGTCATTAGGTCTCTCACCGCCGTGGGTTCGAGCCTCGCTCGGGTCACGTGTGAGACGCCAAGTTCTGCAACGGAAGGTCAGGTGGTTTTTCTCCGGGTACTCCGGTTTTCGCCCACCTATGATTAACGATCGGCTCGATATGAGTGAAATAATCTTGAAAGGGCCGTAAAACCCAAACCAAAAAAAAAAAAAAAAATTTAGGCGTGTTTTCGTGATGTAAATAATTTATGTTCCATAGAAAAGTAATTCTTTGGAAGCGCGATAGATTATTATAAAGTGTTCACGTTTTTATGGGCCGGACTATAGCTAGATTTTGGCAAATATTGACTTGACCCATCAGTAAACCGTCAATATTTTCAAATTGTCGCGGCCTAGGTTTGAGTCTTCGCAATTAGGACGTGTCAAAAGTCACATTTTGACTTGATATTGCTGATTTGTATGTTTGATTTGAGGTTTAACGTCCCCGTCAACACTGTAAAGGTCATTTTGGAGACGTTGCTTCCAATTTTGTGGGACTTTTACCCTACATTGAGATGAAATGTCATCTCAAGCCCTGTCGCCCAAATTGATATTGCTGAAATAGTAATAGTGGATACATCTTCGGGTGAAGGGAACAAAGTTAACCCCGTACAGCACCGTTTTTCTATTATAGCAGGGAGGTAATCCTCACGAAAACACGCCTTTATAATTGTGAGCCCCTTAAACTGTAATTTCATATAGTAAAACTTGGTTTACAGGCGTCATAGGGTGTATGAATAAAGCCGACTTGTACTGCCTTGCGGTACAAACCGGCTTTTATAGCGACGTGGTAGAGTGGTAGCCTGTCGATCCGGCGGACCGGGTTCGATCTCCGGCCGGGCAATGGTGATGGTATTTTGTTCACCTGTTGCATTTGGCGCCAACCTTAAATAACCCAATTGTGCATTAGAACTCCTTGATTGTCATTTTACATGATTATCGGACTCTGTTGAATTTCATTACGCAAACACGCCTATACAAATACATTGCCACCTTTATCGCCGAAAGAATGAAAATTTTTAGATGAAAAATTGTGATATTTTTCTTATTTCTGCTCAAAATATAGATTGTGGGCACTCGTTAGAACCGCCTCATCGAGGCGGATCAAACGAGTACCCACAATCTATATTTTAGAGCAGAAATAAGAAAAATAAGGTATACCCCCGGAAACCCCAGTGTTACTATATAAATGTGGGGTTCAAGGGGATCAAATTATATAGGCGTGTTTTCGTGATGGAGGTCGAATTTCAATGTGGAGGGGGAGACTGTCATAGGGTATAGGTGTATAGCACATTTGTACTACCCATTACAAGCCG
Organism: Lucinisca nassula; assembly: GCA_963580285.1. Classification (NCBI taxonomy): domain Eukaryota; kingdom Metazoa; phylum Mollusca; class Bivalvia; order Lucinida; family Lucinidae; genus Lucinisca; species Lucinisca nassula. Next base: position 98,452,059 of record OY757026.1, read on the forward strand.
GCTTTTATAGCGACGTGGTAGAGTTTTGGCCTGTCGATCAGGCGGACCGGGTTCGATCCCCGGTCGGATAAAAGTGACAGGATTTTGTTCACCTCTTACACAGGGGTATACATTTGTTTTCTTATTTCTTTTCAAAATAAAATAGAATGTAGGTACTCTGTACAACCGCCTCGGCGAGGTTGTTCTAACGAGTACCACACTCTATAAGAAGTATCGGAATTATTTATCTGAAAATTTTCATTTTTGTTGTAGTAAAACTATCAATTGGGCCCCGTCAAGCGATTTTGGTACTTATCGCCTTTGCTAGCAGCGAAGGTTCAGGCGAGCCTGTGCATCCGCGCAGTCTCGCCAGAACCTTCGCTGCTCGCCCATACAAGCAGTGATTCAAGAGGAACCTTCAGACAGAAAGCCATACCCCTGGCCCCTCTGAATGACTGGGCATGCGCAGTTAAAATTTGTCATGACCGAATGCTCGAAGACACAAATTCGCTTGGCGGGGCTCAATATACCAAACAGGACATTTCCTACCGAAGGAAAAACAAAACATCATGTAAAATATTTGAAGAATTCCTGTTATGGGATGATTCCGAACCATATGCGAACTATATACATGATGTAATATAAGGATCAACCATGGGTTTTCATGCATTAACATTCGCCGGGTCCCGAGGAAGCTGTTTGAACATGAGGCCGCCAGGCCGAATGTTCAAATATCTTCCGAGGGATCCGGAAAAAGTTAATTCATGAAACAACCATGGATGATCGTTGTTCTTGCATAACTTACGATTCCGACAGCAAATTTTGACGAAAACGCCCAAAAACTCCATATAAACTCCATCTATACTCTTGAAATGCGACCGGCGAACCAACATGGCGGCCATTTCAGAATGTTGTTTACAATGACGTTGTTACGCAGTAACCATCTGACGTCATCATAGAACCCTAAAACGCTACGTTCAGGGCGATAACGTTACGCCGCTCAACGTAACGAAAACGAAGCAAGGCCCGTCTTGTGATATCAAAAGCTCAAAATCCATGTTCAAACGGCACGCGAATTTCATGATTTGAATATGGTTTTGCTGTTTGAGCACGGCTTTCGGTCCATTTGACAATGGCTTCAAACAGCCATGCGCATAGGTATTTATGCAAGAATATAGGGATCACGCGTATTTTCGTCTCCCGATCCTATGCTCGGTGCAGGTTAAAAACAATCTGTGTAAAAGCTTTTTACTGAAGTTGATTTTCTTCGGTTAGCTTCTCTCAAATTCATAATTTCAATAAATGGTTTTATGTTTCGAAAATTCACGATTTTAATATGAAAACATTTAATGATTTTAAACAGGATTTTCATTATGAAAGTGAAGAACAGATAACCAAAATTAAAAATGTTTATTGCTTTCAACTTTTTAATTTTTTTTGGACTTGGCTGGCTCCACAAATGGGCCACACAAGGATTCCATCAAGTGAACAAGTCTGTGAAATAAAGACCCCCCTAAATCCCACTTTATATAGAGAAAACTGGGGTTTACCGGGGTAAACATTATTTTCCTTATTTCTTTTCAAAGACATAGGTTGTGGGTACTCGTTAGAACCGCCTCCTTGAGGCGGTTCTAACGAGCACCCAAAACCTATGTTTTGAGTATAAATAAAAAAAATATCAAAAATTTTCATCAGAAAAAATTCCCTTTTTTTGAGATTTGAAAAATGTACTATATCACACGGATGTGTTATCGTAACGTCAAACATTAAATTAATTACCATTCTCATGTATAACACCGATTCCATATCCCAGTAGGTAATAAAATTGTTTTTTAAAAGTAGTTTTTAGTGGAAAAATGACAAAGCACATTAATATGACCACAGGTAAGACAAAGTCGAAATACGCTTTGTCTTCTTCCTTGCGTTCGTACGAAACCGATTTTAATGTACGTCTAATAAACGAAAATAGCGGACTCGATTCATGACCGGTACTGAAATGTACACCACCGGCCACGCCTTCTAGCAGGTTGATCTGAGTCACACAAGTATTATTGTGGGTTTTGCCGAGCGCTGAATTGTTCATTACGTCATTTTAATCACATACGGCTGCTGCATAAAGTGAAAGTTTCCGCTATTTTACATTACGTAAACACGCCTATACAAATACATTGCCACCTTTATCGCCGAAAAAAATGAAAATTTTATGATGAAAAATTGTGAAATTTTTCTTATTTCTGCTCCAAATATAGAGTGTGGGCACTCGTTAGAACCGCCTCATCGAGGCGGTTATACTCATCGAGACGGTTATAACGAGTACCCACAATCTATATTTTAGAGCAGAAATAAGAAAAATAAGGTATACCCCCTAAACCCCTAACCATTTATAAAAGTGGGGTTCAAGGGGGGCAAAATTATACAGGCGAGTTTTCGTGATGAAACATCATGCCATTGAAAGTTAGCACATGCTGTTGTTGCATGCAATTTGAAGGCATTATAAATACTTTTAGGGAACACAGGACATAGGTTTAAAACACTTTAATAACAATAAGACCTCTGTGACGGATGAAGACGCTAGAAGGCGTGGCCGGTGGTGTACATTTCAGTACCGGTCATGAATCGAGTCCGCTATTTTCGTTTATTTGGTGTATTCTTTGCTTTCAAAGGATCTAACTCTTCAGAAATTATCTATCAGAGCATTCCCTGTTAGTACGAGACTCAATTGCCTCTGGGATATTAAAAGAGCATCAAACGAAGAATTAGACCACCATGGCTAGGTGCACATGCTGCTGTTATGCTTCCTCATAAGAAAAAAAAGTGTTTTGCTGTCCTCCAGGTTATTTGCATGCATTCGGCCCCCGCCCATAGGGGCTTGAAGAAATATATGGGTCGCATGATGCTTCCACGCAGAGCTGAATCCGGCCCGCACACTAGTACTGGTAAACCGCTTAGAGGATCTAAGCCTGTCCAGGAACCGCGGTGCGAGGCGGACCGTCCATGCTAACAAACCCTATTAGTTTCAATGGACGACAGGGCTTGAGATGTCATTTCATCTCAATGTCGGGTAAAAGTCCCACAAAATTGGAAGCAACGTCTCCAAAATGACCTTTACAGTGTTGACTGGGACGTTAAACTCAAATCAATCAAACAAACAAACAAACATTTGTATGCATTACAAAAACACGCCTATATAAATACACTGTGAACTTTACCGCCGAAAAAAAAAAAATTTACGGTGATAAATTTTAATATTTGTCTTATTTCTGCTCAAAATATAGATTGTGAGTACTTGTTAGAACCGCCTCATTGAGGCGGTTCTAACGAGTACCCACACTCTATATTTTATAGCAGAAATAAGGAAATAAGGTTTACCCCTATAAATCTCAGTTTTCCCATACAAATGTGGGGTTCAAGGGGGTCAAACGTATATAGGTGTGTTTTCGTGCTGTAAATGTGTAAGAAACTGAGTACGACATTACTGTTTGCACAAGCGCGTTGAAAAAATGAGTGCTTAGCTGTCATTTTGTGGTCTCTCATTAGAAATGCCTGCCTAGCAAAGCAGTGATTTGCCAGCGCTAATAGGAAAGACCCGGAGAAGCCTGTGCATTTGCCCAGTCCAAGTCACTTGTAAAGACTCAGTGAGTCTTTACAAGGTTTCATTTCGCGGAAAGGGAAAATGCTGATCAGACCGCCCGCATGCGGAGGTTAATCATGCTGTCGAGTCCTCACTAGGGCTGGCTAATCGAAGCTGAAAAGATAATCGATTATCATTCCTGTCATTGTGATCGATAATCTATTGGTAATCACTGAAGATTTGGCCATAATTTCATCTGTCTGGCTTTCTGTCAGAGCATGGCTCCTACCATATGCAGTACTTTGCCATATGTATTTGAACAGACAGGCCTGAGCAAACAGTGTAGACACAGATGAGACGCCACAGAACGCGGCGTCTCATCTGGGTCTGCACTGTTTGCCACTCATACAGTTATTTTAGGCACAACTTTGGGTAGTAAATTGTACTTATCAAATAATCGAATGCAAGTAAATCAGTAATGATAATTATTTTGTGGAATTTATATATTGAATAATCGATTATCCGATTAATCGTGCCAGCCTTAGTTCTCACCGTTGTTTCATCTCTGTGGTTGCTTGAGTTTTGTGTTCTCGGAGATATTGCACTGATGAGTTTGGAAAATAGAAGTGGAGGCATTGATCAGGAATCGATAAAATTAATCCACATCTCCCATCAGAGACACCAAAAAGAAAAAAACAAAAAAAAAACATGAAACAACAGACCCTAATGGAAACATCAATAGCGGAAGCCAAAAGGACAGTTACCTTTGCTTTTGTCAAACAATAGTGAGTACAATGACAAAATTTCATCATAACAATACGTTAGTTTGTTTGTTTGATTTGAGGTTTAACGTCCCCGTCAACACTGTAAAGGTCAACATAACAATACGTAAAACTGGGGTTTACAGGGGTATACCTTATTTTTCTTATTTCTGCTCTAACATATAGATTGTGGGTACCTGTTAGAACCTCCTCATCGTGCTGGTTCTACAATTGATAAAATTTGAGTAGAAATTAGAGAAATATCACAACTTTTCATCTGAAAATTTTCGTTTTCTGCGGCAGCGTTTACAATGTATTTGTATAGCCGTTTTTTTCGTAAATCATTACGAAAACACGCCTATACAAATACATTGTCAATTTTACCGCCCAAAAAACAAGGATTTTAAGATGATATTTTTCTTATTTCTACTCAAAATACAGATTGTGGGCACACGTTAGAACCGCCTCATCGAGGCGGTTCTAACGAGTACCCACAACCTATATTTTAGAGCAGAAATAAGAAAAAATAAGGTTTAACCCTGAAAACCACAGTTTTACTATATAAAAATGGGGTTCAAGGGGGTCAGAATTATATGGGCGTGTTTTCGTGATGGACCGTTTCTGTGAAATGAAAAAGTGCACTAAGTCACATGGATTTAGGCATAAAAATTGGTGTGTTCAGTTCCGCTAGCCCGACCGATCCAGTTTTGTGTGTGCCGACCCCGCCATTTTGATGACCAGAAAACAAACAAAAAAAAAACCTTTATGTTTTCTTGCACTTTTGATACAATATTATAAAACTGTCCAAAAAGCAAAACTAATACTTAAATCCTGTTCGTTTGCTTCCTTAATGCTCTAAACCTCATTATTTGAAATGTTTTCTAGTAATATGGCTGGAATTTAGCCCTTTTAAAGATTGTTGCTCTTTTTCCATCAAATAAAAAGTTTACTAAAAATAAAAAGTAAAATCGACCTACAGACAATAATTTTTTCGGCATGTTAGCGGCGGAAACACAGCTATTTTAGGCCTTATTATCTTTATGAATCCCAACGACTTGTAAACTATTTTTAGTACGAAAATTGACAAGTGTTTCTTTGAATTTTGCAGGTAGAAACGATTGGATTTATTGGTACAAGACAGTTCATCTTAAAAAAGAATAAAGTAACAAATGTTGCCACACTGGAGATTCGCGTACGGCGAGGGAACATTAAAGTCGAATATTTTTGACACTTGAGGACTTTTATAGGCAACGGTCTAAGTCAAAATAGTTGTAATTAAACCCCTCAATCTACTATTGGTTTGTTTGTTTGTATGGAGCAACGGCCCAGTCATCTTCATTAGGTTAATATGCTGAGCCGATCAGTATCCATAACACTGTTCTAGAAAGGGAAGCAATGAATACACCATAGAACTGGAAAATATGGAGAGTACATGTTTTCTGGGCCAGACTAGCTAGTTTCGGTCAATTAGGCCTCATTAGTGACACTAAAATATTCCCAAAATTCAACAATAGACTCAATGATCTCAAAGGACAAGAAATATAAACTACACTATAATGTATGGCAGGGAGACTGTTTAGGGCCGCCATACATTCCCAGACACCAGCTGTAGTGACGTTAAATATGTTCTAGAAAGGGATATCATTCGGAAGCAAAGAATACACTATAAACCGGGAAAATATGAAGTATACATGTTTTCTGAGCCAGACTAGCTACTAGTAGTTAACTCTTTTTTTCTGGCAGTGCTTATACATAAGGTCTTAACCACTTCAGTGATTTTTTGCTAGACAGTGACAACTGGCCTTCTTGAATCTGAGAATGACCGTAATTAACACCACTGAACACCCAACATTGTGCAGAGAAACCGGGAGTGGGGGGATGGGGGATTACAGGGGTAAACATTGTTTCCCTTATTTTCTTTTAAAACACGGATTGTTGGTACTCGTTGGACTCAAGTAATGAAGCCCCTTTTAAACCCTACATCATAGTGTAGTTTATATTTTTTGTCCTTTGGGATCATTGGTTCCATTGTGGAATTTTTAAAAAAATATTAGAGGGTCACTGATGAGGCCTAATTGGCCGAAACTAGCTAGTCTGGCCCAGAAAACATGTACACTTTATATTTTCTAGTTCTGTGGTGTATTCCAAAGGATAACCATTTTATAGAACATATGTATATAGAGAAAAGTGGGGTTTATGGGGTATTGGTTAATTTCCTTATTTTTCCTCAAATGTATAGATTTTGGATACTCGTTGAAACCACCTCATACTGGCGATTCTAACGTGCACCAACGATCTACATTTGGAGTAGAAAAAGAGAAATATCGAAAAATTTTATTTTAAAAATGCAAGTTCTAGCGATATCTATAAGACACCATTAAAGCGCACGGGTGCATCACAAAAACACGCCTATATTATTTTGACCCCCCTTGAACCCCCACTTATATATAGTAAAACTGGAGTTTACAGGGTATGCTTTATTTTTCTTATTTCTGCTCTAAAATATAGATTATGGGTCCTCGTCAGAACCGCCTCATCGAGGCGGTTCTCGCGAGTACCCACAATCTATATTTTGAGCAGCCATAAGAAAAATATCACATTTATGCAGCTAAAAATATTCCTTTTTTCGGCAGCAAAGTTTGCAATGTATTTGTATAGGCGTGTTTTCGTAATGGTATTATCGTGATAGAACCGCCTCAATACAACCTTCATCTTTGAGCAGAAATATGAAAAAAAAATACATTTCATCTATATTAAGTGAACAAATTATTTGTCTAAATAGAAGCCTCCGTGGTGCAGTGGTTTCGCTACTCGCCTTGTAAACCAGGGATCGCAGGATCGATCCCGGGCTTCTCCAGACTTTCGGATGAGTCTTTAAACCGATGTCCCGTCTCCGTATGACCTTAGCTGTTGGTGGGACGTAAAACTAAAACTCACTCACTCACTATTTGTCTAAATCGCGACGGAAGTAAGGGCGAGGATTGTGGCCACGTAAAATCGATTTAAGCCCCCAGTGGAAATCTTTCCACTGACCGTTCCAAGGCGGTTCTTCTGTGGCGATTTATTTATGTTGTTGTTTGTTACTTGCTGTGTATATCACTTGTGTCTTTTAATTTTGAATGGCCATATGGCCATTTTGTGGGAAAGTAACTGTCCTTATGGCCTTCCTTTGTTTAGGTTTCCATTATGGTCTGGTCGCTTAATGTTTGTATTTCTTTCCCTTTGGTGTCTTTGATGGGTGGAGTTAGTCAGTTGTATCGATTCCTGATCTTTGTTTTACTTCTACTTTAAATTTCTGCTGACTGTTTCAATGCGGTTCTTCTGCCGTGGGTTATTAGTTTTTTGCACGCCGGTGGGTCAGGCCTCAGATTCTATGACGGCTCCAACGTAAAGGCTTATTGAAAACTAAAGAGATAATGTTGGTTGGTGCCTGATGCTCTGTATCTGGTCGGGCTCATCGGAGTCTAACTGTTGGTTTTCTTTTGCTCCAGCATTTCAGTGGTTTCTTGCTGTCGAGTCCTCACCGTTGTCTCACCTCTGTGGTTCTTTGATTTCTGTGTTCACGGAGATGTTGCACTGATGAGTTAGGAGGCCTTCATGCGGACTGAACAAATTATTTGTCTTAATCGCGACGGAAGTAAGGGCGAGGATTGTGGCCACGTAAAATCGATTTAAGCCCCCCAGTGGAAATCTTCCACTGACCGTTCCAAGGCGGCTCTTCCGTGGCATTTTATTTATGTTGTTGTTTGTTACTTACTGTGTATATCACTTGTGTCTTTTAATTTTGGATGGCCATATGGCCATTTTGTGGGAAAGTAACTGTCCATATGGCCTTCCTTTGTTTAGGTTTCCATTATGGTCTGGTCGCTTAATGTTTGTATTTCTTTCCCTTTGGTGTCTTTTATGGATGGAGTAAGTTAATTGTATCAATTCCTGATCTTTGTTTTACTTCTACTTTTTATTGTTTGTCTTTGCATGTATGTATAGTTTATATATTTTTGTTTTGGATATCCGTATGGCCATTTTATGGGAAAGTAACTGTCCTTTCTGTTATCCGCTAGTGGTGTTTTCATTAGGATTTAATTACTTCGTGCTCGTATTTCTTTCCCTTTAGTGACCCATTGGGAGGTGCGAGGTTATTGTATACATTCCTGATCACTGCATTCACTTTTATTTTACAAATATGTCCATTTCTTTATATACTTGTCAATGTAATGCGTCAAGCCAATAGACTGAGATAATTTTCATGCTATGAAAAAAAATGGCGTCAGGATTCTTACTTTTATCCAAGTACTGACGTCTATGTTGTATGTAAAAGAAACGACCAATCAATGCCGACGAAACAAAACTAGTGGTTCTAGTGCTCTGTTGTTCTTCGCGGAAAACTGAGAACCAGTCAACCATAGCTGACCTTCCTAAGAAAAATATTCTGACAATCCTATTAAGATGGTCAGACTATGGTCGACTGGTTTCTAGCAACAAGAGTCAGACTGGATAACACTTGAAGTCTCGAACTCACTCTTATATTTTGCAAACTGGACCTCTCCAAAGCTTTCTGGCCAGGAAAAGGATAATAACAGGAGCTGCCACTATAAGTGAGCAATGCCCCCGTGGAAGCCAATTTGAGGAAAAAAGTGCGGACTAACCCCCAAACCAATGGACAGTGCAAAAACTATATGCCCGCCTGCGTGGGCATAAAAATTTAACAAAAATGTCAAAGAAATGTGGAAGTAGTTCGCGTCACAAGGTCTAATATGTTCTATAAAAGGGTTATCCTTTGGAAGCAAGGAATACACCACAGAACTGAAACTGTATTCCAAAGGATAACCCTTTTATAGAACATATGTATATAGAGAAAAGTTGGAACGCGTAAGAACGCGTAATGGGCCGTAACTATTTCGAATGCGTTTTTCAGAAAATCAAGGGTAGTAACTTCGTCACAGGTGAAAGGATCAACTTGAAAATTGTGTTAGGCACCCCTTCACCTCACAAGGTACGCAAGTGCAAACTTTCAGCTCAATCGGTGAAGAAATGTGGAGGTTGTTTGCGTCACAAGATTTTGTAGCGCATTTTTATAGAAAATCAAGGGCCATAACTCCAAAACCCTTCCTCCGAGCAGAATAAATTTTGTGTTAGGCGCATCTACATATCATTGCCAATGCATATGCAAACATTCAATAAAATTGACAAAGAAATGTGGAAGTAGTTCGCGTCACAAGGTTTAAGAACGCGTTTTTCAGAAAATAAAGGACCGTAACTCCTTCGCAGATGATAGAATCAACGTGAAAATTGCGTAAGGCACCCGTTTACCTCACAAGGAATGTATGTGCAAAGCTTCAGCTCAAACGGTGAAGAAATGTAGTAGTTCGCGTCACAAGGTTTTCAAACGCCTTTTTTCAGAAAATCAAGGGCCGTAACTCTGTCACAGATGATAGGATCAACGTGAAAATTGTGTTAGACACTTCCATACCTCACAAGGAATGCATGTGCAAAGTTTCAGCTCAAAAGGTGAAGAAATTTGGAAGTAGTTCGCGTCGCAAGGTTTTCGAACGCGTTTTTCAGAAAATCAAGGGCCGTAACTCCGTCACAGATGATAGCATAAACGTGAAATTTGTGTTAGGCACCCCTTCACCTAACAAGGAATGCATGTGCAAAGTTTTAGCTGAATAAGTGATAAAAAGTTGAAGTAGTTCGCATCACAAGGTTTTTATCACATTTTGTTTTTAGAAAATAAAGGGCCGTTATTCCTTCGAAAATGATAGGGCCAACGTGAAAAATGTGTCAGGCATCCCTCACCTCACAAGTAATGCATGTGCAAAGTTTCAGCTCAATCGTTGGAGAAATGTGATAGTAGTTCGCATCATAAAAAAGTGCGGACTTACGCACAAACAAACGGACAATGCAAAACTATATGCCCTCCTACGGGGGCATAAAAACGCAAAACTATTAAGATGAACATAATTAGCGCGCGAAATTGGGCAGTGGTTGTCGTCAGGGCATCAGCAATGTTAGAAATGTTGACAGCTTTGGTTTAGAAAGTAGAAGTAAAACAAAGATCAGGAATTGATACAAGTAACTTACTCCACCCATAAAAGACACCAAAGGGAAAGAAATACAAACATTAAGCGACCAGACCATAATGGAAACCTAAACAAAGGAAGGCCATAAGGACAGTTACTTTCCCACAAAATGGCACTATGGCCATCCAAAATTAAAAGACACAAGTGATACACACAGTAAGCAACAAACAACAACACAAATAAACCGCCACAGAAGAGCCGCCTTGGAACGGTCAGTGGAAGATTAATCTGGTAACCGCATTGATTAAGTTCGGTTTCGGACATTTCCATACCAGTATTATTTTGACGCGCCCCTTTGTATATCACAGCATTTGAAGAGAAAAGTGGGACACGGGTCTCCGTGGCCGAGTGGATAAGAGCTCTGACTCTTAATCATTAGGTCTCTCACCGCTGTGGGTTCGAGCCTCTCTCGGGTCAGATGTGAGACGCCAAGTTCTGCAACGGAATGTCTGATGGTTTTCGCCCACCTCTGATTAACGATCGGCTCGACTTGAGTGAAATAATCTTGAAAGGACCGTTAAACCATAACCAAAAAAAAAAAAAAAATCAGAAAAGTGGGATTTATATGGATAAACCTTGTTTGTTTTTTCCTTATCAAAATAATGGTTTTGAGTACTCGTAAGAACCGCCCCATCCGCGTTGCAAAAAAAAAAAAAAGTCCCGGCTATTAAGATCATCTAAGATCTAGAATTGTTATCGAAAACCCGAAAAAAAATGTTTCCGTTTTCCTTTCTTCGCGTTTTTTTATATCCAGTGTCCTTAGCTAAAGACCACATTTGTGACTGTCCAAAAGCGGTATCAAATATCACTTTGAACAGTCCAAAGTCTGTCTAGAGAAAGACCTTTTACCGCATGTGTTAGAAGAGCAGAGATAAGTAAAATCACATTTTCAACAGTCAACTGCTGCTTTAGAGACGTGAAAGAACTTGTGAATCTTTGAGGTGTACATATATGATATAGGCATTTCCAACCCGAGGAATGGCCAGGTCTAAAGCAACTGGCCATGGGAACAAAACTTACCCGATGTTCTGATCGACCATTAACCCTTCTCTTGCTGAATATTCAGTTTAGCCTCACACATTTCTGACTTTGAACCAATCAGATTACTTGATGTAATTTATTCCTACAAATTCATAAACTGAATGCCAAACAGTGTAGATCCTGATCAGATGGCTTCATCAGAAGCCATCTGATCTGGATCTACACTGTTTGCAAAATTAGGGGTTGTCGTGAACAGCAAGATAAGGGTTAAATCCCGAAGGATGGAACGGCCTAAATCGAATATATAGGAATGAAATATCATTTTTCTTGCATACCAAAACATTTTTGTTGGATTTCAGGGGAATGACTACATCTTCAGGGCAGGCAACTCCTGCAAAAGTATTTCTGGATCAGAATTCTGTCTGCCTGAGAAGCAAACTCTCTTCCTTAAACAGTAGACCCCTGAAACAGTTGGACAGGGCTTATAGATCAGCAAATAGGTAGTCCCGAAAGTTGTCTCCCTTTGAAAAACGGCGTGTAAATCTGCAAGGTGTTCCCATTTAACTTAATGTTCATCACTTTGAACTTCTTAGTGTCCTACAGTTTACACCTCTGCCTTGCCAGGAACGCCACCAGTGTGCTTAGTAACTACAGTCAAACTTCAATGGCTCGAACACCTTTGGGACCTTGAAAATCTGTTCGAGACAGGGGTAGTTCGAGCCTCTGAGGTTACTGTCAGGAGGCATAACGAGATACTTTTTGACATCTTTCCGGTGTTCTATAATGAATATGTATGCTGTGTGTACTCATTAGAATCGCCTCATCGAGGCGATTCTAATGAGTACACACAGCATACATTTGCAAGATAAAGGACGAAAATCTCCTGAATTATCTCCCACTATTTCCTATGTAGAGGATTTCCCTAGGGACTCAAGAACGGGTTCGACTCAGCCATGGTAAACGAGCCATCGGTGTTGGAGCGATCGAAGTTCTACTGTATTATCCTGACCTATCTTGCCATCATATTAAATTTGTATTAACCCATTGTATGTGGGAAACTCCTAAAGGGGTACCTGGCTAACAGTGTAGACCCAGATCAGACGCCGAGGAACGCGGCGTCTGATCAGGGCCTGCACAATCTGCTTACAGAATTTTCCGTCAAAATCGAATAAAACCGAAAGAAGATAGACCTGATCCCCACCCCCTACCCCCCATATAATGATAAAGATAAAGAAGCTTTATTTTAACATCGCATATCCGAAACAAATAACATAAGCTCTGTAGAACAAATACTTACCTGCCGTCATTTATCTCCCTAGGACTACCCCTGATAATGCGAGTTTCAGTAAAGGGAGCTCCTAGTACCAGTTATGGCGCGACCGGGAATCGAACCCGCGACCTCCCATTCCCGTAGCGGACGCTCTGCCACTGAGTTATCGGGGCCGGTATGAAGACATGTTATAAGACAAAAGGACTTGTCCAATATATAGCAATGGAAGAGTCGTGTAGCATGCAATGGGTTAAGATTTATTCCATCTTCGTCGTCAAGACTTTTCTCTCTGATTTGGACGAAAAATTATCATCACGTTCACAAGTCCGCGTTCAACCCCCGCCCTGTTCGGGGCTTGAAGAAATATATGGGCTGCATGATGCTTCCACGCAGAGCTTAATCCGACCCGCACACTAGTACTGGTAAACTTGCTTAGAGGATATAAGCCTGTCCAGGAACCGCGGTGCGAGGCGGACCGCCCATGCTAATAGACCCTATTGGTTTCACTGGGTGACAGGGCTGGAGATGTCATTTCATCTCAATGTCGGGTAAAAGTCCCACAAATTTGGAAGCAGTCTCCAAAATGACCTTTACCGTGTTGACGGGGACGTTAAACCTCAAATCAAACAAACAAAAACATGTCCGCGTATTGAACAACAATCTAAATACAACTTCGGGAGTAAATACTATCCTTTAAGAGAATGGATACAAATTCAAGGGAGGCAACTCCAGCAAAAGTACTTTCGTCTCCCATGTCAAAAGTGGTCAACTCTTAAAGGAGAGTATTTACTCGTGAGGAGCAAATTCTTTCCTTTAAGAGTAGACTCCTTTTCCCGTGGGACAGAGTTTATAGAAAAGCGAACACGAAAGTTGTCTCCCTTTACAAAATGGAGGAAAAATCTTGAAGGTGTATTCATTCCCCTTAATTTAGGGAAAACTTGGGTTTACATCGGTATACTTTACGTTTCTAATTTCTGCTCCAAGACATAGGCTGTAGGTACTCATAAGTGCGCCTCAATGAGGCGGTTCTAATGAGCATCCACAACCCATGTTTGTGGCATGATTAAGAAGAATATCACGAATGTTCATCAGAAAAGAAACAACTTTGGAAATAGAAAGCATGAACTGTGCACATTAGCTTGTTATCGTTGTGGCAGGCGAATAATAAGTTACAGCTGATTAAACCTATGGAAACCTGAGCCTATGTTAATGTGAGTGAGTGTTTGAGGTTTACGTCAAAGCAACAGCTAAATCATACGGAGACGGGGCCTCGGTTTAAAGACTCATCCGAAAGTCTGGAGAAGCCTGGAATCGATCCTGCGTCCCCTGGTTTACAAGGCGGGTAGCGTAACCACTACACCACGGAAGCTTCTACCTATGTTAACTCTTATCATTCTGTTCACGACAACCCCTATCTTTGGAAACAGTGTAGATCAGGATCAGATGGCTTCTCTGACCAGGATCTACACTGATTGACATCCAATGCATGAAATTGTAGGAATAAATTACACCAATTAATCTGATTGGTTCAAAGTCAGAAATGGGTGTGGCTAATCTGAATATTCAGCAAGAGAAGGGTTAATGTAATGTTTGAAAACGGATTTCTGTTCGATACAGGCGCAAGCAGTATTGCAGGGTACAGTTCTGCTTATGAAGAGACTCAATAAAGCCATCACGCATAGTTTCTATCTATAGTGCATTCTTTGTTGCAAAACGCAAAAGCTATATATTTCTTTAATAAGCAGACATTGAAATCCCGCTATTCAGCTTACATCATAACTAATTCTTCCTAAAAATCATAATTGAAGTTAGTATTACTTTGTAATCAAGAAAACAATTTTGCCCACCCCCACCTTACACACACACTCCTGCCTATCAGGGCTTGGAGAAATAGATTTGGCTTCCACACAGAGCAAAAACCTACCGCACATAAGAGCTGTTATAAAGCTAAGAGTGTCTAATATGTTCTAGAAAGGGTCCAAAGCAAGAAGGAATACACTACAAAACTGGAAAACATGGAGTGTACAGGTTTTCTGGGCAAGACTATTAGGCATCATCAGTGACCCGCAAATATTTTCAAAACTTCACAATGGAACCAGTGATCCCAAAGGACAAGAAAATGTAAACTACACTATGATGTAGGGCAGGTAGACTTTTTTACGGCCGCCACACATTCCCAGACACCAGCTGTAGTGACGTTAAATATGTTCTAGAAAGGGTTATCCTTTGGAAGCAAGGAATACACTACAATACTGGAAAACATGGATTGTACAGGTTTTCTGGGCCAGACTAGATAGTTTCGGCCAATTAGGCCTCATCAGTGACCCTCAGATATTTTTAAAATTTCACAATGGAATCCGTGATCCCAAAGGACAAGGAAATATAAACTACAGTATGATGTAGGGCAGGGAGGCTTCACCTTCACATGCCACTTTCTTTAGGTGACTTGAGACGGCTGCGTTCTTGGATTGTGGCCTTTCCTGAGTGACATTTTTCATTAGAAAGAATATAAGAATCTGATATGGGGTTCTGTTGTAGATGGGCGTTTCCCTCGGTTCCGCTCAGCACGGTCATCCCGAGGGTTGGAAACGCCCATCTACAACAGAGCCCCATATTGGATTTTTTTTCTTGCACAACACCTCCGGTCAGTTTTGACAGCTCGCACATGTATATTGTTTACAAAATAAAAGTAGTGCGGAAGTAGTTCTGGCAGTTGAATAGAATTGAAGTGCATTTATGTTAGTTGCCTGGGTCGGAACACCAGGGTCAGAACATAAATTTCTATCCCAGGGTAAAATCACGGATTTCCTTGTCTGGTGTGCAAGAATGCCACTTTCTTTAGGTGACTTGAGATGGCTGCGTTCTTGGATTGTGGCCTTTCCTGGGTGACCTTTCTCATCAGAATGAATTAGACATTCTTGCACACCAGACAAGGAAATCCACGATTTTACCCTGAGATAGAAATTTATGTTCTGACCCTGGTGTTCCGACCCCGAATCGAATATAATCGCGTGTTTGATAAATGCACTAGTTAATTACAACCTCGTGCGCGGCGTTGTCATGCGGGACGTCACTAAACATTCCTGTTGTGTCATCAAAAAATGGCGGACGTCGGTAACCAAAGTGACAGCAGCATTAAAAATTCGCAATAGAAATGGAAGGTATGCAAGAAAAAGAATCCTATATGGGTGTGAGGGGTGGACAGAAAAATCCGTCCCTCGGGATCACTGTCCGGCATCACTCGGCAAGCCTCGTGATGCCGGACAGTGACCCTCGGGATGGAATTTTCTATCCACCCTTCACACCCATATAAGATCCTTATATTCTATGACTGTAATGACATCCGTTTGTGTGCATGCCATTGAAAGCTTTGCGTCGTCTACATTTGCTTGAAATCATACACCGAGCACAATATGTAAACAAAAACGGATTCATGTTCTGATATCAAATTGATATGTTGTTTCACTACTGTCCACGCTTAAAAATATATATTTCGTCTGACCTATCTTCTTAAATTTGATCGAAGAAATCTAAATATTAAAGTCCGTCTTTTAAAGTGGTGTGTGAATTTCTGGGATACTTCGAATGTTGATGTTTCTATTCTGTTCGTGCTTCGTGTTCATGTGCCTGAGCGTTGGAAATAGTGAATCCTTGCAAAATGACGTCCATGGGTCGTAATATATATATATATCAAAGTCTTTTTTCAAAAGAAAACCAACTAAAAGTCTTTTATTTTGCCGGACGTTTCAACCGGAACCCCGGTCTTCTTCGGCGACATATTTTTAATGGCAGGTAACTAACAACGTCGTGAAGACAAGAACATATACAACTGCACGTCATCAAGAAACGTTACTTAAAGGACGTCTAAAACTACCATTCAGATTTCCCGCAAAAATGTAAAATACTGAAAAAAGACAGGTTGCGGTCATGCCGACTTGGAATGAGTTACAGATGCATTTCCGTTGATGGCGAATTACACTTGAAATCACGAAAACACGCCTATATGATTCCGATCCCCTCAAACCCCACCTTTAAAAGGTAAAACCGTGGTTTCCAGGGGTAAGCTAAATTCCCCCTGTTGCCACCCAAAATAATTGGAAAATTGACAATGTATTTGTATGGGCGTGTTTTCGTAATGATAGGGGCCTTAATAAGAAATAATCCCCCTCCTCCCAAACTTAAGAACTGTTACGTGATAATTAAGAAAGAATGTTCTATCAAATCCTGCTTAAGAGATTATTAAATTGCCAGACCATCCATCAATCATATTAATATAACCGACCTTTGTGAAAGAGTGTGTGTGTGTGTGGGGGGGGGGGGTACCCTAAATACCGGCTTTTATTTTGACCAGCGATAAACAGCGCATGACAAATCCCGCAAGAATGCCTGAGCGACCAGCTAAGACTCAGATCAGCCTGCGCATTCGCGCAGCCTGATCCAATTCCTCGCTGATGGTATGTACCCCCACAAGCCACGTCCCATGCAAAGAGACAATCAAACTGCCTCGTCACAGGGGATTTGATGCGCAGGTTAATTTAAGCCCCCGGTGAACGCACAGGCCACACCATAGGCTCCGCCATGCGCCGGTTCATTTGAAATCAAATTACTTCCTGAGTGATCTCCCTTATAACCTTTTGGTTCTGAGCAGTTCTTAACTGATTCCGACGAATGCGCATGCATAATCATTCACTGGAAGGAACCACTGAGCCCCATCACGAAAACACGCCTATACTGTTTTTTTTTTTGTTGTTGTTGTTGTTGTTTTTTCCCTGGCAAAAAATGGAAATTTTCAGATGAAAAATTGTGATACTCTTCCTATCTCCGCACAAAACACAGACCGCTGGGACCGATAGAACCGCCTCGACGAGGCGGCTCCATCAAATACCAACAATGCATACCCCGAGCAGAAACAAGAAAAATAATGTACACAGCCTCAAACCCCCATTTAACGGTTCAAGGGTGTCAAAACTACATAGCATAGGCGTGCCCCCGTGACGCGGCCCAAGGACAAACGCTAGGGACACAAGTAACCCCACATCGGCCTACATACTATGCATATGCAGGCCGATCTGACCTCCCTTGACGAGCACAGAGAGGGTCACGAACGAAGAGCACAACGGAGGACCCAATCAGTCAACACGAGTGTGAAGGCCGATATGGGCCCTCGCTGCGCGCACAGTCAAACAACGATCCAAATTTACACAAGTGCACAACCCCACCAACATTCACGTCCAAGGGAGACAACTTTAACAAAAACGAACTTTTTTGTAATAGCTCTCTTTGTTAATATTTTTGTAGTGTTGTCCGTGCCAACTTCCGTATATGTAGAACTATCCTTCAAATCCTTTTCAAGGTTATCAGAATAGTCCCCCGTATCCAGAATGACAATCCCAGAACCCTTGTCCGCTGATAATATTTTTGTAGTGTTGTCCGTGCCAACTTCCGTATATGTAGAACTATCCTTCAAATCCTTTTCAAGGTTATCAGTATAGTCCCCCGTATCCAGAATATATATATATATATTTTTTTTTGCACACCAGATAAGGAAATCCATTGTTTTACATTGAGATAGAAATATGGTTCTAACCCTGGTGTTCTTACCCCCCAGGGACCGGATAAAAATCGAATATTCTTGCGTGTTTGATAAATGTACTGGCTGAATACGACCTGAAATGCGCCGTCGTTAAGGTTGACGTCAAAATACGTTACGTGACGTCACTAAAATCACTGTAGTGTCATCAAAATATAGCGGACGTCGGCCACCGAAGTGATTGCAGTATAAAAAATCCCACTCAGAAATGGAAAGTATGCGAGAAAAAGAATCCTTATTGGGTGTGAGGGGTGTATGGAATAATCGTCCCTCGGTGACACTGTCCGGCATCACTCAGCAAGCCTCGTGATGCCGGACAGTGACCCTCGGAACGGATTTTTTCATCTATCCCTCACACCCATGTAAGATCCTTATAGTCTCAACGCGTCAGCTTTCAATAACAATGAGTACCTTCATTTGAAAATCCGTTATTGATATATCCGAACGACCAAGGTTTGTATCACCCTGTGCATACGATGAGACTTACCAGCAGCTTTATGTTCTTCGTGGATAGACATATAAAATAAATCTAGATTTGAAAAATTCAAATATCTTGCAAATCTGGGTAGCTGTGCAAGCGGGCTTTGAACTTGCATTGACGCGAACCCCGAAGACATGTTGTTTTGAGCCAATGCGCAAATGTAGAGGTACATTTATGTCTTAAATATATCACATTTCCTCCAAATTGCAATCTAATACAAGCAGAAATGGATATCTATCCAAAAGGTCGTTCTGACAGGAATTTTGATAACAAGATACGATTTTTATTATGATCATAGCAAAGTCATGTGACATTTATAATTATATATGAGCCCCGTCAAGCGAATTTGTGTCTTCGAGCATTCTGTCATGACAAATTTTAACTGCGCATGCCCAGCCATTCAGAGGAGCCAAGGATATGGCTTTCTGTCTGAAGGTTCCTCTTGATTCACTGCTTGTATGAGCGAGCAGCGAAGGTTCTGGCGAGACTGCGCGGATGCGCAGGCTCGCCTGAACCTTCGCTGCTCGCATAGGCGATAAGTACCGATTTCGTTTGACGGGGCCCATATAATCTATAAACGGTTGAGATTGAGACAAGGAAATTTCAGGCGAGTTTTCAGTTTATTCAATTCATCAATTCATGCGAGGCTATGCCGAACATATGACTAGAAAAAAAAAATGCACACGGACCTGAGATTTCCTTATCGAGTCCGTCGTTGATTATTTTTCTCCCCCAGGTACTTTAAAGCATGTGTTTGGGTAGATAAAAATCTTTTAAAGACGCATAGGACACCAGAATGCTCAAGAATACAGAAAAGCAATTTGCAAAATGAACGTTTCACACTAATGTAAGAGCAAAGAAGCTACAACCGTTATTGTTCGTACCTCCTAACAGTAGTTCTGTTCTGCTGTACTGTTTATATCTATTACCAATTAGGATTCAATCATCATGCATTTACACGTGGGTATAAATTTCAACTTAGCCCCCGCCCATAGGGGCTTGAAGAAATATATGGGCTGCATGATGCTCCCACGCAGAGCTGAATCCGGCCCGAACACTAGTACTGGTAAACAGCTAAGAGGATCTAAGCCTGTCCAGGAACCGCGGTGCGAGGTGGACCGTCCATGCTAATAAACCCAATTGGTTTCATTGGGCGACAGGGCTTGAGATGTCATTTCATCTCAATGTCGGGTAAAAGTCCCACAAAATTGGAAGCAACGTCTCCAAAATGACCTTTACAGTGTTGACGGGGCCGATAAACCTCAAATCAAACAAACAACAATAAATTTCAACTTATAACCAGGTGTTGATTTCTGAAACTACATTGTTTATGCATGCACTCGACAACAGTTTGTTTACACCGAATGGCAATTTTCATTATAGTCCTTAAAAACGCAGTGACTGCACTTTTAATTTTGGACAAGTCCGTGTTTTAGGTAAGTCGCCAAGAGGACAGTTACTTTCCCACAAAATGACCAAAAGGCTATCCAAATAAAAATAATTTAAGCGACACAAACAACCAAAGACAAACCATAATAAAAATAACCGCAACAGAAGAACCGCCTTGGAACGGTCAGCGGACACGAATTCCACTGGGGGGCTTAAATGGATTTTATGTGGCCACAATCCTCGCCCTTACTTCCGTCGCGATTAAGACAAATAATGTGTTCAGTCCGTATTAAGGCCTCCTATCTCATCAGTGCCAAATCTCCGTAAACCCAAACATCAAACAACCACAGAGATGAAACAACGGTGAGGACTCGACAGCAAGAAACAACAGAAATGCTGGAGCAAGCGAAAACCAATAGTTAGACTCCGATGGGCCCGACCAGAGACAGAGCATCATGTACCAACCAACGCCTTTACATTAGAATCGTTAAAGAATCTGAGGCCTGACCCACCGGTGTGCAATTAAAGAGGGAAGCAAAGTTGTCAACCGTGATTGAGTTAACTACCATGCATGCAGTCTGTCGTATAACATTTATGTTGTACCCAATCTTTTTATATCGAAGAATGATTTTACGAAATTGGGTGCTGAAGTAATTGCAGTTATCAATTTTTCTAAATTTATATACTAAGTCACCATAAAATTCGGGTTCCGATAGACCTTGTTGCATAAGAGATTTAAGTCCAGTATTGAATTTTGAAATTAATCCTGAATGACGTCTATAAAATTTTAAAAAGGCTTTGCGTAGTTTATGGTACAGATAAGAGGAATCGATACAATTAACTTACTCAACCCATCAAATACACCAAAGGGAAAGAAAGACAAACATTAAGCGACCAGACCATAATGGAAACCTAAACAAAGGAAGGCCATAAGGACAGTCGATTTCCCACAAAATGGCCATATGGCCATCCAAAATAAAAAGACACAAGTGATACACACAGTAAGTAACAAACAACAACATAAATAAACCGCCACAGAAGAACCGCCTTGGAACGGTCAGTGGAAAGATTTCCACTGGGGGGCTTAAATCGATTTTACGTGGCCACAATCCTCGCCCTTACTTCTGTCGCGATTTAGACAAATCATTTGTTCAGTCCGCATGAAGGCCCCCTACTTCACCAGTGCAACATCTCCTTGAACACAAATAATCAAAGAACCACAGAGGTGAGACAACGGTGAGTACTCGACAGCAAGAAACCACTGAAATGCTGGAGCAAAAGAAAACCAACAGTTAGACTCCGATAGGCCCAACCAGAGACAGAGCATCAGGCACCAACCAACATTACCAAGAATTAGATCTCTCTAATTCTCAATAAGCCTTTACGTTGGAACCGTCATAGAATCTGAGGCCTGACTCACCCGCATGCAATTTAAGAGGGAAGCAAAGTTGCCAACCGTGATTGGGTTAACTACCATGCATGCAGTCTGTCGTATAACATCCATGTTGTACCCAATCTTTTTATATCGAAGAATGATTTTACGAAATTGGGTGCTGAAGTCATTGCGGTTATATATTGTTCTGAATTTATATACTAAGTCACCATAAAATTCGGGTTCCGATAGACCTTGTTGCAGAAGAGATTTAAGTCCAATATTGAATTTTGAAATTAAATCAGAATGGCGTCTATAAAATTTTGAAAAGGCTTTGCGTAGTTTATGGTACCGATAACCCTGATTAAGGAGTTTAGCCGTTAATAATTTATTACGAGTGTTGAAGTCAGTTACATGACTACACACTCTAGCAAATCGAATTAATTGCGAAATATAAACGCCATAGGATGGCGCACGAGGAACATCACCATCCAAAAAAGGAAAATTTACAATCTCAAAATCAAAGTCATCGCGTTTATCGTAAATTTTGCACGAAACAAACCCATCTACAATAGATAGATGTAAATTCAAAAACGGGGCCTCGGTATCAGAAGAATTTGCTTTATTTATTTGAAGTTCTGGGGGGTAAATCTGACTGATCAAACCATCGAAATAGGTATTATTAATAAATCATCTAAATATCTAGAAGTAGAGCTAAAAGCTTCAATAATTTCAGATTGGTTATCAATGGAAAGCGACAACATGAAGTCTCTTTCATAACAATACAAGAACAGATCAGCCACAAGAGGTGAGCAATTCGTACCCATCGGAATACCCACAGTTTGTCTAAATAACTTAGTACCAAATCTAATATAAATATTGTCAAGTAGAAAGGTGAGGGCATCACACACTTTCTGACATGACCAAAGTGTATAATTCTTATGCTCTTTAGAAGTGAAAAATGCATTTCTGACATTACATGCAAGATAGAGAGAATCTTCTCTGTGAAAAGCCCATACAATTAAATCATTAAGCTTTTCTTTTATAAGATTATGAGGAAGTGTAGTGTAAAGAGTGGAAAAATCGTAAGTAGACAGATTTGAAGCACGAAAATGTCTGGATTTCAATTTATTTAAAACCTCATTCGAATTTTTTTATAGACCAAAACAGATTTCTTCCTGATCTTTCAAAGACTTTATCACAGTATTTAATAACATGCGTTTTAATAGCAGTAAGACAGGAAGTTAATAATTTAGAAAGTTCAGTGGTAGGCTGTGGGCCGTGATGTTCTGGGGGATTAGATCTTAAGGGGTTTTACCATTTCTGGGCATGGCAGGCATATTTGTCATGTGACGTAAACCATTAGAATAAACTTTCATTCTGCTATTTCCAGGAAGTTGCGAAACTGACATTGGCTCTGCAGTTTTAGAGAAAATACACATATGAAGAGATGGCAAATCCCCCAACCAAATGCCAATATGGCCTTCAGAAAATTGTGCACAAATAGAAAGTGCACCAGAATTGACATATACCAGTAAGCCACAGTATAATTGTTGGTTGGTGCCTGATGCTCTGTCTCTAGTCGGGTCCATCGGAGTCCAACTGTTGGTTTTCTTTTGCTCAAGCATTTCAGTGGGTTTTTGCTGTCGAGTCTTCACCGTTGTTTCATCTGTATGGTTGTTATGCCCCCAACTTCGGAGAAGTTGATTGAACATATTGGTTCTGTCCTGTCCGTCAGTCCGTGCGTCCGTCTGTCCGTTACGCTTTATACATATGTGGAACAGAAGAATGGTTTATGCTAGGATCTTGAAATGTTAAATATGGAATGGGCATGAAAATTAAGCGAACCCGTATTTTTTTTTCTTTTCCGTCGGACTTGTCTTTGCATAGTTATGCCCCTTTTCGGACTAATGCATTGTGGCTTTAGGGAAACATTGTGAACAAAAAATCTGGAAAACCGCTTGAGCTAGGCTTGTGATATTTAGTATACAGTTTGGGTCTATGATGTAGATGTCCTGATTAACTTTTGACGAAATGCCGAAAATATTTAACGGAGTTACACCCCTTTTCGGACTTATGCATTGTGGCTATTTGGAAGCCTTGTGCACAAAATATATAGAGAACCGCTTAAGATAGGCTTATGGTATTTAGTATACAGACTGGGTCTAAGGTGCAGATGAAATGATTAACTTTTGACGAAATTCGGATTAACAGAGTTATGCCCCTTTTGGACTTATGCATTGTGGCTATGGGGAAACTTTGTGAACAAAATATCTGGAGAACTGCTTGAGCTAGGTTCATGACATTTGGTATGCAGTTTAAGTCTCAGGTGTAGATGGCCTGATTAACTTCTGACAAAATTCCGAAAATATATAATAGTGTTACGCCCCTTTTCGGACTTATGCATTTGCCATAGGGAAACCTTGTGAATTAAATATCTGGAGAACTGTTTAAGCTAGGCTCATGGTGGTCATACTGTTATATCGGAAGGGGAGATAACTCAAATACCATAGCACCCTCAGTTGTGTTTCTTAGGCATGACACGCCGTCTCAACCTTTCATACTAATGTGCAAAGAACCACCAATATATCTCAGAGGGTATTGAAGTTGTGGCCATCGCAATGTTATAATGTCAGAGGCGATAATGCAAACACTAGGGCACCCAGAGTCGTTGTTCTTGCACCTGACATGCCTACTTAACCTCATGTACAACTGTACCAACTACCATCAATATATCTCGAAGTGTGTTGGAGATATGGCCATCACTAAGTAGTGTTTATATTTTATTGGAAGGGGAGATAATTCAAACACCATGGCACCAAAATGTGTGGTTCTTGCGAATGACACGCCGCTTCAGCCTTGTATACAATTGTGCCAGGAACCATTAATATATCTCGAAGGCTATTGGAGTTATGGCAATCTCTAGGAAGCCATTCTATTTTATTGGAAGAGGGTGCAACTAAAAAAAAACAGGGCAGCCGGAGTAATGGTTCTTGCGCATGCCACGCAGTTTCAGACTTGCACCAGGTACTATCAATATGTCTCAAAGTACGAGCATTAAAGTTATGGCCATGACAATGTAATAATTCTATTTTAGAGGAAGAGGAGTAACTGAAATAAACTATCGCACAAATTTGTGGTTCTTGTGCATGACGCGCCGTCTCATCCTTTTCGAAAAATATATTTTTTACCATTTTCCCATTCAAAACAGGAGTGAAGGCAATGTTCAGGAATCGATACATTTAACCCACACCTCCCATCAGAGACACCAAACGACATCAAATAACTAGACTCTAATGGAAACATCAAAAGCGGAAAACCAAAAGGACATTTACTTTCTCACAAAATGGCCGATTGGCTATATATAAGCGATACACTCACTCAAAGACAAACCATAACAAATATAAACCGCGTCAGAAGAAACGCCTACGTATGGCAAGCCAACTGCACAATAAATCTTCAAACTATGGTTTGAACTTGAAGCCCCGGTCTGTAGTTTTCTGACTTGGATTTAATCTATTGATTGAAGGTGTTGGAAAATAAATTACAAGAGGACCCAATGACCCTATATCGGTCACCTGTGTACCAAAAACATCATTAGTGTTGGAGACCACTTGACATTGCTACATACTGAATATCTAAGCTCTGAGCCTTATGGTTTCGGAGAAGAAGATTTGTGATTTTTTTTTCAGTATATGTCTATAGGAGCTAATTAGCCCTGGGGCATGGCCAATTCTGACACAAAGGTTATGGTTGGCAGGATTTATGTAGGCTACCATTTTATTTTGCTTTGTACTAAATATCTAAGGTCTGTATGTCATGGTTTCAGAGAACAAGATTCCTAAAGCTTTTTGTTTACATTATAAGTTTATTGGATTTAAGGGGCCAAAGGATTTGGCCAATTTGGACTCCAGGGGCATGATTAGCAAAATTCATGTAGGCAACCACTCGACATTACTTCATGCTAAATACTTGAGCTCTGTGCCTTATTGTTTCAGAGAAGAAAATTTTTGAAGTTTTTTTTACATTTTAAGTTTTTGCTTTCCATTTTAAGTATATCATGGTAGCTAATGGACCCATGGGTGTGACCAATTTTGGCCCAAGGGGCATGGCTGGCAGGATTTCTTAAGAAGACCATTTCATGTTGCTACATACTAAATTTCTAAGCTCTGGGAGGTATGGGCTCAAGAGAAGAGTTTTTTTCTTTCCATTATAAGTCTTTGGGAGCTGATGGGCCCATTGGCATGGCAAATTTTGGCCGCAGGGGCATGGTTACCATGATTTATGTAGGTGACAACATAACTTTGCTACATGCTATATATTTAAGCTCTGGGCCCTTTGGTTTCAGAGAAGGAGATTTTTTAAGTTGTTTCCAAATTATTGTAAGTCTATGGGAGCTAAAGAGCCCTAGGGTGTGGCCATTTTGGATCCCAGGGGCATAAATGGCGGGATTAATGTAGGTAGCCACTTGACGTTGATTCATACTAAATATCTAAGCGCTGGGCTTTATGGTTTCAGAGAAGAAGTTTTTAAAGTTTTTTTTCCACAATAAGTCAATGGGAGCTGTTGAGTTTGGGCGTGGCCAATTTTGACCCCTGGGGGCAGGGTTGGCATGATTTATGTAGGTGACTATTTTGCGTTGCTAGATACTAATTATCTAAGCTCTATGCTTCATAGTGTCAGCGAAGAAGATTTTTGAAGCTTTTTTTTTCATTATGAGTCTATGGGAAAAGGGCCCTGTGGCGTAGCCATTTGGACCCCAGGGGCATGATTTCCAGGATTTATGTAGGTGACCACTTGCCGTTGCTACACGCTAAATATCTAAGGTTTGAGTCCTGTGGTTTCAGAGAAGAAGATTTTTAAGCTTTTTTCCTTGATGAGTCTATGTGAGCTAAGGGGCCCTGAGATGTGGCCCATTTGGAGCTCAGGGACATGATTTGCAGGATTTATGTAGGTGACCACTTGCCGATGCTACCTGCTAAATATCTAAGCTCTGGGCCCTGTTGTTTTAGAGAAGAAGATTTTTGGAGCTTTTGTCCTTTATAAGTCTATGGGCGCTACCAAACTCTGGGGCGTGGCCCATTTTGACCCCAGGGACATGATTAGCAGGATTTATGTAGGTGACCACTTACTGTTGCTACATGCTAAATATCGAAGCTCTAGGCCATGTTGTTTCAGAGAAGAAGATTTTTGAAGTTTTTGTTTTCCATTATGAGTCTATGGGAGCTAAGGGCCCCCGGGGCGTGACCCCTTTGGGCCCCAGGGCATGATTGGCTGGATTTATGTAGGCCACCACTTGCCGTTGCTACATGCTAAATATCAAACCTATGGGCCCTGTGGTTCCAGAGAAGAAGGGTTTTTGAAGCTTTTTTCCATTATGAGTCTTTGGGAACTAAAGGGCCCCGGACGTGGCCCATTTGGAGCCAAGGGACATGATTTGCAGGATTTATATTGACGACCTTCTTGCCGTTGCTACATGCTAGATATCTAAGCTCTGGGCCCTGTGGTTTCAGAGAAGAAGATTTTTGAAGCTTTTTTGTTCCATTATGAGTCTATGGGAGCTAAGGGGCGCCGGAGCGTGGCCAAGTTGGACACCAGGGGCATGATTGGCAGGATTTATGTAGGTAACCACTTGCTGTTGCTTCATGCTAAATATCTAAGCTCTGAGCCATGTGGTTTCAGAGAAGAAGATTTTGGAGTTTTTTTTTTCCATTATGAGTCTATAAGGGGCACCGGGGCGTGGCTCATTTGGATCCCAGGGGCATGATTAATGTAGGTGACCACTTGCCGATGCTACATGCTAAATATCTATGCTCTGGACCCTATGGTTTCAGAGAAGAAGATTTTTGAAGCTTTTTCCATTATGAGTCTATGGGTGCTAAGGGGCGCCGGAGGGTGGCCAAGTTGGACCCAAGGGGCATGATTGGCAGGATTTATGTAGGTGACCACTTACCGTTGCTACATGCTAAATATCTAAGCTCTTGGCCATGTGGTTTCAGAGAAGAAGATTTTTGAAGCTTCTTTTCAATTATGAGTCTATAGGGGCACCGGGGCGTGGCCCATTTGAATCCCAGGGGCATGATTGGCAGGAGTAATGTAGGTGACCACTTGCCGATGCTACATGATAAATATCTAAGCTCTGGGCCCTATGGTTTCAGAGAAGAAGATTTTTGAAGCTTTTTTCCATTATGAGTCTATGGGATACAAGGGGCCCCGGGGCCAAGTTGGACACCAGGGGCATGATTGGTAGGATTTATGTAGGTGACCACTTGCCGTTGCTACATGCTAAATATCTAAGCTCTGGGCCCTGTGGTTTGAGAGAAGAAGATTTTTGAAGCTTTTTCCATTATGAGTCTATGGGTGCTAAGGGGCGCCGGAGGGTGGCCAAGTTGGACCCAAGGGGCATGATTGGCAGGATTTATGTAGGTGACCACTTACCGTTGCTACATGCTAAATATCTAAGCTCTTGGCCATGTGGTTTCAGAGAAGAAGATTTTTGAAGCTTCTTTTCAATTATGAGTCTATAGGGGCACCGGGGCGTGGCCAATTTGAATCCCAGGGGCATGATTGGCAGGAGTAATGTAGGTGACCACTTGCCGATGCTACATGATAAATATCTAAGCTCTGGGCCCTATGGTTTCAGAGAAGAAGATTTTTGAAGCTTTTTTCCATTATGAGTCTATGGGATACAAGGGGCCCCGGGGCGTGGCCCATTTGGAACCAAGGGGTATGATTGGTAGGATTTATGTAGGTGACCACTAGCCGTTGCTACATGCTAAATACCTAAGCTCTGGGCCCCGTGGTTTAAGAGAAGAAGATTTTTAAAGCTTTTTTTTTCCTTTTTAAGTCTATGGGAGCTAAGGGGCGCCGGGCTGTGGTCAATTGGGACCCCAGGGGTATGATTGGCAGGATGTATGTAGGTGACCACGTGACCACCTGACATTGTTACAAGGTACATATCTAAGCTTTGGGCCCTATGGTTTCAGAGAAGAAGACTTTTTCCCATTGTAAGTCTATGGGAGCTATGGGAGCTATGCCATGGCAACCAGAATTTCAATCTGATCAGCCCAAAAACCTTATGCAGCCTTTCCTCCTACCTGATGATGCTTCTCATGAAATTTTATTAAGACTGGCCATGAGGTATTAGAGATTTACTTATTTGAAATTGTTTACGGACGGACGCACGCACGACGGACGACGGACAAAATGTGATCACAAAAGCCCATCTTGTGACTACATGACAGGTGAGCTAAAAACACCAGTCTTAAAGATGAAACTGAGGTTTGAACAATTATTGTGCACTTTTTCTTTCAAACGAAGACTTCAAACTGGGTTTCAAGTTCTAGGTATGGTTAAGACCCATTGCATGCGGGAAACCCGTAAAGGGGTACCTTGGCAAACAGTTCAGGTGCAGATCGGATCAGGGCATGCACTATTTGCTAACAGAATGTTTCTTCAAAAATAGAATAAAAACGAAAAATAAAATAGACCTTACACCCCTTATATGACAAATGGACTTTCCCAACATATAGAAATGGAAGAGTCCACTAGTATACAATGGGTTAAAAATTAATTTTCCAATTGGCTTACCATACCTAAAGGACTAAATTTTACGTTGGTATTAAATTGGTCAAGGTCAATTTGTGTCACTATTTCAACAAAACATGTAGTCCTCGGTCACCTAATTCTACATACAAAGTTTCGAGAAATTTGGCACCGCACTTCCGGAGAAAAAGAATATATGTTTACCATATTTGGGCATGGGAGCCTTCTTTGTCATGTGACATTGACTATTCAATCATGATTTCATTCCCCGAACTGACAGAGGTTGGCATATGAAATTAAACTGATGTTGGACCACCTGTTGGCCAAGGTCTTTGAATGGCCTTTACCTTTGCAATTCTGAAGCATCAGCTTTTCCCTACCCTCATGTCATAGACCGCGCAGCTTTTTTAACAATTCATTGCTCTACCTTTTCCCAGTTGAAAAGCCTATGGTAACCACATCTGAACATGACGTAAAATAAATTAAAATCACTTGAACAAACATGGCAGTACTCAAGTTACCGTGCGCTGCATACAAAGGTTCAAGGCAATCAGCAAAGTGGTTCTGGAGATGTTTTAAGGTTTTTACCATATTTGGGCATAGTGGCCATCTTAGTCATGTCACCAGGGCTGTTTTATCAAGGTTTGTTTCCCCAATGCCAAAAGGCTGCATATACAGTCCAAATGAAATTGACCCAGTGGTTGCAACTAAATGTATTTTGAAATGTCAATGGATCCTGTAATCCAAGAAACCTTGGGCGAAGGTTGCCGAATGACCTTGACCTTTAGAATTTACAGTTCACTTTGAACCTATTCTATTGTCAAAGACCACAATTGTTTTCGAAAAATTTATTGTTTTACTTTTTACCTATTGAAAAGCCTAGGGAACCTAATTTGACCTAATTTGACCTTTTCGTAAAGTCGGTCAAGGTCAAACTATGGTCATTTATTTTTAAACTTGGTAGTGCTCAGTCACTCAGTGCCCAAAGAAACCAATAGGGTTTATTAGCATGGACGGTCCGCCTCGCACCGCGGTTCCTGGACAGGCTTAGATCCTCTAAGCGGTTTACCAGTACTAGTGTGCGGGCCAGATTCAGCTCTGCGTGGAAGCATCATGCAGCCCATATATTTCTTCAAGCCCCTATGGGCGGGAGCGGTCCCTCATTGTGAAAAGCTGCATATAAAATATAATTGTAATTAGCCCATTGATTTAATCGGAACCCGGGAAGGGACATGATTTTTATTTTTTTTTTTATAAGCTGTGCGCACAAGATAATATCTTGTGCAGGCAAGTTATTATCTTGTTCGGACAACATATTATCTTGTGCGCACAAGATATTATCTTGTTCGGACAAGGATAATATATTGTTCGCCCAACTTCCCAAGATCTATGAACGGCCCCAGCCCATAGGGGCTTGAAGACATATATGGGCTGCATGATGCTTCCAGGCAGAGCTGAATCCGGCCCGCACACTAGTACTGGTAAACCGCTTAGAGGATCTAAGCCTGTACAGGAACCGCGGTGCGAGGTGGACCGTCCATGCTTCATCTCAGCGTCGGGTAAAAGTCCCACAAAATTGGAAGCAACGTCTCCAAAAGGATTTTTACAGTGTTGATGGGGACTTAAAACCTCAAATCAAATAAACAAACAAAACCAAGATCTATGTTGTGCAAACAAGATAATATGTTGTGCAAACAAGATAATATCTTGTGAGCACTAGATATTAAGTTGCGCGAACAAGATATTATCTAGCGCGCACAAGATTATATGTTGTCCGCACAAGATAAATTATGTTATGCACACAAGATAATATCTTGTGCGCGCAACATATTGTCTTGTGCGCACAAAATAATATCTTGTTCACACAACTTAAAATCTCGTTCGCAGAACATATTAAAACAAGAGGGCCATCATGGCCCTGGATCGCTCACCTGATCCACACTGAAGCAATGAAATGGTAGGTAATATAGTAAGGTGCCTTGTCAGAAGGAAATACATGCCAAATATGAAGGCTCTATCTCAAATGGGTCCAAAGTTATGATTAAGTAGGTCACAGATCAAGGTCAAGGCCACAAGTCAAATTTTTTGCATGTGTGGGAAGACCTTTTCAGAAAGGAACATACATGCAAAATATGAAGGCTCTACCTTAAATGGTTCAAAACTATGACAAAAACGATCAAAGGTCAAGGTCACAGGTCAAAAATTTTGCATGGTTGGGAAGCGCTTGTCACAAGGACCCTACATGCCAAATATGAAGGCTCTACCTTAAATTGTTCAAAAGTTATGAGAAAGAAGGTCAAAGGTCAATGTCACAGGTCAAATTTTAGTGTGGGTGAAAGTCGTTGCCACAAGGAACATACATGTCAAATATGAAGGCTCTACCTCAAATGGGGCAAAAGTTATGATAAAGTAGCTCACATGTCAAGGTCAAGGTCACAAGTCATTTTTGTATGGCACAAGGAAACTAAATGCCAAATATGAAGGGTCTATCTCAAATCCTTCAAAAATTATGTTAAAGTAGGTCAAAGGTCAATGTCATAAGACAAAATTTTTTATATGGGTGGGAAGACCTTTTCACAAGGAACATACCTGCCAAATATGAAAGCACTATCTCAAATGGTTCAAAAGTTATGATAAAGTAGGTCAAATGTCAAGGTAAAGGTCACATTTTATATATGAATAGGAAAGTAGAAGTAAAACAAAGATCAGGAATCGATACAATTAACTTACTCCACCCATCAAAGACACCAAAGGGAAAGAAACACAAACATTCAGCGACCAGACCATAATGGAAACCTAAACAAAGGAAGGCCATAAGGACAGTCACTTTCCCACAAAATGGCCATATGGCCATCCAAAATAAAAAGACAAGTGATACACACAGTAAGTAACAAACAACATTAATAAACCGCCACAGAAGAACCGCCTTGGAACGGTCAGTGAAATGATTTCCACTGGGGGGGGGGGGGGGGGGGGGGGGGGGGGCTTAAATCGATTTTACGTGGCCACAATCCTCGCTCTTACTTCCGTCGCGATTTAGACAAATAATTTGTTAAGTCCGCATGAAGGCCTCCTAACTCATCAGTGCAACATCTCCGTGAACACTAAAAATCAAAGAACCACAGAGGTGAGACAACGGTGAGGACTCGACAGCAAGAAACCACTGAAATGCTGGAGCAAAAGAAAACCAACAGTTAGACTCCGATGGGCCCAACCAGAGACAGAGCATCAGGCACCAACCAACATTACCTTGAATTAGATCTCTCTAATTCTCAATAAGCCTTTCCTCAATAAGGAAACCATTGTCGCAAGGAACCTACATGCCAAATATGAAGGCTGTATCTTAAATGCTTAAAAAGTTATGACAAAGTAGGTCAAAGGTCAAGGCGAGGGGTCAAAATTTGGAATTGTTGGGAAAAGATTGTCACAAGGAACATCCATGCCAAATATGAATTCTCTATCTCATATGGTTCATAAGTTATGATAAAGTAGGTCACAGGTCGAGGTCACAGGTTAAATATTTTTATATGAGTGGGAAACCCTTGTCACAAGGAATCTACATGCCAAATCTGAAGGCTCTATCTCAAACGGTTATGATAAAATAACCTACTGATCTACTTTTTGATTTGACATGACCCATATTCGAACTTAACTGAGATATTGTCTAGATGATCATTCTAAGCAAAATTTATAATGATTGGACTAACACTATGGCCTCTTGGAGGGTTCCCAACGTTTTTGTTTTATTTGACCTGCCGACCTACTTTTTAAACCGACATGACGCATACTCAAACTCGACCCAGATATTGTCAAAATGATTATTCTGAGCAAGTTTGATGATGATCGGACCAAAACTGGGGCCTCTAGTGTGTTGATAAAGTTTTTCTATGATTTGACCTACTGACCTACTTTTTGACCCCGAATGACAAAAATTCTAACTTTAACGAGATATTGTCAGGATGATTATTCTGAGCAAGATTGAGAACGATTGGACCTAAACTGGGGCCTCTAGAGTGTTAACAAGGTTTTTCTATGATTTGACGTACATTACCAAGATTCGAAATCAACCGAGATATTGTCAAATGATCATTTTGAGCAAGTTTGATCAAGAACAGACCAAAAACTGTGGCCTCTAGAGTGTTCACGTTTTCCTTTGATTTGATCTACTGACCTACTTTTTGACCCGACATGACCGGTATTCGAACTTGCCTTAGATATTGTCAAGATGATCATTCTGAGCAAGTTTGATGATGATCGGACCAAAACTGTGGTCTCTAGTGTGTTCACAAGATTTTTCTATGATTTGAACTACTGACCTACATTCTAATCCGATATAACCCATATTCGAACGTTTCCTAGATATTGTCAAGATGATCATTCTGAGCAAGTTTGATGGAAAATTAAACTAAACCGGCAGTCTCTAGAGTGTAAACAATGTTTATCTACGATTTGACCTGCTTTTTGACCCCACATGACCCATATTCAAACTTGACCTAGATATTGTAGAGATGACCATTCTGAGCAAGTTTGATGATGATTTGACCAAAACTGTAGCCTCTAGAGTGTTAATAATGTTTTTCTATGATTTGGCCTGCTGACCTATTTTTTGATCTGACATGACACATATTCGGACTTGACCGAGATACTGTCAGGATGATCATTTTGAGCAAGTTTGAGGATGATTGGACCAAAACTGTGGCCTCTAGAGTGTTAACAAGATTTTTCTATGATTTG
This sequence comes from Lucinisca nassula, assembly GCA_963580285.1. NCBI lineage: Eukaryota > Metazoa > Mollusca > Bivalvia > Lucinida > Lucinidae > Lucinisca > Lucinisca nassula. The sequence continues at coordinate 98,485,812 of OY757026.1, forward strand.
ATCTATTGACCTATTTTTGGGCGATATGACCCATAATCGAACTTGACCGAGAAATTGTCAGGATGATCATTCTGAGCAAGTTTCAGGATGATTGGACCAAAACTGTGGCCTCTAGAGTGCTAACAAGGTTTTTCTGTGGTTTGACCTACTGACCTATTTTTGACCCGAAATGACCCATATTCAAACTTGACCGAGATATTGTCAGGATGAACATTCTGACCAAGTTTAGGAAGATTGGACCAAAATTGTGGCGTCTAGAATGTTAACAAGGTTTTTCCAGATTTGACCTACGGACCTACATTTTGGTCCAACATGACCCATATTCGAACCTGACCGAGATATTGACAGGATGATCATTGTAGGCAAGTTTGAGGATGACTGGACCAAAACTGTGGCCTCAAGAGTGCTAACAAGTGTTTTCTGTGGTTTGGCCTACTGACGTGAACCATATTCGAACTTGACCGAGATATTATCAAGATGATCATCCTGAGCAAGTTTGAGGATGATTGGACCAAAATTGTGGCCTCTAGAGTGTTAACAAGGTTATCCTTTGATTTAACCAGGTGACCTACTTTTTGATCCGACATGACCCATATTCGAACTTGACCGACATATTGTCATGATCATTCTGACCAAGTTTGATGATGATTGGATCAAAACTGTGGCCTCTAGGGAGTTTACGAGAAAAGTTTACGGACGTACGACGAACGACGACGCCGGCATCTCACAGTCACAAAAGCTCACCATGAGCAAAAAATCATGTCCCTTCCCGGGTTCCGTAGATTTCAAAGAGAATGTATTTTTAAATGTCAATGTACCTGCAATCCAAGCGACCTTGGGCAAAGTTCACCAAATGTCCTTTTGTAGTCATAGACATTCATTTTGTACGTGTTGTCATGAAACAGACCACAATATTCTCAAGAATATGTCAAGATCAACCTAGGGTAATCTTTTTTGCAAACCTGGGGCTAATACCAAGTTTCAGAATAATCGGCTAAATGGTTCTGGAGAAGGTTTTTTTTTTTTGTGGGGTACCAAATTTGGGCATGGCGGCCATCTTGGTAATGCAATATGGACCATTCGAATTAATTTTCCTCCCCCTATTACATAAAAATTCATATGAAATTAACCCATTGTTTTCAGAGAAAATGTATTTTAAAAAAGTGAATGGACCTGGAATCCAAGCGACCTTGGACAAAGGTTATAGAATTAGCATTCATAGACATCCATTTTGTACCTATTTTCATGTCAAAGATCACAAGTTACAAGACAATCGGCCCTGTGGTTCTGGAGAAGAAGATTTTATAAAGTTTGTACTTTATTTGGGCGTGGCAGCCATCTTGGCCATGTGACCTGGACCATTTGGACAAAATGTCTTTCCATCACATTTCTAAGGCTATATATAGCTCATCGAATGACCTTGACATTTAGCATTCAAAGACATCTATTTTATACCAATTTTCAAGTCAAGGATCACAATTTTTATCGAAAAAAGCATTGTCTTTCCCATTGAAATCCCTCGGGAACCCAATGTGACCTTAGCTGTCAACCTAGAGTCATTACATTACGATAACACACCGGTGCGACATAGTGAATTTATTCCCGTTTTTCAAAATAGTTACTTTTCTGTTGAAAATCCGTGATATTTTTATTATTTATACTGCAAACATAGATTGTGTATGCTCTTATGAAAATCCGTGATATATTTTTTTTATTTATACTGCAAACATAGGCGTTTCTAACGAGCATCCACAACCTATGTCTTGGAACAGAAATTGAAAAAAATGAATACCCCCGTAAACCCCAGTTTTCTCAATATAAAGTGAGGTTTAGGGGTGTTCATTTCAAGGGTTTGTTCACGTGATGTGCAAACCCAAAACTGAAAAGGGCCAAAACTGTTTTATGCTAAACAAGTAGCGTAGCAATGTCTAACGTTGTGGAAACTGATACCAACTGCGCAGCGTCAATTGAAACGTCAAAACTACTTACGCTGGTTTTGTTTGTTTGACTTATTTTGGGTTCAACGTCCCGTCAACACTGTATAAGTTATTTTGGAGACGTTGCTTCCAATTTTGTGGGACTTTTACTCGACATTGAGATGATATGATAGCTCAAGCCCTGTCGCCCAATGAAACAATAGGGTTTATAAGCATGGACGGACCGACTCCCACCGGTTGGCATAGGCAGACTTAAATCCTGTAAGCGGCTTACCAGTGCTCGTTTGCGGGTCGGTTTCAGCTTTGCGTGGAAGCATCATGCAGCCCATCTATTTCTTCAAGCCCCGAGGGGCGGGGGCCTACTTATCCTGGTAAGATGTGAAGCAATGTATGTCAAATTTATATTTATGTTACTAAAATATATTTAAAAAAAAAATATTACCAGAAGTGACAAATAACCCGAACAAGAACCAAAATGTACTGGCAATAAATCTTTTAAAATCATATAAATATACGAGGTTTGTTCAATATTAACTAACCTAAAACAGTTACTGACTGATCCGTGGCAAGTGCACGCTTTTTATATATATATAATACAAAAATGTCTTATATTTAACGTTACTACAGCTGGTGTCTGGGAATGTGTGGCGGTCGTAAAAAGTCTCCCTGCCCTACATCATAGTGTAGTTACTCGTATATTTCCGTGTCCTTTTGGATCATTGATTCTATTGTCGAATTTTGAAAATACTGGAGGGTCACTGATGAGGCCTAATTGGCCGAAACTAGCTAGTCTGGCCCAGAAAACATGTACATATCATTTTTTTTCAGTTCTATGGTATTTTCTTTGCTTCCAAAGGATAACCCTTTTATAGAACATATTTATACATGGTTACACAAAATTTTATCGGTCAGTCTAGTACATTTGTATTGGTAATTTGTTCGAGGTAAAATAAGGCTAGGGCCAGTGTTGCCGGAAATAACAAAAGGTGTGCTGCTGCAACATGACAATGCTAGCGTCATAACTTGCAATGTTTCGGTGGACGCAGTGATGTGGAACGGTTTCCAACCCTGGCCCTATACACCATATTCGCCTGATTTGACACCCAGTGATTACGAACTTGACGTGCGTGGACGTCACTTCTGGTCAGATGAATAGCTTAATACAGCGGTTGGAAGATGGATTGACTCTAAAGACCCTGAATTCTACACAAATGGACTGGAAACTTAGCATTTTAAAACTAGTGAATAAACGCATTTCTTTCTATTCTCAAAATACTAACTTATTATCTCCTAAGCCCAAGACGTCTTTACGTCATCTTAAACTAGGTATTCAAGAATTTCATAAGAAGTTTGTTTTGGCCCCTGCAGACAAGGCCGCTAACAACGTCGTCGTTGTGTGACGGCTCCACTATGTTAACACGCTTAAGCAGGACCTTGGTGGTACTGAGGCCTATGAACATCAGCCTGAAGCGAGAGCTATAGTAGATAAACATGTTTGTCATTCAGCCACCAAGTTTGTTGTGTGTGTTACCGAAGGCCAAGACAAGCTTTCTACGCTATACTGGTTACCAAAACTTCATAAAAGACTTTACAAAGCACGGTTTATTGCAAATTCTAGCTCTTGCACTACCACTGAACTTTCTAAATTATTAACTTCCTGTCTGACTGCTTTTAAAACGCATGTGATTAAATATTGTGATAAAGTCTTTGAAAGATCAGGAAGAAATCTGTTTTGGTCTATAAAAATTTCGAATGAGGTTTTAAACAAATTGAAATCCAGACATTTTCGTGCTTCAAGTCTGTCTACTTGCGATTTTTCCACTCTTTACACTACACTTCCTCATAATCTTATAAAAGAAAAGCTTAATTATCTAATTGAATGGGCTTTTCAAAGAGAAGATTCTCTCTATCTTGCATGTAATGTCAGAAATGCATTTTTCACTTCTAAAGAGCATAAGAATTATACACTTTGGTCATGTCAGAAAGTGTGTGATGCCCTCACCTTTCTACTTGACAATATTTATATAAGATTCGGTACTAAGTTATTTATACAAATTGTGGGTATTCCGATGGGTACGAATTGCGCACCTCTTGTGGCTGATCTGTTCTTGTATTGTTATGAAAGAGACTACTTGGTGTCTTTGATGGGTGGAGTAAGTTAATTGTGTCGATTCCTGATCTTTGTTTTACTTCTACTTTTCATGTTGTCGCTTTCCATTGATAACCAATCTGAAATTATTGAAGCTTTTAGCTCCAGTTCTAGATATTTAGATGATTTATTAAATATTGATAATACCTGTTTCGATGGTTTGATCAGTCAGATTTACCCCCCAGAACTTCAGTTAAATAAAGCAAATTCTTCTGATACCGAGGCCCCGTTTTTGGATTTACATCTATCTATTGTAGATGGGTTTGTTTCGTGCAAAATTTATGATAAACGCGATGACTTTGATTTTTAGATTGTAAATTTTCCTTTTTTGGATGGTGGTGTTCCTCGTGCGCCATCCTATGGCGTTTATATTTCGCAATTAATTCGATTTGCTAGAGTGTGTAGTCATGTTACTGACTTCAACACTCGTAATAAGTTATTAACGGCTAAACTCCTTAATCAGGGTTATCGGTACCATAAACTACGCAAAGCCTTTTCAAAAGTTTATAGCCGCCATTCTGATTTAATTTCAAAATTCAATATTGGACTTTAATCTCTTCTGCAACAAGGTCTATCGGAACCCGAATTTTATGGTGACTTAGTATATAAATTCAGAAAAATATATAACCGCAATGACTTCAGCACCCAATTTCGTAAAATCATTCTTCGATATAAAAAGATTGGGTACAACATGGATGTTATACGACAGACTGCATGCATGGTAGTTAACCCAATCACGGTTGACAACTTTGCTTCCCTCTTTAATTGCACGCCGGTGGGTCAGGCCTCAGATTCTATGACGGCTCCAACGTAAAGGCTTATTGAGAATTAGGGAGATCTAATTCTTGGTATTGTTGGTTGGTGCCCGATGCTCTGTCTCTGGTCGGGCCCATTGGAGTCTAACTGTTGGTTTTCTTTTGCTCCAGCATTTCAATGGTTTCTTGCTGTCGAGTCCTCACCGTTGTCTCACCTCTGTGGTTCTTTGATTTTTTGTGTTCACGGAGATGTTGCACTGATGAGTTAGGCCTTCATGCGGACTGAACACATTATTTGTCTAAATCGCGACGGAAGTAAGGGCGAGGATTGTGGCCACGTAAAATCGATTTAAGCCCCCCCCAGTGGAAATCTTTCCACTGACCGTTCCAAGGCGGTTCTTCTGTGGCGGTTTATTTATGTTGTTGTTTGTTACTTACTGTGTGTATCACTTGTGTATTTTTATTTTGGATGGCCATATGGCCATTTTGTGGGAAAGTAACTGTCCTTATGGCCTTCCTTTGTTTAGGTTTCCATTATGGTCTGGTCGCTTAATGTTTGTGTTTCTTTCCCTTTGGTGTCTTTGATGGGTGGAGTAGGTTAATTGTATCGATTCCTGATTTTTGTTTTACTTCTACTTTTCAGACTTGAAAAATCGATGAAGGAAGTGCTTATTGCAACGGGGTGACTATGTGGAAAAAGAAGTCAAGCGTGACTGTAAGAAGTTAAGGCCGGATACTTATTGAATGACCATTGACATCTGGAAATAAAGCAAAGTTCAATGCTGAATGCACAGACTTTTTATCTTTTGAATTTGTTTCTGGAATAGATTACGAAAATATCATCTATCTACTTCAATAAGTTTAGAGTATCATTTTATCTATGTAATAGCAAGTGACCATTGATTGGTTGATTGATTGATAGATTGATTGATTGGTTGATTGTTTTGTTTTTTATTATCAACCCTTGTGAGTCATTATGTGTCATCTCCCAGAGAAAGAGGGGAAAGAGATAGAAAAGATAAGATAGAGGAGATAAAAGTGCGGGGCAAGCAAGCAAACAAAAAGTTTGACGCCCAAATGACGCAAGATACACGTCACCTTTGCCTCACCCAACCACCCCGACTAGTGTTAATTACCTTAAAGTCTGCAATTCCCTATTTGGTTTAAACAATATTTATTTCAATAAAGGTGTAACATGTTTAAATGACACAAATACAATTTTCATGACAGGATTTGAAAACAATTCCCTATTTATCGACGTCGGTTCTGAGAGTGTAATAACGCCATGTAATATTTTCGATAATCCACTAGTGGGTTAAATATGCAAATTAGCTAGATACGTCCCGTAACGTTACATGTACGACGTCCTTAACGACGTCGCATTTACTAATGGTGGAATATTGACATTTTTGTAAACAAAACGTGATTAAAATCCGTTTTAAATGTTATATGATAAATATTATATAGCATTCGTGCTCATGTAGTATTGAATTTATTAAACTCGTTGAGGAAAAGGGATAAAATGCTCGGCAAAGCCTCATATTTTCTCCCTTTTCATCAACTCGTTTAATATATTCAATAATACATGAACACTCATGTAAGATCCTCATAAAGTTGTGTTGTCAAGGGCATTCTTTGCACAGACTTGTTAGCGTGATTATTTTTACGATGTGTTATGTAAGCAGTCTTGCAGACATCAGACCCAGGTTATAAACCATTGTTTCATGCCCAACTCATTTGAGCATGATGTTAGTCCTGCCCATACACCAAATTAACAAGTTCACGAAATGAACACACTTCTAAACCACACTTTATATGGAGAAAACTTGGTTTATAGGGGTATATATTATTTTGCTTATTTCTGTTCCAGACATAGGTTGCTGGTACTCGTTAGAACCGCCCAATTAAGGCGGTTCTAACGAACACCAACAACCTATGAAGAGGCGGTTCTAACGAGCGACAACAACCTATGTTATGAGTTTATGTAAGAAAAAATATCACAAATTTTCGTTGGAAAAGATTGCCATTTGGGGTATGAACGAAAGCACTACGTCACAAATGTGTGTTTCTGTAATAAAAATTCAAAATGCCAACAAATGTTGGTATTTTAACATTTATGAGCAGGATAGATCACATTCTTGCACACCAGCTTAGGAAATCCATAGTTTTAGCTTGGGATAGCATATAAGAATCTTATAATGGTGTGAGGGATGGATGGAAAAATCCGTCCCGAAGGACACTGGCTGGCATTACGAGGCTTGCCGAATGATGCCTGACAGTGATCCCTAGGGACGGATTTTTCTATCCACACCTTACGCTCATATTGGATTCTTTTTCTTGCATACCTTCCATTTCTTAGCCCGGTTTTTTAATGCTGCAGTCACTTCGGTTACCCACGTCCGCCATATTGTGTTGACACTGCAGGAAAGTTTAGTGACGTCACGTCACGTGCTGTGACGTCAACCTTAACGACGGCGCATACGAGGTCGTAATCAACCAGTGCATTTATCAAACACGCGATTATATTCGATTTTGGGTCGGAACACCAGGGTCAGAACAAAAATTTCTATCCCAGGGTAAATTCACCAATAACTTTATTTCTTTTTACCATGTCCCTCCATGAATTCCGTGTACAACCGACTCGGGACAACGGATGAAGAAACTTACATTAAAGTCACGGAAAATGAACATGCCACGTACATGTCTATAAACGGTACTGACTTGCTTACATTCATTCCACTTCTAATTTATTTGAATGGATGAAGAATCTGACCTAAAACTCGCGGTACACGAACACATCATGAAAATGTATTTAATCGGTATTGTGATGGTCTATTGAGTTGGTAGCCTACACGTCGACCACTGTAAGCAATATAACATCACGTGAACAAGTCCGTGAAATGAACACCCCCCTAAACCCCACTTTATATAGAGAAAACTGGGGTTAAGGGGGTAAACATTATTTTTCTTATTTTTACTCCAAGACATAGGTTGTGGGTACTCGTTAGAACCGCCTCAACAAGGCGGTTCTAACGAGCACCCAAAACCTATGTTTGTAGTATTTATAAGAAAAATATCGCATATTTTAATCAGAAAAGTAGTCATTTTGGAGATGTGAAAAAATGCACTATGCCATACGGGCGTGTTATCGTAATGAGAGTGAAGGCTGGACCCATAGAATCGATCTAAATCCCCAGTGGTTCTCGCTTCTGACCGTTATATAGAGGATCTTACATGAGTGTTCATGTATTATTGAATTTATTAAACGAGTTGAGGAAAAGGGATAAAATGCGAGGCTTGCCGAGCATTTTATCCCTTTTCTTCAACGAGTTTAATAAATTGTTGATATAGAGGGTCTTACATGAGTGCTCATGTATTATTGAATTTATTAAACGAGCTGAGGAAAAGGGATAAAATGCGAGGCTTTGCCGAGCATTTTATCCCTTTTCCTCAACGAATTTAATAAATTCAACAATACATGAGCACGAATGCAAGATTCTATTTATCATATGACATTTAAAATGCATTTTATTCACGATTGTTTACAAAAATGTCAATATTCCGCCATTAGTAAACGCGACGGCGTTAAGAACGTCGTACATGTAACGTTACGGAACGTATCTAGCTAATTTGCATATTTAATCAACTAGTGGATTATCGAAAATAATACATGGCGTTATTTCACTCTCAGACGCGACGTCATATGATAACATTAAGTCCAAACGATGATTTTAATTTCATATTATTCATTTAACGCCAAGTGGCTAGGCTAACTTCCTGTGCTCGTGACCCGATATTCATACTTCAACGAACCGTTGAAATCACCTTTTGTTTCACAAACTCTAATCAGAAGCATTCAAAGAATCGCACAAACACAGTCACGTGAGTTTAAGTGGCTATTATTGTTCAGAAATTAGCTAAGGCATGCAAAAACTACAATAAGGCCCTGCACATACAAGAATTTCGATTAAATTGAATCTCTCTTTCAATATCGCGCGGGCTGTAAAAGACGCATGCGAACAAGAATAACTCTGAGCAAGATATCTGAGTATTAGCTGGCCTCATAGGTTTTATCGCAGATTTTATTTCCCAGAAGAAAAAATAATGTATATGACCCTCATTTCTCTTCCAAGGTAACACAGAATTTGAACGGTCGTTTGTTCCTTTAGGAGGTGCGTGCTATTCTTGTCGCGCCTGCTTTAGCAGGAAGACTTAGATGTGCAAGTTTCCGTCCGTTCGTCTGTCTGTCCGAACGTCCATATGTCACCATTTTACCTTGGATATCTTGTACGCGCAACTCCTCTTACAGTTTTACCGTCTGTTTAACTTTCGTCATGGTTTGCAGACATGCTGAGCTTTTTCCTTCACTCGCCGGACCGTAGGCAATCGGCAAGCTTTAATACCTGTTTAAAATGAATGCTTTTTTTCATATTAAAGCTATGAAGGAAAAACAATATAAATCCTTGTTTCATGTTTACCTTTAAAACAAGGCATCTTTCGTTGTTTTGCAGAGTCACGAAAAGTTTCCATCTTTCATTCGATGTATTTTATGAGTACATGTATGTATGTATGAATATATACTTAAATTCAATGAAAAAACACCACTTTTGGAATTTTGATTTCTTTTGTTTAAGGTAAAAATGACTGATTTTTTCAACTGATAAATACGTCACTGTAAAGTTTGCCACCGAAGCATGAATTTGTTTGACACGAATACTGCGTAATTTTCATGATGTGCATGTGCACGTCCAAAATGCAAAACTTGTAGAATTTTCGTAATCACGATATTTTTGGCACTTTCTTTATTGTCATTAAAAGGACCGGATTCAATACGTTAAAAAGCCAGCAAAACAAAACAACAAAAATAAAACATTTCATTAGAACTGTGATATTGTGATATTTATAGAATTTCTAATTTGGCAAGTGACGTTCCCGACGTCGTGTCAATAGGATAATGTTAGAGTAATGGCTGATTAAATTGTTTTTCATGAACTTTGGTTATTAATTGAGCGACACAACATTGATGACGAGGATAGACGTGTATTTTACTTCTTCCGGGACTTGGTGCACACCCTGAGAAGCAGCGTTGCATAATGGCTGAAGGAGGAAGGAGTTTAAGGGTAAATCCGTTGACTGTGGACGAAGACCACTTTGCAACTGGGGAAAATGGGATGGTTTGATTGAGGAGTCAGAGCGGGAAATGCGTTTTTTCCGCATCAGCGATGCAGCTGATAAGAAAGATGCGATGCTCATCTGTGGCGGCACAGAAATAAGGCGACTTGAGAAGAGTCTGCAAGATCCGCAAGAAGGAGATGCGTATGCGATATTGAAAGGCAAGTTGACAGATAATTTTGCCCAGGAGAAAAATAAACATTATGCTCGTTATTTATTTCTAAAAATGAGGCCACATACTGGAGAAAGTTCTGTGTCGTATGCAGCCCAGTTGCGAGAGAAATCCAAGAGCTGTGATTTCCACGATACCGACGAGAGAATATTAGAGCATATTATTCAAACGACAGGCAATACAGAACTTGTACGTAAAGTACTGAATAAGAAATGGTCATTAAAAGAAACGCTAGCGGAAAGGCAGGCTCTCGAAGATACCTCCACACAAGTAGAAGCTATGAGTGGGCAAGAGTCAACTAGCGTCTCAAATATTAGAAAGCGCAAAAAGGACAAAAACAATAGCTTAAATGACGCTAGACAAAAGGAGTCTGGCAAAACATGCAAATACTGTGGGAAAACGCATCCGATACAAAATGAACTGTGTCCCGCTTATGGGAAATTTTGCAGCAAATGTGAAAAAACCAAACCATTTTTCTACAGTTTGTATGTCATCCAAAGAGACGCGCAGAACATGGGGAAAACAATCTTTGCACAGCAGACGAAACGTCTAAAGGGCAACGAATGAACCAGAGACCGATGATTCTGGAAGTGATGCTGACCAGGACAGTCATCTCATAGATGAATGTGTGTGACATCTAGCAGTCGGGAAGATAAAAATAAACAAGGTTAGTGACTTTGAAGAAAAATGTGCCTATTGTTATCAATGATGCGAGTGTCCATATGGAACCCGATAGTGGAGCAGATGTCATTGTGATGGACGAATATCATTACAAAGCACTGAAACACAAATCCTATGAAAACATAGCTCTTCGTGGCAGTAGCACAAAATTGAGCACGCTTCAGAACGAACTGCATGTTTCCGGTGAGTTTAAGCAACCACACGCAACGAAACAAAAGGGACTGACACAATATTCGTAGTCGTAAAAGGCAAGGTTAACTCACCACCTCTGCTAGGTAGAAAGACACTTATCGAGCTTGGTATGCTGGAGATCAGGCCGGACGGAAGTCTTAAAGAATCTAATGATCTGCGACGGACAGATAGCAAAGCTGTCAAATCTGTATTAGACAACGATGCAAAGTCTAATATAGAGGCCATCCTGCAACGACATGAGGAGGTGTTCAATGGTATTGGAAAAATCTTCGACAAGAACAATAACGAAGAGTTTCTGGTTAAGATTTCCATGAAGCCAGACGCTACACCAGTCGTACAGAAACCTCGCCCTGTTCACTACTACCTGCAAGATCCGTTGCGGAAATGGCTCGACGACTGCATCAAAGAAGAGATATTTGTAAAGTTGAACTAGGTGAACCAGTCACTTGGTGCTATCCACTTGTTGTTCAGCCCAAACCAAGATACGCTAAAGAAAATAAAGATAACTAAGAGCCACATATGATCAGAGCCAGTTTTGACTTACGAGTCCCAAACAAATACATGGAGCGAAACAGAATTTCACAAGCGCCTGTCGTAGAAGATTTCACATGTGAGTTTCATGACTGCAAGGTTTTCTCAAAAATGGACTTGAAGCAAAGCTATCATCAACTGGTCCTTCATCCTGACTCGAGAATTGTCGCTACGTTCAGTGCACCATGGGGTAACATGAGACCGAAAAGATTAATATTCGGCGCAAAGTCAGCGCAAGATTTATCTGACGAAGCAATGTTTAGAATCTTCGGAGATATACCTCACTGTCTGAACTAGAGTTGACATACTGATAGGCGGCAAGACGTTAGTTGAACACATTAAAACATTAGAGACGGTTCTACAGCGAACAAGGGACTTTGTTATTACACTAAATAAAGAGAAATGCCGGTTTGGAGGTTGTGAGCTTGAATTCTACGGCTACAGATTTACAAACATAGGGCTGAAACCGACACAAGAGAAAGTCATTGCGGTGAAAGAATGCAAGCCACCAGGGTCAAGAGATTAGGTGAAAAGCTTTCTCGGCATGCTCGGATGCCTAGCAAAGTGTATCCCTTGCTCTTCAGTCCTGACAGCGCCACTGAGAAGACTAACCAGTCAAGAAATTCCCTTCTCATGGGGTCCTGAAGAAGATGCAGCTTTTACAAAAATGAAGGACAGCATAACTAGCGATGACACCATGGCGTTTTTTCGATCCAAGAAAACCAATAGTTGTACGTACAGAAGCTAGCTTCCATGAGGAATTGTCTGCTGGGTTGTTTCAGAGAACAGCAAAAGGACTACAGCCTGTTCACTATATAAGCAGGTCAATGACTACCGCTGAAAAACGATATAGTCAAACGGAAAAGGATGCATTGGCTGTGAAATGGGCGAAATCAAGGTTCAGTATGTACCTGCTAGGAGCACCAACGTTTACAAGCATGACCTCACACAAACCGCTAATCCCTATGTTCAATAACTCTTTTACAAAACTCCCTCCCAGAATAGAGAAATTGATCATTGAAATGCAAGACGTTGACTATGAGCTTGTGTATGAAACAGGCAAAGACTCAGCAAATCCACTGGATGATCTGTCACGACATCCACTGCAGGAAACTGAGAGAGACGACACAGAGAAAACGATAAACATGATGGTCAGCAACGAACATGGAGTAATTATGAAAAGCATCAAAGAGGCAATATCATCAGATCCACTTTTTCAAGCCATACTTCCTGATTAGGCATGAACTGTCTAAGGCAAAAGGGTTGCTTCTACGTGGTAGACAGATTGTAATTCCAGAGAAACTACAGAACAGAAAAACGTCATAACAGCTGCCCACAGCATGGGACATTTCGGAATGACGAAAACAAAACAAAATAGAAGTGGAGGCAATGATCAGGAATCGATACAATCAACCCACAGCTCCCATCAGAGACACCAATGAGAAAGAAACACAAACATGAAACAACAGACCTAATGACAACGTCAATAGCGGAAAGCCAAACGGACAGTTACTTTCCCACAAAATGGCCAATAGGCTATCCAAAATAAAAAATATAAGCGACAATAACACCCAAAGACAAACCATAACAAAAATAAACCGCGACAGAAGAACCGCCTTGGAGCGATCAGCGGAAACGAATTCCACTGGGGGGGGGGGGGCTTAAATCGGTTTTACGTGGCCACAATCCTCGCCCTTACCTCCGTCGCGATTTAGACAAATAATTTGTTCAGTCCGCATGAATGCCTCCTAACTCATCAGTGCAACATCTCCGGGATTGCTCCGAGCCAAATATTGGTTCCCAAGACTCAACAGTATGGTTGAAGACGCCATACCAAGATGCTACCAGTGTCAGATATGCACTGATGAACACAGACAGGAACCTGTTAAACCATCAGACATACCAGAAGCAGCTTGGCATACACTGTCCGTTGATTTCGGTGGACCGTACCCAGATGGTCACTACAATTTGGTGATCATCGATAAACGGACAAGGTTTCCAGTTGTCGAGCAGATGACAGCCATCTCATGCAGGGCTACATGTGATAGACTGAGAAAAGTATTCGCGATGCACGGAATACCTGAAAGACTCGAATCAGACAATGGTCCACCATTCAACGCTAAAGATTTCAGTAACTTTGCGGAAGAAATGAGGTTTCAGCATCACCGAGTAACCCGAGAGCATCCCCAGGCAAACGTTGAAGCCGAAAGCTTTATGAAGGTGCTGAATAAATCAGAGCAGATAGCTCACAGCGAAGGGAGATCAAGCAACTCTGCACTACAGTACATGCTCATGGGTTACAGGTCAAAACCACATCCAGCCACAGGATATTGTCCGTATGAAGCCCTTATGAAAAGGAGTGTGAGAACTAAGCTTGATTACGATACTTTTCCAACAGTAGAAATTACCACGAGAGAGAGATAAACAAAAGAGACAGAAAGTCGAACAGAACTGGGATAGTCAACACAGACATCTAAAAGTTGAGAATCACCGATTCAAATTGGTGACAGGGTCCTGCTGAAGACACAAAAGCAAAATAAATGGTCCTCGGTTTTTGAGAAAGAGTTTTATAACATTACTGGGTTAAGCGGATCGACAATAGAGGCAAAACAGAAATCAGATGGACGTACCATGCGCAGAGATGCTTCAAAGTTCATGCTTTTGTACGGGGCCAGGAACAGAGACTGGCGAGAACGACTGCTGCGCTCACCCAGACGCAAACCGACGGATAGAAACATAACACAAAAACAACAGAACACACAACACAACAGAGGAAACGCCGACACAGAAGGAACGAGATGAGGAGAGAGAAGAGAAAGCGAGACAAGGTGGCTCCAGTGAGGAAGAGAATGGGAACCAGCAACACGAGGTCAAAACAGGACGGCAACGCAACACACGACTAGAACCTCAAAGAAGGCAACTACCACAACGAACGCGAAGACCGCCTGCTAAACTAAAAGATTATATTGTAGGCTTCAAAAACAGAGAGACAGAACTTTAATCAACGCATACTATAAGCAGTAATTAAGTGTTTCTTATAACTTCAAATTTATACTTAATTTTTTTCCAAATGATTTCTTTCAAACACAACTGTAAATCCGTACTTAAATTTCGTAGAAGGTCACTTCTGTTAAAACAAGGGCGACATGTGATGTGATATTTATAGATTTTCTAATTATAGATAACGTTGTTGCCAAGTGACGTTCCCGACGTCGTGTCAATAGGATGATGTTAGAGTAATGGCTGATTAAATTGTTATTTATGAAATTTGGTTATTAATTGATCGACACAACAAGAACAAGCCAATTGGACATTTACGTAGCGTCGATCTCACCTCAAATATATAGACCGTGGGCACCTTATGTTTGCAGAATTTGTATACAACATATGAGACATGCATGTGCTAACGGTGAAATTCCTATATCTATTTCTTCTACCTAAAATAAACAGTACTATTTCTTTGGTAGTGCGGTAGGGGATGAGGTTAAGGGGGTGGGGGAGGAGCGGGGACAGATTCGACACAAACTTTACCGACGTTCGATTTATTTTCGTTTCAGAAAGACCAATTATTGTCAGAAGAAAACGAGGATTGTCTACGCTTGGCAAGAAAAGTAAGAAACACGTCCAGTCCATTACGAAAATACGCCTATACAAATACATTGTAAACTTTACCGCCGAAAAACGCAAAATTTCAGATGAAAAATTGTGATAATTTTCTTATTTCTACTCAAAATATAGATCGTGGGTACTCGTAAGAACCGCTACATCGAGGTCTAACGAGTACTCGCCATCTATATTATAGAGGATAAATAAGAAAAGTAAGGTTTACCTCCGGTTTTACTGTATAAAAGTGGGGTTCAAGGGGGTCAAAATTATATAGGCGTGTTTTCGTGTTTAACCAACTACGTACCAGAAACCCGAAAACGGGTAATTGGCAAACAGTGCCGGCCCAGATCACATGCCGCTGAACGCAGAACGCGGCATCTGATCAGGGCCTAAACTGTTTACAAAATGTTATCCATTTTCCAAATAAATTTTGAAGAAAACACAGCCTCACACCCATAAATTTTAAAATAAACTTGTGTTAAACATAAAGTGGACGATTCCATTTTGTACAAACTGGATCAAGCTCCATCAAGAGATAACTTGTCTTAAGGGTTTGTGTGACTAGGTAAAACACAAGCCAGTTTGCTCAACAACATCACGTGAACAAGTCCGTGAAATGAACACCCCCAGAACCCCACTTTATATAGAGAAAACTGGGGTTTACGAGGCTAAATATTATTTTTCTTATTTATGGTCGAAGACATAGGTTGTGTGTACTCGTTAGAACCGCCTCATTCAAGCGGTTCTAACGAGCACCCGCAACCTATGTTTGTAGTATAGATAAGAAAAATATTACGAATTTTCATCAGGAAAGTAGCAATTATGAGATGTGAAAAGATGCATAATGTCGCACGGGTGTGTTATCGTATTGAACACAGACTAGTAAGAAGATTAAAAATTAAGACTAATAGAATCTTATATGGGTGTGAGGGGTGGATTGAAAAAATCAGTCCCGAGGGACACTGTCCGGCATCACGAGGCTTGCCGAGTGATGCCGGACAGTGATCCCGAGGGACGGATTTTTCTATCCACCCCTCACACCCATATTGGATTCTTTTTCTTGCATACCTTACATTTCTAATCCGAATTTTTAATGCTGCTGTCACTTCGGTTACCGACGTCCGCCATTTTGTAATGACACAACAGGAATGTTTAGTGACGTCACGCATGACGACGCCGCGCATGAGGTTGTAATCAACCAGTGCATTTATCAAACACGCGATTATATTCGATTTGGGGTCGGAACACCAGGGTCAGAACATAAATTTCTATCCCAGGGTAAAATCACGGATTTCCTTGTCTGGTGTGCAAGAAATAGAGGATCTTACATGAGTGGTCATGTATTATGGAATGCATTAAACAAGTTGTTCCTCGAGTCGTGTCCTTCGGTATATCTCAACGAGGGACAATATTCACCAATATCAGTGTCCTACTCTTTTATTACACATGACAATTTGCATGAGATGTCAAGTTCCGTTTTCTGGAGACAATTTGCATGAGATGTCAAGTCCCGTTTTCTGACAAAAATAGGAAAGGTATCAACAATCTGTCGTCTGCTGAATTAGCCTAGAGAGTGGTAAAGGTTAAAGCTATATATAAAATAGAAGTCGAGGCAATGATCAGGAATCGATACAATCAACCCAAAGCTCCCATCAGAGACACCAAATGGAAAGAAACACAAACATGAACCAACAGACCTAATGGAAACATCAATAGCGGAAAGCCAAAAGGACAGTTACCATGGTTACTTTCCCACAAAATGGCCAAAAGGCTATCCAAAATAAATTAATATAAGCGACACAAACACCCAAAGACAAACCATAACAACAATAAACCGCGACAGAAGAACCGCCTTTGAACGGTCAGCGGAAACGAATTCCACCGGGGGAGGGGGGGGGGGCTTAAATCGATTTTACGCGGCCACAATCCTCGCCCTTATTTCCGTCGCGATTTAGAAACATAATTTGGTCAGTCTGCATGAACGCCTCCTAACTCATTGCTTTTTTTGCTTCACAATTTACAGGCGCAGATGCATTCATTGCCTGGCATGCATTGCTGGAACTTCTGAAAGGAACCAGAAAGCTCGCGTCAAATGATTTATTAAGACAATATGCCAAAACAGGCGACTATGGACAGGCAATGAGAGATTTCAAGTCTGTTGAACCTATAAATGTACAAAAAATTCAGTTTGCTAATTCGGTAAGTGTTTGTTCTTTTGAAAGCATTATCATGCGAACAAATTCCTGCCATGAATACCCTTGAAAATGCCACGTTATTTCAGAGAAAGGCGGGTTTTTTTAAACTTAAGAAACTACAGTCGAACGTCAATGGCTCGAACACCTTTGGGACCATGAAAATCTGTTCGAGACAGGGGTAGTTCGAGCCACTGAGGGCTAATAACAGGGGGCATAACGGCATACCTTAGGACATCTTTTTCTGGGTTCTATAATGAAAAATGTATGCTGTGTGTACCCATTTGAATCGCCTCATCGAGGCGATTCTAATGAGTACTTACAGCATACATTTGCAAGATAAAAGACGAAAATATCCTAATTTTGACCCTCCCTATTTCTTATGTACAGAAATTCCCTAGGGACTCAACAACGGGTTCGACTCAGCCATGGTAAACGAGCCATCGGTGTTCCAGCCATCGAAGTTCTACTGTAAATCACTTCCCTCATTTATTTTCCTTGATTGTTTGTTTGTTTGAGTTGAGGTTTAACGTCCCAGTCAACACTATTTAGGTCATTTTGGAGACGTTGTTTCCAATTTTGTGGGACTTTTACCTGACATTTTAACTTGATTGTGCTCAAAATATAGATTGTGGGTATTCGATAGAACTGCCTCATTGAGACGTTTCTATGACGTATCAACAATTTGAAACATAAATAGGTATATTGTCTCTTTTTAGATTCTTCGTCGAAGTTTCGAGTTAATAAGTCGAAATTTCAAGATAGTAAGTCGAAATTTCGAGTTATTAAGTAATAAGTTTTTAAATCGAAATTTCAAGATACAAAGTCGAAATGTCGAGATAATAGGCCGAGCCGAAATTTCGAGTAATTGAGTAGAAATTTCGAGATACATGTACAAAGTTGCAAATATCGAGATAGTAAGTCGTGATTCCGAGATACTAAGTCGAAATTTTGAGTAGCTAAGTCGAAATTTCGAGTAATTAAGTCAAAATTTCGAGATACCTATCAAAATATTTAAACGTGTATCTGCCTCTAATACTCTTGCGTAACTAGCAGTTATGCTGTCATTGTTTGTTTGTTGGTTTGTTTGTTTGATTTGTGGTTTAACGTCCTCGTCAACACTGTAAAGGTCATTTTGGAGACGTTGCTTCCAATTTTGTGGGACTTTTACCCGACATTGAGATGAAATGACAGCTCAAGCTCTGCCGTCCAGTGAAACCAATAGGGTTTATAAGCATGGACGGTCCGACACGCGCCGCTTTGCCTGGGCAGACTTAGATCCTCTAAGTGGTTTACCAGTACTCGTGTGCGGTCGGTTTCAGCTCTGCGTGGAAGCATCATGCAGCCCATCTATTTCTTCAAGCCCCGATGGGCGGGGGCCATTCTTTGGTATAAGAATGTTGTATATAGTTTACACTTGCAAACTTGCAAATTATGCTCCTGAAAAGAAGGTCCGGTCAAACGTATGTCAGTAGATGTTTATTTTAGGTCACCATCACGTGAACAAGTCCATGAAATGAAGACCCCTATAACCCCTTTATATTGAGAAAACTGAGGTTTACAGGGGTATACATTATTTTTCTCATTTCTGCTCCAAGACATAGGTTGTGGGTACTCGTTAGAACCGCCTCAATGAGGCGGTTCTAACGAGCACCCGCAACCTATGTTTACAGTATTTATAAGAAAAATATCACGGATTTTCATCAGAAATAAATGGCCATTTTGGAGATGTGAAAAAAATGCACTAGGTGTGTTATCGTAATGACTACCCATCAGCTATTCGATCCCCTTTTATTAGATTACTAGAATGGCTGATTGCTATGTTTTATTTGGCCTTAGCAAACATTTTTCTCATTTTTTATTTGCAGGTTATACGAACGGGACAGATTGGTCATTACGAGAACGCTCCAATATAATTTTGACCCCCTCATACCCCACTTTTGTATAGAGAAAATTGGGGTTTACGGGGGTATACACTATTTTTCTTTTTTCTGCTCCAAGACATAGGTTGTGGGTACTCGCTAGAACCGCCTCAATGAGCATTTACAATAAAATTATCACGGATTTTCATCAGAAAAAATGGCCATTTTGGAGATGTGAAAAAATGCACTAGGGCGCACGGATGTGTTATCGTATTGACAACCGATCAGATAATCGACCCCTTTATTAGATTACTAGAATGGCTGATTGCTATGTTTTATTTGGCTAAGCAAACATTTTCTCATTTGTTTTTCTTTGCAGGTTATACGGACGGGACAGATTGGTGACATGAAAATTATTGTTAGAAGCACTTCCGTGACTGGTCATCCTACACTGACTTTGTTCAAACCAAGAAGTGTTCTTCATGAAAGTACGCCGGATGATTTAATTTATAATATTAAGTACATGGACTAATCTGAGTGGTGGCAGACAAACATCGCGTAACTAACCCTTGTCCTGCTGAGCTCAGATATGTCTTATCTTTCAAACAATGTAGATCCAGATCAGATGGCTTCTGAAGAAGCCATCTGATCAGGATCTACAATGTTTGTATTCAGCTTATGAATTTATTGCAGTAATTTGCATCAAGTAAACTGATTGGCTGATAATCAGTAGTGGGTGTGGCACATTAAAATATTCAGCAGGAAAAGGGTTAACGTGTATCCATATGGCGCAGAGCAGAGACTCTGGTACAACTGTGGGATTCCTTCTGTATCATTACCATAACACGCCCGTGCGACATAGTGCATTTTATCACATCTCCAAATTGGCTAGTGTATTGATTAAAATCCATGATTTTTTTCTTCTTTATACAGCAAACATACGTTGATGGTGCTCGTTAGAGGCGGTTCTAACGAGTAGCCACAACCTATGTCTTGGAGTAGAAATAAGAAAATGTTTACCCCTGTAAATGTTTTAATATGTTTGAATAGGCGTGTTTCCGTTATGGCATCAACATGTCCTTGTAATACACTTGTAAACCATGCTTTCCTCAGGGTAAAGTGGGGTTTACACGGGTGGGTGTTATGTCCTTCACCTTAGGTTGGCGGGCCACCCGACAATCGGACCTTGGAGAAATAGTTTGGGCTGCATGATGCTTCCACGCAAAGGTGAAAGTAGTGGTAAACCGTTTAGATGCTCTAAGCCTGCCCAGAAAAAGTGATGACAGTCAGACCGTCCCTTTATATACTGTTCACAAAAAGTAGTTGATATTTTACTTTCAGGCTGAATATTGGAAAATAAATAAAACGTTACCTGACCAAGATGCATTTAATTCAAAGAACTATCAAATATCATAAATTGAGCCACACATTAATTCCAATGATCACGTCATTATGTAGCGACACGGCGACCAATCTTCTAAGCGTCAACGTCATCTTCCACAAGCCCTAGAAACGTGTTGGACCTCCTCGATTGTCACAGCAGGCAGTGAATCGTCGTCGCAAACTTCTATTTAGTCTACGAATCGAGAACTGAGGGATCCTTCGCCACTCTTCTTGAAGTGCTGCACCAAGCTCACCCAGGGTCCTTGGGGGCGGATCGCGGCTTCGGACTCGTTTCCCGAAGATGGCACATACGTATTCGATGTGAGATACGCCTGGACTCAGCGCAGGCCATGGTATTGTCCGAAGATTTTGTCGTTGAAGGTACTCTGTGACGACGCGTGCCCGATGATCCCTAACGTTATCGACCGTGGCGTCGAACAAACGGTATCACGTGAAGAGCCAACACGTTATGACGATAGTATAGTCCTGTAACTCTGCTTTGGCACACATGTAAGTATGTTTTTTCCAGTCATGGTGATCCCGCCAAATGCCATATCAGATCCTGATCCATATCCATCATGAACAACTCTAGCCGGGTCTGTATAACGTTCACCAGTACGACGTCAGACTCTTCTACGACCATCACGAAAGCCCAAGATAAACCGGATTCGTCACTGAACATAACGTGAGATCACTAAATAATGTTCCTGTGTACACCAAGCAAAACTTGCTCAACGGTGCCTAGCTTTCATCGGCAGTACAACTTGCGGACGGCGTGCCGTAAGGTCATTCGAGTGAAGGCGATTTCGGATAGTCTGTCTAGAGAAATTAACCCCTCTTCCTCGGCGCAGGTATTGCTGGAGATCTGTTGACGTTAGTCTCCGGTTGCGTAACGCTTGATTGACAAGGCGGCAATCGCGTCCGATAGTGCTCCTGTCCTACGATGGCGTGCCCATAGTCGACTGACAACTGACTGTGACGTATTCATATTAATTGCCGTCTGCAACTGCGTACTTCCGGTCTGGAGCATACCAAAGATTCTCCAACGTCGGCTCCCGTTAGCCGACTCATGGTTCTTATAACGAATTTGTTTATGAAATCGTTTCATACAACACTTCAACAGTCGATACAGAAAGTTTTATCGAAATCTCGCATCAATTAATCCGTTTGTCAATAATGTTAAAGTTCACGTGCTACCCCAAGTACAATTTATGCCCCTGTGCTACGCCCTCGAGCATAAATATCATACTGCTCAACGATAGAATATACACAGATGATAGTCAATTGGCATGGTATACCCGATATCTGATTATTCCTAATGTTTATGCTGATGGGCTCGAAGAAACCCGAATATCCCCTACTTTGTGAACAGTATATATAACCTTTCTTGTTTGTTTGGGCGGCAGGACTTGAGATGTCATTTTCATTTCAGTGTCGGGTAAAAGTCCAACAAAATTGGAAGCAACGTCTCTAAGATGATCTAAATAGTGTTGACGGGGACGTAAAACCTCAATTCCAACAAACAAAACCTTTTTGCGCAAAATCTTAGATAGTGGCGACTCTAACGGGCACCCACAATCTATGTTTGGAGCAGAAATGAGGAAAATATATATATTTGTTTCTCTGTAAAGGTCTAGTTTTACAGATCTGAAAGACGCCATTATAACACACTGATAGGTTATCATGATACATACCTAGCTACCCCGAAACAGCGGGCCGACGTCGGGCCGTCAGCGATCGCTGTCTGTCCGACGTTGCCCCGACATTCTTTGTTGGCTGGGTAAGTAACTACAGTAAAATTCCTATATTAAGACCACCTTTGGGACTGTTCAAAAGTTGTCTTAAGACCACTTTTGAACAGTCCCAAATGTGGTCTCTGACAAGGGGACACTGGGTCTAAAAACATAAAGAAAGAATAATTGCATCCTTTTAAATAAGCTTTTTAGAGCAGAATTAGATTTAATTTTAGATGGTCTTAATAGCGGAATTCCACTGTACATGTATCACATATTATTTATATTTGACACGACTTCGTACGCATTTAACCATTCAAATGCCAAACAGAACACTTGTCATATGCTTTGTTGCCTGCTGGTGACTTTAAAAGTCG
The DNA here is from genome assembly GCA_963580285.1 of Lucinisca nassula. Classification (NCBI taxonomy): domain Eukaryota; kingdom Metazoa; phylum Mollusca; class Bivalvia; order Lucinida; family Lucinidae; genus Lucinisca; species Lucinisca nassula. Next base: position 98,508,554 of record OY757026.1, read on the forward strand.
TTCTTGCAAACAGTGTGGACCCGAATCAGACTGCCACTCTGGGTCGGTGCAGTCAGACCTGGGGGGCAGTCTGATCAGGGGTTGCAAACAGTGTGGATCAAGATCCGACTGCTACCCTAGCCAGGGTCCGCACTGCATGCTGCACGCAACAGCATGGTTGACAGGTTAGCAGAAGACGCAGCAGAACACAAGAACAGGTGATATTTTTATATGCATTTTTCTTTTGCATCTTAATAGTCAAACTGTTTATTTCATTTTTCTCGAGCACGATGCTTGCCGAGTGATGCTGGAAATGATCCCGAGGGACGACTTTTTTTCTATCTATCACTAGCACCCATGTAAAGTAGAAGTAAAACAAAGATCAGGAATTGATACAATTAACTTACTCCACCCATAAAAGACACCAAAGGGAAAGAAATACAAACATTAAGCGACCAGACCATAATGGAAACCTAAACAAAGGAAGGCCATAAGGACAGTTACTTTCCCACAAAATGGCCATATGGCCATCCAAAACCAAAAGACACAAGTGATACACACAGTAAGTAACAAACAACAACATAAATAAATCGCCACAGAAGAGCCGCCCTGGAACGGTAGGTGGAAGATGTCCACTGGGGGGCCCAAATCGACTCCACGCGGCCACAATCCTCGCCCTTACTTCCGTCGCGATTTAGACAAATAATTTGTTCAGTCCGCATGAAGGCCTCCTAACTCATCAGTGCAACATCTCCGTGAACACAAAAATCAAAGAACCACAGAGGTGAGACAACGGTGAGGACTCGACAGCAAGAAACCACTGAAATGCTGGAGCAAAAGAAAACCAACAGTTAGACTCCGATGAGCCCGACCAGAGACTTTTTATGAATACTTTGCATTTTGCATTTAAAGTTTCCCAGTCAACGTTATTCTAAACACGGTACTTAAATAGTACCAGCCTGTCACCATTATAAGCATATAATATATCCACCTCCAAGATTCGCCACCAAGAATAAGGAAATCCATAGTTTTAGCTTAGGATCGAAACTCTGTTCTAACCCTTGTGTTCTTACCCAAAATCGAATATTCTCGCGTGTTCGATAAATGCACTGGTTGAAGACGGCATCAAATGCGCCGTCGTTAAGGTTGACGTCACAGCACGTTACGTGACGTCACTAATTATTCCTGTAGTGTCATCACAATAATGCGGACGTCGGTAACCGGTGACTGCAGTATTAAAAATCCGCGCTAAGAAATGGAAGGTATGCAAAAAAAAAAGAATCCTATATGGGAGTGAGGGGTGGATAGAAAAATCTGTCCCTCGGGATCACTGTCCGGCATCACCCGGCAAGCCTCGCGATGCCGGACAGTGACCCTTGAAACGGATTTTTCCAGCCACCCCTCATTCTGATAATATGCTTTTAATAACTAGAAAGCTACACACCTAAAAATCCTAGCACCACTGTCTCGTCTATTGTATTAACTCTAAAAGTTAATCTCTGCCTCTCAAAGGTTTGTCTTAAGGTGAATGGGAACAGCTTCAGGGGAGGCAACTCCTGCAAAAAGTTTGACTCCCATGTCTATATGGATCAAATCTTAAAGGAAAGAATTTGCTCCTGAGGTTTCCGTGCGACAGAGCTTATAGAAAAGCGAACAGGAAGTCCCGAAAATTGTCTCCCTTTGAAAAATGGCGAAAAAATCTGTCAGGTGTTCCCATTCCCCTTTAATGGGCCAACAGGCCAATTTTGGATTTTTTTTTTTTAATTGGCAACATTTCAGCCTCTAATTACACTGACCAGCCTTATTTGGGTCTGAACTGTTTGCAAAGCCATTTTTAATCACAATTTCCAAATTTTAGGGTGAACAGGATAGTCTGATACTTACTTAAAATCTAAGAACTGAAAACATTTTTAAATACAGTTGACTCTATATACTGTGAGTTAAACTAAAATTCTAAAAAAAATATTATGAACATTTGAGCCAGCGCACGACAAAATCTACAATAAGACATGTGCGTCCAGCGAAGAATCAGATCAGCCTGCGCATCCATATAGTCTAACCAGAGACTTCTCTTGCTGCATAAAGGAGCAATGGGTCCTTAGTTATCCTTAGAGCGCACAGTGAAGACTCTGATCAGACTGCGCGGATGCGCAGGCTGATCTGAGTCTTCGCTGGGCGCACATGTCTTATTTTAGGTTTGTCATGCGCTGGCTCAAATTATGAACATTGAATAGCTATATAAATTGTAAAAACATTCTAGTTCAAATTAAAAATACACAAAAATAGAATGGATAAATTCTACAAAAAAACAGGACTGGACTTGTGATTGTCAAGCAACCATCAATAACTAGCCTTCAATATGATCAAGAAGTACATGACTGATTGAGAGGCTTCATCATTGGCCACGGCCCCCGCCCATAGGGGTTTGAAGAAATATATGGGCTGCATGATGCTTCCACGCAGAGCTGAATCCGGCCTGCACACTAGTACTGGTAAACCGCTTAAAGGATCTAAGCCTGTCCAGGAACCGCGGTGCGAGGTGGACCGTCCATGCTAATAAACCCTATTGGTTTCATTGGGCGACAGGGCTTTAGGTGTCATTTCATCTCAATGTCGGGTAAAAGTCCCACAAAATTGGAAGCAACGTCTCCAAAATGACCTTTACAGTGTTGACGGGGACGTTAAACCTCAAATCAAACAAAAAAAAACATCATTGTCCAACTGAATAATTAGTTTAATAACCACACCCAATTCTGACTTTCAACCAACCAGATTATTGAATCGTATTTTATTCCTGGAAAGTCACAAACTGAATGTCAAACTGATCTGGATCTACACTGTAGATCTAGACATCACGATAACACACCCGTGCGACAAAGTACAATTTTTCACATCTCTAAAGTGGCTATTTTTCTGATGAAAATCCGTGATATTTTTCTTATTTCTACTGCAAACCTAGGTTGCGCGTGCTCGTTAGAACCGCCCCAGTGAGGCGGTCCTCACGAGCACCAACAACCTATCTCTTGGGGCAGAAATAAGAAAAATAATGTATACCCCTGTAAACCCCAGTTTCTCCATATAAAGTAAGGTTTAGGGCGTCTTCATTTCACGGACTTGTTCACGTAATGTCTACACTGTTTGCAAAGGTAGTATCGTGTTCAGCAGGATAATGGTGACTGACTGCACCCATTTATATAAATCAAGCTCTGTTTTAAGACTCGGGAAAATAAAAATATTTTACCAGCAGTACGCTTAGAAGCCTCTTTGGTGTAGTGGTTATGCTACTCGCCTGATCACACACGGATTGCAGAATCGATACCGGGCTTCTCCAGACTTCCAGATGAGTCTTTAAACCGAGGTCCCGTCTCCATATGACCTTAGCTGTTGGTGGGACAACTGAAACCCACACACCAGCAGTACGCAGGCATTACAGGTGGCTATATTACCTATTTCTAACTGCTTTGTCAAGGGCCTGTTGCTTCATTTCACACCTCATAGGATGGGAGTCCATACGAGCCCACATTTCTTCTTTCAAGATATTTCCAGCAGCGTTGACTGTCTCAGTCAACGCTGCTGGAAATAAGTTGAAAGGTTTCTCTTTCAGACAAAGACGTTCAAATAACTTTGTGAGGTCTGATCAGAGCTTTAGCTGTTCCCATGAGCCTTCTATAGCTAGCCTCTGGCAACAAGAGAATGCTCTGACGAGGCTGAACTGACGGGCCGGCAGAACTGAGTCTTCGACAATAGCAATGGTCTTATTGTAGGTTTTGTCTTGCGCCGGCTGTAATACTGTGATCAGGGCCCTCGTCTTATAGAAATAAGACAGGCTTATTTGGTATCACCTGATTGTAGAATATTGAAAAGGAGCCAGTTGTTCAAAGCATTGTTAGCTTTACGAGCTCGTTAGCGGTCAAATTGTAAACTGTTCTAGCAAGTTAAATATCTAATAGTGTTATTTTTGCTGACAAAATGTGAGCAGCTCTCATTTTTTCTGCACAAATATAAGTATTTTTACCATATTAAATGATTAATGTTTTAACGATTCGTTAACTAACGACATCGTAAGTTTTGAAAAACTGGCCCCAGATCTGTAACCTGACAAAGTGGGGACGATGGCTCTAATATTAAATATTTGACAACAACGTATACCTGGCCACGGTAGAAAGACCCATCAACTGTATCTGGTATGTCCAGTAGCATTGTCACACTCGGTAAAATGCTGAACTTGGTGTAGTCATTATCTGATATGGCAAATACCTTGTCTTCACTCACCAGCACGCGTTAACCTCTCTCAACAGACGCACACCACGTGAACAAGTTGGTGAAACGAACACCTCCTTAAACCCCACTTTATATTGAGAAAACTGGGATTTAAGGGGGTTATTTTTTATTTCTGTTCCAAGACATAGGTTGTGGATGCTCGTTTGTTGAGGCGGTAATAACGAGTACCCACAACCTATGCTTGCCGTATAAATGAGAAAAATTTCGCGGATTTTCATCATAAAAGTAGCCATTTTGGAGATGTGAAAAAAAATGCACTATGTTTCACGTCTGTGTTATTGTAATGAACAGGATGCCCCGGCTCGCCAACTTTGGGCTAATATTTATCATCCAGGTACACAAACAAACAAAAATTTCTAAATCTTACACCCATCACTTTCTGGTAGTGAAAAATTGCAGATGCATAATGCCAATCTACATGGTCGTCATTGCATTCAAATTCCCTGTTTACTGAAGAGATATTATAGGATGATGGAATTTTAGGCGCCAACTGTAATATAAGGAATTGGAGTGTCAGGGGGATATGTTGCGGATACTTGTTGCAGTAAATCACTAACAGATATTGCGGCGGATATGTGCGTAAAACTACACTGCTCAAACAATTAAAGGAGCAAACACAGCTTTCCACATAGTATAAAGATATTGTATAAAGACGATAAAACAACGATTCAGAAAGATGAATAACTGTATCTGCAATATATTAATGACAAACATTGGCAACCAGTTCACAAATCACGGCCTGTAAGGAAGGATTTACATAAATGATTGAGAAATCGCCATCTTTACGTCAGATTATTACAAATGTCATAGACATGCGCAAATCAGTCACTTTGTCCTATCGGTAATGTGTATGACCACCTCGAGCAGAAAAACACTCCTGGCATCGCCGATGCATGCTACAAAGCAAATTGTGAAAAGTTTGTCAAGCTAGTGTTTCACACTCATGTCTAAGGATGTTTGTGAGTTCTTGAATAGTCATTGGTGGATGATCGCCCTGTAAGATACGTCTGTAAAGAATGTCGCACACATGTTCTATTGGGTTTAAGTCAGGAGAACGTGCCGGCCAGTCCATTACTTCAATAGTTTCACAATTAAGGTAATCCATGCACACTATAGCAATATGGGGGCGCGCATTATCCTGTATCAGAATGCAATTGTTACCGAGTGCCCAAGCGAAAGGCCCCACAATAGGATCTAGAATTCATCTCGATACCATAATGCAGTCAATGTACCTCCGTTTATCACGTACAAGTCCGTTCGGCCTTCTTAAGAACTTCCACCTCATACCATCACTGACCCCTTCCATATTTGTCTGTGTCCACAATGTTGCAGTACCCGCATCGTTCCCCGGGTCGTCTCCAGACTCGAACACGTTGATCACATGCACTCAGGTGAAATCTGATTTCATCCGTGAATAGAGCTGTACGCCAGTCTTGCAATCGCCAGTGTTGATGTTTTTGGGCAAACTCAAATCGCCGTGCACGATGTTGCCTGGTGAGAATATGCCCTCTTGTCGGAAGACTTGCCCTCAGATGAACTTCATGTAACCTGTTACGTATTGTTCGATCGGATATCCTTTGACCAATTGCATGCTGGAAATCAATTTGTAGCCTCCTGGCCGTGTACTGCCGATTTCGTAGCGCTAGATTTCGAAGATATTGATCTTCCCTTTGTGACGTCATGTGGAGTCGGCTTTGCCCTTCTCGTCTAGTTAACTCGTCCGTCTCCTGGCAGCGTCTCCATAACCTGGCAACAACACTTCTCGATATATCAAAGCGTCCAGCAACGATTCTTTGGGCGAACCAACTTTCAAGAAAAGCGACAGCTTGAGCGACCTCAACTTCTTCCAAGAACCGCCTAACACAATATGAAGTCACAATGACGTCCCCAAAAAAACGCATAACCGAAGGATTGACATGTTTTTTGACCCCAAATTCAAATTTTGAACAGATCGCCCCATACCGAATTCTAGCCGTTTTATAGGGGTATTCATGCTGTAGCTCGTATTCTTGCTTTACAAGTGAGCCTTGCTTTTTGACGGTTGCATGTACATAGAGATGTCACTTTAAAATAGTGCCTTTCCTTGAGTTTGAAAATTGCCGATCAGTGATGTTATATAGGCTTAGCTTAAAAGTTTGCTCCTTTAATTGTTTGTAGCAGTGTAGTATGCCTTCTGTCATCAACTGCTTCAAGGGTATTCTATTGGTAAGACTTAACTTTATAAAAACCTGAGAATTTTGGAGGTCTTCGAGAACTAAATCGATATAAACCCCATCGTGAAATTCGTTCCACTGACCTTCCAAGGCTGTTCTTCTGTCGCGGTTTATTTTGGTTACGGTCTGTCTTTGTGGGAAAGTGGCTGTCCTTTTGGCTTTCCGCTGTTGATGTTTCCATTGCGGTCTGGTTGTTTCATGTTAGGGTTTCTTTCCCTTTGGTGTCTCTGATGGATGGGAGCTGTGGGTTAATTGTATCGATTCCCGATCATTGCGTTCACTTCTATCATGTTTTCGAAGGTCCCTAATTATTCTGAATCCTGGAGATCAAACGAGTGTTTCTTACGGGCCTCAATATTTTATTTATTTTTGTTTCATTTTCATTTGTACTAGAGCTACTCTCATTAGTCAAAGTTTAAGTACATTGTATGCAGAAGTACATTGTATGCAGGCTCTTAACACTGCATATACGTGAAGCTTTCTGTACAAACTGTCGTGTCATGGCACGGGAGTGGTAAGTAGACAGATCACCTGAGATGTTTTTACTGTGTCCGTATGTCTAGCCAGACGCTTATCCTCCTTCTGACCATTAGGGTACCCGCCACAAAAAAAATATGTGTTTCTAGGTTTTTACCAGCGGCAACTTTATAACACGCACCTGTAAGGTATTCCTTGAGAAAGGTTGTTGATGTAATATCTTATTTTAAACACCGGTAAAATTCGTCCAGACTAGAAAGTTGATCAACCAGGGCCTTATATCGTGAAGAGAATGGTTGCTTGACAATATATTTGGGATTAATTATCTTAACTGACTGAGTTTCGTCATAATTTCGTACTGGTTCCAGTAATTCTGAATTTGCTTTAACCATGTTTAGCACTACTGTCTAAACATGTATCATTTCTGACAGTTTTTCTACAGAGTTTTCAATGGACGATACATTGGTCCATTTATCCAACACTGTGCAAGGGCCATATCTAACTGTTGGGCATAAAAAAGAAGTATGGCTTTTTGCAGTCCCGGTTAATTATGTTTATTCTCTGAAGGGATGTTGAAAGGACATGTAGCCGCTTCTTTCGGCCAGCTTGTCCAGGTGTGCGTCTATATACCAGAAACAGTTGGTCAGACTGTGTATAAATTATTTACCACTTTCCATATTTGCAGGGATAAAACCAAGGCCAGCTTTACCAAGCATCTGCAACACCATATTGTGCAAGATTGTTTTTATTTGAAATTCTGCAGTCTACTGCAAAAGGTTCAGAGAGGGAAGATTTTCTTCCTGCCGAAAATAACACCTCGAATGCGTTTCTCCTGTGAACATTTTTATCCGTGACACATGATTTGGACATTGAAGCTTTAGGACATGGATTTTCAACAGGTTCATGCATCTCGAAACGAATATAACGGCCAAATGCTGATGCAGCTTCAGACACACAAGAATCAAGAGACATGCTGTCAAATGTATCTGTCTTGAACTTTCCGATCGCTGCACTAACGAGGTGCTGATCAAATTTAGAAGGAAACTCCCACATATCAATAGGATCCGCTGCACTGATGATTAAGGAAACCTTCATGCGGACTGAACCAATTATTTGTCTAAATCGCAAAGGAAGTAAGGGCCCGGATTGCGGTCATGTAAATTCGATTAAGCAACCCCCACCCCGAGTGAAATTATTTTCACTGACCGTTCCAAGGCGGTTCTTTTTCTTTTGTTATGGTTTGTCTTTGAGTGTGTGTATCGCTTATATCTTTTTGTTTTGGATAGCCAATCGGTCGTTTTGCGGAAGGGTAACTGTCCTTTTGGCTTTCTTCTATTGATGTTTCCATTAGCGGCTATTTATTTCCCTTTCTTGTCTCTTATGGGAGGAGTGGGTCATTTTTTCGATTGCTTATCATTAACTCCACTTCTATTTTTTATTGATTCATATAGCTCAACGAGGGTACATGTGCTATTGTACTTTCAGATAACATTCCATATGAGTTGTTTAACGGCCCGTGACGAAATCTGAAACGATACTAGCGCCATAATGGATTTGGCATTCTGATATTGATGTTTCCATTAGGGTCTTATTAATTCATGATTGTCTTTCTTTCCCTTTGGTGTCTCTGATGGGAGCTGTGGTTTAATTGTGTCGATTCCTGTGCATTGCCTTCACTTCGATTTTGAAATCAAGCGATATTTTTTTAAACCAGCCCTCAACACGCCACGAAAACAATCAGAGAGACTAGACGCTTGTTAACCGGCTCCGAAACACGATAATAAATCAATACCAAGCAGACGCTCGAGCACATGTATTTTGCGGAACAGAAATTCGACAAAACTATTTTTATCGACGAAACGATTTTATGTTTTAGGCGTTTTTTTTTTTTGTTTTTTTTTTCTTTTTTTATGTGTGTGAAAGATAAAATGCATTGATGCGCGGACTTTAAGAACTATGCAGCGGTACTTGAGAATCAAATATATATTTGCCTTCTGCGTTTATTTATTTATTTACATGCCGTCTGACAATGCAAAGTTCACAGCCATAACCACAAACTAGAAGTGAAGGCAATGATCACAAGTCATTTTCAAGTGAAAAAAAACAACAACAAATACATCAGCGTCTTGAAAAAAAATTGTCATAAGCGACAGCGCAATCGGTTTTCGAACTCTCATGGTTTATTCATACATACGCATGTAGTTTTCATGGTGCAGATAGACCGTCATCTATAGCTGCGTTCACAGGATGCGGGGCGTGTGACATATCTCAATCAAGGCCACGGAGTAGCCCAGAACGCTACATATTACAAGCCCAAGTTGCGTCTACAGCCACTGTGATGTATGTTTTAATATTTATTGCTAAAGCCAATATTGTGGATATAATAAGAACATCTTATTAAGGCTTTCGCGGACATTAATAGTGTCTTGAAAAGAGGTGCTAACTAGATGCATGCAAATGCGGAATATGTAACAAATGGTGGAACTTAGATCTGTGAATCTGTTTTGTTGCACAACAGTGTCGATTCTAAAGATGGAAAATACAAGTGAAGGCAATGGTCAGGAATCAATACAAATAAACCACACCTCCCATTAGAGACACTTAAGATAAAGAAATACGAACATGAAATAACTAGACCCTAATGGAAACAACTATAACCAAAAAATACAACCGATACACACTCTAAAAGACAAACTATAACAAAAATAAACCGCGACAGAAGAACCGCCTTGGGAACAGTCAGTGAAACGAATTCCACTGGGTAGGTTGTTTAAATCGATTTTACGCGGCCGCAACCCCTGCCCTTACTTCCGTCGCGATTTAGACAAATATTGTTCAGTCCGCACTATGGCTTCCTAACTCATCAGTGCAACATCTCCGAGAACACAAATATCAAAGAACCACAGAGATAAACCAACGGAGAGGACTCGACAGCAAGAAACCCCTGAAATGCTGGTTCAAAAGAAAACCAACAGTTAGACGCCGATGGACCCAACCAGAGACAGACCATCAGGCACCAACCAACATTACATAAAGTTAAATTATCTTTAATTCTCAGTATGCCTTTACGCTGGAACCGTCATAGAATCTGAGGCCTGAACCACTGGCGTGCAATTAAAGAGGCAAACAAAGCTGTCAACCGTGTTTGGGTTAACTACCAAACATGCAGTCTGTCGTATAGCATTTATGTTGTACCCAATCTTTTTATATCGAAGAATGATTTTACGAAATTGAGTGCTGAAGTCATTTCAATTATATATTTTCCTGAATTTATATACTACGTTACCATAAATTCGGGTTCCGATAGACCTTGTTGCAGAAGAGATTTAAGTCCAACACTGAACTTTAAAATTAAATCGAAATGACGTCTATAAAATTATGAAAAGTATTTGCGTAGTTTATCATACCGATAACCCTGAAGCCCAGAATTGAATTTTGAAACTAAATTGGAATGACATCTCTAAACTTAAGAGTTTATGAAACCGAAAGCAAGGATTACGTTTAGCAGTTACGGATTAATTATAAATGTTAAAGTCAGTTACAGGACTAGACTTTCCGGTAATTCGAATTAATTGCGAAATATTAACACCATTGGATGCCGCACGAGGAACATCATCATCCAAGAAAGGAAAATGTACAATCTCAAAATCAATAGCATCGCGTTTAATATGCATGTTGCAGGAAACAAACCCGTATTTAATAGATAAATCTATATAAAACAAGATGTCCATGGGCCACTATGCTCACAAGAGCTCTAGTGACACTGCCAACTGGCGACCATATATTTTACATGATATGGTTTTAATCTACCGATTGTAAATAAATAGAAGTGGAGGCAATAATCAGATATCGATACAATTAACCCACAGCTCCCTTCAGAGACACCAAATGGAAAGAAACACAAACATGAAACAACATAGCCCAATGGAAACATCAACAGCGGGAGGCCAAAAGGACAGTTACTTTCCCACAAAATGGCCAATAGGCTTTCCAAAATAAAAATATAAGCGACACAAACACCCAGAGACTATCCATAACAAAAAATAAACCGCGACAGAATAACGCCTTGGAACGGTCAGCGGAAACGAATTCCACTGGGGGCTCAAATCGATTTTACGTCGCCACAATCCTCGCCCTTACTTCCGTCGCGATGTAGACAAATAATTTGTTCAGTCCGCATGAAGGCCTCCTAACACATCCGTGTAACATCTCCGTGAACACAAAAAATCAATCAACCACAGAGATGAAACAACGGTGAGGAACTGACAGCAAGAAACCACTGAAATGCCGGAGCAAACGAAAACCAAGACTCCGATGGGCCCAACCAGAGACAGAGTATCAGGCATCAACCAATGTTACATTGAATTAGATCGCTCTAATTCTCAGTAAGCCTTTACGCTGGAACCGTCATAGAATCATAGGCCTGACCCACCGGCGTGCAATTAAAGAGGGAAGCAAAGTTGGCAGCCATGATTGGGTTAACTACCATGCATGCAGTCTGTCATGTAACATGTTTGGTGTACCCAATCTTTTTATATCGAAGAATGAGTTTACAAAATTGAGTGCTGAACTCATTGCGGTTATACATTTTTCCGAATCCAAACACCAAGTCACCATAAAATTTGGGTTCCGACACACCCTGCTGCAGAAGAGATTTAAGTCCAATATTGAATTTTGAAACTAAATCAGAATGACGTCTATAAAATTTTGAAAAGGCCCCTCGCTGCCTACGGTACCGATAACCCTGATTAAGAAGTTTAGCCGCCAACAATTCATTACGAGTGTTGAAGTCAAGTACATGACTACACACTCTGGCAAATCGAATTAATTGCGGAATATAAACGCCACAGGACGGCGCACGAGGAACACTACCACCCAAAAAAGGAAAATCTACAATCTCAAAATTAAAACAATCGCGTTTATCATATATTTTGCAAGAAACAAACCAATCCATAATAGATTGATGCAAATCGAGAAACGGGGCCTCGGTATCATAAGAATTTGCTTTATTTAACTGAAGTTCTTGTGGGTAAATTTGACTGATCAAACCATCGAAATAGGCACTATCAACACCTAATAAATCATCTAAATATCTAGAAGTGGAGCTAAAAGCTTCAATGATTTCGACTGGTTTTCATTAGAAAGAAGCATCATGAAGTCTCTCTCAGAACAAAACAAAAACAGACGAGCCACAAAAAGTGCGCAATTAGCACCCATCGGAATACCCACAACTTGTCTAAATAACTTAGTACCAAATCGTATGTAAATATTGTCAAGTAGAAAGATGAAGTTTTACACACCTTCTGACATGACCATAAAGTATAATTTTTATGCTCTTCAGAAGTGAAAAAGCATTTCTTACATTACATGCAAGATAGAGGGAGTCTTCCCTATGAAATGTCCATTCAGTTACATCATTAGATTTCTCTTTTATAAGATCATGATCATGAAGTGTAGTGTAAAGGGTGGAAATATCATAAGTAGACAGACTTGTTGGCGGCCGTAAAAAGTCTCCCTGCCCTACATCATATTGTAGTTTATATTTTCTTGTGTGGCGGCCGTAAAAAGTCTCCCTGCCCTACATCATAGTGTAGTTTATATTTTCTTGTCCTTTGGGATCATCGATTCTATTGTAGAATTTTGAAAATACTTGAGGGTCACTGATGAGGCCTAATTGGCCGAAACTGGCTAGTCTGGCCCAGAAAACATTTACACTCCATATTCTCCAGTCCTGTGGTGTATTCCTTGCTTCCAAAGGATAACCCTTTCTAGAACATATTTGAAATACGAAAACGCCTGAATTTTAATTTATTTAAAACTTCATTAGAATTTTTATAGACCAAAACATATTTCTACCTGATCTTTCTAAGACTTTGTCGCAATAATTTATCACATGTTTTTTGATGGCATAAAACGTTAAGTTAATAATTTGTAGAGTTCAGTGGTGGTACAAGAGCTTTAATTTGCAATAAACCGTGCTTTGTATGGTCTTTTATGAAGTTAAGCTAACCAATACAACGTAGAAAGATTGTCTTGGCCTTCTGTAACACAGACAGCAAACTTGCTGGCTGAATGACAAATGTCGTCATCATCTAAAGCCCTCTCTGCAGCTTAAGGTTGATCAAGTTCTTGCTGGAGAGTGTTAACATAGTGATGCGGTCAAACAACGACCACATTGTTAGCGGCCTTATCAGCTGGAGCAAAAACAAACTTCCTATGAAATATTTGAATGCCTACTTTAAGGTGACGTAAAGACGTCTTAGGTGTAGGAGGTAAAAAGAAATGCGTTTGTTTACTAATTTCAGAATGCTAAGTTTCCATTCCTTAGGAGCTTTATGCTCAACATACTTTCGTTTACACCATCGATTGCCAAATTCATTCAAGGCAGCAGCGATTTCATCTCTACATTTATTGAAATCAATTTTAGAAGGAAATCGATATTTCCGTCCTTTAGATATTATATTACGTATCCTAGAATCAGTAATAATTTTTAAACATGTATCTGTCTAGATGAAATGTTGAACAAAAATGCAGAAGGATTCGATTGTCAAAATTTATACTCTCCCAAGACGATGGCCTTGATCGGTCGATGCTTGGAAGTAGATAACTCACGTGATATGTACATCACATCTTTTTATTTTCTTTTGTGTTGCAAAGCTAATTAATTTACTGTTTATTTAGTTCATTTTTTCCGAAATACGGGCTTTCCTTTTGGTGTCTCTGATGGGAGCTGTGGGTTAATTGTATCGATTGCCGCCACTTCTTTTTTTTTCAAAATACCAAAAGGAAATAGATGTTGAATATAGATGTTGTAAGTCAAACTCACCGAAGCGCGAAATCTATACGGATGATCGTGTGACCAAGTTTCACCTCGGTTAAATTATACCGTCGTATTTGAGAGCGACGGAAAGCCGGTAAACATCCTATCTTTGGGCTCCGCAATGTTTGACGAAAAGTTTTGAGATTGAAGATGGTAGCTTTTCTCTTTGAGAAAGTATCTTTTCCCTTGGGTAGTTGTATGCTACCGATAGGCGTGCATCAGCACGCACATTGTTGCGTGCGCGCAAGCGAGCAGCTTGAGCTTTTCTCGCTCGCGATGCTTTTGCACGTATACAATTTTACTATTTTCCTGCAAAATACTGCGGTCTACTACCAGTTTTCCGACACAACATACAGGATTACCTATCATCCAACTTGCATTTTCCGATTCCCTAACACCATCCTTGCCAGCTCTAAGCACCGACATTTGTTGCGATGTTAGAAAGCAGTCGTGCGTAACGCGTAACCACACGTGTGAAATGATGACGTCACTTACACGCGCGAAACGTAACGTCATTTACGTTTGAAAACAAGTGTCCTTATTGGAAGGAAAAGGTATGCAATTAACATATCATCACTATAGTAGCTTTATCTGTCGCTAAGTATCACGTTTCAAGGGTGTTTCTAGATCTAACTATAACAGTCAAGGACCTCATAATAATAAACAATAAAACACACACACATACACACACACACAATATCAGTTGCTAGGAAACATTTATGGGCCACTACATATGCTTTTGGCGATAAAATATGAAAATTCAGCAAATTGCGCCGGATTCCCATTGCTTTCTGTAAAAATGATTCTGATCGCCGGCGGTACTGGTACTACTGATGCCCAAATGAACTCGATAACCTATTTTTATTAAACTTTTCGAAGCAGAATAAGAAAATGAACCCGCATTATTTTATTTTCTAACAGGGTATATGGAAATTTATTGTCCTTGTGCTGTTCAATTCGAATCCTACCATTACATAAACAGCCTATATAATTTTGACCCCTTTAAATAAGTTCTGAATAGTTAGATCCTTTGGAAGCAAAGAATACACAAAATAAACGAAAATAGCAGACTCGGTTTTATTGAGTCTTTTCATGACCAGTACTGAAATGTGCAACACCGGCCACGCCCTCTAGCACCGGCTTAAGCAGAATTCTATTTTCAAAATAATTCTAAATGAACTCAATGATCCCAAAGGACCAGAAAATAAACCCCACTTTTAAATTGTAAAACTTGGTTTTACAAGGGTGGGTTTTACAGGTGTATAAATTATCTTTCTTATTTCTGTTCAGAAATATAGATTCCGGGTCCCCGTTAGAACCGCCTCATCGAGGCGGTTTCAACGTGTACCCACAATCTATATTTTGAGCAGAAATAATAAAAATATCACTTGGAAAATATTTTTCCTTGAACAAAATAGATCAAATACACGATATATGAGGAATATATACAATCACAATACAGAAGCTGTTGGCGCCAAGTATGTAAAATATATTCTAATGCACTAGCGTATGTACTGCGACGTTTGATTGGATAACGTAAAAAAATGTGACAGTATATTCTGCGATATACTGTCGGAAACACGACGTCATCATGTAACGTCGCTTCTCATTGGCTGGCATTAGGTTTTACGCAGCTCACAGAGCCTGCCGCTTTGAGCAAAACAGTACAATTTTAACAAAACAACATTTTAAGTGCATTAGAATGGGGATAACTGTATTGAAAATTGTCATTTGGGGCGGTAAATAGTCGGTTTAACGGTCGCAAATTCCGTTTACGGCTCCGCTGGCCCGTAAAACAAAATTTCCGACCGTAAAACCACCGATTTAACTCCTCAAATGACAATTTTGAATACAGTTATCCCCTGAATAATATTCTTTACAGCCTCTAAAGATAAAGCTATAAGATGAAACAGATTAATCTGTTCGAAAGCACCATATCATATGAAATTAAATACAATCAATTAATACCTTATATAGCCACGTGTGTGCGATACAAGAAGTGTCATATATCACATGCCATGAGATATTAATGCTAATCACGTATGCTATTTCAATAACATACGTTTCCAGTTACATGTCGAGGGTTTATGAAAGTCAGGGTGTATGGTTGGTGAGTAAATGTGTTCGGATTTTTTTAAAAATGGACATTATATACATATGCTTGCCGTCGATCAATCTGTCACCTAAACTATAATATTACAATTAAAAAAAAATAGTTTGTTCTTTCGTCACATAAAATTTGCTTTGTTAGCTTTATTTTATGATTCATGAAACTGTCTTCTTTTTTACGTTTCGTTATACTTTCGAAACAATAAGCCCCTTTTGTCGACATAAAATTTAGAGAAACTAGAACTTTGTGTTTATGAAAATCTGAAGTGAAGGCAATGATTAGGACTCGATACAGTTAACCCACACCTCCCATAAGCGACATCAAAGCGAAACAAACACAAACATGACATAACTAGACCCTAAATGAAACATCAATAGCGGAAAGCCAAAAGGGCATTTACTTTCCCGCAAAATGGCTAATTGGCTATCCAGAAACAAGAACAAATATAAGCGAAACACACTCTCAGAGACAAACCATAATAAAAATAACATTGTACCCCAAACTTATTGACCCTAACACTGCTTTTTTAAATATCTTGCTTATCCGGTTTAAATACTGAAACAGAGGATGCACAGTTTCACATTTTATGCTATGCATCAAAATGCTATTCTTCAAACGGCACAAATGCCTAGATTGACACGTTTTACATTCAGACAATTAGACATGAAATCTTGATTAGGTTTTTTGATAACTGACAACATAATGTAAACAAGAACTGTTTCTATTGAATTAAGATTACTTCATTTCTGTCGCCCTGATTACTAATCAGAGTTGGACGAAAATCGGAGGACCCGGCCCTTCCGTTGCAAAGTTTGGGGGTCTCAATGTGATCCCAGCGAGGCGCACACGTACGGCGGTGAGAACCCAAATGTTTAAGAGGCAACGCTCTGTATGACTAGAACACGGAGGCCCGTCTCTAGGCTATTTACATTTATCTATTGTAGATGGATTTGTTTCTTGCAAAATTTATGATAAACCTGATGATTTTGATTTCGAGATTGTAAATTTTCCTTTTTTGGACGGTGATGTTCCTCGCGCGACATCGTACGGGATTTATATTTCTCAGTTAATTTGATTCGCTAGAGTGTCTAGTCATGTATCCGACTTCAACACTCGTTATAAATTATTAACCGCTAAACTTCTTAATCAAGGGTATCGGTATCATAAACTACGTAAAGCCTTTTCTAAGTTTTATAGACGTCATTCTAATTTGGTTTCAAAATTCAATGTTGGACTTAAAACACTTCTGCAACAAAGCCTATCGGAACCCGAATTCTATGGTGACTTAGTATATAAATTTAGAAAAAAAACATGCCTGTAATGACTTTTGTGTCTTTGATGGGTGGAGTAAGTTAATTGTATCGATTCCTGATCTTTGTTTTACTTCTACTTTTAGTACCCAATTTCGAAAAATCGTTCGTCGATATATAAAATTTGGGTACAACATAAATGTTATAAAACAGACTTCATGCATGGTGGTTAACCCAATCACGGTTGGCAACGTTGCTTTCCTCTTTGATTGCACACCGGTGGGTCGGGCCTAAGATTATATGACGGTTACAGCGTAAAACATAAATGTAATTTTATATATGTATTCTTTATGTTGATTGGCGCCTGATGCTCCGTCTTTGGTCGGGCTCCCCGGAGTCTAACTGTTGGTTTTCATTTGCTCCAGCAATTCTGTTGTTGTATGCTGTCGAGTCCTCAACCTTGTTTCATCTCTGTAATTTTTTTGATGTGTATGTTCTCGGAGATATTAAACTGATGAGTTAGGAAGCCTTCATGCGGACTAAACAAAATTAGTGTATACCGCGAGAGAGGTAAGGGCGAGGATTATGGCCATGTAAAATCGATATAAACTCCCAAGTGGAATTCTTTCCACTGGCCGTTTGAAAGCGGTTCTTCTGAGGCGGTTTATTTATGTTGTTGTTTGTTACTTACTGTGTGTATCACTTGTGTCTTTTTTATTTTGGATGGCCATTTGGCCATTTTGTGAGAAAGTAACTGTCCTTATGGCCTTCCTTTGTTTAGGTTTCCATTATGGCTTCATGTTTGTGTTTCTTTCCCTTTGGTGTCTTTGATGGGTGGAGTAAGTTAATTGTATCGATTCCTGATCTTTGTTGTAATTCTACTTTGATAACGTTCTGGCTAAAATGAATAAAAAATGGGCAGTGTTCGAACGCCACTGGTCGTGTTTATAACTTTCACAAGGCATTGATGATGATTTCGTGTTTAGCGACGCGTCAACCCGCTTTGCGGATCATAAGCGTCAGGCGGTTAATGATTAAACGGTATGAATAATTATGAGGATATTAAAACTAAAACGTCAGGATGATAATGCATAAACATCCAAAACAAAATCTTTCACAAGGCAATAACAAGGGTGGTAAATATCACGTTAACAAGTCCTTGTATTGATCAGCCCCGTAAACGCCACTTTGTGTAGAGAAAACTGGGGTTTACGGGGGTACATATTGTTTTTCTTATTTCTGCTCCAAAACATGGGTTGTGAATACTCGTTAGAACCGCCTAATTGAGGCGGCTCTTACGAGCAACACAGCCTATGTTTTCAGGAGAAATAAGAAATTGTCATTCTTCACATTCATCAGAAAATTAATCGTTTTGGGTAGATAACGAATGCAGAATGTCGCACGGATGTGTTATCATAGTGCATAGTAGCTGATTATTGCACTTCTTCATCATTAAGTATATTTCGAGCGATTTGATTGGTTAAAATAGAAGTCTTAGACTTCAAAAAATCCCATGAGCAGGAATCTCAGAACTATTTCACACAGCGACAAGTAGTTATATAACGTGACGTCAAAGAACACGTTTAGAACACGCGCGTTACGTCATTATATACGGAGTGACGCCAACAGCGTTTGATTTGACTTGATAGATTTTGTAAGGTAACCGGGCGCTAAAAGCACATAGGGGCTACCCCACACAGCGCTCTTTCAAAAGATGGGAGATTATTAAACACGTAAATGTTGTAAAACAAATAAACGCAATTTAACGCATTGCTGGGCGTTTTTTATTATTATTATTATTTTTTTATTTTTTTTCGTTTGAGTTTCTTTCAAAGATGGCAGCTTCTAATTGAAAAATCATTCCGCCGTGGTTGGTAGTAAAGTAGAAGTAAAACAAAGATCAGGAATTGATACAATTAACTTACTCCATCCATAAAAGACACCATAGGGAAAGAAATACAAACATTAAGCGACCAGACCATAATGGAAACCTAAACAAAGGAAGGCCATATGGACAGTTACTTTCCCACAAAATGGCCATATGGCCATCCAAAATTAAAAGACACAAGTGATACACACAGTAAGTAACAAACAACAACATAAATAAATCGCCACAGAAGAGCCGCCTTGGAACGGTCAGTGGAAGATTTCCACTGGGGGGCTTAAATCGATTTTACGTGGCCACAATCCTCGCCCTTACTTCCGTCGCGATTTAGACAAATAATTTGTTCAGTCCGCATGAAGGCCTCCTAACTCATCAGTGCAACACCCCCGTGAACACAGAAATCAAAGAACTATTATGGAATTATAAGGAATGAATTATTATTTTGAGGATTTTATCGATGTGTAAACTCCGGTGAATCACATAAAAAGTAGAAGTAAAACAAAGATCAGGAATCGATTCAATTAACTTACTCCACCCATCAACGACACCCAAGGGAAAGAAACACAAACATGAAGCGACCAGACCATAATGGAAACCTGAACAAAGGAAGGCCATAAGGACAGTTACTTTCCCACGAAATGGCAAAATGGCCATCCAAAATAAAAAGACACAAGTGATACACACAGTAAGTAACCAACAACAACATAAATAAACCGCCACAGAAAGTGAAAGCCTTCGGGCTTAATTCAGTTTGTGAGTGACTTGCCGGAGATTAAATCCATAACAAAAATGGGAGCGGTGATAAAATAGTTGAACATACCTAGGAAAATTAATGAAGACGAAATATATTCTATAAAAATGTTATCATTTGGGAGCAAAGAATACACCACAATACTTATAAGTATGGAGTATACAGTTTCCTGGTTCGGATTAGCTAGTTTTACCCAATTAGGTCTCATTAGTGACCCTTAAATATTTTCAAGGTTCCATAATGGAATCAATGATTCCAAAGGACAAGAGAATATAAACTTCACTATGGTGATGGGCAGGGAGTCCTTATACGGCCGCCATACACTCCCTTAACACCAGTTGTAGTGAGGTTAAATAATTTCTATAAAAGGGTTATCCTGTGGAAGCAAAAAATATACCACAGAACTAAAAGTATGGAGTGTACAGTTTTCTAGGCCAAAGTAGCTCGAAATAGTTTTGGTGATATCTGCCCTTCTTATTCCAGTATTAACCAATGACCTGCTGAATATTTAAATATGCCACACCCATTACCCATTCGGCGTGAAAGCTCAGACATGGATCTTCTTGCTTCCGGACAATGCCCCTACCCACGCCTGATCTGCTCAAGCAATTTTATAGATTCTTCTGTCGCGATTTATTTTGGTTAATGTTTGTCTTTGGGTGTTTGTGTCGCTTATATTTTATTTTATTTTGGAAAGCTTTTTTGGCCATTTTGTGGGAAAGTAACTGTCCTTTTGGCTTTCCGCTATTAATGTTTCCATTAGGATCTGTTGTTTCGTGTTTGTGTTTCTTTCCCTTTGGTGTCTCTGATGGGAGCTGTGGGTTAATTTCATCGATTCCAGATCATTGCCTCCACTTCTATTTTGTCGTCGCTGACCCAATCAGACTGCTGCGACAAATTCATAAACGGAATGACAAACAACGAAGATCCTGATCAGATGGCTTCTTGAAGCCATCTGATCTGGATCTTCATTACTTGAAAGGTAAGACATATCCGGGTGCAACAGGACAAGGTTTAATTATATGGTTCCCATATTGCTGACATCAGAACTAAACGTGTTAAGGGTGAAGATTTCTAGACAGCTTTTTTAATTATTTTAGCAAAATTCAGACCTTTTTCTAAGAAAAAATGTTTCCAAGAATGAGACATCGTTCCATCACGTTGATCTCGAGTCAAAAGTGCTTAGCAATCAGTGGAATGATCAATAAGTTCTGAAGTTAGATCCTTTGGAAGCAAGGAATACACCAAATTAACGAAAATAGCAGACTCGGTTTTATTGAGTCTGTTCATGACCGGTACTGAAATGTGCAACATCGGCCACGCCCTCAAGACTCTTCTCCCTCAACGCATCTACGTCATAAGTGTTTTTAAATTGTAAGGGTATTTTCATGGTATTTGATTGTCAGTGAGGTACCAACATAACTGGACAGCACTGTGCTGATAAATCAACCCACATGGCAATGGAATCTCCCACCTGTTAAGTGTGGGGTGGACCATTTCCATTCATAGGGATGTAAGGTTGTTTTTATGGCAAATTTTAAAAATTTAATGTACTTTAAACAGAGTAGACACAGAACATATGCTACGTTCTGCGGTATCTGGTCTGGGTCTATGCTGTTTGCAAACGTCCCAACAAATGGGACGCTAGGGGTGAATGGTTTAAAGCATTTGAAACAGAAATGTATAAACGGAGGTAAAGCTCAGACATGGATTGGCTTGCTTCCGGACAATGCCCCTACTCACGCCTGATCTGATCGCACAAGCATTTTTGTAGGTTTTGTCGTACGTTGACTCAATTTTCCCAATGATTTGAACATAAACACATAGTGAAATCTTTTGCTTACAGACACGGGTATGAGTCTTGATGTATCTGACTTACTGGTGATGACATGGATAGCCGTATTACTTTCAGGTATTCATCCGACTGGGGGTGTTTCAAATCACAACACAAGTAAGTACTCTGAGTATAACATTGATTATACACATTTGCATGGAAAAGAAACTCAAACATGAAACAACAGACCCTAATGGAACTAGCAACAACGGAAAGCCAAGATGGCTGTTACTTTCCCACAAAATGGCCAATTAGCTATCCATAAACAAAATAATAGAAGCGATACAAACACTCAAAAACAAACCATAACAAACATAAACCGCCACAGAAGAACCGCCTTGGAAACGGTCAGTGAAACGAATTCAACTGGGGGGCTTAAATCGATTTTACGTGGCCACAATCCTCGCTCTTTGTTCCGTAAAACGTCTCCCCGCACATCATCATAGTGCAGATTATATTTTCTGGTCCTTTTCGGATCATTGAGTTCATTTTGAATCATTTTGAAAATATAGTTCTGCGCTAGAGGGCGTGGCCGGTGTTGCACATTTCAGTACTGGTCATGAACAGACTCAATAAAACCGAGTCTGCTATTTTCGTTTTTTTATGTATTCTTTGCTTCCAAAGGATCGAACTTCAGAACTTATTATCCTAATAATGCAAATCTAGTTCCTTTACTCAGTATGTTCTTCTGACTTACTTTGGAGCTACTATGTTTGCAGAAATGTGTGTTATTGGTTTTGCTTAGGAATTGGTATTGGCATTTAGAAAAAGGTAATCACGTACATGCCGAATTACATTTCTACCCTCCCCAGAGACATTCTGCTGGTTGTTCCTATGTGAATGTTGCTTTGCAGTATTGGATGTATGTGTTTATAATCGTCGTAATTATGTGCTATTTTATGTGTCTGCATGACAATTATTCTCTCTGGAGATGGCTGTTTTTAGTCATCTTCGTTTTTTCTGAGGAACTTTTCATTTAATGTTTTTAATACTTATACGCTTCTTACGATGCTTTTGTTTTCATTTCTATTTTGTATTCCAAGTCGGAAAGAAAGAAGTAGACAATTTAAAGAAAACAAAAAAGAAACAGCCAGAGAGCTAAAGTTATACGTTCAGTTGGTAGCTAGCGATAGACTTCCTGTTTCAGAAGTTAATATTCGCGACCAACAAATAAACTGCTCATCCAGGTTGCAATGGTTCAATTTTCTTTACGGAATTGGAATTATAGAATTATACTTCTAACCAAAGACAGACAAAAAATATTTTTTTTTCCGCGAAAAAAGCTCCCATTTTGATTTATATCAGTTTTTGAATCGATTGCCTATTCGAAATTCGCAAAATTGCAGTATGTTTCCTCTGGCTTTCTTTGCCGGATCATTGCAGGGTCACTGATGAGGCTTCATTAGCCGAAACTACGTAGTATGACCCATCTTCTTTCTTATGAATGCTTTAATTGCTCTTAAAGGAACTGATTTTTTTATTTTTATTTGATGAGCTAGGAACCCAACCACCAAATAAACGTTCTGAATGCCAGTGACAATTAAGGGTGAAGTTAAGACACCGTAAAAGTAGCAAAAGTCCACCATTACTTTATTACCTAACGTTTGAGTGGGATGCTTTCAATGCGGTACTCTCCTTGCACTGTACTAAAACAAAATTCGTCGTCACTCGCTAGCGAAAGAAAATAGTTTTTTCTTTCTTTTACAGCTCCAAAAGGAAGATATCTAACTGCAGTGTCTTATTGTTTATAGTATCTATTTTTAGAAACATTACCCGGTGAAAGATTGAAACGAAGTCCGCTTTCCTTTGGTACGTATATCAATGGATAGGTTAGCACATCTTTCTCCGATGACGACGGACAAATTCAAAGCCGACGGTTATCGGATCAAGTCAGAAATGAGGTGCTACCGAGTATCGGATACGGTTGTTTGATAAGAAAAAAAGCAGGAATTTATATTTAAGAAACGTAGTCAAACTTAGTTTCCGTTGCAGATCGAGAAATCCAATACCTCGAGCCAACCAATACATTCAGAAGCTCGGTTAAACCTCACTGGTGAATTGATCAGTTAACCCCTATATGAACTGCATTGTAACACATTGTCCTGATAGAGGTATGCTTTCTCAGATCAATGGAGTTTTATCAGCTTCACGTGACATTGCACTTTTATGAATCGGGGCTACTTAGAAAACTGGAAAAATTGGAGAACTGACTTGAAAATCAAAACAAAATATAACAGGAAAAATACCGGTCGGCTGATACATCATGTATCGACAGTTTATTGCGTGCTAGAATGTTTGGAAGCGCTGAGCACAATCCATATCTGAGCTTAAATTTAACTTAAGTATGTAGAAGGAGATAAACTCATAAATACCAGATTCGTTTGATATCAAATTTATCCGGCATGGCTACAAGAGCGCTTGTACAACACTTTATTTACGATAAAGATGCATTTAGTCATTTGTTTTTTGTTTTTTTTTTGTTGTTTTTTTTTTTAATTTCTTTTTCTTTGATTTGACGAAGTCAATCTCCGAACGTCTTTCGGTGTTGCCTAGCGGCGCGTAATTGACGTCATTTTTATGAAAGAAGAAAGTAAAATTACAAGTCGCGTGTGAGCTATCTCAGCCCTTGAGCGGGTCACAGTTTTCTCCCATTAAAGTGTCGCTGAAGGTGGTGTCAGAATTTTAAAGGCGTTGTTCCGTGATGCGGCGGTAAAATAGACATAACCCTGATTCATGGGCAAGAAAGTGGCTTATATCGGATTTTGTTTTTGGGTGGGGGGAGGGGGGGTTGGTTTTACAGCCCTTTCAAGATTATTTCACTCATATCGAGCCGATCGTTTCTGGAAAAATTTAATTTAAGTGTGTAGAAGGGGATAAACTCATAAATACCAGATTCGTTTGATATCAAATTTATCCGGCTTGGCTACAAGAGCGCTTGTACAACACTTTATTTACGATAAAGATGCATTTAGTCATTTGTACTCTGCATTTAGTACTCTGAGTATAACATTGATTATACACATTTGCATGGAAAAGAAACTCAAACATGAAACAACAGACCCTAATGGAACTAGCAACAACGGAAAGCCAAGATGACTGTTACTTTCCCACAAAATGGCCAATTAGCTATCCATAAACAAAATAATAGAAGCGATACAAACACTCAAAAACAAACCATAACAAACATAAACCGCCACAGAAGAACCGCCTTGGAAACGGTCAGTGAAACGAATTCAACTGGGGGGCTTAAATCGATTTTACGTGGCCACAATCCTCGCTCTTTGTTCCGTAAAACGTCTCCCCGCACATCATCATAGTGCAGATTATATTTTCTGGTCCTTTTCGGATCATTGAGTTCATTTTGAATCATTTTGAAAATATAGTTCTGCGCTAGAGGGCGTGGCCGGTGTTGCACATTTCAGTACTGGTCATGAACAGACTCAATAAAACCGAGTCTGCTATTTTCGTTTTTTTATGTATTTTTTGCTTCCAAAGGATCGAACTTCAGAACTTATTATCCTAATAATGCAAATCTAGTTCCTTTACTCAGTATGTTCTTCTGACTTACTTTGGAGCTACTATGTTTGCAGAAATGTGTGTTATTGGTTTTGCTTAGGAATTGGTATTGGCATTTAGAAAAAGGTAATCACGTACATGCCGAATTACATTTCTACCCTCCCCAGAGACATTCTGCTGGTTGTTCCTATGTGAATGTTGCTTTGCAGTATTGGATGTATGTGTTTATAATCGTCGTAATTATGTGCTATTTTATGTGTCTGCATGACAATTATTCTCTCTGGAGATGGCTGTTTTTAGTCATCTTCGTTTTTTCCGAGGAACTTTTCATTTAATGTTTTTAATACTTATACGCTTCTTACGATGCTTTTGTTTTCATTTCTATTTTGTATTCCAAGTCGGAAAGAAAGAAGTAGACAATTTAAAGAAAACAAAAAAGAAACAGCCAGAGAGCTAAAGTTATACGTTCAGTTGGTAGCTAGCGATAGACTTCCTGTTTCAGAAGTTAATATTCGCGACCAACAAATAAACTGCTCATCCAGGTTGCAATGGTTCAATTTTCTTTACGGAATTGGAATTATAGAATTATACTTCTAACCAAAGACAGACAAAAAATAATTTTTTTTCGCGAAAAAAGCTCCCATTTTGATTTATATCAGTTTTTGAATCGATTGCCTATTCGAAATTCGCAAAATTGCAGTATGTTTCCTCTGGCTTTCTTTGCCGGATCATTGCATGGTCACTGATGAGGCTTCATTAGCCGAAACTTCGTAGTATGACCC
Source organism: Lucinisca nassula (assembly GCA_963580285.1). Classification (NCBI taxonomy): domain Eukaryota; kingdom Metazoa; phylum Mollusca; class Bivalvia; order Lucinida; family Lucinidae; genus Lucinisca; species Lucinisca nassula. The sequence goes on from OY757026.1 coordinate 98,534,452, forward strand.
ATCTTCTTTCTTATGAATGCTTTAATTGCTCTTAAAGGAACTGATTTTTTTATTTTTATTTGATGAGCTAGGAACCCAACCACCAAATAAACGTTCTGAATGCCAGTGACAATTAAGGGTGAAGTTAAGACACCGTAAAAGTAGCAAAAGTCCACCATTACTTTATTACCTAACGTTTGAGTGGGATGCTTTCAATGCGGTACTCTCCTTGCACTGTACTAAAACAAAATTCGTCGTCACTCGCTAGCGAAAGAAAATAGTTTTTTCTTTCTTTTACAGCTCCAAAAGGAAGATATCTAACTGCAGTGTCTTATTGTTTATAGTATCTATTTTTAGAAACATTACCCGGTGAAAGATTGAAACGAAGTCCGCTTTCCTTTGGTACGTATATCAATGGATAGGTTAGCACATCTTTCTCCGATGACGACGGACAAATTCAAAGCCGACGGTTATCGGATCAAGTCAGAAATGAGGTGCTACCGAGTATCGGATACGGTTGTTTGATAAGAAAAAAAGCAGGAATTTATATTTAAGAAACGTAGTCAAACTTAGTTTCCGTTGCAGATCGAGAAATCCAATACCTCGAGCCAACCAATACATTCAGAAGCTCGGTTAAACCTCGCTGGTGAATTGATCAGTTAACCCCTATATGAACTGCATTGTAACACATTGTCCTGATAGAGGTATGCTTTCTCAGATCAATGGAGTTTTATCAGCTTCACGTGACATTGCACTTTTATGAATCGGGGCTACTTAGAAAACTGGAAAAATTGGAGAACTGACTTGAAAATCAAAACAAAATATAACAGGAAAAATACCGGTCGGCTGATACATCATGTATCGACAGTTTATTGCGTGCTAGAATGTTTGGAAGCGCTGAGCACAATCCATATCTGAGCTTAAATTTAACTTAAGTATGTAGAAGGAGATAAACTCATAAATACCAGATTCGTTTGATATCAAATTTATCCGGCATGGCTACAAGAGCGCTTGTACAACACTTTATTTACGATAAAGATGCATTTAGTCATTTGTTTTTTGTTTTTTTTTTTTGTTGTTTTTTTTTTTAATTTCTTTTTCTTTGATTTGACGAAGTCAATCTCCGAACGTCTTTCGGTGTTGCCTAGCGGCGCGTAATTGACGTCATTTTTATGAAAGAAGAAAGTAAAATTACAAGTCGCGTGTGAGCTATCTCAGCCCTTGAGCGGGTCACAGTTTTCTCCCATTAAAGTGTCGCTGAAGGTGGTGTCAGAATTTTAAAGGCGTTGTTCCGTGATGCGGCGGTAAAATAGACATAACCCTGATTCATGGGCAAGAAAGTGGCTTATATCGGATTTTGTTTTTGGGTGGGGGGAGGGGGGGTTGGTTTTACAGCCCTTTCAAGATTATTTCACTCATATCGAGCCGATCGTTTCTGGAAAAATTTAATTTAAGTGTGTAGAAGGGGATAAACTCATAAATACCAGATTCGTTTGATATCAAATTTATCCGGCTTGGCTACAAGAGCGCTTGTACAACACTTTATTTACGATAAAGATGCATTTAGTCATTTGTACTCTGCATTTAGTACTCTGAGTATAACATTGATTATACACATTTGCATGGAAAAGAAACTCAAACATGAAACAACAGACCCTAATGGAACTAGCAACAACGGAAAGCCAAGATGACTGTTACTTTCCCACAAAATGGCCAATTAGCTATCCATAAACAAAATAATAGAAGCGATACAAACACTCAAAAACAAACCATAACAAACATAAACCGCCACAGAAGAACCGCCTTGGAAACGGTCAGTGAAACGAATTCAACTGGGGGGCTTAAATCGATTTTACGTGGCCACAATCCTCGCTCTTTGTTCCGTAAAACGTCTCCCCGCACATCATCATAGTGCAGATTATATTTTCTGGTCCTTTTCGGATCATTGAGTTCATTTTGAATCATTTTGAAAATATAGTTCTGCGCTAGAGGGCGTGGCCGGTGTTGCACATTTCAGTACTGGTCATGAACAGACTCAATAAAACCGAGTCTGCTATTTTCGTTTTTTTATGTATTTTTTGCTTCCAAAGGATCGAACTTCAGAACTTATTATCCTAATAATGCAAATCTAGTTCCTTTACTCAGTATGTTCTTCTGACTTACTTTGGAGCTACTATGTTTGCAGAAATGTGTGTTATTGGTTTTGCTTAGGAATTGGTATTGGCATTTAGAAAAAGGTAATCACGTACATGCCGAATTACATTTCTACCCTCCCCAGAGACATTCTGCTGGTTGTTCCTATGTGAATGTTGCTTTGCAGTATTGGATGTATGTGTTTATAATCGTCGTAATTATGTGCTATTTTATGTGTCTGCATGACAATTATTCTCTCTGGAGATGGCTGTTTTTAGTCATCTTCGTTTTTTCCGAGGAACTTTTCATTTAATGTTTTTAATACTTATACGCTTCTTACGATGCTTTTGTTTTCATTTCTATTTTGTATTCCAAGTCGGAAAGAAAGAAGTAGACAATTTAAAGAAAACAAAAAAGAAACAGCCAGAGAGCTAAAGTTATACGTTCAGTTGGTAGCTAGCGATAGACTTCCTGTTTCAGAAGTTAATATTCGCGACCAACAAATAAACTGCTCATCCAGGTTGCAATGGTTCAATTTTCTTTACGGAATTGGAATTATAGAATTATACTTCTAACCAAAGACAGACAAAAAATAATTTTTTTTCGCGAAAAAAGCTCCCATTTTGATTTATATCAGTTTTTGAATCGATTGCCTATTCGAAATTCGCAAAATTGCAGTATGTTTCCTCTGGCTTTCTTTGCCGGATCATTGCATGGTCACTGATGAGGCTTCATTAGCCGAAACTTCGTAGTATGACCCATCTTCTTTCTTATGAATGCTTTAATTGCTCTTAAAGGAACTGATTTTTTTATTTTTATTTGATGAGCTAGGAACCCAACCACCAAATAAACGTTCTGAATGCCAGTGACAATTAAGGGTGAAGTTAAGACACCGTAAAAGTAGCAAAAGTCCACCATTACTTTATTACCTAACGTTTGAGTGGGATGCTTTCAATGCGGTACTCTCCTTGCACTGTACTAAAACAAAATTCGTCGTCACTCGCTAGCGAAAGAAAATAGTTTTTTCTTTCTTTTACAGCTCCAAAAGGAAGATATCTAACTGCAGTGTCTTATTGTTTATAGTATCTATTTTTAGAAACATTACCCGGTGAAAGATTGAAACGAAGTCCGCTTTCCTTTGGTACGTATATCAATGGATAGGTTAGCACATCTTTCTCCGATGACGACGGACAAATTCAAAGCCGACGGTTATCGGATCAAGTCAGAAATGAGGTGCTACCGAGTATCGGATACGGTTGTTTGATAAGAAAAAAAGCAGGAATTTATATTTAAGAAACGTAGTCAAACTTAGTTTCCGTTGCAGATCGAGAAATCCAATACCTCGAGCCAACCAATACATTCAGAAGCTCGGTTAAACCTCGCTGGTGAATTGATCAGTTAACCCCTATATGAACTGCATTGTAACACATTGTCCTGATAGAGGTATGCTTTCTCAGATCAATGGAGTTTTATCAGCTTCACGTGACATTGCACTTTTATGAATCGGGGCTACTTAGAAAACTGGAAAAATTGGAGAACTGACTTGAAAATCAAAACAAAATATAACAGGAAAAATACCGGTCGGCTGATACATCATGTATCGACAGTTTATTGCGTGCTAGAATGTTTGGAAGCGCTGAGCACAATCCATATCTGAGCTTAAATTTAACTTAAGTATGTAGAAGGAGATAAACTCATAAATACCAGATTCGTTTGATATCAAATTTATCCGGCATGGCTACAAGAGCGCTTGTACAACACTTTATTTACGATAAAGATGCATTTAGTCATTTGTTTTTTGTTTTTTTTTTGTTGTTTTTTTTTTTAATTTCTTTTTCTTTGATTTGACGAAGTCAATCTCCGAACGTCTTTCGGTGTTGCCTAGCGGCGCGTAATTGACGTCATTTTTATGAAAGAAGAAAGTAAAATTACAAGTCGCGTGTGAGCTATCTCAGCCCTTGAGCGGGTCACAGTTTTCTCCCATTAAAGTGTCGCTGAAGGTGGTGTCAGAATTTTAAAGGCGTTGTTCCGTGATGCGGCGGTAAAATAGACATAACCCTGATTCATGGGCAAGAAAGTGGCTTATATCGGATTTTGTTTTTGGGTGGGGGGAGGGGGGGTTGGTTTTACAGCCCTTTCAAGATTATTTCACTCATATCGAGCCGATCGTTACTGGAAAAATTTAATTTAAGTGTGTAGAAGGGGATAAACTCATAAATACCAGATTCGTTTGATATCAAATTTATCCGGCTTGGCTACAAGAGCGCTTGTACAACACTTTATTTACGATAAAGATGCATTTAGTCATTTGTTGTTTTTGTTGTTGTTGTTTTTTTTATTTCTTTTTCTTTGATTTGACGAAGTCATTCTCCGAACGTCTTTCGGTGTTGTCTTGCGGCGCGTAATTGACGTCATTTTTATGAAAAAAGAAAGTAAAATTACAAGTCGCGTATGAGCTATCTCAGCCCTTGAGCGGGACACAGCTCTCTTCCATTACCAAATAACGCCTATACAAACGCATTGTATATTTTACCGCCGATAAAAAAACACATATCGAGGCGGTTCTAACGAGTATCCACAATCTATATTTTAAAGCAGAAGTAAGAACAATAATGTATAACCATGTAAACACCAGTTTTACTGCAGTAAAGTTTCGCTGAAGGTGGAGTCAGAATTTTAAAGGCGTTGTTTCGTGATGCGGCGGTAAAATAGACATAACCCTGATTCATTGGCAAGAAAGTGGCTTATATCGGATTTTTTTTTTTTTTTTTGGGGGGGGGGGGGTTGGTTTTACGGCCCTTTCACTCATATCGAGCCGATCGTTAATCAGGGGCGGGCGAAAACCGGAGTACCCGGAGAAAAACCACCTGACCTTCCGTTGCAGCACTTGGCGTCTCACATGTTACCAGAGCGAGGCTCGAACCACAGCGGTGAGATTATTTCGGATTTGAAAGGATAATGATATGTTAATGTTGGACTGCAACACTTGCACGACAACATAGCTTACAAGTTACAACGGATTCAGTCAGATATAATTTTGTCACTTTGAGTAATACATGTACTAACTTTCCGATTTTTATGCCGCTGACGTCAAGATGAACGCGTTGACGTGAATTAAACTTTCCCGCGTCAAAATATAAAGATTGCATTGGAAAAGTAGGACCGGCTGCGTCGACATATTTCCATATAGGAAATATATCTTCCTTAGACAAAGGTGATATCTTTTTTAATTCATTAAGATATCGTGGTATTTCTTCGTTATGAATGTTATACTGATATTATTATGCTATTAATCTTGCTTTCTTTCAATTCCTGTTCACACTTTGGTTGTTATATGCTCGTATATTGAAGTTAAATAAATAAAAACATATTTAAACCAAGTGATGTCGAATTGGTCCGGTTACAATTCCTCGGTCAGCTATTTTGGCCTGAGGTCATAATAGAAGTGAAGGCAATGATCCGCAATCGATACAATTCACCCCCGGCTCCCATCTGAGACACAAGGGAAAGAAACACAAACATGAAACAACTAGACGCTAATGGAAACAACACTAGCGGAAAGCCAAAAGAACAGTTACTTTCCCACAAAATGGCCAATTGGCTATCCAAAACAAAATAATATAAGCGATGCACACACTCAAGGACAGTCATAACAGAAATATACCATGACATAAGAACCGCCTTGGAACGGTCAGTGAAACGAATACCAATGTGTGTGTGGGAGGGGGGGGGGGCTTAAATCGTTTTTACCTGGCCACAATCATCGCCCTTACTTCCGTCGCGATTTGGACAAATAATTTGTTCAGTCCGCATGAAGGCCTCCTAAGTCATCGAAATAGAAGTGAAGGCAATGGTCAGGAATATAAGAATCTTATATGGGTGTGAGGGGTGGATGGAACAATCCGTCCCGAGGGACACTGTCTGGCATCACGAGGCTTGCCGAGTGATGCCGGACAGTGATCCCGAGGGACGGATTTTTCTATCCACCCCTCACACCCATATTGGATTCTTTTTCTTGCATACCTTCCATTTCTTAAAGCGGATTTTTAATGCTGCAGTCACTTCGGTTACCAACGTCCGCCATATTGTGTTGACACTGCTGGAATGTTTAGTGACGTTGCTGTGACGTCAACCTTAACGACGGCGCATACGAGGTCGTAATCAACCAGTGCATTTATCAAACACCCGATTGTATTCGATTTTGGGTCGGAACACCAGGGTCAGAACAAAAATTTCTATCCCAGGGTAAAATTACGGATTTCCTTGTCCGGTGTGCAAGAATCGATAAATTAACCCACAGCTCCCACCAGAGACACCAAAGGGAAACAAATACAAACATGAAACTCGGCCAATGCGAATATTTTATTATTATCAGTTAGCAGAGTATAAATGCAGCAGAGTGAGACAAGTAACTGGGCCAATACGAAGTCACTTGATTGATGGCATTTTAAAACTCGTCGCAGTCCTCTGCAGAAATACTTTTGAATGTTTCTGCGCTCGTTGTTGATGTTTCAGTATTGTCGAATTCTGAGCCAGACACACTTCCGGTTTCAGTTAACTCCGAATTTTGCACTGGAAAATGGAAGCGCTGGTCTTCAACATCAATGTATTAACGCATCGCCTACTCCGTTTCATCAAATGATATTTCAGTCAAATGTTTGTAGCGTCTAGGTCATCGGCAAGCACATCTTGCATAGATTCTCCATTAATAGCGTATCTGTCCGACATTGTTGGTTTTTCACCGTCAAAATCCACAGGCTTTGCAATGACTTTAGCACCCAATTTCGTAAAATCATTCTACGATATAACAAGAATGGGTACAACATAACTGTATACGGCAGACTGCATGCATGGTAGTTAACCCAATCACGGTTGACAACTTTGCTTCCCTCTTTAATTGCACGCCGGTGGGTCAGGCCTCAGATTTTAAGATGGTTCCAGCGTAAACGCTTGGTGAGAATTAGAATTTAATTTGTTGTAATGTTGGTTGGTGTCTGTTGTTCTGTCTATGGTCGCGCCCTTTGGAGTGTATTTGTACGTTGTATTTTCATCCAGCATTTAAGTGGTTTCGCAAAGTAACGGAAGTAAGGGCGAGGATTGCCGCCGCGTAAAATTGATAATCGATTTAAGTCCACCGCTCCTTCCCAAATTCACCGTTCCAATGTCGTTCTTCTGTCGCTGTTTATTTTTGTTATGGTTTGTCTTTGAGTGTGAGTCGCTTATATATTTTTGCTTTCGATAGCAATTTGGCCATTTTGTGGGAAAGTAACTGTCCTTTTGGCTTTTCGGTATTAATGTTTCCATTAGGGTCTAGTTATTTCGTATTTGTGATTGGAGCTATGGGCTAATTGTATCGATTCCTAACCATTGCCTTCACCTGTATTTTGTGCGAATCGGATGACCGACATTGGAGTTTAGAAAATTTATCTGACGTCAACTCACGCGACAAATTTAACCCAATCATATTCTATTATTTCTGTATTAATCAAGATTGATCGGTATTGACACGAGGTTATTCGTACTGGTCAGATGTCAAGCTGTATTAACCATGGATCATATGTACAGTATATTACACGAAGTAAAACGTCACCGATATTGCACAGGCCGATTTCAACATATGAATAGTTTGTAATATAGTAGTAAAAGAATAAAGGTGATTATTAATTGTTCGGAGGTCATCCGTCATAACACTCAGGTCAAAAATCAATAATCATGTTTTTAATGGTGTCATTTAATACAATTGTCATTAATAAAGTAATTTCGTATAGGCCAAGATACAGGTCCGGGTCTGCTGTATTGGCACGAGGCCGAAGTAATTTCGTATTGTCCCAGTTACAGGTCCTCGGTCAGCTGTATTGGCATGGGCCTTCGCCTTCGGGCCAATACAGCGGACTTCTGACCTGCAACTGGGCCAATACGAAATAACTTGATTAACAAGGACATAATATTGTCCCGAGTTGTGATATCGAAGAGTATAAGCATTTGAGTGTCATTCGGTGTCTGTATGAAGCGCAATATTTACCAATGTCACAATAATGATCCTTTCAGTATATGTAGCTATAAACATTTTGCGACATTGCTAGTAGTATTAGCCTCAAAATAGGCATTACATCAAACTATGTGCATGTATGTAACAATTCAACGCATGACTTCATGTGCTGCAACGTCGTCTAGCGGAGGAAATAGAAGGAATCCCATTGGCGTGCAAAATCAAGATAGCATGCTGATATTGAGTGGTTTTAGCACGAGTTTTACTCGAATTTCGTCGTTCATTCTAAATAATCAATTTATGAGATTTACGAGTGCACTCTATTTAACTTCCGGAGGTTTACAAATGGGCTGTTTGATAAATTCCACATATTATATTTTGTTGATATGATGCTTGAATGTAATGATTGAGCTAGAACACATGAGTTGCGTGATGTTTTGCTATTGTTCTGATTCTAAAGAAATGCCACTGGGGCAGGCTTTTTATATCATGAATGGGTCTGAAAGTCTTACTTTTTATAAAAAAAATGTAGTTTAAAAATACGCTGATTTGTTTCTATCATTTCAGTAAAAGCTGCTCTAGAAGGCATCCAAGCATCACAAACACTTCTGAAAGGGGCCACACAGACATCTGTGGACCGATATGTAAAGTCAGGGACATATCGGCAAGCCATAAGTGACTTCGGTTCAGTACAACCAACACACGTTCGAAGCTTAATACTAGCAGACGGGGTAATTTAACCTTTTAGAATTGTCTTGTTAGTAAGATGAATACCCGTGAAGGCAATGCTCAGGAATCGATACAGTTAATCCACAGCTCCCGTCGACAAACCAAAGGGAAATAAAGACAGACACGAAACAACTAGACCCTTATGGAAACATCAATGGCGGAAAGCCAAATGCAGTTACTTTCCGACAAAATGGCCAACTGGCTATCCAAAACAAAATAGTAAAAGCGACATACACACTCAAAGACAAACCATAGCAAAATAAACCGCGACAGAAGAACGGCATTGGAACGGTCAGCGAAACGAACTCCACTGTGGGTGTGGGGGAGGGGGCGGCTTAAATCTATTTTAAGTGGCCACAATCCTCACCCTTATTTCCGTCGCGAGTTAGACAAATAATTTGTTCAGTCTGCATGAAGGCATCCTAACTCATCAGTGCAACATCTCCCTGAACACAAAAAAATCAAACAACCACAGAGATGAAACAACGGTGAGGACTCGACAGCAAGAAACCACTGAAATCCTGGAGCAAAAGAAGACCAACGATTAGACTCCGATGGGCCCGACAAGAGACAGAGCATCCTTATATTATATTGAGACCTCCCGCCCATCGGGGCTTGTAGAAATAGATAGTTTGCACGATGATTCCATTGTCCACACAGGAGTACTGTTAAACCGCTTAGAAGGTCTATGGCTGGCAATGCAAGGTCCGTCCACGCATATAAACCCTTTTGGTTTCATTGGGCGGCAGGAAATGAGATGTCATTTCTTCTCAATGTCGCGCTAAAATTCTCATAAAATTGGAAGTAACGTCTCTCAAATGACCTAAATATTCTTGATTTAAACATATGTTATTACTATAGCAATAACATCATTACAACATTTGACAAATTATTATACATTTTGGGATTAGAACGAAAGCACAAGTACTTATATAGTTCTTCTCCCAGTAAAAAAATGACATGTAAACATAATGGCGAGTAACAAACGAAGTATGTTGAAACAAGTGATATTATGTAGTGATAAAAACAATGACAGAACAAAGCATAATGGTAAAACATATCGCCTCGGTGTTTTAGCTCACCTAAGCCTATGGCTCCGGGGGCAGCTATTGTGATCAGTCGTCCTCCGTCTTTGTCGTCGTTGGTCCGTATGTCCGTCCATTCACATGTTTCAACGACATCTCTTCCTAAACCACTGCACAGATTCTGACCAAACTTGACAGAAATGGTCTTTGGATAGTCGTCTTTCAGTGCTATTCAGCAGATTCCATTCAATGCAGAACTCTGGTTGTCAAAACAACGAAAAGGAGGAAATCAGAAAAAAGTGACAACAATCAGAACAAAGTATTCTTGTCCAAAAGCAGAAGGCCCAGGTCTTACATATTTGGTATGAAGCAACTTATATAGGACCAAAAACTTTAGATAAGCATGTCTGTTACATAATATTCAGGCATTTGATATTTGGTACGCAACAGTGTCTAGAGGACCTCTACAAAATTATTTAAATTAAAGCCCTGGGGCCAAAATCTGCCCTACCCAGGGACCACTTGTTTTACATATACCTATACAAGGAAAACCTTTGTCTTTTCTGAAACCAGAAGGCCCATTTTATACAACTTTGTCCGGAAAACCTCTTAAATATGTTCTATAAAAGGGTTATCCTTTGGAAGCAAGGAATACATCACAGAACTGAAAAATATGCAGTGTACATGTTTTCTGGGCAAGACTAGCTAGTTTCGGCCAATTAGGCTTTATCAGTGACCCTCAGATATTTTCAAAATTCCACAATGGAATCAATGATCCCAAAGGACAAGAAAATATAATCTACACTATGATGTAGGACTGTCCTTTTCATTGCCCTTGGGCCAAAAATGGCCCACTTGTTTAACATAGACTAATATAGGGAAAACCTTTTGCCCACGTATTTTACAAAGGCCTATATAGGGATAAAATTTTAAAATCTTGTTTGACACCAGAAGGCCCAGGCTTTTGAGACTTGGTGCACAGCTTTGTCTAGTGAACTTCTACGACGATAGTTAAAATGACAGCCCTGGGACAAAAATGACCCCTTCATTGGGCCAACATATCTTACTTATATTTGTAAAACTTATTAAAATGTTCTTATTTTAGTTAGAAGGCTCAGACCTTTGACATTTGATACACAGCTTCGTCTGTTGGATATCTACCAGGATTATCGGTATCATAAACTACATAAATAAAAATCAAAAATGCGTTCCTTTAAGAGCAATGAAAACATTCATAAGAAAGAAGATGGGTCATACTACGTAGTTTCGGCTAATAAAGCCTCATCAGTGACCCTGTAATGATCCGGCAAAGAAAGCCAGGGGGAACATACTGCAATTTTGCGAATTTCGAATAGGCAGTCGATTCAAAGACTGATATAAATCAAAATGGGGTCCAAATAATTAAAAACCTGTCTAGAATATGTGTCTAAACCAATAATATATTTCCGATTTCTCAGAATATTCACGCTGATCTCAAAGGACCAAAAGTAAAATATAAACTGCAAAGCCTTTTCTAGGTTTTATAGACGTCTTTCTGATTTGGTTTAAAAATTCAATGTTGGGCTTAAAACACTTCTGCAACAAGGCCTATCGGAACCCGAATTCTATGGTGACTTAGTATATAAAGTTAGAAAAAAAATACATGCCTGTAATGACTTTAGTACCCAATTTCGTAAAACCGTTCGTCGATATATAAAGATTGGGTACAACATAAATGTTATAAAACAGACTGCATGCATGGTGGTTAACCCAATCACGGTTGGGAACTTTGCTTCCCTCTTTGATTGCACACCGGTGGGTCGGGCCTAAGATTATATGCCAGTTCCAGCGTAAAACATAAATGGAATTTTATTTTAGTATTCTTTATGTTGGTTGGCGCCTGATGCTCCGTCTTTGGTCGGCCCCTCGGAGTCTAACTGTTGGTTTTCGTTTGCTCCAGCAATTCTGTTGTTGTGTGCTGTCGAGTCCTCAACCTTGTTTCATCTCTGTAGGTTTTTGATTTGTATGTTCTCGGAGATGTTACACTGATGAGTTAGGAAGCCTTCATGCGGACTAAACAAAATTAGTGTATACTGCGACAGAGGAAAGGGCGAGGATTAGGGCCATGTAAAATCGATTTAAGCCCCCAAGTGGAATTCTTTCCACTGACCGTTCCAAGGCGGTTCTTCTGTGGCGGTTTATTTATGTTGTTGTTTGTTACTTACTGTGTGTTTCACCTGTGTCTTTTTATTTTGGATGGCCATTTGGCCATTCTGTGGGAAAGTAACTGTTCTTATGGCCTTCCTTTATTTAGATTTCCATCATGGTCTGGTCGCTTCATGTTTCTGTTTCTTTTCCTTTGGTGTCTTTGATGGGTGGAGTAAGTTATGGAATCGATTCCTGATCTTTGTTTTACTTCTACTTTATTTCAATTATAGCCAAACATGACCCCGTCCAGGGGCCAGCTTTACTTTTCGATCAACCATTAAAAAATAGAAGTGGAGGCAACGACCAGGAATCGATACAATCAACCCACAGCTTCCATCAGAGACACAAAAGTGGGGGAGGGGCTTAAATCGATTGTACGTGTCCACAATCCTCGCCCTTACTTCCGTCGCGATTTAGATAAATAATTTGTTCAGTCCGCATGAAGGCCTCCTAAATATTGTCCCAATACCAGAAGGCTCAGGCCTATGATATTTGGTACACAGGTTCATCTGGTCGACAGGCCAAGATAGTTTGAATGATAGCCCTTAGGTCAAGCATTGCCCCGCCCAGAGGGGGGGGACTTGTTTTTCACAGAATACATAGGGAAAGCCTTGAACAATCTTCCTATCTGAAACCAGAAGTCCAAAGTAGAAGTAAAACAAAGATCAGGAATCGATACAATTAACTTACTCCACCCATCAAAGACACCAAAGGGAAAGAAACATAAACACGAAGCGACCAGACCACAATGGAAACCCAAACAAAGGAAGGCCATAAGGATAGTTACTTTCCCACAGAATGGCCAGCTGGCCACTCAAAGCAAAAAGACACAAGTGACACTCACTGCAAGTAACAAACAACAACATAAATAAACCGCAACAGAAGAACCGCCCCGGATTGGCCAGTGGAAAGAATTCCACTGGGGAGCCCAAATCGATTTTACGTGGCCATAATCCTCGCCCCCACCTCTGTCGCGGTATACACTAATTTTGTTTAGTCCGCATGAAGACTTCCTAACTCAACAGTGTAACATCTCCGAGAACATACAAACCAAAAAACTACAGAGATAAAACAAGGTTGAGGACTCGACAGCATACAACAACAGAATTGCTTGAGCAAAAGAAATCCAACAGTTAGACTCCGAGGGCCCCGACCAAAGACGGAGCATCAGGCGCCAACCAACATAAAGAACACTAAAAAATAAAATTTCATTTATGCTTTTAGGCTGGAACCGTCATATAATCTTAAAAAGTAGAAGTAAAACAAAGATCAGGAATCGATACAATTAACTTACTCCACCCATCAAAGACACCAAAGGGAAAGAAACACAAACATTAAGCGACCAGACCATAATGGAAACCTAACCAACGGAAGGCCATAAGGACAGTTACGTTCCCACAAAATGGCCATATGGCCATCCAAAATAAAAAGACACAAGTGATACACACAGTAAGTAAAACAAAGAACAGCATAAATAAATCGCCACAGAAGAACCGCCTTAGAACGGTCAGTGGAAGGGGGGTGGGTGGGTGGGGGGCTTAAATCGATTTTACGTTGCCACAATCCTCGCCCTTACTTGCGTCGCGATTTAGACAAATAATTTGTTCAGTTCGCATGAAGGCCTCCTAACTCATCAGTGCAACATCTCCGTGAACACAAATAATCAAAGAACCACAAAGTTGAGACAACGGTGAGGACTCGACAGCAAGAAACTACTGAAATGCTGGAGCAAAAGAAAAACAAAAGTTAGACTCCGATGGGGCCAACCAGACCGGCGCGCAACCAAAAAGGGAAGCAAAGCCGCCAACCGCGACCGGGCCAACAACCATGCATGCAGTCTGTTCTACAACACCCACGCTGCACCCAATCTCGACATATGGACGAACGATTTTACGAAATTGGCTGCTAAAGCCACCACAGGCATGCATCCGTCCAAACTCACACACCAAGTCACCATAGAATTCGGGCTCCGATAGGCCCTGCTGCAGAAGCGCTCTGAGTCCAACATTGAACTTTGAAACCAAATCAAAATGACGTCCATAAAACTTTAAAAAGGCTTTACGTAGTTTATGATACCGACACCCCTGATTAAGAAGTTTATCGGTTAACAACCCACCACGAGTGTTGAAGTCGGACACACGACCAGACACTCCAGCGAATCGAATCAACTGCGAAACATAAACCCCGCACGACGCCGCACGAAGAACACCACCGTCCAAAAAAAGGAAAAATTACAATCTCGAAACCAAAATCACCAAGTCTATCACAAACCCTGCAAGAAACAAACCCATCCACAATAGATAAATATGAATCCAAAAAGGGGGCCTCGGTATCAGAGGAATTTGCCTAGTTTAACTTAAGCCCTAGGGGATAAATCTGAATGATCAAACCACCAAAGCCTTTGATAACTGATTTATAGCGTCGCCTAGTGGAGCTCAGCAGAGATTGTTCAAATTATAGCTCTGGGGTCAAAACTGGCTCAGCTCGGAGGATCACTTGTTTCATTTAGACTTATTTAAGAAAAACTTTTGAAAGTGTTCTTGTCTGAAGCAGGAAGGCTCATGCCTTTGACATTTGGTACACAACTTTTATCAGTGGACCTCTACTGAGATGTTCAATTCAAAACCTGGGGCAAAGACTGAACCGCTCAGAGGCCCACATGTTTTACATGGATTTATAAATGGAAAGCCTAAAAAATTCTTCCTGTCTGAACCGGAAAGCTCATGCAACTGATATTTGGTACAACGCTTCATCCAATAGACCTCTTTCAAGATTGTTTACATTATAGTCCAAGGAAAAAAGGCCCAGCTCAGGTGTTTACATGTTTTCCAGATTCACAATAAATGTTGAAAAATCTTAAACAACTTGATCCAGACGGCCAAGGCCTTTGATATAATGATTGACAAAAGAAACGCTACTACATTTTTTTCGAAATTTTAACAAAAATTAAAGAAAAGTGGCATTTTATATTGTTGCCACAAATCTGCCTTTCGAATCTGATATCATAAGAGGTGATGCGATCGTGGCTTTTAGTGTTTTCTGTCGCACGATAAAATCAGATTTTTTTCTTACATGAGTATGCTCTTCACCTTGTCAGTGCCAAGAAAGACACCGTACATTTAATATTTTGAATGCAACGGGTATGCCACGGCTCGCAGGGAGCGAGTCATAGGTACGCTTGATGCCGGCCTGTCGTAAACGGAAGTGACCCGACGCTTTGGTGTCCATCGAACGACGAAAAATCGACTTGTGGGACGCCTACGAACCACTCGTACTTCTTACGACTGAGCGAGATCTAGGTGACCATGAGTGACGTCGCATATACATACGCGTAAGACACTTGCGTAATTTGTATTTATCCGCTGAATCCACAGCCGCTGGACTACCCTTGCCCAGTAGAATAAATTCGAGGAGAGTTTAACGTCGAGTGGCTGCTATTGGTATACATCCTCATTTGCCATATCGCGGTCCTAATCTAATGCCACGTCACTTACGTCAACGTCCACGATGGGTGCTTAGGCATGTTCGATGGACAATTTGACGATGGTGTCACGTGTTATTCAGTGATAAAATACGACGTTCTGATGGATGCGCTTTAGAGCGTAAAGAGCGTCTTAGTGACAATGACAGTTACGGTGGGGGAAGTCTTGTGGTCTGTGCATGGATCCCTGCGCACGGACGGACAAACCCGTGTTCATTGAAAAAACTTTACACGCCCAGAAATACCGTCAGGGATTTCGTGGACGTTACGTTTTGCCATCCAGGCAGGCTAATTGGTTGAACTTTCCAGCAAGATAACGTCCGCTCACACGTTGCTCGCGACAATCTAGATTACCTGAAACGACACAGCCTTGATGTGTTACCCTGGCCAGCTCTGTCGGCAGATGTGTTGCCGATAGAGCGTTTATGATACCAGTCAGACAGGAGCGTTCGTAGGCGACGTCAACATTCACAGACGTTGAATGAGTTACATGCTGCACTTACTGAGGAGTGGCAACGTATTCCACTAATGGTTGTCAACAGACGTGTTGCGTCTATGTGACGGCGATAAGTTTCAGTGATCAACAGCAAATGTGGGTTTAATGTCTCTGGTCGGGCTCATCGGAGTCTAACTGTTGGTTTTCTTTTGCTCCAGCATTTCAGTGGTTTCTTGCTGTCGAGTCCTCACCGTTGTCTCACCTCTGTGGTTCTTTGATTTCTGTGTTCACGGAGATGTTGCACTGATGAGTTAGGAGGCCTTCATGCGGACTGAACAAATTATTTGTCTAAATCGCGACGGAAGTAAGGGCGAGGATTGTGGCCACGTAAAATCGATTTAAGCCCCCCAGTGGAAATCTTCCACTGACCGTTCCAAGGCGGCTCTTCTGTGGCGATTTATTTATGTTGTTGTTGTTACTTACTGTGTGTATCACTTGTGTCTTTTAATTTTGGATGGCCATATGGCCATTTTGTGGGAAAGTAACTGTCCATATGGCCTTCCTTTGTTTAGGATTCCATTATGGTCTGGTCGCTTAATGTTTGTATTTCTTTCCCTTTGGTGTCTTTTATGGGTGGAGTAAGTTAATTGTATCAATTCCTGATCTTTGTTTTACTTCTACTTAAGATATACTGGCATATTTGAAAATTAATTTGTGACCAGGCTGACGTTCGACGTCACTGTTCAAAAACCATGCGGACTACGATTATTCCGTTAGAATGGTGTTGATCAAATTCGTAAAATGCTTAGATTTCAACCTTGAACGGATTAAATGTTTTAATGTATAAAACACAAAAACACATGTAGCGTTTCGTTTGCCAGTCAAAATATTTGGAACACAGCTTTATTTCCAAGATGGTTTAACCATAACCCTGGGGCCAAATGTTTTTCCACCTTGGCCCGTATAATTTACAAAATTGTATTGGGAAAACCTTAAAAAACTCTTGACCCAGGCCTTTGGTAGCAAAATTGTTAAAATTATAGCACTGGTGTCAAAAATCTCCTTCCTGTACATAAACACATATACGGAAATATTTTAAAAATATTCTTGTCTGTATCCAGAAGGCCCAGGTCTTTAAGTTTTGGTAAAAAGCTTCATCTTGTGGGCTTTTATCAAGATGTTCAAATTATACGCCTTGGCCAAAGGCATCGCCGTAAGGACACTCTTATTTTACCATAGCAATATAGGGAAAACCTTTACAAATATTCTTGACTGAAACCAGAAGCCCAGACATTGGATACATTAATATGGCAAGTAACTTCGTCCAGGGGACCTCTACAAAGATTGTTCAACTTATAACTTTCAGGATCAGGCCAAAAATGGCCCCATCTCGGGGATCCATTTATTTTACAGATACATACACAGGGAATTTCTCTGGCTCTGGCATTTGATATTTGGCTTGGAGCCTTGTTGAATGGACCACTAACTTGGTTTGTGACCCGATGTTGATCATACTTTATCAACGTTTAAAATTACATTCATCGCTTAAAATATATAGGGGGTATTTACTTTTTTGAGGTGGATACCAAAATATTTCATCGAGTGTGTTGAAAAAAATCCAAATTTTCACGAGAGCGAAGCACGAGTGAAAATTCGCACTCGTGAAAATTCGGATTTTCCAGCACACGAGATGAAATATTAAGTGTGTTGAAAAAAAAATCCAAATTTTCACGAGTGCCAAGCACGAGTGAAAATTCGGATTTTTCGGCACACGAGAAGAAATATTGTTGGTATCCGCCGATAAAAAGAATATTTTCATTTTATTTTATAATTTTATGCGGATATTTACGGTAATTTATCAAACGTATCAACGTCACAATTTTGACCTGAATATGTCGTCACAACTGTCAGTTTCAAAACATAAACAGATAGCCATTTTGAATACAGCATTTTTGTCGTTAAAAGAGTGCTTTTCAAGGTATTTTACAGAATTAGTTTGTTGATAATATATGAATTTTGGCGAGAAAAAGTAGCCCGGGCTGCTACTGTGACAATAACAAGGTCGTGTTTTTTTCATAGGGTGGAAATATCATATACCGTTTTCACAGTGTGAAAATATCATTTTTATTTGTTTAAGATGTGCATTGATTTCAATGCAGCGTATAAAATATAAAGACTTATTCCGCGAACTTCGAGAACACCCCTCGTATAACAATATCGCTATCTTCGGAAAACGATGAAGACAAATATATGCATTCTGTCGGGTTTAAAATTATGTTAATAGAGTTCACTAGTCTCAGGTGAATTTGTTCGAACTATACATGGACACTTTGTCTGGGTAGGCTTAGACCGTCTAAGCGGTTTACCAGTACACGTGTGCGGTCGGTTTCAGCTCTGCGTGGAAGCATTATGCAGATCGGTGTATTTCTCCTAGCCCCGATGGGCGGGGACCGTTGTTTATTTTACGTCCCTGATAACACTATTTGGATCATTTTATAGAATTCCTTCCAAATTAGCAGGACTTTTACCCGACACTCAGATGGAATGACATCTCAAGTCCTTCCGCCAAAACACACCAATAGGATTTATGCACGGTCCGACTCACAACACATTTCCTGGGCAGGCTTAGACCGTCTAAGGGGTTTAACAGTATTCATGTGTCGTCGGTTTCAGCCCTGCGTGGAAGCACCATGCAGCCCAATATATTTCTCCACGCCCAAATGGGCGGGGGCCCGATTCAGCCATGGTAACTGAGCCACAGATGTATGAGCCATTGACGTTTCACAATGTATAAAACGTTTTGTGTTACAGGTTGGCCGCATTGGAATGATAGGTAACAGAGCCATTGTGATAAAAAGTGTCTCGGAAACTGGCTATCCAGTCCTTAAAATATTCAAGCCACTTTGGGCACCAATAGGCAAAGACAAGGATGTTGCTATGGCCTACGAAATCATTTACAAGAAATATTGACACAACTGGTTATTCTAAACAAAGTGGTCTTTAAAAATAAAAAAAAAATACGAAATGGAATCATTCTTTGCGTTTCCCCTGTATGTCAATAGTAGAATTTGAAATAGAGATTATAAACTTTCCAATCAGTATTGTTTCGACATAAGCTTTTCATGCCCAACCCTTTGGTTGCCCTGGTCGTAGGGGGTCGAGAATCAGCGGAGGGTGCGATCGGCTCGGTGGGCATTCTGGGCGTTGAGGATACCTATATTCAACCCATACAAGTGAACTACTAGTAAATGGTCGACATCGCCATTCTTCGAACTCATCTTGTCTTGCTTAAAATTTTAAATTTCAAGAAGATCCGATCAAACCTAGAGTTGTCTTCTTTGCTGGAAATGCTTATTTTTAACCTTGTCATCACCGTACCCAAACCCCCACCCCCACCACTAACCCCAGTTTTGATCAGATTCTCTTGAAACTAACATATAAAAAAGTCAGGGCTAAAAGCTTGGACGAGTTAAAAAGAAAACTGGCGATGTCAACCGAATTATGTATCCTTCTTTGCTAAGAATGCCTATGTTGGAGCTTGTTATTATCTTAGTTACATAACTCCAAGATTAATTGGCCGACATCGCCAGTTTTCAAGCTTATCCGAGCTTTTATCCCGGCTGACTTATATACTAAGTGTCAAGAATATCGAATTAAAACTGAAGGGGTTTTGACGTGATGACGTTAAAACGGTAATTTTTAACAATTAAGGGGAAGTAACTCTTTGACTAATGGGCCGAATTAGCCGGTTTTCGAGCTCATCCCAGCTGTTTTCCCCGTGCACCTTATATATGAGTTTCAGAAATAACAGACTAAAACTGAAGGCGCTACGGTGATGACAACCCTTGTTGGCATTGTAAGTCTTTAGACCTGTGGTTGCCATAGTAACCAACGTTTTTATCCCATTTCGATAAGAAGCTTATGTCGTCATCAATCCCACAACCAGAGGCATGCTACAGATAAGAAATGGTTGAGATCAGCCTGCAGGCTGCATAGATATAACTGGTCAAATATGCTGACGGACGGATGACGGATGAACCACTATACTGTATGTTCCCCGGGAGCTTCGCCCCAGGTGAGCTTAAAATATGGTTGAGCACTTTGCAACAATATGAACAAACGACATTTTCAGATGCATTTTTTCATCTTAAGAGTTATGAAGGACACCCATATGAGAATTGAGCAGCACCCAGCCACTAGCATTTTAAAACAGTTTTCAGGAAAAACAAACGCTAGTGTGGTTTGAATGATATGCTTATTTACGACGTAACCATGTTAACAGGTCCGAGGGATTAACTCCCCTCTAAACCCCACTTTATAGAGAGAAAACGGTTTTTCAGGGGTATTCATTATTTTTCTTATTTCTGCCCACTGAGGTGGTTCTAACGAGCATCAACAACGTATGTTTCGAGTATGAATAAGAAAGAAAGCAAAATTTTATATCGGAAAATAACCGGATAAGGCTTAATTGGCCGAAACTACGAGTAGCTCGACTGGCCAGGAAAATCTTGTAACGTTACGATAACACACCCATGCGACTTAGTGCATTTTTTTTCAAATCACCAAAATGGCTACTTTTCTGATGACAATCCATGGTATTTTCTTATTTATACGACAAACACATAAGTTGTGGGTGCTCGTTAGCACCGCCTCAATGAGGCGGTTCTATCGAGTACCCGTAACCTATGTCTTGAAGCAGAAATAAGAAAATAATCTATACCTCCATAAACCCCAGTATTCTGAATATAATGTGGTGTGCAGGGGTGTTGTTCATTCCATGGACTTGTTCACGTGATGCACTCCATTCTTTTCAGCCCTTGCTTCCAAAAGATAACGCTTTCATAGTACATAAATGCCCTTTGTCATACGAATGTGTTATCGTAACGTTGGTTTTGACCAACTTTATCAAACAAGCTAACAATGGCATTGGTTAAGGTAAAATTTAATTTTATAATTAGCAGTAACGAAATAAACAAATAAAAATGTTATTTTAACACAGGGAAAATAAAATGAGATAATTTCACACTGTGCAAAATAGCATGTTACAGTAGCAGACCGTACTACTTTTTGGGCCTGTTTTCTTATAAAATAAAGAGAAAGTTTACATTTTTCAATATTTCATCCAGTAAGTGAAAAAGCCTGAAAATTTTAAGAGTGCGAAGCATGTTACATTTATTTATTTTTAGTTTTTCATAAATACCAAAAACATTCATCGAGCGTGTTGGAAACATCAGTTTATTCACATGTGCTTCGCACTCGTGAAAATTCTCATATTTTAAACACACATTAGAAGAAGTATGTTTGGAATTCATCAAAAAATCTAAACATCCCCTAGATATTTATTTTTTCACTACGGCGAAAGCTCATATTATTACTGAAAATGTGAAAATGAGACGGTAACAGGAATTGTGCATGTATAGCAGTCGAAGGTAAGATTGACTAGGCGGAGTTATTGTTTGCACCTGCCTCTAGAATGTTCTTTTAACAAAAAGGTAAACTAAGTCACCCGATTGTGTGAATTCAACTGTAACACAAACAAAGCTGTGGCGTATATGGTCATTAGTCCGCTTGCAGAACGCATGCGAAAGGCACTCTACCGAATCTTCTGGTGGACTATTGACAACACCTAAATAGCTCCGCCTAGTCAGTTTTATCTGCAACTACTATAGTCTTTCAAAACGCAGTGCGACGTGACTGCACTTTTAATTTTGGACTAGTCCGTGTTTTAGGTAAGTCGCCTTCAGTTGGGATTTTACTTTCAGAGATTTAGTTTTACTGAGCTTCGTACTGCATCATACTAACCACTTGGTCATGCCTTCTACATAATGTCATTATCAAAAACGTATTTATAATTTTAAAATCCTGTTAAAAAAAAAATCCGAAACCTGCTTCCCCTTAAACATGGAATAGTCTTGCCACGCTTGAACGTTGAACTCTCAAAGGTCGTTGATAAACTATATACTTGCAAGAACATGTAACGTTTTGGCCGCAAACGATCTTGTTTCTTTTGTTGGGGTCATTTCAAGATTATTTCACTTATATCGAGCCGATCGTTAATCAGAGGTATGCGTAAAAAGCCGAAAACTGGAGTACCCGGAGACTTCCGTTGCATGTTGGCGTCTCAGATGTGACCCGAGTCAGGCGCGAACAGCAGCGGTAAGAGACCTAATGACGAAGTGACAGTGCTCTTACCCTTTAGGCCATGGAGGCCCCTCGAGCTTGTTTAGGTGGTATTGTACTTTCTAGAACAGTTAACATTACGAAAACCTCCCTATACAAATGTATTGTAAATATTACCGCCGAAAAAGCGAAAAGTTTAAGATGAAAAATTGCGATATTTTTCTTATTTCTGCTCAAAACATAGATTGTGGGTACTCGTTAGAACCGCCTCATCGAGGCGGTTCTAACGGGCACCCACAATCTATATTTTAGAGCAGAAATAGGAAAATAAGGTTTAACCCTATAAAACCCCAGTTTTACAATATACAAGTGGGGTTCAAGCGGGTCAAAATTATATAGGCGTGTTTTCGTTATTATACCCCCATAAATGAATTGGAGGGGGGAGTATATAGGAGTGAGCTTGTCGGTCTGTCGGTCGGTCTGTTGACTTGGTTTCCAGACGATAACTCAAAAAGCGCTTCACCGATTTTTATAATTTTTGGTACATTGATGTAACATCATAAAATACAGGTCAAGTTCGATTCCACTACAATTCGTCAATTTTCGACATAGTTATGGCCCCTTTCAAGTGAAAAAATTGCAAAATGCCGCTGTTGTACTAGCCAGGCAGTTTTTGTGGGGGTGTTCATCACCTTCAGTGATAGCTCTAGTGACTTCTTGGGCAATTACGAGTTTGCAATGATTTAATATCACGAAAACACGCCTATATTCTTTAACCGTTTGAACCCCACTTTTGTATAGTAAAACCTGGGTTTAGAGGGGTATACCTTATTTTTCTTATCTCTGCTCTAAAATAAAGATTGTGGGTCCTCGTTAGAACCGCCTCGAACGAGGCCAACGACGTGGTTCTAACGAGTACCTACAATCTATATTTTGAGCAGAAATAAGAAAAATATCACAATTTTTGCATCTTATTTTTTCCGCGATAATGTTTACAATGTATTTGTATAGGCGTAATGTGACGAGGGTTTGAAAATCCAGATGCCGTAAAACGGAAATCGTCAACCTTCAACACTTCAGTCCTTCCATAACGCTCCAGCACTGCCGTGCTTGATATGAACTATAAGAAAAAGTAGAAGTAAAACAAAAATCAGGAATCGATACAATTAACTTACTCCACCCATCAAAGACACCAAAGGGAAAGAAAAACAAACATGAAACGGCCAGACCATTATAGAAACCTAAACAAAGGAAGGCCATAAGGACAGTTGCTTTCCCACAAAATGGTCATATGACCATCCAAAATAAAAAGACACAAGTGATACACACAGTAAGTAACAAACAACAACATAAATAAGCCGCCACAGAAAACCCGCCTTGGAACGGTCAGTGGAAAGCTTTCCACTAGGGGAGGGGGGGGGGGGGGCTTAAATCGATTTTACGTGGCCACAATCCTCGCCCTTACTTCCGTCGCGATTTAGACAAATAATTTGTTCAGTCCGCATGAAGGCCTCCTAACTCATCAGTGCATTATCTCCGCGAACACAAATTATCAAAGAACCACGGAGATGAGACAACGGTGAGGACTCTACAGCAAGACACCACTGAAATGCTGGAGAAAAAGAAAACCAACAGTTAGACTCCGATGGGCCCGACCAGAGACAGAGCATAAGGCACCAACCAACATTACCTTGAATTAGATCTCTCTAATTCTCAATATTCATTACGTTGGAACCGTCATAGAATCTGAGGCCTGACCCAACGGCGTGCAATTAAAGAGGGAAGCAAAGTTGCCAACCGTGACTGGGTTAACTACCATGCATGCAGTCTGTCGTATAACATCCATGTTGTACCCAATCTTTTTATATCGAAGAATGATTTTACGAAATTAGGTGCTGAAGTCATTGCGGTTATATATTTTTTCTGAATTTATATACTAATAAAAATCAAAAATGAGTTCCTTTAAGAGCAATGAAAACATTCATAAGAAAGAAGATGGGCCATACTACGTAGTTTCGGCTAATAAAGCCTCATCAGTGACCCTGTAATGATCCGGCAAAGAAAGCCAGAGGAAACATACTGCAATTTTGCGAATTTCGAATAGGCAGTCGTTTCAAAGACTGATATTAATCAAAATGGGGTCCAAATAATTAAAAACCTGTCTAGAATATGAATCTAAACCAATCGTTTATTTCTGATTTCTCAGAATATTCACGCTGATCTCAAAGGACCAAAAGTAAAATATAAACTGCACTATGGTTGATGTACGGGGAGACGTTTTACGGCCGCCACATGGCACAACACCAGCTGCAGTGAAGGCAAATAAAAATCAAAAATGAGTTCCTTTAAGAGCAATGAAAACATTCATAAGAAAGAAGATGGGCCATACTACGTAGTTTCGGCTAATAAAGCCTCATAAGTCACCATAAAATTGAAGAGTATGCACGCCGCTGGGCTAGGAAAGAGGATGCGGAGGTTGACACCCTCTCCGAATGGGTAAAATCTGTAATGGCCTTGGTAAACAGACGTATAACAGTACTCAGCAGAACAATGTCTCGCCGACATTATTCGGTGTTTGATAATCCAGATGTTGCTGCTGAGTTAGCTGAACTCCATCAGAAGTTTGTCGTTGTTCCAGCTGACAAGGCATCTAACAATATTGTGTTTGTTTGCAAAACACACTATATAAAATGCTTAAAAGAAGAGCTTGGTTTGAGCACTATGACAGGCAACCCAACATATAATCTTTCTTCTTTGTCCAAAGATGAAATTCTGCGAAACAACCAATCCGTGATGCTTTCGTTTGGAATTTCCCTCCCAGAGGAAGACATGGAACTTCCAAAGTTGAACTGGATTCCTAAGCTTCACAAGAATCCGTACAAGCAGGGATATATCGCGGGTTCAGCTAAGTGCTCAACCAAAGTAGAAGTAAAACAAAGATCAGGAATTGATACAATTAACTTACTCCACCCATAAAAGACACCAAAGGGAAAGAAATACAAACATTAAGCGACCAGACCATAATGGAAACCTAAACAAAGGAAGGCCATAAGGACAGTTACTTTCCCACAAAATGGCCATATGGCCATCCAAAACCAAAATACACAAGTGATACACACAGTAAGTAACAAACAACAACATAAATAAATCGCCACAGAAGAGCCGCCTTGGAACGGTCAGTGGAAGATTTCCACTGGGGGGCTTAAATCGATTTTACGTGGCCACAATCCTCGCCCTTACTTCCGTCGCGATTTAGACAAATAATTTGTTCAGTCTGCATGAAGGCCTCCTAACTCATTAGTGCAACATCTCCGTGAACACAAAAATCAAAGAACCACAGAGGTGAGACAACGGTGAGGACTCGACAGCAAGAAACCACTGAAATGCTGGAGCAAAAGAAAACCAACAGTTAGACTCCGATGAGCCCGACCAGAGACAGAGCATCAGGCACCAACCAACATTATCTCTCTAATTTTCAATAAGCCTTTACGTTGGAGCCTCTTTCACAGATCCTTACACGAATCCTTACTGCAGTTAAAGATGGCCTTCAGAAATATTGTGACACTGCATATGCCAGGAAAGGTGTGAATCAGATGTGGATCTTGAAAAACTCCAAAGAGCTTCTAGAACATCTTCAGTCACAGTCTTTTACTTTTGGTCCTTTGAGATCAGCGTGAATATTCTGAGAAATCAGAAATAAATTATTGGTTTAGACTCATATTCTAGACAGGT
Organism: Lucinisca nassula; assembly: GCA_963580285.1. Taxonomy (NCBI): domain Eukaryota; kingdom Metazoa; phylum Mollusca; class Bivalvia; order Lucinida; family Lucinidae; genus Lucinisca; species Lucinisca nassula. Next base: position 98,560,263 of record OY757026.1, read on the forward strand.
TTTTAATTATTTGGATCCCATTTTGATTTATATCAGTCTTTGTATCGACTGCCTATTCGAAATTCGCAAAATTGCAGTATGTTTCCTCTCGCTTTCTTTGCCGGATCATTACAGGGTCACTGATGAGGCTTTATTAGCCGAAACTACGTAGTATGACTCATCTTCTTTCTTATGAATGTTTTCATTGCTCTTAAAGGAACTCATTTTTGATTTTTATTTTCTCTCAGTAAACAGCATAAAATCTTTCGATTTCTTTTTTTTTTTTTTTTTTTTGTTGATACCTTTATTTAGTAATTTCAATTTACCCATACTATACAAATCATTATTTCACTAAGTTAAACAGAAAACCTTTCCTTCACCTTACATCCTTCAGCCTCCATTCTTTGATTTTTTTTAGTTTTGTTTTTCCTGCAAGGTATTTATAACATAATTTCTGTCATAATTTCTGTCTTATATAAAAAAAAAATCTTTCGATTTCTCAACGCTCTACACAACTATTCCTCATGATAAATTGAAATCTAAACTCAAGGAAATTATAAATCAATGTTTTTCCACAAGAATGGTAACCGTCGCTACCAGTATGTTGTCCTTGGCTACAAAGACACATACTTCGTTCGAGATCACTCTGATGCACCACAAAAATACACTGATGCAGATGTCATTAGGATTCTAGAATATCTAATTGACAATATTTTCGTGGAGTTCAGTGGCCTATTATTTCAGCAAACAATTGGCATACCAATGGGTACTAATTGTGCACCGTTGCTTGACGACTTGTTCTTGTACTCGTATGGGGAGGAGTTTGTACAAGGTCTCCTCAAAGCAGGCAAGAAACGCCTTGCACAACAATTCAATTTCACCTACAGATATATAGATGATTTATTGTCTCTGAAAAATGCTAAATTTGCAGAGTACTTGGAATTCATCTATCCACGTGAACTTGAAATTAAGGAAACTGCAGAGACTGCAACCTCCTCCTCATACTTGGGTTTTTATCTCTATATTGACAACGGGAAGCTTACTACTAGGCTGTACAATAAACGAGATGGCTTCAATTTTCCCATTGTTAACTTTCCCTTCATGAGCAGTAATATCCCGTCTGCACCAGCATATGGAGTTTACGTTTCACAGTTAATCCGTTATGCTAGAGCCTGTTCAAAGTATCAGGACTTTATGGAACGTAGGAAGGTGTTCACTACCAGGTTGTTATGCCAGGGGTATCAAAAAACCAAACTGGTATCAACACTAAAGAAGTTTTATGGGAGGCACCATGATCTTGTGGATCCGTACAATGTGGCCATTTCCAGAATTATTTCTGATATGTTTGCCAATGGAAAGCCATAGGAAGACTTCCAAAATCTCGTACATACCCTTCCCGGCATTTACAACTTTTCTTCGTTCGGGTCGATGGGCATGGTGGGCGAAGCTTGCTTACCAAGTAATGCTTAATATCCGCGGACGCCTGATTACACTCTTCTGGAGTCCATGTCTGTTGATCCGAACATTGATATTTGCACTTTTGTCTATGGATTAACGATTTTGGATTAACGCTTTGGTACTACGACCTAAACTACTTTCCGATAGACCTTGTTGCAGAAGAGATTAAAGTCCAATATTGAATTTTGAAATTAAATCAGAATGGCGTCAATAAAATTTTGAAAAGGCTTTGCGTAGTTTATGGTACCGATAACCCTGATTAAGAAGTTTAGCCGTTAATAATTTATTACCAGTGTTGAAGTCAGTTACATGACTACACACTCTAGCAAATCGAACCTTTTAATTATGCCAGTAATCCACATTTTAACCCTGGTCGGAGATCTCACGAGCTCAGTTTCCATTTCTAACGGAAAAGGTGAAGGATTGCCAGTCACAATAATACACAATGGGTTGGGGTAAAGGTCGAAACACCCTTTTAAAAGCATCCGCAACATTTTGTTTTATGCAGTAGAATTTTCCTATATATCTGTAAATGTGTGGCAACATTTTCCCGTTATACACCGGTTTAAAACAATCAATACGGTCGTGCCTTCCACTTTGCCAATCATACGTTACAAGAATTCGGTCGTTTTGGGCATCATACTTGACGCATCTAGGAGAGTCACCAAGACCGTTCTCAACCTTTAGGAGTGTTTTCATCTTTCTTATGTCCGATGACAGTAGACCCACTTCGCCAAACCTCCATCCACAACTGTAGAACACGTTGGCAGCGTCATCTGAAGATATATTAATGATACCGGCTTCTGCAACGTCAGTCTCAGTAATGATAACACCTGTTTCGCCATCCAGTTTTGTCATAGATCTACCGCTGCAGGGATCTCCTACTATACAAACAATTTTATCGTTCTCTCGGAAGCTTGTGATATACGCGACAGACGTTCCATAAGGATCGAGTTCCCTAGACCAATATGGTTCACCTTTTTTGCCAAGCAGTTTAACCCCATAGGGGTTTAGACAGCTGACTAATATTTTATCGCCACATGCGGCAACACCATGAATTCTATAATCAGTTTTGATCAGCTCACCGGACAATGGCTTGTCACCTTCCATATGAACAATCTGAAGTGTGTCTTCATGCCAAGACCATGAGCTAAGTATAATTTCTTTATTGTCGACAATTGCCACGTCGTTTGGGGAATGATACGTTTCGATGGTAAACATAAGTTTCCCAGTTCCATGGAATACTTTAAGACACCTGTTGCATGTATCTGTAATCAGGATTCTGCCATCTGGACACACGGCCAGGCCTGATACCGAACTGCTAAAGTAATCATCTCGTGTTCGAACGCAAAATGTGTCAGTGCGTATTAATTTTACTCCTTTCCATTTTAGGAAATTGCTATCAGTGGTTTCATTATCTGGAGACTTATTGCCATCTTCGTCAATACTGCAAGACAAAAGAAGCATGGAAGTTAGGCTGTTTGAATTTCATTTCAATAACACACCTATACGACATAGTGCAATGTTTTACGTCTCCAAAATGGTTACTTTTTGATGAAAATATGTTATTTTATTGGTATTCATACTCTAAACATAGGTTGTGGGTGCTCATTAAAACCACCTCATCGATGCGGTTCTAACGAGTAACCACAACCTTTGTCTTGGAGCAGAAATAAGAAAATATCACGAAAACACGCGTATATATTTTTGACCACCTTGAACCCCACTTTTATATAGTAAAACTGGAGTTTACAGGGGTAACCCTTATTTTTCTTATTTCTGCTCAAAAATCTAGATTGTGGGTACCCGTTAGGACCGCCTCGATGAGGCGGTTCTAACGAGTACCCACAATCTATATTTTGAGCAAAAATAAGAAATCTGCTCTAAAATATAGATTGTGGGTACCCGTTAGAACCGCCACATCGAGGCGGTTCTAACGAGTACCCACAATCTATATTTTGAGCAGAAATAAGAAAAATATCACAATTTTTCACCTTAAAATTTTCATTTTTTTTTCGGCGATAAAGGTTACAATGTATTTTTATAGGCTTGTTTTCATAATGATAATGTTTACCCGGTAAATCCAAGTTGTCTCTATACAGAGTGGTCTTTAAGGGAGGTGGGGGTGGGGTGCAGTTTTCTTCACTGGATTGTTCACCTGTGATTAATCTAATACCGTATTTAGCGTATGTATTTGAACAGACGGGCAAAAGCAAACAGTGTTGAACCAGATAGGCCCCCGCCCATAGGGGCTTGAAGAAATATATGGGCTGCATGATGCTTCCACGCAGAGCTGAATCCGGCCCGCACACTAGTACTGGTAGTACTGAGATGTCATTTCATCTCATTGTCGGGTAAAAGTCCCACAAAATTGGAAGCAACGTCTCCAAAATGACCTTTACAGTGTTGACGGGGACGTTAAACCTCAAATCAAACAAATAAATGACCCAGATGGGACACGTCTTATCAGGGCATACATTGTTTGTCACTAATCCAGCTATTTTAGACACAGCATCAGTAAGTAAATTATACTTGTTCATAATTCATAACACCTATGGTAAGAAGTTGAGGCGGTCGAATACTAAAAGTATTCAAAAAAGAGTGGGGGGAGCGATAGATCTTAGAGCATGCGTATTCAACGAGGAGTCGAATCAGCCTGCGCACCCACTCAGGATCTAGTCTGGCCCAGAAAACATGCACACTCCATATTTTCCCGTCCTGTGGTGTATTCCTTGCTTCAAAAGGATAACCCTTTCTAGAACATATTTCCTGTCTGTACAAAGATACTTTGGGTCACGTGGCATAAATAGTAAAAATAGCACATAGCAAAATCTCAGATCAGACTGTGCCAAGAACACTTCAAGAAATGATATTTCCTTGACATACCCATTTGTCATTTTCTTAGAGTTGCTGTTTTGATGTAGCTTTTCAGTTCTCTATTAACCCGTATCTTGTTGTTCACGACATTACGCCTATACAAATACATTGCCACCTTTATCGCCGAAAAAAATAAAACTTTTATGATGAAAAATTGTGATTTTTCTTATTTCTGCTCAAAATATAGATTGTGGGCACTCGTTAGAACCGCCTCATCGAGGCGGTTCTAACGAGTACCCGCAATCTATATTTTAGCGCAGAAATAAGAAAAACAAGGTATACCCCCGGAAACCCCAGTTTTACTATATAAAAGTGGGGTTTAAGGGGGTCAAAATTTTATAGGCGTGTATTCGTGATGCAACCCCTATCTTTGCAAACAGTGTAGATCCAGATCAGATGGCCTCTGATCAGAATCTACACTGTTTGACATTCAGTTTATGAATTCGTAGGAATAAATTACATCAAGTAATCTGATTGGTTCAAAGTCAGAAAAGGGTGGGGCTTAAATGAATATTCAGCAAGAGTAGGGGTTATTAAAATATATGATTTTGTGATCATTTACTGTCCAGCCATGTTTTTTTTTTTTTTTTTTTTGTTATTTTTTTTTATGTCGACTTGACAAGTGGATTTTAAACCCCTCCCCCAGTGAAATACCTTTTGCTGACCGTTCCAAGGTGGTACTTCTGTCGCGGTTTATTATTTGTTATATCCGCGTGTATGCATTGCTTACATCTTTTGGGGGAAAGTAACTGTCCTTTCTGCCATCCACTATAGTAATGTTTTCATTTGGGTCTAGTTACTTTATGTTCGTGTTTCTTTCCCTTTGGTGTCTCTGATGGGCGGTGTGAGATAATTGTGTCGATTCCTGATCATTGCCTTTACTTTTAGTTTATTATGCACTGCCCCCGCCCATAGGGGCTTGAAGAAATATATGGGCTGCATGATGCTTCCACGCAGAGCTGAATCCGGCCCGCACACTAGTACTGGTAAACCGCTTAGAGGATCTAAGCCTGTCCAAGAACTGCGGTGCGAGGCGGACCGTCCATGCTAATAAACCCTATTGGTTTCATTGGGCGACAGGGCTTGAGATGTCATTTCATCTCAATGTCGGGTAAAAGTCCCACAAAATTTGAAGCAACGTCTCCAAATTGACATTTACAGTGTTGACGGGGACGTTAAACCCCAAATCAAACAAACAAAAAGCACTGAAACAAGCATGCGATTTTGTATGGTACGAGTTCATTACAATAACACACCATCGTGCTAAAATGTGTATAAAAACGGCGTCTGTCGTATCTGCAGAGCTTTTTGATATTTTACTTATTTTCAGTCCAAATATAGATTGTCAGTGCTCGTAAGAACCGCCTCAATGAGGCGGTTCTAACGATCTCTGACAATCTATTACTTAAGCAAAAATAAGGAAATAATATATTCCCCGTAAACCCCACATTTATCTTTATACAATTGGGTTTAGAGGAGTGGTAAGTAGATCATTACCTTCACTTCTATTTTATTAACTTTGGGCCAGTTGTTCAAAGCTAACGATGTCGTTAGTTAACGTATTGTTAAACCTCTGATCGCTAAATATGGCAAATATGCTAAAAATTTTGCTGACAAATGTGAGTAGCTTTTGCGGATATTTTTCAGCAAAAATACAAAATTTTAGATATTGTGCTTGCTAGAACTGTTAACAATTTTACCACTAACGGGCTCGTTAAGCTAACAGTGCTTTGAATAACTGGGCCCTGGTGTGGACAGAACCGCTTTTTTAAACTTACATTTTTATTTTGGGCAATTCTCTTGGAAAGTCTTCATCCTTACGTTTTTTGTTCTTAACCTTTCGTCCACCCTTCATCATAGACTTCTTTCTTTTGGTATCATCATTCTTTTGTTTCTTTTTCTTTGCCTTTAAAGACTTCAACTTTCTAGCATTTTTCAAAACAACTTTCACCCTCTTCTCAGAACTTTTATTCTGTCTTGAAAGTTTAAATGACCCTGAGGCTCCTGTTCCTGTTGTTTGCCTGAGAGAGCTATCTTCTAGACCATGCTTTAGAGCCTGTTTTAAGAATCTGTTGACTGTCTCTCGATTCCTTACACTATAGTTTGCACAAATGTAATTCAAAATCGCGTGCTTCGATGATCCGCGTCTTTCGTTTAAGGAACCGATTGCAGCTTGAATCATCTCTCTGTACTTTGGTAAACTTTTGAGCTTCCTTCGTGTTTTTCCGGTCATATTTACAGGTTATCTAGCTAGAGAAAAAATAATGGAATCTCAATTACATTGTACTCTAAGACCGATCGCTCATATAGCATGGCCAATCCGAACAAGTTATTGGTCGAAACCACGACAGATAATGGCCACGTAAAATCGATTCAAGCCCCCCCTCTCCCCAACCCCTCAGAAAACAAAACAGTTATACTGGCCTTTCCAAGGCGGTTCTTCTGTTGTAGTTTTTGATTGCTACAGTGCGTCTTCGTAAATACGAGGACTGTTCAAATATGAATGCAAGTAGAACGTTTTCTCATGCACTAATGCAAAAATCACATGGAAATAAATATCACTGCGTAGAAAAACATTTTACCTATACATTAATACCAAACCTGTTAAAATCAGTGCACTTTAGCCATGTATATCATTCGATAAACACTGTCTACTCTTGTATACTAATACAAAAAATGGTTGGAAGAAGGTCAGAGTACGCCGTTGAAATACGGTCCTATATTAAGAATCGTTGTATTCTTGGTATACGGTGCACAGACATTTTTGATGAAATATGTTCGGTTTATGGGCATAATGAAATGTCTTTTCCGACAGTTTTTCGTTGGTGTAAGAAATTCAGCTGTGCGATAGGCTCAACAGAAGATGCACCACATGATCGTCGGCCGAAAAGAGCAACATCTGCCAAGATGGTTGCTAGAGAGAAAGAAATAGTTGCTACCGTTGCGCGATACACCACTAGGCAAATAGCTAGTATGGTTGGCATCTCATTAGGAGCAGCTCATACAATTCTGAAACGGGATTTGAAAATGAGAAAGATCTGTGCTAGATGGATTCCCCATCTGTTGACAGATGAGCAGAAAAATACACGCGTTCAGTGCGCCAAGAAGTTGCTTAAAAAGTTTCCAAATTACAATGCACGGTCTTTCGCTAATGTCGTCACAGGTGACGAGACAAGGGTTCACTTTTTTGAGCCAAAACGAAAGATTCAGAACAAAATATGGGCAACAAAGAATTGCAAAAGACCATGCATTGCAAAGCGGACCATGAGCGTCAAAAAGGTAATGTATGCCATATTCTTTTCAAATCAGGGCCCTGCTATTCAGGTTGCTGTGCCTAAAGGCAAATCTGTAAATGCGAAGTTTTACAAGAATAAAGTTCTTCGAAAATTGAAGAAATATTTCAAAGAACGAAGACCCGCAACTGGTTTGGCCAATGTCAGATTGCTACATGACAATGCGTCTTCGCACAAGGCGTTCATTGTGCAAGACTATCTGAAGCAGGAAAAGGTTGTTGAACTCCCTCACCCCCCGTATTCCCCTGACCTTGTCCCGTGTGACTTTTTTTGTTCCTGCGGCTGAAAAAATACCTTTCTGGTCGAACATTTGTACAGCGCAAACACCTCGGTTCTGCAATATTCCAGTGCGATCATAGTATTCCTCGAAAAGAATACCAAAATGCATTCAATGATTGGATCAGAAGACTGAAAGTTTGTATATCTGTTAAAGGGGAATACTTTAAGGGGACAAAATAAATTTTTCATCGAAATCTATCACGGAATCATTTTTATGTGCTTAGTTGCATTCATATTTGAACAGTCCTCGTGCCTGTTTACTTTGATAGCCGTTTGGTCATTTTGTGGTAAAGTAACTGTCCCTTTGGTTTTCCGCTAGTGACGTTTTAATTATGGTGAAGTTTCTTTAAATTGGTGTTTCTATCCCTATTGTGTCTTGGATGGGAGGTGTTATAACTGTATCGAGCCATGTTCTTTGTCTTCACTTACTTATGTGACGATTAAAATACCTGTGTTTCCGCAAACCCGACAGACACTGATTTCTTTTTGCCGACCCTGCAGGTTTTACAGTCATCCAGAACAAAAAAAATTCTTACCTACCGAAAATTCATAAACCTGTAAAAATAGCAAAACTAATGAATAATGTACTGTTTTTTTTTTTTTTTTTTTTTGTTTTTTTTTCTGTCCCTTGATCCTCATAGCCTCATTATTTTAATGTTTTCTGGTTATATGGTTTGAGTCGAGCCCTTTTTAAGATGTTTGTTCTTTCTCATCAAATAAAACGAAGACAAAAAAAAAGAAAAAAAAAAGGTTTTTCGACCTACGGACCCAATTTTTTCGGCATGTTAGCGGAAACAAAGCTATGTTTAGGCCTTATGAATCCCTAGAAAAGTCTTACCGTACCTTCCGACAAAAGTATTTACATCACGTGAACATGTCCGTAAAATGAAGACCCCCTATACCTCAATTTATATAAAGAAAACTGGGGTATACGGGGGTATACATTATTTTTCTTATTTTTGCTCCGAGACATAGGTTGTGGGTACTCGTTAGAACCGCCTCAATGAGGCGGTTCTAACGAGCACCCACAACCTATGTTTGCAGTTTTTATAAGAAAAATGTCACAGATTTTCATCAGAAAAATGGCCATTTTGGAGATGAGAAAAATGCACTTTGTGGCACGGGTGCGTTATCCTAATGGATATAATTCAGGATAGATGTTAACTTGTTTCTTAAAAATGTATGCTGTGTGTAGAATCGCCTAGATGAGGCGATTCTAATGAGACACACAGCATATATTGTTATTTTATAGACAACGATAAAATTTTTCCCGAAATAATATCTGTAATGCCACCACTTTTTGTACTTAAATGTTTCATTCACACGCTATGTGAGATGAATATCAGTTTGGAAAAAGGGGGAGGCGACCACCACGTTAAACGTCCCTGATAATGCCTTCTGATCTTGTCCTATGCTCTCGAAGTATCTCTTTCAAGGAAGCTTTCAATAGTCTTAAAGCTATTAGAGACAATGACGTCCGTCTATATCTAGCTGAAAAATGGTGATTTATAATAGTTTAAAAAATTACACACGACAGGAAAAGCCACAAGGAGGTATTTAAGGGGAATGGGAAGACCTTCAGGGGAAGCAACTCCTGTAAAAGTATTTTTGTCTTTCATGTCAATAGTGGTCAACTCTTAAAGGAAAGAATTTGCTCCTGAGAAGCAAATTCTTTCCTTTAAGAGTAGACCCCTTTTTCCGTGGGACAGGGCTTGTAGAATGGCGGACAGGAAGTCCAGAAAGTTGTCTCCCTTTGAAAAATGGTGGAAAAAATCAGCCATGTGTTCCCATTCCCCTTAAAGGCATTTATTCTTGATTATGGCGGACTATCATTTCATTACATAATATTTTGTAGCACTCAGTGCTGACTGAAGAGATCCCTTCTGTCTTCAACAGGTAAGGGGCCACCTTGGGGAAAATAAATAGTTTCTAAATGTTGACTAGAGTGTACATTATTGATTTTCCTCGTAAGTGTCTCATGCAGGGGATTCAATAAGAGCTACTAATCATCCGATTAAGGGCCGCCTTTGATCTGCTACACACAGAATATTTTAGGGGGCAATAAAAGAATTATGAACACACGGTGTGTCCTACTGTTACAGAATAAATGCCTTTAAAGTATAGAAAATTCTGTGTAAAGAAACTTGATGTATTGCACTTTTCAAACAGAGGATTATATTGCGCTGATTGTTCGTCATCATTATGAAAACACGCCTATACAAATACATTGAAACCTTATCGCCGAAAAAAAATGAAAGTTTGTGATGAAAAAATGTGATATTTTTTCTTATTTCTGCTCAAAATATAGATTGTGGGTACCCGTGAGAACCGCCTCGCCGTTGTTTTAGTTCTAACGAGTACCCACAATCTATATTTTAGAGCAGAAATAAGAAAAATAAGGTTTAACTCTGTGAACCACAGTTTTACTGTATTAAAGTGGGGTTAGAGTTGGTCAAAATTATATACTAGGCGTGTATTCGTGATGTTCATGATAAAAGCATTTGACGTACCACGCATAATGGAGATACATATAACTAACGATTAGGGTGGTCATTTGATGCACTTATCACATTCATGTTTTTGTTTGTTTTGTTTGGTTTGAGGTTATACGTCCCCGTCAACACAGTATAGGTTATTTTGGAGACGTTGCTTCCAATTTTGTGGGATTTTTACCTGACATTGAGATGAAATGACATCTCAAGCCCTGTCGAACAATGAAACCAATAGACCGTTCCAAGGCGGTTCTTCTGTAACGATTTATTTATGTTGTTGTTTGTTACTTACTGTGTGTATCACTTGTGTCTTTTTATTTTGGATGGCCATATGGCCATTTTGTGGGAAAGTAACTGTCCTTATGGCCTTCCTTTGTTTAGGTTTCCATTATGGTCTATTCGCTTAATGTTTGTGTTTCTTTCCCTTTGGTGTCTTTGATTGGTGGAGTAAGTTAATTGTATCGATTCCTGATCTTTGTTTTACTTCTACTTTTTACAAGCACGGACGGTCTGCCTCGCGCCGCGGTTCCTAGACAGGCATAGCTCCTCTACGCGGTTTACCAGAACTAGTGTGCGGACAGTTTCAGCTCTGCGTGGAAGCATCATGCAGCCCATCTATTCCTAAAGCCCCGATGGGCGGGGGCTGTTCACATTCTTGTAAAAGGATTAATTGAAAAGGGGAAAGGATCCGGAACTGATACAGTCAGATCTCAAATCTTCCTCGCAATATCACTAGGGAAAGAAGTAGAAACATGAAGTGACGACATTTAACAATAAAAGGACAGACCGCCGGTAAACCAAAATAAAAGTAGAGGCAATGATCAGGAATCGATACAATTAACCCACAGCTCCCATCAGAGACACCAAAGGGAATGAAGCACAAACATGAAGCAACAGACCCCAACGGAAACACCAACAGCGGAAAGCCAATAGGACAGTTACTTTCCAACAAAATGGCCAAAAGGCTATCCAAAATAAAATAACATAAGTGACACAAACACCCAAAGACAAACCATAACAAAAATAACCGCGACAGAAGAACCGCCTTGGAACGGTCAGCGGAAACGAATTCGACTGGGGGGGGGGGGGGGGGGGCTTAAATCGATTTTACGTGGCCAAAATCCTCGCCCTTGCTCCCGTCGCGATTGAGACATATACACTAGAACTTCGATGGCTCGAACACCGATGGCTCGTTTACCATGGCTGAGTCGAACCTGTTCTTGAGTCCCTAGGGAATTTCTGTACGTAAGAAATAGGGAGAGTAAAAATTAGGATATTTTCGTCTTTGATCTTGCAAATGTATGCTATGTGTACTCATTAGAATCGCCTCGATGAGGCGATTCTAATGAGTACACACAGCATACATTTTTCATTATAGAACACATGAAAAGATGGTCTGAAGTATGTCGTTATGCCTCCTGGTAGTAGCCCTAAGTGGCTCGAACTACCCCTGTCTCGAGCAGATTTTCATGGTCCCAAAGGTGTTCAAGCCATTGAAGTTCGACAGTCATTTGTTAAGTCCGCATTAAGGCCTCCTAACTCAGTCTACAGCACTTTCCAAAACAGGCTGTGACTCAGACAATCCAAACGTAACTGAAAAAGAAACAACAAACATGATGGGGGAAAACAATCTGGGTCACCAACATAACAGCATACATGATGGGGGAAAACAATCTGGGTCACCAACATAACAACATACATGATGGGGGAAAACAATCTGAGTCACCAACATAACAACATACATGATGGGGGAAAACAATCTGGGTCACCAACATAACAACATACATGATGGGGGAAAACAATCTGAGTCACCAACATAACAACATACATGATGGGGGAAACAATCTGGGTCACCAACATAACAACATACATGATGGGGGAAAACAATCTGGGTCACCAACATAACAACATACATGATGGGGGAAAACAATCTGGTTCACCAACATAACAACATACATGAAGGGGGAAAACAATCTGGGTCACCAACATAACAACATACATGATGGGGGAAAACAATCTGAGTCACCAACATAACAACATACATGATGGGGGAAAACAATCTGGGTCACCAACATAACAACATACATGATGGGGGAAAACAATCTGGGTCTCCAACATAACAACATACATGATGGGGGAAAACAATCTGGTTCACCAACATAACAACATACATGATGGGGGAAAACAATCTGGTTCACCAACATAACAACATACATGATGGGGGAAAACAATCTGGGTCACCAACATAACAACATACATGATGGGGGAAAACAATCTGGTTCACCAACATAACAACATACATGATGGGGGAAAACAATCTGGTTCACCAACATAACAACATACATGATGGGGGAAACAATCTGGGTCACCAACATAACAACATACATGATGGGGGGAAACAATCTGGGTCACCAACATAACAACATACATGATGGGGGGAAACAATCTGGGTCACCAACATAACAACATACATGATGGGGGAAACAATCTGGGTCACCAACATAACAACAAACATGATGGTGGAAAACAATCTGGGTCACCAACATAACAACATACATGATGGGGGAAAACAAACTGGGTCACCAACATAACAACAAACATGGTGGGGGAAAACAATCTGGGTCACCAACATAACAACATACATGATGGGGGAAAACAATCTGGGTCACCAACATAACAACATACATGATGGGGGAAAACAATCTGGTTCACCAACATAACAAAATACATGATGGGGGAAAACAATCTCGGTCACCAACATAACAACATACATGATAGGGGAAAACAATCTGGGTCACCAACATAACAACATACATGATGGGGGAAAACAATCTGGGTCACCAACATACATGATGGGGGAAAACAATTTGGGTCACCAACATAACAACATACATGATGGGGGAAAACAATCTGGTTCACCAACATAACAACATACATGATGGGGGAAAACAATCTGGTTCACCAACATAACAACATACATGATGGGGGAAAACAATCTGGGTCACCAACATAACAACATACATGATGGGGGAAAACAATCTGGTTCACCAACATAACAACATACATGATGGGGGAAAACAATCTGAGTCACCAACATAACAACATACATGATGGGGGAAAACAATCTGGGTCACCAACATAACAACATACATGATGGGGGAAAACAATCTGGTTCACCAACATAACAACATACATGATGGGGGAAAACAATCTGGTTCACCAACATAACAACATACATGATGGGGGAAAACAATCTGGGTCACCAACATAACAACATACATGATGGGGGAAAACAATCTGGTTCACCAACATAACAACATACATGATGGGGGAAAACAATCTGGTTCACCAACATAACAACATACATGATGAGGGAAACAATCTGGGTCACCAACATAACAACATACATGATGGGGGGAAACAATCTGGGTCACCAACATAACAACATACATGATGGGGGGAAACAATCTGGGTCACCAACATAACAACATACATGATGGGGGGAAACAATCTGGGTCACCAACATAACAACATACATGATGGTGGAAAACAATCTGGGTCACCAACATAACAACATACATGATGGGGGAAAACAATCTGGGTCACCAACATAACAACATACATGATGGGGGAAAACAATCTGGGTCACCAACATAACAACATACATGATGGGGGAAAACAATCTGGGTCACCAACATAACAACATACATGATGGGGGAAAACAATCTGGTTCACCAACATAACAACATACATGATGGGGGAAACAATCTGGGTCACCAACATAACAACATACATGATGGGGGAAAACAATCTGGGTCACCAATATAACAACATACATGATGGGGGAAAACAATCTGGGTCACCAACATAACAACATACATGATGGGAGAAAACAATTTGGGTCATCAACATAACAACATACATGATGGGGGAAAACAATCTGGTTCACCTACATAACAACATACATGATGGGGGAAAACAATCTGGTTCACCAACATAACAACATACATGATGGGGGAAAACAATCTGGGTCACCAACATAACAACATACATGATGGGGGAAAACAAATTGGTTCACCAACATAACAACATACATGATGGGGGAAAACAATCTGGTTAACCAACATAACAACATACATGATGGGGGAAACAATCTGGGTCACCAACATAACAACATTCATGATGGGGGGAAACAATCTGGGTCACCAACATAACAACATACATGATGGGGGGAAACAATCTGGGTCACCAACATAACAACATACATGATGGGGGGAAACAATCTGGGTCACCAACATAACAACATACAATAGAACTTCGATGGCTCGAACACCGATGGCTCGTTTACCATGGATGTGTCGAACCCATTCTTGAGCCCCTAGCGAAATCCTCTAAATAAGAACTAGTGGGGGATAATTGGAAGATTTTAGTCTTTTATATTGCAAATGTATGCTGTGTGTACTCATTAGAATCGCCTCGATGAGGCGATTCTATTGAGTAAACAGAGCATACATTTTCATTATGGAACACCGAAAAGATGTCTAAAAGTATCTCGTTATGCCTCCTGGCAGTAATCCTCAGAGGCTCGAACTACCCCTGTCTCGGACAGATTTTCGAGGTCCCAAAGGCGTTCGAGCCATTGAAGTTCGACTGTACATAATTAGGGAAAGGGTCAGAACCACCATTATAAAACAGGATGGAACTACAGCAAAGGCACCGACTCAGCTTCCCTTTCACTGTGGTTCAAACATGTATTTTTCGGTCCGCGCGAAGATTTTCTCACTCAGTGGATCAAGTCGGTTAACAAAGAAACTACAATTAAAGCCAAGTTGACCCAAGGACGAGGACTCGACAGTAAATCGCACTGAGAGATTATAACATAGTGGCTGCTCGCACACTCTGATCTGGGTCTACAATTGTGAAGTGCAGATATTGTGCAGTCTGATCAGGGTCCACACTTGTCAAGTGGGGACATGACCAGCGGGGTCTACACTGCATTATGATCATGCTATGGTCTTAATATGTTTATAGGGCAGTAATTTTATATAAACAGAAAACCGTTATAAGCTTCTTTAATAATGACAGAGAATATTGGTAAAATTTTAACAGTTGAAACTTGTCTATAACCAGTGCTTCAGCTGAAGTGCACGACCCGCCGGATGCTTTTAGCTTTATGAGTGTTACCATATATGGGTATGGCGGCCATTTTGGTCATGTGACCTGGACATAAAACGGTTCCCCCAATAAATGCGCCTTATCATAAGGAGCAAAAATATATCTTATACTTTAGTACTGTATTCTGAATCGTTTGCAGGATAAAATCCAACACAAAAGCATATGTGTCAAAGTTTGACCTAGGCACAAAGAAGGTCAAGGTCAACCCAGGGTCATCATTTTAGCAATTTATGATGGGCCTACGTTCCAGATGCTATTTATCAAGTTTCGTGGAAATCTGCACAGTGGTTCTGGAGAAGACTATTTTTGAAGGGTTTTTACCAAATATTGCTTGGCGGCCATTTTGGTCATGTGACCTGGACCCCATGAGGAAATTTTGGTTTCCTCCATCCCGTAGAGGCTCCATATAAAATTTGACTTCAATCGGCCCAACGATTTCCGAGGAGAAGCAGTTCGAAAATTTTCACATTTTTCGCCTCGGCGAGGCTGTACTAAATTGAATGTAATATTTCGCAAGTGCATTGATAAGATCTCATTGATATTTATCAGTATGCCAAAAATTGTTTAAATATTCCAAGCGGTTAAGTCACTATCACCAATTTTCACAAACGGGTTACGGACGGACAGATAGACAGACCATATATGGCTTGGCGGCCATTTTGGTCATGTGTCCTGGACCCCATGAGCAATTTTTGGTTTCCCCTATCCCATAGAGGCTCCATATGAAATTTCAATCGGCCCAACGGTTTCCGAGGAGAAGCAGTTCGAAAATTTTCACATTTTTCGCCTCGGCGAAGCTATACTAAATGGAATGTAATATTTCGCAAGTTCATTGGTTAGATCTCATTGATATCTATAAGTATGCCAAAAATTGTTTAAATATTCCAAGCGGTTAAGTCACTATCACCAATTTTCACAAACGGGTTAGGGACGGACAGACAGACAAACCATATATGGCTTGGCGGCCATTTTGGTCATGTGACCTTGACCCCATGAGCAAATTTTGGTTTCCCCCATCCCATAGAGGCTCCATATGAAATTTGACTTCAATCGGCCCAACGGTTTCCGAGGAGAAGCAGTTCAAAAATGTTCGAAAAGTTTCACATTTTTCGCCTCGGCGAGGCTATACTAAATGGAATGTAATATTTCGTAAGTTCATTGGTTAGATCTCATTGATATCTATCAGTATGCCAAAAATTGTTTAAATATTCTAAGCGGTTAAGTCACTATCACCAATTTTCACAAACGGGTTACGGACGGACAGACAGAATGACAGACTGACAGACTGACAGAATGACAGAATGACACGGTTATTTTAGGGCACTCTTAGAAAAAACCGACTTCAGTCGGTTGCTTTTTCTGCGGGTCGTGCAATATGCAGTATAAAATGCATGTATAGGTGGGATGTTGTATTGGCACACAAGCAAGTCAATATAAACTATGTAAATAATAAGTACAAACCTCATGTGATCGCTACATGTAGGAATGTGTTATAAAACATGGTTTGAAATGTATAACTGATTTTGACAGAAAAGTGCCACAATATTATTAAATATTTTTCATTTAATTTATAGTTAAATGGGTATGATGGACAAGAAGCCATAGCATGATGCAGTTTTGGTATGAAAATCGTAAACACAGGTGTCTTTTCAGACAGACCAGGTGTAGCCCTAGACTAACTGTCTGGAAGGAGCCTGTGAATGGAATTCTGCTGGAATTTCCTGAAACATATATAAACCCCCTATCTCAGTCTCTAAGTATTGGGTATTATGTTTTTGAATTTTGGATCATTACGACTCTTGCTTTTGTCCTCTTTAATTGCACGCCGGTGGGTCAGGCCTCAGATTCTATGACGGCTCCAGCGTAAGGGCTTGTTAGGGGTTAAAGAGATAATGTTGGTTGGTGCCTGGTGCTCTGTCTCTGGTCGGGCTCGTCGGGGTCTAACTGTTGGTTTTCTTTTGCTCCAGCATTTCAGTGGTTTCTTGCTGTCGAGTCCTCACCGTTGTCTCACCTCTGTGGTTCTTTGATTTCTGTGTTCACGGAGATGTTGCACTGATGAGTTGGGGGGCCTTCATGCGGACTGAACAATTTTTTGTCTAAATCGCGGCGGAAGTGGGGGCGAGGGTTGTGGCCACGTAGGGTCGATTTGGGCCCCCCGGTGGAGGTCTTCCACTGACCGTTCCGGGGCGGCTCTTCTGTGGCGATTTATTTATGTTGTTGTTTGTTACTTACTGTGTGTATCACTTGTGTCTTTTAATTTTGGATGGCCATATGGCCATTTTGTGGGAAAGTAACTGTCCATATGGCCTTCCTTTGTTTAGGTTTCCATTATGGTCTGGTCGCTTAATGTTTGTATTTATTTCCCTTTGGTGTCTTTTATGGATTGAGTAAGTTAATTGTATCAATTCCTGATCTTTGTTTTACTTCTACTTTGCTGCTGTACAGTTCTCATGCAGTAAAAAACTTAGTCTCTGCATGAAGTAACTTGCTCAATAAAACAGTAACTGGTGATAGTCGTTTGTCTGTCTGTCTGTGGAAAACACAACGCATGAAACTATACGATCACAGCTCTAACAGGCTACGTTACAGGCTTGTTAATTGTTGCCGCTCGCAGGATATTCTTGAACTGGATTGAAAATGGACAGGAAGACAACAGAGAAGGTAGGCTTCTAATGTTACTCTTTTGTTGCATGCAAGTTAACTTTTCTTTATTGACAAGATGAATGGTAGATCAAAAGAAAATGTAAGTTATAATGTCAGGATAAGGTAAATTTTATTAAGGCACTATTTTTTATTAGGATTTTGTTAGGTATTTTACTTTATCTCATGACAGATTTTTGTTAAAGAAATTAGTTAAGAAAAAATATTTAAGATATGGTGCATTAAGTAGTAATACAAATAATGATGAATCCTTGTGATATTAATGCTTAAAGGGCACTTAAGATTTTTAAATTAAAACATTTTATTTGGAGCATGTTAATTGCGAAAGTAGATTATTTTGTGTAAAATATAAAATTATTAAGAGCAAGCAACTGTTACCATTCTACTATAATGTCTGAGCAGGGTCAATCTGAATTTATTGATTTGATGGAACAGATACCTGCTGAAGTATTTCAAGAAATGCTTAATGTGCATGAACGTATTCAGAGCCGAAATATATCTGCTGAAATTGTAAGGTGGTTCTATGGCACTCGTCAAGAGTTTTTGGAATGGTTTGAGAAACTTAAAGAAAATTCAATATGCGTGTATGTTTTTGATCCATTGAGCAATTGCAAATTCGTGGTGGTCATTCCACCGCAATAAATATTAAAAAGTATTTCAGCAACTAATTGAAGAAAACAAATGCAAGTGGTAATAATATGAATATTTTAGTTAGTATCTTTTTGTCATTGCTTGTTAGTTGAAACTAGACTAAGAATGGCAAAGCAAACTTCTGAAGTGAAATATTTGGGTCTTCCAATAAATGTCAAGTTGTCGAAACTTAATGAAACTGGGATAGAAACAGAACAAAAAAGTGTTGAAAATAATTCATCAGTTACCAATTATAGGATTGCTTCACGAGTAAATGTGAAAAGTTTTAAAACTTTTGAAGAATTCACGAACGATAGTGATTCGGAGGACTTATCACTGAATGAATTGGCTTTCAGAATCGGTTGTAAAAGCTACGATTCTGATGATGATGTACCTATTTTATACCTACGAAATAGGCCACGGAAGAAATTTAAGTGTTAGTTATTGTAACTCCTGTTTTGTTGTAAGTGTGATTTTGCTGGGTGATTGTATAGGTTTAATTATAATTTAATTTAAACAGATACACATTACAACATTGTAGTTATTCTGACCAGGTAATGGTCAATGTCGGATTTTATGACTATTGTAACACTTGAGCATTCTTGTTGAGGTCAGTCTGTTCAGGAC
This sequence comes from Lucinisca nassula, assembly GCA_963580285.1. NCBI lineage: Eukaryota > Metazoa > Mollusca > Bivalvia > Lucinida > Lucinidae > Lucinisca > Lucinisca nassula. Next base: position 98,579,734 of record OY757026.1, read on the forward strand.
GGAGAAGGGTCAAAACGTATGGCAGCTTCTCATGTCAGTGAAATAATGTTAGACTTCTAAGGATGGTGTTTGAAGTGTTATGTTGTTCGCTTAGCGACTATGATTATGATTACGAGTTGGCATTATATGTTTGGGCTACTCTTTAGCGTTTAAGAGTAAGCAATATTGCGAAACTATATGTTGTGGTATCTCTAAATAGGGATTTGAGCTTTGAGCAAAGGTAGACCTTGGTATACCGAACTTTGTGTTTTAATGGTGTATTCCTGATAACAGGACTCATGAAGGCTGTTCCTATTTAGAATAGATCAACATGATTTTGTTTACCGACATTCGAGAATGAATAATGGTTTGGCATATAGATTTGGGATACTCTGATATGAGTAGCAATTTTCAGGTAAATCCCTGGAATGTTTAAACTTTTACTTGTACATGTATAAGTTGAGGTAAATATGTCATAGACAAACCTCGTTATATGTATAACTTGAAGTAATGGTGAGTTACTTCGCTGTGTGTCTCATTGGGGTATATTTTGATTAATTAGATTACCTCATGGTAGAGATATCACTGTGTATAAAGTGTAAATACATGTTGATTAATTTAGTGTACTGAACTGTTGTATACTAAATGTTACTTTATATTCTTTCAGAATATACCGATATATTGTATAGTCGGTGTTTCATGGCTCATTAGTGGCTCTAATGCCTTATACATCTTTGAAAATGTTTCTAAGGTAGAGATCCCTTCACATCTTTTACAATTGAAAGAAATTCCTATGCAGACTTTTATTCACGAGATTGGTCATTTAGATACAGTCAAGATAGATCGTAGAACGTTTTGGACATTTACTAATGTTGTCCTGATAATTTTGTTTGCCGCTATAGGTTTGGTTTTGTCATGTACATAGTTAAATTAAGGCTGAAATCATACCATTCATATTTTTTGAAAAGAACAATTGACGAGCATGAAACTGCAGTAACAGTATTGAAGTTACCGACTAAAGATGTCGATGAAGAGTCTGTACCACACAATAGTGGAGGTGGCAGTACCACTTACAAGGATCAAACATTCCTTGGACAGACAGATGCGGTATTAGCATGGCCTAAGGTTGGAACAGAGATGAAATGAAAACGTTCCTGGAGCCTTATAATGCTGTGTAATGAAACTGTGTTTAATAATAATGTTATTATTAAAGTCCATTGCATTTCACCTTAAGTGGTGCAGAGGTGAAGATTTTATTTATTTTATGAACTTTATTGATTAATGAATTAAGTCCTGTGTATTTCACCTTAAGTGGTGCATAGGTGAAGATTATACCTTTTTATATGAACGTTTTAAGGTTGACATTATATTGTGTGACGAATACACACACAGTGGTTTTATTCCTCTGGTGTTCCAGATACCCGATGACTGCTCCGTCATGAGAGAGTACTATATAGAAGAAGATCTACACCCTGTGTTGCTGGTGGTGAACAAACACAATAAAAATGTTTACCGTGACATGGAAGTGATAGCCAAGATGTCGCACCAGATGCCGTTGGTGGTTTTGCCAGGACAGCCTACTGTTAGACAGATCCAACGACAGCGAATGGAGGGAGATGTTGACTGTATTATTCTTTAGTGAAAATAAAAATAGTGAACTGTAAGTTCATTGACTATGTGACCATGTACTGAACAATGATTGATTAGTTTCAGCTTCGATAAGATATTCATCAGTTTGAGTGTTCAGGTAAACTGATCACTGAATGGGTTGATCTCTTATCAAACTTCAATGATTTTATAGTTATAATGAAAATGTTGTATAATCCTGGTCACCATTGTTTATGTAATTATCATCCTGGTCACCATTGTTTGTACATATCCTGGTCACCATTGGTTGGAAATTATAGTTTCTGGGTCACTATGAAGAAAAACAAAGACTCAAGCTATATTGCTTTAATTGTCTTATATAAATAATCTACATTTTTAAATTGTGCATGAAATATGTTGTACATGAAATTTGCATATATGTTATTAATGAGACGTCTGAGAGAATAAATCAATTGACATTGATTGATTCTCTAAAGATGGGGAGGTGTATAACATAGTGGCTGCTCGCACACTCTGATCTGGGTCTACAATTGTGAAGTGCAGATATTGTGCAGTCTGATCAGGGTCCACACTTGTCAAGTTGGGACATGACCAGCGGGGTCTACACTGCATTATGATCATGCTATGGTCTTAATATGTTTATAGGGCAGTAATTTTATATGAACAGAAAACCGTTATAAGCTTCTTTAATTGACAGAGAATATTGGTAAAATTTTAACAGTTGAAACTTGTCTATAATATGCAGTATAAAATGCATGTATAAGTGGGATGTTGTATTGACACAAAAGCAAGTCAATATAAACTATGTAAATAATAAGTACAAACCTCATGTGATCGCTACATATAGGAATTTGTTATAAAACATGGTTTGAAATGTATAAATGATTTTGACAGAAAAGTGCCACAATATTATTAAATATTTTTCATTTAATTTATAGTTAAATGGGTATGATGGACAAGAAGCCATAGCATGATGCAGTTTTGGTATGAAAATCGTAAACACAGGTGTCTTTTCAGACAGACCAGGTGTAGCCCTAGACTAACTGTCTGGAAGGAGCCTGTGAATGGAATTCTGCTGGAATTTCCTGAAACATATATAAACCCCCTATCTCAGTCTCTAAGTATTGGGTATTATGTTTTTGAATTTTTGGATCATTACGACTCTTGCTTTTGTTCTGTGCAGTCTTGCTGCTGTACTGTTCTCATGCAGTAAAAAAACTTAGTCTCTGCATGAAGTAACTTGCTCAATAAAACAGTAACTGGTGATAGTCGTTTGTCTGTCTGTCTGTGGAAAACACAACGCATAAAACTATACGATCACAGCTCTAACAGGCTACGTTACAAGATCCGGTGCTGCACACATAACGCAACAGGATCACGGGAGCAAAAGAAGCAACAGACAAAAAAGCTCCGGCTCCGACCAACTAACAGATAGCTTAGAATGCTGTTATTCTTCAGTTCCTACACTTCCATTTATTTCTCTATTTCTCCGCTCTCCCTCGCTTTCGTCGTCTATAATTTTCTCACTTTATCCGGGAAACGACAAATATGACCAACAAGGGTTGACAAAACTTACCAACAATGCGGACTGAACAAATTATTTGTCTAAATCGTGGCGGAAGTAAAGGCGAAGATAACGGCCGCGTAAAATCGATTTAAGCACACCCCCCCCCACACACACACACCGTCGCATTCGTTTCATTGACCGTCCCAAGGCGGTTCTTCTGTCGCGGTTTATTTTTGTTATGGCTCGTCTTTGAGTGTGTTTATCGTTTATATTATTTTGTTTTGGATAGCCGATTGGCCATTTTATGGGAAAGTAATTCTCATTTTGGCTTTCCGCTATTGATAGTTCCGTTAGGATCTAGTTATTTCATGTTTGTTTTTCTTTCTCTTTGGTGTCTCTGATTGGAGTTGTGGGTTAACTCTATCGATTCCTGGTCATTGCTTTCCCTTCTCTTTTGACGTGCCGTTAAATTTCAACACAAGCAATCAAAACGTTCGCGTGATGATCACACTTTCAGAACCCACACTATGCGCAGAAAGAGGGAGTAATCATTAAGGGTGCATTTATATTAGTGTGCTTATAGAGCTCAAAACATATTTTTGTGGTAGTTAGAACCACCTCAATGAGGCGGTTCGAACGAACCCCAAAAATGTATATTTGTTTCAGAAATAAGACAATACAATTACGATTGCACATGTAGCGAGACGTCTGAGTGGATAACTCCAAAACCTGGCCACGGTATATTCTACGATATACTGTCCGAAACCCGACGTCTTTGTGTAATATCGGTTTGCATTGGCTTACATTTGCTTTTAAGTGCATTAGAATGGGGGATAAATGAAACTAAAAAATGTCATTTAGGGCGGTGAATCACCTGTTTTACGATCGCAAATCACATTTTACGACTCCGATGACGCTTTGCCGTAAAATAAAATTCCACCCGTGAATCCACGGATTTACACCCTACCCTAAGTCCAACCCAAAGAATAACTTTAAATACAGGCATCTCCTTGATCAAAATGTTCTCCAGAAAAACTTACTTAGAGTAATGAGAGAAAACCGTGTGTGACATGGGCGTGTCATCTGTTATCCTAATGAAATAGCCGCACAGCACGTTTGTACATTGCAAAATGTTATTTGCTAAAGATAAAACAAGCACGTTATCATTATATTAGGCGAATTTCATTTCATATACCGTGTTTAAATAATGTATCTTTATGCTGATGATAACGACTAATAACGTGTTACAACAAGCTACATTTATCAATCAAATTTAGATTTTAATATGATTGTCATGAATCAAAATGTGTTATTCAGATTGCTATCGTCTTTAGATTCTGAGGTCATACTATAAGAATCTTATATGGGTGTGAGGGTTGGATGGGAAAATCCGTCCCGAGGGTCACTGTCCGGCATCACGAGGCTTGCCGAGTGATACCGGACAGTGATCCCGAGGGACCGATTTTTCTATCCACCCCTCACATCCATATTGGATTCTTTTTCATTCATACCTTCCATCCCTTAGCGCGGATTTTTAATGCTGCAGTCACTTCGGTTACCAACGTCCGCCATATTGTGTTGACACTGCAAGAATGTTAAGTGACATCACGTAACGTGCTGTGACGTCTTCAAGTGCATTTATCAAACACGCGATTATATCCGATTTTGGGTCGGAACATCAGGGTCAGAACATACATTTCTATCCTAGGGTAAAATCACGGATTTCCTTGTCTGGTGTTCAAGAAAAGGTTGTCTCAAACTTAAACTCTCGTAAAACAGCACCAAATGCACGCAAATGCAAGAAACACACATTTCTTCAGTGTCAATCGTTTAACGCATCAAACATGGACATTTAGCGGTTCAAAATACAAATAATCAATTAGAATCAACTGTGCTATTTGCTTAAAAAATGGTTGTAACGAGTACCGGCAGTCAAAGTTTGTAAACCCCTACAAACCAGCACGAAAACACGTCTATATAAGTTGGACGCATAATAACCCACTTTTATATTGTAAAACTGCGGTTTACAGTGGTAAACATTATATTTCTTATTTCTGTTCTAAAATATAGTGTATGGGTACTCGTTAGAACCACCTCAATCAGGTGGTTCTAACGTGTACCCACAATCTAAATTTAGAGTAGAAATAAGAAAAAATATCACAAGATTTCGTCTTAAAATTTGCATTTTTTAGGCGGTAAAATTTACAATGTATTCGTGTAGGTTGTTTTCGTAATGCCCTAGGTGTATGTGCGAATGTTGTTTGTGCTAATAAGAATCGCGTCATCGAAAGGACCTATTCCAAGAGTACACATAACATACTGTTTCTAGATAAAATACCCCCACCCCCAAAAACTATTCCTTAGTATTTATAAAGAATCCCCTGGGCTCTCAATGAAGATTGAAACAGCTATGGCAAATAACCCATCGGGTTTCTGTGATAGATCATATACATATATTCGATGGAACCTGTACATAATACAATAGCTTTAATTCAAAAACGGAACCTTTTGTCCTCTCGAAGTAGAGGCAATGATCAGGAATCGATACAATTAACCCACAGCTCCCATCAGAGACACCAAAGAGAAAGAAACACAAGCATGAAGCAACATACTCCAACGGAAACACTAACAGCGGAAAGCCAAAAGGACAGTTACTTTCACAAAAAATGGCCAATAGGCTATCCAAAATAAAATATAAGCGACACAAAAACCCAATGACAAACCATAACAAAAATAAACCGCGACAGAAGAACCGCCAAGGAACGGTCAGCGTAAACGAATTCCATAGTCCAGTATATCTTAATGACTTTTAAATTTTAAATCACACTTCTACTCGTTTGGGTACACCAGTACAGTTGACATACCACAGGTAAGGACCAGTAGTCCTTCCGCTCGATAGCTGCTAAAGTGTGGAACTCATTGCCACAACATATCCGAGAAATCAGCTCCTTTAGCCAGTTTAAGTCTCGGATGTTCAAGTGGAGCGTAGGGGTCTGCACTTGTTCTGTCTGTTCTAAAAGTTAAATTTCTGTTTGCCTGTTTTGTATTTTGTATGTATGTGTCAGCTTATTTTGTGTATCTTTCTTTTTTCCTCCTTTTCTGTTTAAATAGTTATTCATTTGCTCTAAAAATTAATTTTAATTTTCACTCATTCTCAAATGAATTGGGATTTTAGCCGTTTAAAAAGTCAAATTATAAAGTTACTTAGATTCAGTCACCGATGTGTTCACAATCAAGTATTAACATGTACGTATACTAAGTTAACATTCCTTGATCAAGAAATGAAAAGTTATTTCACCCCAACAGCTAGAAATATGTCGGTATTTTGATAAATTTTGATTGTGAGAAATGTACGCTACAATCTACTTGTTCGTTACCCCCTTCTATAACATCACAAAATCAAGAGACCCTAGCTCGCAATGACAGAAACTTACGACCGGGTTATTAAGCGGGGACAAAATTGAACACGGTCATATATATCAATAGCCATTATGAATAAAATTCAGGGTTGGTTAGAGAATACAGAAAAAGATACAGAAAAAGATATAGTTTTTCTGAAAACATACAACTTTCGTTTTGTTTTAAGAGAAGCACATAATAGCTAGATCAATTACGACTATTGCGTTTGAACAGGTATTGAGTGGCAAATACGGAACACAAGTAATGTTACTTTATATAAACGATCAACATAAGCAATAAGTTTATTTGAATTATATGTAAAATGTCGCGGACATTACATTGATTTTGTTTCCATAAGTCAAATAGTTTACTAACGTGATTAACTGACAATAAAGCTGTTAGTGTCATTTTCATTCATTTTGTGGATCTAACTAATGTAACAGTACATGTTCAGTCATATGCTTTTAAAACATGGTGTCGCTATTACGCAAAAAGCCTCGGTATATACTTTTATGCATAAAAATGCTCTCTTGACAGATAAACTGTGTTCTTAAGGCAACCGAAACATTAAAATACATATCTATCACATATAAACGCACAACAACCGCATGGCCTTATATTCTCAACAATCAAGTATCTAAAATTAATGATGCAACTGCGAGAATACAGTATCGAACATTACAGTGCATTCCAGAGTAATATTTTTCTACACAAAAGTCTTCAAAATGTAACCAATTTTGTCTACCAGCTGGAAGAAAGTAACAGGTTTTGTGAAGTTGGTAAATAAGTTCTAAGAAATGTGAACAAATGCATGTCTGTAAATTGTAGCTATGATGGTCTCGGACATTACCATACACGGTAAAGGGACATGCTATGCCACTTTACCATTTCTACATGTAAAATTGAAAAGGAATCTGATATTGTATTTGTTGTGTCTAGTTAACATAATCAAGAGTAAACCAGCATACCCTAAAATATACATATATATTTTAGGTGGGGATGTTCGATACAATTTGTAATGTTCGATACCGTAATTTTAGTAACATAAACTGCACTTACAATGGTTTTTTTACATTCAAAATACGCATTTGGAAATACAAATTTGAGAGTCGAAGTGCCTTCTTAACATTGCACATTTTATATTGAAAATATTCATTCTGGCAAATATTATTTGGGAAAAGATTATAAGCTATGGGACTCAAATCCAAAATCGAAAATAAGTGATAAATTTGGAATCAACATTGTTACCGTTTGCAGCTATTGGTAGAAATGTAGCAAACATGTATATCACTAAACGTTCTCATTTTACACAACTAAGGTTGCACAAGTGAAAATATTTCGTTTATTTGCAGCCATAATCCCTGGACGGTCAACATAGCAAACCTGTCATGTTCGATACCAAATTTAGCGGACATTTCATCGCATACATCCGCTGCTTATTGCAATAGAATAATGATCTTGCAAGCGTGCAAATGTTGTTCATTAATATTGATTTTTGGTGGCATATTCTTAATTGAAAATATTAATTGTGGCAAATACTATTGAAAAAAAAGATAAAAAGTTTTTATGCAGATATTTTAAAACAAAATATGACTTCTGTTTTCCCTTAACTGTGGTATTGTCTGCCGACTCCCTCATCCATCAAACACCGGAAAAGGCAACCATGTCGTCTACAGACACTTTCTACTACGTCATCTGGTAACGGAAAACTGTGCCACGTGAGAGCAATGTGATCAAGCTGTTAGACTAACAATTTTCGGTATTGAACATTACCGGTCTCGATCATTACAAAACACTGGAAATAAGGGAATTTCAACATCAAAATATTATTTTCGTTCCAGATGATGTATTTGTGTTAGTCACACATTGCGGGAGTTTAATTCAATCTAGCATTTTTGTCGATATATACGTAATACGCCTGGTCTAATGATCGCGAACATTACATGCATTTTTGCAACAAATCCATGCACATTTTTGTATGGCAAGTATTTTTAATTTCCTATTGTACATGTAACATCAAACGACCCTATATACTTATTATAATATAGAATCTCCATTTGGTCACGTTTCCATGTATAAAAACCTCAACGTTGTTTTGAAATAACAAGAAGGAAAATGTCGTCTCGTACATTACAATGCTTAATTAAATTTCGGCGACAGCCATAATCGGGGAAAATACTTGGTAAGACTCTATGTAGTTCTGCTAATGGTTGTTATTTCCCTACACAGAATATGTAAATTTTATGGAAACCACCGAACCCTTTCCTTTCTAGTGGAATTGCAAATTTGTAAGTGTACAAACAAAGAGAATTCGAAAAGCGACAGTCTCGAACATTACAAAACCGGGTTTTCCCGTCGCTGATTTTCCCTGAAAAGGTACATTTCTACAGGAGGTTTATTATGATAGTTTTGGGACGTGTTGTTCTGTCATATAAACGTATGCATTGGTTACAAATGACTGCTTGATTTCAGAAAATACACGGCGACTGCAATATCCCAAAGTAGAAGTAAAACAAAGATCAGGAATTGATACAATTAACTTACTCCACCCATAAAAGACACCAAAGGGAAAGAAATACAAACATTAAGCGACCAGACCATAATGGAAACCCAAACAAAGGAAGGCCATAAGGACAGTTACTTTCCCACAAAATGGCCATATGGCCATCCAAAACCAAAAGACACAAGTGATACATACAGTAAGTAACAAACAACAACATAAATAAATCGCCACAGAAGAGCCGCCTTGAGAATGAGTGTTAGTGCATGTTTGTGGTTATGCAGTATATTTTATTGCTAGGTTTCTAGTTTTCTATATATATATTGAAAATACGGTTTTAGTATTACAGATGCTTAGAATCATTCGCACAAGTGTAGCAATTTTCAAATATTTTAATTATTCAATAACAACGTAATTCTTAAACGCAACTTTCTTGTCCCGTTTAGATGAGAATATACTTTATGCTTGCAACAAATAAGATATTTTAAAATGTCGCTATTATTGTTTTAATTATGTTACTACATGTGTTGAGTTGTTGTATATCTATTTATATGTCTTATGTGTTAGTCGGTTAATAGGATACATAGTTAATGTTACATTTGTTGAAACCTTCCGACTTTGAATAAAATTTGTATCGATCTGTCTGCTCTGTGAATATCAAAAGGTTCGTCTTGCTTCAAACATGTTTATTTCAAAAGAATAACGTTTTACAAATACAGTTTTTACAATACAACACACTATAGGATTAAGTAAAGTAACTGTCCGTTTGACTTTCCGCTACTGTAGTTTCTGTTAGGGTCAGTTGTTTTTTATGCTTTTGTTTCTTTCCCTGTTATACGTTGGTTAACGGCGTCCCGCAAACCCGCATGCTGACAAGACGACCAAGGGTGATCTCTGACAGGTGAATGGGCAACAGTGGGATAAGGCACAAGAAAGATGGTATATACAAGACATAAATTATTAACAGTAACTATATACAACTATACCAACACTAAACACTACATTTAGTTTTGCTTCTATAGTCATTTCACGACGCCCGCCCCGAAGGCAAAGCTACGTTTTGTGGCCTGTGACGTGAATGTTATATAGAAGCAAATATCAAAATAAACCAACAACAACAAAAACAATATAAAAAAACGACTTGCCAGCAAAAATATAAGTCCACTTGGGGCGAACTGCGTCGACGCGCTAATGTGCTCAAGAATTTAAATCATGTCGACTTTTTATTCAATGTCGGCTTGACTGTTCACCGTCATCTATGTTGACTATTCACTGTAACTATGTTGACTATTCACTGCAAACTATGTTGACTATTTACTGTCAACTATGTTGACTATTCACTGTCAGCTATGTTGTTATTTTATGGTCTGGACGTTCTGTATGTCGGTTCTGCCAGCCTCTGCAGGACATCTGGACAATTTGATCGACACGTCGTACCAATACCTGCTCCTATAGACCAGGGAGCAACAGGTCATCACACGTCATCTTGACAATATGTGCCTACAAATGAGGATAATCTATTAAAATACGGTTCATGAAACGTATTGTGTGTGTGTGTGAATTCGGGTTTAACGTCGCATTCAACAATTTTTCAGTCATATCACGACGGTGTCTGGTTGCGACAGGGAGCTCAATGCTCACTTTTATAGTGCTGCCTGACTGAAGTATCATGTCCCAGACACATTACATGATACCACACCCAGTCACATTATCCTGTCATTTGGTCGACCAGTCCTAGCTCTACCCCGTAAATCTGATTGCCAAGCGAGCAGCAGCTAATACCATTTTTAACGACTTTGGTATGTCGCGGCCCGGGATCGAACCCGTGACCTCCCGTTCCCCGGAGCGGACACTCTACCAACTGAGCTATCGGGGCCGGTCATGAAACGTATACACTATATCATGATCCCTGCCCGCAGAAGTCTGAATATGTTCATGCATAAACCGTTATTGCGCATGCGCCGACCAGACAAACAGGCTGATAAGTGCATTCGACAAATAACCGCGCAGCAGAACTCAACTTGTATGTGCAACGAAATATCAGCACCCAGCGATTGAAACAAGAATACTCAAAATTTATGCTTCCTTACTGAGTATTACAGAAATCAATAATTTCTCACTACAACTAAGCATAATACTCATCAAATCCGTGCTCACTACATTATCACAGGTAAGAGGCAATTGAACAGACCGCGCCTTTGCGCTACCTGCATGGTCACTCGCCAATTACAGGAAGCATAACAAACATTTCATATCCTTCTCCGAGTCACGGCTCACAAATATAGATATTCACAAACTCATTACATTAACAACAGCTAGAAATTAAAACAGGAAGATTTGTTATCTATTTTACCCAACATCTGTCAGTGTTTGATAGGGATCAACACTGTTTACCGTAGATTCTTTCCGTATTTGGTAGGCACAACGTCAGAACCGCCATCGCGAAGCTGATGATGTAGCTGACGTCATCCACGCCGCTCAGGCCGTTATAACGTGTGGCGACCAAATACTCTCACTTATCATCATCACGTTTTTTGCATGTACATACATGTACAAACCGAGTTCTCAAACAGAAACGGCATCATTACAAAATGAACTCGTAATTCTTCATGAACAAAATTATTTCTACACAACATGAACATGCTTGCAATATCAATTCATCACGGTTCATCATCACGGATAACCCGACAGCCTCTTGTCTAAGAGTTCGCCCTGATGATGAAGATATGGTTAAACCAGTCTTCATTTTACGTCCCTCCAACACCTGATGTCACATAGAGACGGGACCGCGCTTTTCTAACCACAGATAGTCAAAAGCTATGGATCGAAAAAATGACCCGACGTTTATAAATGGATTTTACAAAAGGGGTCTATAAAAGCCTAAATGAATCTAGCATGAGCGAATGTCCGAGTTTTACGTCTCACCAACAAATAGGGTCATGCGGAGACAGGACCTCGATTAAAGGAGTCATTCGAATTCAGGAGAAGCCTGGGATCGATCCTGCGATCCCCTGTTGATGAAGCGAGTAGCATAATCGCTACACCACAGAGGCTTCCAAGAAGAATCCAGAATAGGCATCAGAAAGTTGGGGTATACTAGAAGAAAACCCCTCCAAAACCTACAAGCATGTTCATACAAAAAATAATACTAAACATATATTTAACATACCGTCAAAGATTCTTCATATGGCTCAGCACAATGTTGTGTGTATTCTTACACTATTGACCTGTTGCTGGTATAAGGTCCATTTTCAGGGTATTTAAATCTATGAATACTACAGGGAAATCATGCATACCGTGCTAGCTCGCAAAAAAATGTGACAAGTTAAGATACTTACCACAGTCATAGCCATGCAGCAAATTTCACCAGATCATTGATCTCCGTTACAATTGCATTTCCTTTAGGGAAAAATGATTAAACTTCCCTACAGATCAATGGTATATTTCTCGTCAGTACAAATATCCACAACAATGTGACTGGCATGAAAAATATATATGGCACAATTTGGCGGCTGGCGTCTTTTAAGGCAAACTATATCAAAATCAGACTTATAGCGGCCAACTGTATGGCGAATATTTTCCCCACAAACCACTCATGCATACACCATATGATACGTGCTCGATTTGTGCGTGGAGTGGCATATTTTGTCTACCATATTTCACCTAGCATAGTTCAGTCGCGCCGCTTTGCCATATACCTACTAAAAATAATTTAGATGTTCATAAGCACCAGAAAGGTTTTCTATTCCATCTCGTAACATTCCCTTTGGTGTCTCTGATGGGAACTGTTGGTTAATTGTATCGATTCCTGATCATTCCCTTCACTCCTATTTAGTATATTATTGTCTGCGATCATGGACTTAGAATACCTTAAGCTCTGGAAGCATTTTAGACAAGTTGGCTGCTTTCAAAAAGCATCCAGTAGGTTTGGTCTTGTCAGTCTACATTCTGATTTGAGCCAGCTGGTATCATTATCCCACTTAATGCATTTTTTTTAATAAAAATAATAAACATTTAACGTTCCAAGGCGGTTCGTCTGTCTCGGTATATTTTTGTTATGGTTTGTCTGAAGTTTGGAGGCCTTCATGCGGACTGAGCAAATTATTTGTCTAAATCGCGACGGAAGTAAGGGCGAGGATTGTTGCAACGTAAAATCGTAGAATTCGTTTCCGCTGACCGTTTCGAGGCGGTTCTTCTGTCGCGGTTTGTTTTTGTTATGGTTTGTCTTTGGATGTTTGTGTCGCTTATGTTATTTTATTTTGAATAGCCTATTGGCCATTTTATGGGAAAGTAACTGTCCTTTTGGTTACCGCTGTTGGTGTTTCCATTAGGGTCTGTTGTTTCATGTTTGTGTGTCTTTCCCTTTGGTGTCTCTGATGGGAGTTGTGGGTTGATTGTAACGATTCCTGATCATTGCCTCCACTTCTATTTTTTTAATACAAAACGTGTATATAAAATTTCGAAGTCTGTGACCTTGGTATCAGGAGAGGTAGGTAGTGATGAGTATTCTGTGGTAAATTGTTTAACGCCATGGCAAGTATAAACTAAATGTAACTTACATAGGATTTACACATGTATAGCACAAAACTTAACCAAACGTAACTGTAAACCGAATTTTTCAAAGGTCATAACTCTGTTAATAATTGGTGGACAGTAATTCTCGAAACTTAAGGCACATCTTCACATCTTAGCCTTACTACATACACATTTTAGGCTTGATCGGGTGAAAACTGTATAGTAGGAGTTATACGGAAACGAAAAAAAAAGTATGCGAACGGACGGATGGACACCAACCCCATAACTTAATACGACCGTTTTTTTTTTGTTGTTTTTTTTTTTTGTTGTTGTTGTTTTTTTCAAACGGGTATATAAAAAAAATTCCTAAGTCATCAGGCCTTCTATAGGGCCTTGGTTATCTATTTCATGTGTTGTTAACGTCCCTGTTAACACTGTATGAGTCTTTTTTGACACATTGCTTCCAATCTGTCGCCCAATGAAACTAAATGGTTGAAATGCATGAACGGTCCGACCCTAGCCACTTTTCCTGGGCAGGCTTAGAACTTCTAGACGAATTAACACTACTCATGTGCGGCTGGTATCAGCTCTGTGTGGAAGCATCATGCAGCCCAATCTATTTCTTCAATCCCCGATGGACTGGGGCCGATCAGACCTTGGGGCAATATATAAATCTGCATGAGCTGAAACCGACCGAAATTTGAAGTATTGTTGTTGAACCGCCTAGGAAGATCTAAGCCTGCCCAGACAAAATGCTGCGAATCAGACTGTATCTTAAACCTCGGCAGTTTTTTGGAGCCGAGAAAAAAAACTTTCACTCCGCAAAAACCTGAAATTTGCAATCCCTTTGTATATCTTTCTGGATCACAATTTAATTGTAAAAGAAACTGATTAATTAGTAAAACGTCAAGTATTAAGTGGAAATAAAGAACACCACTCTCGGCTTATCAGATACAATAGCTCCCATCGAATGCGCCAAAAAGTCTTTTAACAAATCAGTCTGTAACTGGTGGCAGGTCACTTAGTAGTCATGAAGTTTTCTAAAAGAAACTATTGCTATCTGTGCTGGGCTCAAGAACAATAAACAACGACCCATCAACGTTATGACTGTTTCGCTCCCTAAATATTTTATATATTTGGAAGAGTTAGAACCTTCGACCTTGGCACTGACGTTAATTTTAGTAGCAAAGACATGAAAATGTTTTACACACCCAGCGATCTCTTTTATGTTTGGTTTTACGAACCTTCCAAGATTACATCACTCACATCAAGCCGATTGTTAATCAGAGGTGAGGGAAAACTGGAGCACCCGATGAAAAACCTCCTGACCTTCCGTTGCAGAACTTCTCATTATGTGGCCTGAGCCATGCTCAAACCTACAGCGTTGAGAGACCTAATGATTAAGAGTCAGCACTCTTATCCACTAGGCCACGGAGGCCCGTTACACCCAGCGATCTTTATAAATGAGGAAAAATAACGTTCTCTGTCTTTCCAACATTTACATACACGTATTATTAGAGCTATCAGCGTACCGAAAGATGTTCAGAATATATAAATCTGTTCCTGTCTGTGTGAAGTAAACTTTGCAAGTTTTGTTTATTTGTATTTGTACGGCACAGTCAAAGCTGATTTTGGGTCATGTTTGGGTCTGTCAGTGTACCTATTGACGCTTTTCCTGAGCAGGCTTATCCGTAAGCGGTTTACCAGTTCAGTGAACATTCTGTCGCCAAAAACTGACCCCTGCCCTTCCTGAATCAGTGGAAGGGAAAGAATGACCATAGAAAAGATTTCATAATCAATCTCCACGAAAGAATGTTGCCCTGCCTGGTAGGTATCGAACCCGAGTCTTCCTTATCACAAGTCAGACTGCATCCGACTGAGCTACCGCAGCCAGCCACACTTGCTGAGTAGTAGTAGTTATGTTCTGTTGTTTTTTTTTCGTTTCCATGGCCCCATGGACTTACGCCATAATGGCATTGCAAGACGTAAAATTTGCGAAAATGAATGCGGCTGTTATAAGTTCCCCATAAGGGAAATAGATACGCCTTAAGGGGTTGGGGCTACTCCTGCAAAAATAGTTTCTCTTTGGATATGTCTATGGGGTATAGTCTTAAAGGAAAGAATTTGCTCCTGGGGAGCAAATTCTTCCCTTTAAGAGTAGACCCCTTGAGGAGCAAATTCTTCCTCTTTTAGAGTAGATCCCTTTTTAAGTTGGACAGAGCCAACAGAGTAGCAACCATAGGGTCCTTAAAGTTGTATTTCCATTACGAAATCATGCCTATAGAATTATGATCCCCTTTTACATGTTCTATAAAAGGGTTATGCTTTGGGGAAATACACCACAGAACTGAAAAATATGGTGTGCACATGTTTTCTGGGAGTAGTATGGGCATTACTTTAGCGTCACGAACTGCGCATGCGCAGCATTTGTATAACTTCCGGTGAAACGTAAGCGAAACGATTAGATGACGAAACTACCCTAAATATCGGACGAGTGTTCGAATGACGTAACTCGCGGTAATTACGCCGTAAGTATCCTAAATTTTGAGGCGAAAGATGTTCCCGCGGATTGGCGCAGTTCGCCGTCCCCGATCTGGTCGGGGTGATCGGGGTCTACCCCGTTCGCTCGAGCGCTCCTATCCCAATATTTAGGGAGATACTACCCGGTATAGTATTGATGAAATTAATTCTCTCACCCGCAAAACGATTATCGCCTCGAAAACCGGAAAACAATGGAAGGTGCTGGAAGAGCGCGATTTGATGTGAGAAACTAGGAATGGACCGCGTCCCGGAAAAAAAAAGTTTGGTTTGTTCGATTTTAGGTTTAACGTCCCCGTCAACGCCGTATAGGTCATTTTGGGGGGCGTTGCTCCCAGTTGTGCGAGACTTTTACCGGACATATCTACAACATTTAAATCTCGGAGAATCTTTCTCGGCTATGGAATTTATACGGATATCGTGGGGCGTAGCCAGAACAAAAAATACTTTAACGCGAAACGAGGTCGAGGCGAAACTCTTGATACGGAAAGAATTTGCTCCGCCTCTGTCGCTACTAAAATTCGTAAAATCATCGCGATAACGCGTCTATATAATTTTGACTCCCTTAAACCCGGCTTTTATACCGTAAAATTTGGGGTATGTAGGGGGGTAAACCTTATTTTCCTTATTAAGACATAGGTTGTGGGTACTCGTGAGAACCGCCTCATCGAGGCGATTCTAACGTATATCTATAACATTTGTATCTTGGAGAATTTTTCTTGGCTATGGAATTTATACACGCATTTTCTATCAAGCTGATCAGATCGATGCTTAGTTTTGAGCAAAAGATTCGTACCTTTTAAATTATCGTTATAACGAGTTTGTCGTTATAACGAATGTCGGTATAAAGAGGGTTGACTGAGGGCATAGCAGAGACGGAGCGATAGATGCGCTCGATCAGGGTTAGCTCCGTTTGGTCAGGGGCGGTCAGTCCGTTTGTTTGTTTGTTTGATTTGAGGTTTAACGTCCCCGTCAACGCTGTATAGGTCATTTTGGAGACGTTGCTTCCAATTTTGTGGGACTTTTACCCGACATTGAGATGAAATGACATCTCAAGCCCTGTCGTCCAATGAAACCAATAGGGTTTATAAGCATGGACCGTCCGACTAGCACCGCTTTGCCTGGGCAGGCTTAGATCCTCTAAGCGGTTTACCAGTACTCGTGTGGGGTCGGACTCAGCTCTGCGTGGAAGCATTACGCAGCCCATCTATTTCTTCAAGCCCCGATGGGCGGGGGCGGTCAGTCAGTCCGTCGTTAACGCAAATTGTTGCGCGTGTTAAATGAAACGACGTTGTTGTAACGTCGCACGGTAGCAGCAGTCTTCCATCCCAACATTTAGGATTTTACTACTGTCAGGTGCAGGCGCAGCGTCATGGTCAGCTTAATAAGCGGCGAAAGGCTTATCGCCAGTTTGTCAGGCCAGAACCAAACAACTTAAACTCGGTAAACGATTAAAAGGATTTGTCCTGCTCTCACGAAACATCACACACATACTTACTATCACGAAACCTACATTCTGACGACAAAGGGTCATAATAAGAGCATTATTTTCACTGAATTATCTCCCCTTTTTTTCAAAATAAATATCTCCTGTTGTTTCATAACCATGGGTAATAGGGCTTTCGTATTTCACATGCATAATCCATAAGAGTTCATATGGCGAAGGACGCACGAGCTTGCGAGTGCGTCTTCGCCATATGAACGAGTGCCGACCTTCTTTTCACATCATTGACCACCACCACTACAGTCAACACCACCACAGCCACCACCACCACCCACTTCCATCACCACAGCCACCACCACCACCACCACAGCCACCACCACCACCTCCACAGACACCACAACCACCACCACCACCACCCACCACCACCAATACCCGGTGTCTCTCCTCTTTACTCGTTCGAGGATACAACTGATCCCAAATGTTCGATTTGCAAAAATCGCTATCTTTTTTTTTTCACGTTATGTCTAATCAGATACGGCTAAGCTAAGGGTCTCATCTCTCAGATATTCTGTTACAAAAGCGAGCAAGTCTTTGAACCACTTTTCGTAAAACTCAATATCTTTCAAATGCATGGGACTTTTCTCTCCGGACGTAGGTATCGAATACAGCTCTCCCGTGCTCAGCTTATATCTGATGGGGTTGTCGTCGCTATCCGGCGGTGGAGTTCTTGCGGATGGGAAGAAATAACACTGACCACTCCTTAGTTTTTGCTTTAGCCGTTTCCAGTAGTGCTTTACCGTATCGTAGATCTGAGATATGAGGCCCTTTTATGAGTGGCAGGATGAGAAATTGCCCCTACGGACCCCCCAAGACGGGGATGGCTGAATGTGTCTATTAACAATGAACAAGAATATATGTGATTATAGGATGGGGAATTGAATGGTTTTTGAGATATATGGCCTATTATGAAGTTGAGTCCTATCATAAGGAACAAGAATATATATGGTTAATTAGTGGGGATCTGAACAGTTTCTGAGATATATGGATTTTAATGAAGTAAATGGGTGGGGCATGGCCCATGGTACCCCGGGGGACCCCCGTGCTGGTGTCACTGATTGCGTCTTATCACAAGGAACAACAATATATATGGTTTAGGGTTGGGGCTCTTAACAGTTTCTCAGATATATGGTCTTTTGTGAAGTCAAGGGGTGGAGCATGGCCCGGGCATGCCCTGGGTGACCCCTAGGTTGGTGTCACTGAATCAGTCTTACCATAAGGAACAAGAATATATATGGTTTATGGGTGGGAATCTCAATGGTTTCTGAGATAAATGACATTTAATGAAGTGGAGAGGGTGGGGCACGTCCCCGGCACATCCCGGGGGACCCACAGGTTATCATAAGGAACAAGAATATATATGGTTTAGGGGTGGGGATCTAAATGGTTTCTGAGATAAATGGCCTTTTATGAAGTGGAGGGGTCGGGGCATGTCCCCGGCATATCCCGGAGGACCTCCAGGTTGGTGTCACTTAATGCATCATATAATAAGGAACAAGAATATATATGGTTTAAGAAACCTTCCCATCCTACCTGGAACGCAACGCTTTGTGTTTTCTTTTTGCGGATTCGTTTGAGAATGAAGTTTTTTACTACAACCTTTATGTTTTCTTCGCCGATTTCATACGAGGCTGTCATTTGTTCACAGTATAGGTCGGCTTTTAATAGCAACCAATCGGTATGCGTCGTAGTCATTGTTAACATAGATTTTACTTTTAAGAGTTCATTGTCTGATAGGAGAGTGAAAGTCGGATTTTGTTAAAAAAACTTTTCATATTATATTAGGGTTTGAATCAGTTTGTGCGCGTTTGTATGTGTGAGTGTATGCGGATGTGAATAGTGTAGGCCCTGATCAGACCCCGCGTTCTGCGACGTCTGATCTGGGCCAGCACTGTTTGCCAAGGTACTCCTTTCGGGGTTTCCCGCATCCAATGGGTTAATCAATGAACTAAGTGTCAGATGTGAAAAAGAAAACTAAATATAGTAGCCGCCTGTTGTAACTCTTAAACCAAAAGTCTCGGCCCCCGCCCATAGGGGCTTGAAGAAATATATGGGCTGCGTGATGCTTCCACGCAGAGCTGAATCCGGCCCACACACTAGTACTGGTAAACCGCTTAGAGGATCTAAGCCTGTCCAGGAACCGCGGTGCGAGGCAGACGTCCATGCTAATAAACCCTATTGGTTTCATGGGGCGACAGGGCTCGAGATGTCACTTCATCTCAATGACGGTTAAAAGTCCCACAAAATTGGAAGCAACGTCTCCAAAATGCCCTTTTACAGTGTTGACGGGGACGTTAAACCTCAAATCAAACAAACAAATAAACCAAAAGTCTGAGAATTTCATAGTTAGCGATTTTCAATGAAAAATGTCACAAGGATAACGCATGTGAAATACGAAAGCCCTATTACCCATGGTTATGAAACAACAGGAGATATTTATTTTGAAAAAAGGGGAGATAATTCAGTGAAAATAATACTCTAATTATGACCCTTTGTCGTCAGAATGTAGGTTTCGTTATAGTAAGTATGTGTGTGATGTTTCGTGAGAGCAGGACAAATACTTTAAATCGTTTACTGAGTTTAAGTTGTTTGGTTCTGGCCTGACAAACTGGCGATAAGCCTTTCGCCGCTTATTAAGCTGACCATGACGCTGCGCCTGCACCTGACAGTAGTAAAATCCTAAATGTTGGGATGGAAGACTGCTGCTACCGTGCGACGTTACAACAACGTCGTTTCATTTAACACGCGCAACAATTTGCGTTAACGACGGACTGACTGACCGCCCCGCCCATCGGGGCTAGAAGAAATAGATGGGCTGCGTAATGCTTCCACGCAGAGCTGAGTCCGACCCCACACGGGTACTGGTAAACCGCTTAGAGGATCTAAGCCTGCCCAGGCAAAGCGGTGCTAGTCGGACGGTCCATGCTTATAAACCCTATTGGTTTCATTGGACGACAGAGCTTGAGATGTCATTTCATCTCAATGTCGGGTAAAAGTCCCACAAAATTGGAAGCAACGTCTCCAAAATGACCTATACAGCGTTGACGGGGACGTTAAACCTCAAATCAAACAAACAAACAAACAAACGGACTGACCGCCCCTGACCAAACGGAGCTAACCCTGATCGAGCGCATCTATCGCTCCGTCTCCGCTATGCCCTCAGTCAACCCTCTTTATACCGACATTCGTTATAACGACAAACTCGTTATAACGATAATTTAAACGGTACGAATCTTTTGCTCAAAACTAAGCATCGATCTGATCAGCTTGATAGGAAATGCGTGTATAAATTCTATAGCCAAGAAAAATTCTCCGAGATACAAATGTTATAGATATACGTTAGAATCGCCTCGATGAGGCGGTTCTCACGAGTACCCACAACCTATGTCTTAATAAGGAAAATAAGGTTTACCCCCCTACATACCCCAAAGTTTACGGTATAAAAGCCGGGTTTAAGGGAGTCAAAATTATATAGGCGCGTTTTCGCGATGATTTTACGAATTTTAGTAGCGACAGAAGCGGAGCAAATTCTTTCCGTATCAAGAGTTTCGCCTCGACCTCGTTTCGCGTTAAAGTATTTTTTGTTCTGGCTACGCCCCACGATATCCGTATAAATTCCATAGCCGAGAAAGATTCTCCGAGATTCAAATGTTGTAGATATGTCCGGTAAAGGTCTCGCACAACTGGGGGCAACGCCCCCCAAAATGACCTATACGGCGTTGACGGGGACGTTAAACCTAAAATCGAACAAACCAAACTTTTTTTTTCCGGGACGCGGTCCATTCCTAGTTTCTCACATCAAATCGCGCTCTTCCAGCACCTTCCATTGTTTTCCGGTTTTCGAGGCGATAATCGTTTTGCGGGTGAGAGAATTAATTTCATCAATACTATACCGGGTAGTATCTCCCTAAATATTGGGATAGGAGCGCTCGAGCGAACGGGGTAGACCCCGATCACCCCGACCAGATCGGGGACGGCGAACTGCGCCAATCCGCGGGAACATCTTTCGCCTCAAAATTTAGGATACTTACGGCGTAATTACCGCGAGTTACGTCATTCGAACACTCGTCCGATATTTAGGGTAGTTTCGTCATCTAATCGTTTCGCTTACGTTTCACCGGAAGTTATACAAATGCTGCGCATGCGCAGTTCGTGACGCTAAAGTAATGCCCATACTACTTCTGGCCCAGATTAGCTAGTTTCGGCCAATTAGGCCTCATCAGTGACCCTAAGATATCAAAATTCCACAGTGGAATCAATGATCCCAAAGGACAAGAAAATATAATCAACACTATGATGTAGGGCAGGGAGACGTTTTGCCGCCGCCACAAGTCCCATACACCAGTTGAAGTGAAGTTAAATATGTTCTTTAAAAGGGCTATCCTTTGGAAGCAAGGAATACACCACATAACTGAAAAATATAAAGTGTACAAGTTTTCGGGGCCAGACTAGCTTGTTTCGGCCAATTAGGCCTCATCAGTGACCCTCAGATATTTTCAAAATTCCACAATAGAATCAATGCTCCCAAAGGACAAGAAAATATAAACTTCACTTTTATATAGTAAAGCTCGGGTTTGCGGGGGTATACATTAATTTCCATATTCATGCTCTGAGACACTAGATTGTGGGTACTCGATAGAATCGCCTCGTCGAGGCGTTTCGGTCGACTCCCCGCAATTTATGTTTTGAGCAAAAAAGGCAAATATTCCAATTTTTCTTTTTAAAATTTCTTTTTCTTTGGCCAAAAAAAGACAATGTATTTGTATAGGTGTGTTTCGAAATACGGTAAAAATGGTAGATTAACTGCCACACCTGCCAGGTGTATCCATTTCCCTTAAGATATTTATTGTTGGAGTTGAAACGCTTGCTTGTCGGTCTGTTTCGCTATTCAGACAGGCTGTTTCCTGTAACTGCAGTATAGTATTGCATCATCGTTAAAGCTGATTGGTTGATCGCGTCACGTGCCCCTCCATGGAACAGTTACAATCTGGCCATTAGACCCGGTTTGCCCGCCTCATGGCGACCAAACCAAAAAAAGGTCATGACTGGTTGAATGTTATTTTCTATTGGCTGGCCATCATTGTGTTTATCACAATGATTAAAACCCGGGAATGACCGGAGCGGTTTCTCAGATGTATTACACGTATGTGTGCTCGTATATTTACAAGATAAACATGTATTCTTGGTTTACATTATGCTGACTTTGCACCCATAATACAGCCCATCTATTTTTGTTGATTTTCAATTTAAAAAAAAAACACAGTTCAGATTGTTTGGTAGGATTTCTCATTAGGTTAAACTACAATGCGAAATGAAAGAAAACGTAAATGTAGATAGATATGTAGCTGCTCTTGGGAGCCTGCTGATCTGCACCTTTGTTGTTAGCACTTGACAAATCATGTTTTCTCATAACGTGGCTCGCTGTATTGGCGTACATGTAACTGTTAGGTAAACCTAAGACATTTAAATACTTCTATACGGATATTGATGCGTATATTTCGGTAAAATATTCAAAATTTAGTTACTTATTATTAAGTGTCCTAAAGCCGCGAAGCAATGATAAGCGATCACTCCCGAAACTTCTTAAACCATACCACCAACTTATGAAACACAATAGAAATCGGAAATTGGCATTTGCTTGATATGTTGATATGTTAAAACAAGGTTACTCACCTTAGCTATTTGGACTTAAGGTCATCCGGAGCCTGTCAAACCACCTTAATACACTTTTCCTGGGCTCTTTCAAATAGAGTGCATGGGAATTGTTTTATACGTGTTCAGCGCCAGCCCAACCTCACAACCTCCATCCCTTTTTGAATCAGCAGAGTCAAAGAGAATATTTCATAATCAATATCCAATAAAAAACGTTTCCGACCCCATTAAGTATCGAACATGCGACCACCTGATCATCCGAATGACGCGCATCTGACAGAACTACCTAGGACGGCACAGAACTAGCTAGGACGGCACAGAACTAGCTAGGACGACCCAGAACTAGCTAGGACGGCACAGAACTACCTAGGACGACACAGAACTAGCTAGGACGGCACAGAACTACCTAGGACGACACAGAACTAGCTAGGACGGCACAGAACTACCTAGGACGACACAGAACTAGCTAGGACGGCACAGAACTACCTAGGACGACACAGAACTGGCTAGGACGGCACAGAACTACCTAGGACGATACAGAACTAGCTAGGACGGCACAGAACTACCTAGGACGACACAGAACTAGCTAGGACGGCACAGAACTACCTAGGACGACACAGAACTACCTAGGACGGCACAGAACTACCTAGGACGACACAGAACTAGCTAGGACGGCACAGAACTACCTAGGACGACACCGTGGCAGAACTACCTAGGACGGCACAGTATGGAAAACTGATTAACCAATACAGCTGCAACTGACAACAGTCCTAAGCTTCTTGAATCATGGGAAAGGAAAGAACGATTGCAGAAAATATTGCACAATCAATATCCTTGAAATAAAAAAAAAACAGCGAGAATCAAACCCGCGACGTTCAGACGCGAATCCGACTGACCAGCATCAATGCAACTGATATAGTAGAAATACACACACACACTTACTGAGGCTGTTCTATCGAACACCTGCACTCTATGTTTGCAGCGAAGATAACATTGAATATTTATATTTTATTCATTATCACTACTATGTGAGACGAAAGGTCATGTGTTTTTCACTGGACACTCTGGTTTTTGCCCACCTCTGAATAACGATCGGCTCGAAATAAGTGGAATAATCTTAAGAGGGCCGTAAAATCGAAACAAAATATCACTATCACTACAGACAAGCTGATGTTCACTTGATTTCGATTCTCTCTCTCTCTCTCTCTCTCTCTCTCTCTCTCTCTCTCTCTCTCTCTCTCTCTCTCTCTCTCTCTCTCTCTCTCTCTCTCTCTCTCTCTCTCCCCCCCTCTCTCTCTCTCTCAATTGTAATCCTTCCACCTGTCCGTCGACGGTCCTCCGTGGCCTTCTGGAATCATTGGCTACAGTATAGACCCAGGTCAGACGCCACAGAATGCGGCATGATCTCTTGGTCTACACTGTTTCTTACAGTACATGAATTTAATGATGAAAAGCCACATATTGCAGCGTACAACGTTTCCTTACAACTCTGGGTCTAGTTGTTCAAAGCCTCGTTAGCTTAAAGACATTACGCAAACACGCCTATACAAATACATTGCCACCTTTATCGCCGAAAAAATGAAAATTTTATGATGAAAAATTGTGATAGTTTTCTTATTTCTGCTCAAAATATAGATTGTGGGTACTCGTTAGAACTGCCTCGATGAGGCGGTTCTAACGAGTACCCACAATCTATATTCTAAAGCAGAAATAAGAAAAATAAGGTTCACCCCCGGAAACCCCAGTTTTACTATATGAAAGTGGGGTTCAAGGGGGTCAAAATTATGTAGGCGTGTTTTCGGGATGTTCACGAGCTCGTTAGTGGTCATATTGTTAAGTCTTCTAGCAAGTTCAATATCAAAAACGTCGTTATTTTTGCTAATAAAAAATGTGACCGGCTTTTGGTTTAAACTTTATTTTATTTGCATAATACATAATAAATATACAATACAGTATAGAATACGATTACAATACAATCCCTATGCAAATGGGATTCAGAAAAAAAGTCAAGTGACTTATTCGAATCTGTATCCCAAGTGTTTGCAATACTATTATGTGTACAGTCATATTGTTTTGGTCATTGAATAATTGTGAAATTAATCAAAGTTTTTTTACTGATTAATACGGAACCCGGGAAGGGACATAATTTTTTTTTAATATGTTGTGCGAACAAGATAATATCATTTTTGTAATAGTTAAAAAAGTCATTATGTTATGGGGACAGCATTCAACAATAAACCTGTAAATAGCTGGATGTCATGCTTTTCGATATATATCCGACATGTGTGTGTGTGTGGTGTGTGTGTGTGTGGGGGGGGGGGGGGGGGGGGGGAGGGGGTGTCCGCATTTAAAAGTAGCGGATCTAAATTTGCCTTAACTTAAAGATGTATTCATTTTGATCGCATCGCATTTGCAAAAGCTGTTCACATTTTTTTTTCAGCAAAAATATATGCATATTTGCCATAATGAATGATCAAAGTTTTAACGATACGTTAACTAACGACGTCGTTATTTTTGAACAACTGGCCCCTGAAAATTAATGGTAAAAGTCAATGTTTGTGGTCTATGTTTCGTGCATATGTTCTTTCTTTCCAATGCCGAAATATCCTGTAAAACGTTTGCGTTTACCGAATATTGATAGCCTGCTAGAATGAATAGGCGCATCTGAGCATCGCAGGTCGCGTGTGCAATTCGCATGTACGTTGCACACACATCACGTATACAGGGCCGTTTTATGAACACCCCTTAAAACCCGACTTATATAGAGAAAATTGGGGTTTTCAGGGGTACTCATTGTTTTTCTTATTTCTGTACCAAGATATATATTATTGGTTCTCGTTATAAACGCCTCGATGATGCGGTTCAAATGAGTACCTCCAACCTGTTTTATGGTTGTCGTTAGAAATGCCTCAATGAGGCAGTACTAATGAGTACCCACAACCTATGGCGTATAGATAAGAAAAATATCACACATTTTCATCAGAAAATGAACGTTTGAAAAAACAGCGTGCTTTTTGTCCCACAAGTGTATTATCGAAATGTCTGGCCCCCGCCTATCGGGGCTTGAAGAAATAGATGGGCTGCCTGTTGCTCCCACTGCACACTAGTACTGGTAAACGTCTAAGAGGATCTAAGGCAAAGCGGTAAGAGTCATGCCGTCCTTGCTTTTTTTAATCCTATTGGTTTCATTGGGTTATAGGGCTTGAGATGTCATTTCATCTCAGTGCCGGATAAAAGTCCCACAAAATTGTAAGCAACGTGTCCAAAATGACCTATATACAGTGTTGACGGGGACGTTAAACCTATCGTTATGCCTTATTTCTGTTTCACAGCAGACTGTAGGTGTTCCATAGAAACGTCTCGATGAGGCGGTTCTATAAAGTACACACAACCTAACTTTCTCAGCAAAGATAAGGAAAATTATGTTTTACTTTAATGTGTTAACGCCAAATTCCAGTATATAATTTGGGGTTGCTAAGGTAGTCTTTAAGAAGACTTGTTTATGTAGCAATGCGTTTCTAACTATAATTTTAAACATCACGAAAACACGCCGATATAATTTTGACCCCCTCAAACCCCACGTTTATATAGTAAAACTGGGGTTTGCAGGGGTAAAACTTATTTTTCTTATTTCTGCTCTAAAATATAGATTGTGGATACTCGTTAGAACCGCCCCAATGAGGCGGTTCTAACGAGTGCCCACAGTCTATATTTTGAGCAGAAATAAGAAAAGGTTCATAATTTTTCATCTTAAAATCTTCATTTTTTCGGCGATAAAGCTGGCAATGTATTTGTATAGGCGTGTTTTCGTAATGATAAAATTTGATAGATGAATTACAGTAGTTAAATCCTCTACCATCCAAAAGTCCGGTTATAGAGGGTCCTTCAACTTACCGGGACTTACTCAATAGGCTGTAACCTCATATCCGGGTACTTTTCCTCCATACACTATAAAAAGCCTGCAGAACCTATGCGTTCGCTCGGACTTATTTACAGGTGACGCTTGCAAGCTTTAAGGTGAGATTACAATAACACTCCCGTGCGTCATAATGCACTTTTTTACATCTCCAAAACAGTCGATTTTATGATGAAAATTTGTGATATTATTCTTATTTATACTCAAAACATAGATTGTGGATGCTCGTTAGAACCGCCTCATTGAGGCGGTTTTAACGAGTACCCACAACCTATGTCTAGGAGCAGAAATAAGGAAAATAATCTACACCCTCTAAACCCCAGTTTTCCCTATATAAAGTGGGGTGTAAGGGGGTGTTCATTTCACGGACTTGTTAGTGTGATGTTAGATTGAGGTCTTAGATGGACTTAGTGGCAACGCTTGCAAAACGGATTATATAGAGGATCTTACATGAGTGTTCATGTATTATTGAAGTTATCAAACGAGTTGAGGAAAAGGGATAAAATGCGAGGCTTTGCCGAGCATTTTATCCCTTTTTCTCAACGAGTTTAATAAATTCAGTAATACATGAGCACGAATGCAAGATTCTATTTATCATATGACATTTAAATCGCATTTTATTCACGATTGTTTACAAAAATGTCAATATGCCACCTTTAGTAAACGCGACGTCATTAAGGACGTCGTATATGTAACGTTACGGGACGTATCTAGCTAATTTGCATATTTAATCCACTTGTGGATTATCAAAAATATTACATGGCGTTATAACACTCTCAGAAGCGACGTCATATGATAAATGACTTTTAAGGGAACGGATACACTTTCAGGGAGGCAACCCCTGCAATATTTTTTTTCTCCCATGTCAATGGGGCTAACTCTTAAAGGGAAGAATGTGCACCTTTCAGTTGGACATGGCTTACAGAAAAGCGAACAAGAAGTCTCGAAAGATGTCTCCCGTTGAAAAATGGCGGTAAAATCTGCCAGGTGGTCCCATTCCCCTTAAGAGGGGTCTAGTCTGAAAAGAAAGAATTTGCTCTGGTCAGATCCCCTTTTCAGATAGAGAAACAGACAATATCGAAAGTTGCTACCTTTGTAATAAAAAAGCGTTATTGGCCGAAATAGTCACACCGCCACTCCATTTTAGAAGTTATGACCACAGCACCTATACTGTTGGAATTCGCTTCACATTAGGAAAGCATGTCCGTGTGTAATAATGGCGTCCTTGCAACATGGTGTCAGAAGGTATATACATTTTGGGTAAAATGATAAAATCTTTGTTATTTCTGCTTTGGGCATAGATTGTGGGTGCTCGTTAGAACCGCCTCAATGAGGCGGTTCTAACGAGTACCCACAATCTTTTGGTTAGCAAAATTCAGGCAGATAATGTATACCCCGTAAACCCCACTTTTCTCCATATAAAGTGGGGTTTAGAGGGGTCTTCGTTTCACGGTCTTGTTATCGTGATGACCGAGGAGCAAATTCTTTCGTTTAAGATAGCACCAGTTTCTGTAAGACATAATGTTTCAAAGCTTTAGAACGTAGTCGACCAAGAAGCAAATTAATGCTCATGATCACGACAACAAGCCTATATAATTTTGACCCCCCCCCCCCCCCCAAACCCCATTTTCATAAAGTAAAACTGGGATTATTTCCACTCAAAACATAGATTGAGGACACTCGTTAGAACCGCCTCCGGTACTAACGACCACCCACAATCTATGTCTAGCGCAGAAATATGAAAAAATCTTGCAATCTTTTATGAGAAAATTTTCATTTTTTTGGTGCTAGAATTCAAGGCTCAATATACAGTCGAACTTCGATGGCTCGAACCCCTTTGGGATCATGAAATTTTATTCGACACAGCGGTAGTTCGAGTCACTGAGGGTTACTGTCAAGAGGCATAACGAGATGCTTTTGGACATCATTTCGATGTTCTGTCATGAAAATGTATGCTGTGTGTACTCATTAGAATCGCCTCACCGAGGCGATTCATATGAGTACACAAAGCATACATTTGCAGGATAAAAGACTTAAATCTTCTTAATTATCCCCCACTATTGTTTATGAATAGGATTTCCCTAGGGACTCAAGAGCTAGTTCGACCTAGCCATGGTAAACGAGCCATCGGTGTTCGAGCCATCGAAGTTCTACTGTAATTGAATAGGCATGTTTTCATAATGATACCGTTTGTCTCCCACACGAGTGACGTTTCTTTCAACTTGATTAAATAGTGTTAGAAAATGCCTTGGCTAGCAGCAGCTACCGTGATATACGAGATGCGTGAAAATTCCACAATTCACGATCGTATCAAAACTTTAATTTGTTTGATTTGAGGTTTAACGTCCCCGTCAACGCTGTAAATGTCATTTTGGAGACGTTGCTTCCAATTTTGTGGGACTTTTACCCGCCATTGAGATGAAATGATATCTCAAGCCCTGTCGCCCAATGAATCCAATAGGGTTAATAAGCTTGGACGGGTCCGACTCGCACCGCTTTGCCTGTGCAGGCTTAGATCCTCTAAGCGGTTTACCAGTACTCGTGTGCGGGTCCAAACGTTAATATAGTTGTCGAATAGATTTTGTCTGCTTGGGAGGAGAATATTTAAATGAATAATTTTAATGCATTTTATTGCTTCTCAAAATTATCATGGACTAGTGTGCATCACATGAACACGCCCGAGCAATAAAAAGATGATCGGCTTACATGAGTGTTCATGCATTATTGAATTTATTAAACGAATTGAGGAAAAGGGATATAAATTCAAGCATTTTATCCCTTTTCCTCGACGAGTTTAAAACATTTACAGTAGAACTTCGATGACTCAAACACTAATGTCTAAGTCGAACCCGTTTTCGAGTCCGCAGGGAATTCCTCTGTGGGATAATTACGGTGATTTTCGACTTTTATCTTGCAAATGTGTGGTGTTTGTACTCATTAGAATCGCCTCTATGAGGCGTATCTAATGAGTACACGCAGTATGCATTTTATATTATACAAAAGATGTCCCAAAATTAACCCCGTTTTGCCTCTTGGGAGTAACCCTCAGTGACTCGAACTACTACCTCGAACAGATTTTTGTGGTCCCAAAGGTGTTCGAGCCATTGACGTTCGACTGTATTTAGTCGTGACATAAGAGTGCAGTTTGAAGATTACATTAATTATCCCATGCGAGATATTTGTACAATGAAACGTCATTAACTCGAATACCTTTGGGGACTGATATGAAAATATATTCGCGATAGGGGTAGATCGAACTACTGAGAGTTAATCTAAGCGCAAGGTCATTAATCATAATGGGGTATGACTTAAAGATACATCTATCTTACGAGCTTTTTTTTAAATAAAGGTATTTTGTGTGTACTCATTAGAATCGCCTTTGGGGCGATTCTAATGCGTACACACAACATATCTTTTCCAGTCTAAATAAGAAAAAAAATCGCTAAATTGTTTGGGGGTAGAAATCAGAATGCGCATGTAGTTCTTGTACAACCCATTTGTCCTATATAAAGCGGAATTTTTAAGGCTGTCCATTACAACGATTTGTTAGGATGAAGATAACTCTCTCTTTACCTCCCTACAGGCACAAGTCATGACGTCAGAATATGTACTCGCTATTTTGGTTCTGAGCTTTGGATTTGCTATTGGAAGTTCAGTAAGCTGGGATATACCAAGTAAGTTTTCATGATAAATCCTCGTACCCGATGGTAAACTATTTTTCTCGGAAAGGAGGTTCCGACAAACTCCGACGCTTTGTATTTCACACCGCTTTGACTGGGCAGGCTTAGACCCTCTAAGCGGTTTACCAGTACTGGTGTGCGGTGGGTTTCAGCTCTGCGTGGAAGCATCATGCAGCCCATCTATTTCTTCAAGCCCCTATGGGTGGGGGCCGTGAAATATACATGTATACTGGGTCCAAGTTATGAGAATACAGCCGTTTGAAATAGTACCTTCTTTTAGGTTGTGGGTTATTGCTAGGACCGTTACTTTAAAATTTATTTTAATTGCCTCAACAGACAAATACATATTGTCCAAGATTTGCTAGAGCCTTTCTATAGAGTATCCACAACCTATGTCTTGTACAGAAGAACAGGTTTGGGATGATTGCTGGACACGCTTCATTGACAACATAGGTCTTTATTTTGTCCCCATCAACACTGTATAGGTCATTTTGGAGCCGTTGCTTCCAATTTTGTGGGACTTAAAATTACCCGACATTGAGATGAAATGACATCTCAAGCCCTGCCACCTAATTACACTAATAGGGTTTATATGCATGAACGATCCAACTCGCATAGATAGATAGATAGATAGATAGATAGATAGATAGATAGATAGATAGATAGATAGATAGATAGATAGATAGATAGATAGATAGATAGATAGATAGATAGATAGATAGATAGATAGATAGATAGATAGATAGATAGATAGATAGATAGATAGATAGATAGATAGATAGATAGATAGATAGATAGATAGATAGATAGATAGGTAGGTAGGTAGGTAGGTAGGTAGGTAGGTAGGTAGGGTAGATAGATAGATAGATAGATAGATAGATAGATAGATAGATAGATAGATAGATAGATAGATAGATAGATAGATAGATAGATAGATAGATAGATAGATAGATAGATAGATAGATAGATAGATAGATAGATAGATAGATAGATAGATAGATAGATAGATAGATAGATAG
Organism: Lucinisca nassula; assembly: GCA_963580285.1. Lineage (NCBI taxonomy): Eukaryota > Metazoa > Mollusca > Bivalvia > Lucinida > Lucinidae > Lucinisca > Lucinisca nassula. Next base: position 98,611,548 of record OY757026.1, read on the forward strand.
ATAGATAGATAGATAGATAGATAGATAGATAGATAGATAGAGTCTTAATTGTTCATTTTATCTGAATTATTTTTATTTGCCGTCCCTAGGTTTATGATATTACTTTTTAAATACAACTACAGGTCAAGTTCGGCCCCCGCCCGTAGGGGCTTGAAGAAATATATGGGCTGCATGATGCTTCCACACAGAGCTGAATCCGACCCGCACACTAGTACTGGTAAACCGCTTAGAGGATCTAAGCCTGTCCAGGAACCGCGCTAATAAACCCTATTGCTTTCATTGGGCGACAGGGCTTGAGAAGTCATTTCATCTCAATGTCGGGTAAAAGTCCCACAAAATTGGAAGCAACGTCTCCAAAATGACCTTTACAGTGTTGACGGGGACGTTAAACCTCAAATCAAACAAAACAGGTCAAGTTGCCATTTACTGGTCTAGTGACTACTGTGTTAACGGCGCGTGTCACGATACTTGTGATAATTCGATTATCGACAGGTAGTCGGAAGTGTGCTTACTCAATGTATTGATCGATTAACAAGCTATCATGAACGATTATATTGACGAGCGTCATCTACCTGATGAAGTTATCTTCAAAGATGTATCGTTAGTTAAGAAAAAAAGAAAAGAAAGATTTACTCGTTCTGCACGAAAAAATAAGGAGGAGAAACATATAAACTAGCTAACAGACATTTGCGGCACAGGCCACAATTACCTCTTCACGGGGAAAGGGAATAATATAGTATTCTTATTGCTTGTTGCTTATTTAAAATATAGACTGTTGGACCTCATTAGAATCGCCTCGATGAGGCGTTCTTACGAGTGCTCAAACTCTGTGTTATCAGCATAAATGAGAATATAACAATATTTCATTTGTATATTTCAAATAAATAAATAAAGAAAGAAAGATGAATATTATTTGTGAACAACTAAAAAACTAGAATTGTATAATGCAAGTTGTTTATCAATGATGGCATGAAAAGGCTTACTGAGTCACTAAATAGACAGATAGATAATCGGCCATTATTGTGTCAAGACAGATTTATCCGCATTAAAATCAGTAAGAGTATCTCCTTTGCATTTCTATGCTTACAACTCAGACTCAAGGTTCTCGTCTTAACGGATACATTACGAAAACACGCCTATACAAATACATTGTAAATTTAACCACTAAATAATGAAAATTTTCAGATGAAAAATTTTGGTATTTTTCATATTTCTGCTCAAAACATAGATTGTGGGTGCTCGTTTGAACCGCCCCGGCGAGGCGGTTCTGTCGAGTGCCCAAAATCTATGTTTTGAGCAGAAATAAGAAAAATAATTTATACCCCTCCAAACCCCAGTTTTACTATATGAAAGTGGGGTTTAAGGGGTCAAATTTATATCGCCATGCTTTCGTGATGTAGCTCGATATAACAGTTATTTCACCGGCCGGTATGTAAACCTTGCAGACAACAATAGCAAATATATACTTCTATATTACTGCTTTAAAATATGCGACCAGTAAAATGTCTAGGAAAACCTTTTACTTTCTAAAGCTTTTACTTTCTAATTTTGGAAAACTTTTAATTCGAAATCTTCAGCAAAGCACTGTCTGTATTTTTGGCATACAACCCGATGCTCGATGTTACAACAATATTAATGTCTGTGGCGTAAAATTAATTTGATAATTATTAAATGTTATAACGGCCCCCGCCCAAAGGGGCTTGAAGAAATATATGGGCTGCATGATGCTTCCACGCAGAGCTGAATCCGGCCCGCACACTAGTACTGGTAAACCGCTTAACGGATCTAAGCCTGTCCAGGAACCGCGGTGCGAGGCGGACCGTCCATGCTAATAAACCCTATTGGTTTCATTGGGCGACAGGGCTTGAGATGTCATTTCATCTCAATGTCGGGTAAAAGTCCCACAAAATTGGAAGCGACGTCTCCAAAATGACCTTTACAGTGTTGACGGGGACGTTAAACCTCAAATCAAACAAAACAAAATTAAATGTTATAAATATATTATCAATATACACGGCCAGTATTGTGGCCCAAAACAACAAAATAAAGTAACATTCAGCATTTCAGCAGATCAGCGTTTTAGTCACTTTCTGCTGATCCGCAGCCTGCTGAATTCAGCAGGTTTTTTGCAGCGTTTTAGACAGGCCTCATTCAGATAGCATATCCGCGTGACATAGTGTTTTTTTGTTTTTTTTCGTATCTCCAAAATGGCAATTCATATCTCAAAAACGGTTATCTACTATGTATTGGTGCAGATATTAGAAATTGTAATAGCTTGTGAAGTGGAGTGTTCATAACAAAAAGCTTTTAACATGTTGCGTTTCTATACAATTTAATAATATATAACAAAATCAATGTGTGGCAATATTCTTTTACTTATACTCCAATCATAGGTCGTGGTGCTCGTTAGAACCGCCTCATCAACGAGTTCTCACAACCTAGGTCTTGGAGCAGAAAATAGAAAATGTAAATCCCTTTAAATCCCGGTTTTCTCTATGTAAAGTAGGGTTTTAAGGGGTTTTCGTTACATGGACTTGTGAATATGTGACATTTCTAAACAATGTCAATTAAAATAATTCAACTGACACCCACCATAAACTAATTTTTCCTTCTTCTTTTATTCTAATATATAAAGTAGAATATTTCATTCCAGCAAACAACAATAGGGTTTTTGATTACCAATAGTATTTTGTGTTAAGCACAAAAAGGCTCACTTTTAACAGAGTAATTTTCTCGCCCGTTAAAACTTTAGTAACGACATAACAGAGCTTTATTTGGAGATAAACTCGGGCCACACCAAAACAGCCAGTCTGATATTAATAGACATCAATTGACATGAGCGATTCTCGTTCATTATCCCCCGGGGTCATAAAAGCGAAACTGATTTCACACACAGTCGGCTTATATAACACAGTTGAGATTACACAACAGGTGCATATTATAGGCCTCAGTCAAAGGGAGACAATCCAATATTGACTTGTAGTGTGACTATCAGGGAACAGGTGAATAGATTAAATATCAGATAAAGTTGGCCATGTTCCAAGATGTTCCACAGTGTTTCTTACCCAACCGTTAACGTCGTTTCCTTTTTGAGTGATTGAATTCTCCGAACATACTTCGCATTTTCTCGTGGTTTAGATTAAAAGGACACTCTCACCACGAAAACACGCATATTCAAATAACTTGATTTTTTTTTACCACCAAAATGAAAATTGATATAATATCAAATTCTAATATTTTTTAATATTTTTGTACAAAACATAGATTGTGGGTACTCGTTACAACCGTCTCGGTGAGTACTCTCAATCTAGGATTTTGAGCAGAAATAAGAAAAAAATAACGTATACCCCTGTAACCCCCAGTTTTACTATATAAAACCGGGGTTTAAGGTGTGTATGGGGGGAAGGGGGTCAAAGTTATGTAGGCCTGTTATACTCAGCCCATGAACTAAACAGAATTTTCAAGCGCCGCTAAAAATGGAACAAACCCTGTGTCTCTGCCAATAGTAGTCATAATTAAAGACATCACGTGAACAAGTTCGTGAAATGAACACCCCCTTAAACCCCACATTATATAGAGAAAACTGGGGTTTACGGGGGTATTGAATATTTTTCTTATTTCTGCTCCAAGACATAGGTTGTGGGTACTCGTTAGAACCGCCTCATACAAAACGTAATCACTGGGTGCAGATCAGGAGAATAAGACGGATGGAGTAAGGGTTTGAAACCGGTCAGCTTCATTGCATCCACAGAAACTTTGCAAGTATGGACTGCAGCATTGTCATGTTGCAACAGCACACCTTTTGTAATTTTTCCACGCCTACACTGTACTAAGTAGAAGTAAAACAAAGATCAGGAATTGATACAATTAACTTACTCCATCCATAAAAGACACCAAAGGGAAAGAAATACAAACATTAAGCGACCAGACCATAATGGAAACCTAAACAAAGGAAGGCCATATGGACAGTTACTTTCCCACAAAATGGCCATATGGCCATCCAAAATTAAAAGACACAAGTGATACACACAGTAGGTAACAAACAACAACATAAATAAATCGCCACAGAAGAGCCGCCTTGGAACGGTCAGTGGAAGATTTCCACTGGGGGGCTTAAATCGATTTTACGTGGCCACAATCCTCGCCCTTACTTCCGTCGCACGTAATTAAACCTGCACGTAATTGGTTCAAAATATTAGTCTGGCCATGAGGTAAATAGTTCACCAACATAACCCCTTGCTATCCCAAAACACAGTTGCCATGACCTTGCCAACTGAAGGCTTGAGTCTTGAATTTCTTTGCTTCCGGTGAACCGTGAACAGTCAATTGTTTACTCTGCTGTTTAGTCGCAAGGTCATATTTATGGGTCCAATTTTCGTCTCCGGTAATACGTATTTTCAAGAAAGTCTTTCGGGTCAGAATTATACCTCACACTTGGACATTCGCACAGCTCGCTGTTGGCACCCACCGCGCTGAAAGCTTCATCATGCCAAGCCGTTCATGAACAGACGGTACACTAAGACATCCCCAATCTTCTAGCCTTTTCTGAAAATTTCAATCGCCTTTCCTGCTTTACTAGTTCTCTTTTGATTTTCACTAGTGACCTCATCAGTAGCGTTCACTGGACTTCTAACGTTACTCGACTACGTTTAAAATCAGCCACCCAATTTTTAACATTTGAATATGAAGGAGCAACCATTCCACTATTCACACTTCACACAAATCCTCATATTACCTGGTTCGTCTTCTTGTGTCAAAAAAACAGGTGTCTAACCACTACTCTGAACTAAATTTGTGAAGAAATTCAGCAAAACTGGTACCAATGCATATACTAGACTGACCGATAAAATTTTGTGTAACCATGTGTAAGGCATTGATGTATAATATGTGAGTACATATGGGCCCCGCCAAGCGATTTTGGTACTTATCGCCTATGCGAGCAGCGAAGGTTCAGGCGAGCCTGCGCATCCGCGCAGTCTCGCCAGAACCTTCGCTGCTCGTTCATACAAGCAGTGAATCAAGAGGAACCTTCAGACAGAAATCCATATCCCTGGTCCCTCTGAATGGCTGCGCATGCGCAGTTAAAATTTGTCATGACTGAATGCTCGAAGACACAAATTCGCTTGGCGGGGCTCATATAAGTGGGGTTTAAGAGTGTCAAAATTATATAGGCGTATTTTTCTGATGAGTACTCAGCCCTTGAGCTAGACATAATTTTCCAACGCCGGTAAAAATGAAACAAACCCTGTCAATTTTAGTCATAATTAAAGCGATAAGAGAAATAGCTCGGCAGGCACAAAAATTTGCAGCAATGTGTGTTATTTGAAATACAAAAGTTTCTCAGATTTTTTTTTTCAGCGAAAACAACTGTGCATTCGATATTGTACTTGCTAGGACATTACAGTGGAACTTCGGACATTACAGTGGAACTACGGACATTACAGTGGAACTTCAATGGCTCGAACACCTTTGGGACCTCGGAAATCTGTTCGAGACAGGGGTAGTTCGAGCCACTGAGGTTACTGTCAGGAGGCATAACGAGATACTTTTAGATATCTTTTCGGTGTTCTATAATAAAAATGTATGACGTGTGAACTCATTAGAATCGCCTCATCGAGGCGATTCTAATGAGTACACACAGCATACATTTGCAAGATAAAAGACTACATTCTCCTTAATTATCCCCCATTATGTCTTATGTAGAGAATTTCGCTAGGGCTCAAGAATGGGTTCGACACATCCGTGGTCAACGAGCCATCGGTGTTCGAGCCATCGAAGTTCGACTGTACTAGACTGACCGATAAAATTTTGTGTAACCACGTGTAAGGCATTGATGTATAATATGTGAAAACAGTGCAATTGCCACGCGTCGGTAACGGTGTCAGGCCAGTTAAATATCGAACGATCCTCGTAGATGACATTAGAGCATAATATGTGGTATGTACATATGGGCCCCGCCAAGCGATTTTGGTACTTATCGCCTATGCGAGCAGCGAAGGTTCAGGCGAGCATGCGCATCCGCGCAGTCTCGCCAGAACCTTCGCTGCTCGCTCATACAAGAAGTTAATCAAGAGGAACCTTCAGACAGAAAGCCATATCCCTGGCCCCTCTGAATGGCTGGGCATGCGCAGTTAAAATTTGTCATGACAGAATGCTCGAAGACCCAAATTCGCTTGGCGGGGCTCATATATGTAGTCTAATGATCACTCATCTTCGTACAGAGCCAAAGCACGAAACGAGTCAGCTGGGAGATCTCGAACTTCTGTCCGAATTACTGTCCCTGTCGGAAGATGACTACCGGATGATACTAGACGAACTGTTCAGAGCTGCTCTTACCCACCATAATGGTATTTGTGAAAATGAGACATGTAAGATATGTCTCAAGAAGCTACCCATCGCAGGACAACGTAAGTAATTACTTATACAAGTAGAAATTGATATTCCAAGGAATACATTTTGTTTTCATGTCAGGACAAAAAAAAATGTATTCCTTGGAATATCAACTTCTTTTGTCCAATTTCTTTCAATCTAGGTTGCTAAAATCGTTCTGCTGAAAGGAACAAGATGGCCGCAAGAGCTAAAACTAGAAAAAGCTTTAAATGACAATTTTTGCTATACCTTTGGTCCAGTTCCATACAAACTTCGCAGGAATGGTGCTTATATGACGCTCTACCAATTCCGCTCAAAGGAACACAATGAGCTAAAACAAAGACAGACAATCCTTAACCCATATATCCCTAGCAGCCCTTTTTGGTGGCATTGACAAACAGTGCAGACCCAGATCAGACGCCGCAAATCGCGGCGTCTGGTCTGAGACTACACGGTTTACTGAAAGGATATACATTATTGAAACACTACCGCTAACAAAACAAACCTGACACCCCTATAATTGAAAATGGTCAACTCCAAACTTATTTAGGTGTTATAAGTTATATATGGGTTTAAATGACAAAATAGAAGTGGAGGCAATGATCAGGAATCGATACAATCAACCCACAGCTCCCATCAGAGACACCAAAGGGAAAGAAACACAAACATGAAACAATAGACCTAATGGAAACATCAATAGCAGAAAGCCAAAAGGACAGTTACTTTCCCACAAAATGGTCAATAGGCTATCCAAAACAAAATAATATAAGTGACACAAACACCCAAAGACAAACCATAACAAAAATAAACCGCGACAGAAGAACCGCCTTGGAACGGTCAGCGGAAACGAATTCCACTGGGGTGTGTGTGCGTGTGTGTGTGTGTGTGGGGGGGGGGTCTTCAATCGATTTTACGTGGCCACAATTCTCGCCCTTACTTCCGTCGCGATTTAGACAGATAATTTGTTCAGTCCGCATGAAGGCCTCGTAACTCATCAGTACATCTCCTTGAACACAAATAATCAAACAACCACAGAGATTAAACAACGGTGAGGACTCGACAGCAAGAAACCACTGAAATGCTGGAGCAAAAGAAAACCAACAGTTAGACCCCGATGGGCCCGACCAGAGATCAGGCACCAACCAACATTACCTTGAATTAGATCTCTCTAATTCTCAATAAGCCTTTACGCTGGTACCGTCATAGAATCTGAGGCCTGACTCAGCGGCGTGTAATTAAAGAGGGAAGCAAAGTTGTCAACCGTGATTGGGTTAACTACCATGCATGCAGTATGTCGTATAACATTTATGTACTCTTACACCTGTGGTCAAATTTTATTCACACTTCACAGGAATGTTGTTTAGTGATCCTCTAACAATGTTAAATAGCTAAAATCGTTCAGCTGGTCAGAACAATGCCACGTCCGACCATCGAAGACTCTTATCAGCTGATCAGTCTTCGCTGTGCGCTGTAGGGATGCCCATGGACCCAAAACTTCACGATGCAGACAGAAGATGACTTGATAAGAACGCAGGCTGGTTTGAGTATTCACTAAAGACACACTTTTGAGCGACCCGCTCACTGCGCACATGCAACTGATATCAATTGCGTTCAAGCCAAAACGAGCGTTCGTTGAATGTGACATGCGCAAATAATGATGCCCATATTACTCGAATGCCCTCGAATCTTACTGATGGGCGAAATCAATGTCGTCATCATGTAGCGCTCTGCACTGATCTTCCAAGAACATGACATGCGCAAACAGTGAGGCGAAATTGTATCTGATGACACTTGTTTGATTTAGGGGATAACTGTACTGAAAATTGTCATTTGGGGAGGTAAATCGGAGGTTTTACGGTCGGAAATTTCGTTTTACGGCGACGCATCAGCGGAGCCGTAGAACGCAATTTGCGACCGTCAAACCGAAGATTTACTTCGCCAAATGACAATTTTCAATACAGTTATCCCCATTCTAATGCATTTTTTCGGTTTTTAAGCTAAAAATTGTACTACATTTGCACAAAACGGCAAGCGCGGTGAGCTGCGTAAAACCAAATGCCAGCCAATGAAAGGCGACGTTACGTGATGACGTCGGATTTCCGACAGTATATCGCAGAATATACTGTCGCAAATTGTTGACGTTATCCAATCAGACGTCGCGTTACATACACAAGTGCATTAGAATTGAGGTTTGGCGTTCCCGTCAACACTATTTAGGTGATTTTGGAGACGTAGCTTCCAGTTTTGTGGGACATTGAGATGAAATGGCAGCAAAATGAAACCAATAGGGGTTATATGCACTGGACGGTCAGGCACCACTTGGCCTGTGTAGGCTAGAGCCTTGTAAGGGGTTTGCAGCTCTGCGTGGAATAATCATGCAGCCCAGTCTATTTCTCCATACCCCGACAGACTGGTTCTCTCATGCCATAGCTTTATATAGCTTTCAGGTATACAGTAAAATTCCGCTATTAAGACCATCCTAAATTAAAACTAAATCTGTGGAGAACGTTTCATTTATTATTTGCGTTTTTACACCCAGCGTCTCATAATAAGAGACCACCTTTAGAACTGTTCAAAAGTGGTCTTAAATACAACTTTTGAAAAGTCCCAAAAGTGGCCTTAATTTACGAATGTTACTGTATTATAAAGCACAAGCATGCTATCCTCTTATGGTAATGACGTCACGTTGAACTTTTGTTACGCCTCCGTGCAAATTCTGATTATTTCCATATTTTGGGGCAAAAAAAAATACTGGAGCAAACTTTTTATACTCATGTAAGGAAACACTTATTGCGCTGGATAGTGTCCCTTCTTCAAACCTCCCGAGGTTTATAAATCATATGGGGTTTATAAACCGAGGACGGTTGAAGATCCGATAAAGAAACGAGTGCGCTTGCGCACCAGGGTCTTTTCAGATGTTCAACCTCCCGAGGTTTTGTTTGTTTGTATTGGAGTTTAACGGCCCATTCAACACTATTTGGGTCATTTTTGAGCCGGTCAGTTTACCTATCAACACTTTGCTGGGCAGGCTTTTACGGAAGCGGTTAACCACCCGAGGTTTTTAAATCCCATATTTTAAATGGGCTGAGTCAATAAAGTGTATATTTCATGCCTTTGATAGAGCTGATGGATCACTTTGCATCTAATTCTATGTACAGATCACAGTCCATGCAAAAGATAGTGGGCGCAGTGACACATAAGCTGACTGAAACAAAAACTGTATGGACGTCATCTTGAAAGTGCTTCCTATTGTAATGAATGGAAATAGAAGAAATAAAGATATTATAATGATAAAACAATTAAATGCCAGAGAACGGTAACCAAACCTACTCCCTCATTCAGTAGTTACATGTCAAGATATTCTTTATTTCAACGTTGCATCCGACTCGAACGTCACGCTCCATATAAAATTTTGCGCATACCTGGCCACAGGTCATGATGAGATTTTCTCCGTATGCGCACAAGATATTATGTTGTCCGCACGAGATCTATTTTGTGCAACCCAGATAATGTCTTGTGCGCACAAGATATTTAAAAGTTGTGCGAACAAGATACTATCTTCTTCGCACAACATATTAAAATAGATTGCATGTTTTATCCAGGTTACCGCAGTTTCCCGTCTCAAAAATGGTTATTAGCTCCACTGGCCGAAGGCCAGCGGGGCTATTGTCATGGCCCTGTGTCCGTCGTGCGTCCGTGTGTCCGTGCGTTAACTTTTTCTTTAAACATCTTCTCCTCCTAAACTACTGGGCCAATTGTAACCAAACTTCACAGGAATGTTCTTTACATAGTCCTCTTCTAAATTCCTTCAAAGAATTTTGTTACACCCAGAACTCTGGTTGCCATGGCAACAAAACTACAAAAAATTAAAAATCTTTAAAAATCTTCTCCTTCAAAACCACCTGTTGGGTTTCATTTTTATTTTGCATGACTGTTCCTTGGGTTGACCTCTTTCAGATTCCTTGAAGAAATTTTGATCCGACAAAAAACATGGCCGCCATGGGCGGGGCTTATTATCCCTATTTATCATATAGTGAAATGCTAAAACATCTTCTCCTCCTAAACTGTTGGGCCCATTGTAACCAAACTTCACAGGAATGTTCCTTACTTAGTCCTCTTCTAAATTCCTTCAAAGAAGTTTGTTACACCCAGAACTCTGGTTGCCATGGCAACAAAACAACACAAAAAAAATAAAAATCTTTAAAACTCTTCTCCTCCAAAACCACCTGTTGGATTTCATTTTTGTTTTGCATGAATGTTCCTTGGGTGGACCTCTTTCAGATTCCTTGAAGAAATTTGATCCGACAAAAAACATGGCCGCCATGGGCGGGGCTTATTTTCCCTATTTAACATATAGTGTAATGCTAAAACATCTTCTCCTCCTAAACTACTGGGCCAATTGTAACCAAACTTCACAGGAATGTTCCTTACTTAGCCCTCTTCTAAATTCCTTCAAAGAATTTTGTTACACCCAGAACTCTGGTTGTCATGGCAACAAAACCACACAAAAAATTAAAAATCTTTAAAAATCTTCTCCTCCAAACCCACCTGTTGGATTTCATTATCCCCTCGCACAACATAGTTGTGAGGGGGGATATAGCATTTGTCACGTACGTAGGTACGTACGTACGTACGTACGTTTGTCATGGCTCTAGCGCCACGTACGTACGTACTTTTGTCATGGCTCTAGCGCCACGTACGTACTTTTGTCATCGCTCTAGCGCCTACATTTCTTGCCCAATTTTAATATAACTTCACACGAACATTCCTTACGACAATATCTGGAGCAAGATCGACTTTCAAGGTCATGACCTCAAGGTCAAGGTCACTCTGGCTATTTATTGAAAAACTTTGTCATGGCTCTAGCGCCTACATTTCTCCCCCAATTTCAATATAACTTCAAACAAATGATCCTTATAAAAATATCTCGAGCGAGTTTGACTTTCAAGGTCATGACCTCAAGGTCAAGGTCACTGTGGCTATTTTTAGAAAAACATTGTCATCGCTCTAGCGCTTACATTTCTTCACCAATTTCAATATAACTTCACACAAATGATCCTTATAAAAATATCTCGAGCGAGTTCCACTTTCAAGGTCATGGCTTTAAGGTCAAGGTCACAGTGGCTATTTTTAGAAAAACTTTGTCATCGCTCTAGCTCCTACTTTTCTTCACTGATTTCAATATAACTTCACACAAATGTTCCTTATGACAATATCTTGAGCGAGTTGGACTTTCAAGGTCATGACCTCAAGGTCAAGGTCACTGTGGCTATTTTTAGAAAAACTTTTTCATCGCTCTAGCGCCTACATTTCTTCACCGATTTCAATATAACTTCACAAAAATGTTCCTTATAAAAATATCTCCAGCGAGTTCTACTTTCCAACTCATGGCCTCAAGGTCAAGGTCACTGTGGCTATTTTTAGAAAAACCTTTGTCATCGCTCTATCGCCTATATTTCTTCACTGATTTCAATATAACTTCACACAAATGTTCCTTATGACAATATCTCAAGCGGATTCGACTGTCAAGGTCAAGGCCTCAAGGTCAAGGTCACTGTGGCTATTTTTTAAAAAAACTTTGTCATCGCTCTAGCGCTTACATTTCTTCACCAATTTCAATATAACTTCATACAAATGTTCCTTAAGACAATATCTCTAACGAGTTCCACTTTCAAGGTCAAGGTCACCGTGTCTATTTTTAGAAAAACTTCGTCATCCCTCTAGCGCTTACATTTCTTCATCGATTTCAATATAACTTCACACAAATGTTCCTTATGACAATATCTCACCATTTCGACTTTCAAGGTCAAGGTCACTATGGCTATTTTTAGAAAACTTTGTCATCGCTCTAGCGCCTACATTTCTTCACTGATTTCAATATAACTGCACACAAATGTTGCTTATGACAATACCTCGAACGAGTTCGACTTTCACGGTCAAGGTCACTGTGGCTATTTTTATAAAAACTGTGTCATTGCTCTAGGGCTTACATTTGTTTTCACCAAGTTCGATATTACTTCACACAAATGTTCCTTATAACAATATCTCTAGTGAGTTCCACTTTCAAAGTCAAGGTCACTGTGGCTATTTTTAGAAAAACTTTGTCATGGCTCTAGCGCTTACATTTCTTCACCCATTTCAATATAACTTCACACAAATGTTCCTTATGACAATACCTCGAGCGAGTTTGACTTTCAAGGTCAAGGTCACTGTAGCAATTTTTAGAAAAAAAACTTTGTCATTGCTCTAGTGCTTACATTTTTTCACCAATTTCAATATAACTTCACACAAATGTTCCTTATGACAATATCTCGAGCTATTTAGACTTTCAAGGTCAAGGTCACTGTGGCTATTTTTAGAAAAACATTGTCATCGCTCTAGCGCCTACATTTAATGATGGATTGTAATAGAACTTCACACAAATGTTTCTTATGATAATATCTCGACTTACTTCGACTTTCAAGGTCATGACCTCAAAGTCAAGGTCACTATGGCTATCTTTTGAAAAACTTTTTCATCGCTCTACCGCCTACATTTATTAACAGATTTTAATATAACTTCACACAAAAGATGCTTATGATAATATCTTGAGCAAGATCTACTTTCGTGGTCATGGCCTCAAGTCAAGGTCACTATGGCTATTTTTAGAGAAACGTCATCACTCTAGAATGTACATTTATTGGAGGATTTTTAAACAAACTTTACACAAATGTTGCATATGATAATATCTCAAGCAAGTTGGATTTTGCCATTTCAGTGTTTTCCACACACGAAGTTGTCTAGTGCGAGGGGATTTGTATCGCATGCGATGCCTTGTTTTTATTTTGCATGAATGTTCCTTGGGTGGATCTCTTTTAGATTCCTTGAAGAAATTTTGATCCGACAAAAAACGTGGCCGCCATGGGCGGGGCTTATTTTCACTATTTAACATATAATGTAATGCTAAAAAATCTTCTTCTGCAAAAGTACTTGTGGGATTTCATTGTAATTTGCATGAATTGTCCTTGGGTGGACTGTTGTCAGATTCCTTGAAAAAAAAATTGATCTTACAAAAAGACATGGCCGCCATGGGCGAGGCTTATTTTCACTATATAACATATAGTGTAATGCTGAAAATATTTTCTGCAAAAGTTCTTGTTTTATTTCATACTTATTTGGCATGCATGTTCCTTGGGTGGACCTCTGTCAGATTCCTTGAAGAAATTTTGATCCGACAAAAAACATGGCTGCAGTGGGCGGGTTTTTTTTTCACTATATAACATGTAGTGTAATGTTAAAAAAGTCTTCTCTTCTTCAAAAGTTCTTGTTTATTTATTTATCTATTTATTTAAAAGTACCTTCCTGTATCTGAATTAATCTCCTCCAATTTTGCTGACTATCACATATCTATAGAGGTCCACCTACAAATTGTCATGCTAAAATTCAAAACATCAGAAATTTCACTTGCCCATCACACTGGTGATAGAACTGATGTTTTCAACACAAACTCTATTTATACGACTTGATGTTTCAAAATAAATTCAAAATACTGAGGGAGATTGATTTATTAGACCTAATTATACTACAGTGTCAAAAGTTCTCCAGATCCCTGAGGGTTAAAATGGCTTAGTTGAAAAGGGAGGCATACCGAATCCGACGGAGGAAAGGAAAAAATAAATAAAGAAAGAAATAAAAACATAAATCTGTTCATTTTAGCTCCACTGGCCAAAGACCGGCGGGTCTTATGTTGTATGTTGTGGCCCTGTGTCTGTTGTGCGTCTATGCGGTTGTGCATCCGTGCGTTAACTTTTTTCTTTAAACATTTCCTCCTTAACTACTTGGTCGATTGTAACCAAACTTCACAGGAATGTTTCTCACATAGTCCTCTTCTGAATTCCTTCAAAGAATTTTGTTACATGCAGAACAAAATGGCATCGAAACCAAAAAAAAATATTTAAAAATCTTCTCCTCCAAAACTGCTCAATGGATTTTATTCTTATTTTGCATGAATATTCCTTGGGTGGACCTCTGTCAGATTCCTTGAAGAAATTCGGATCAGACAAAAAACATGGCCACCATGGCCATGCCCCACATGACTGCCATGGCCATGCCCCTTGGCTCATTAGCTTTCAAAGACTTATATGGGGACAAGTTTTAAAAACCTTCTCCTCCAAAACCGCTCAACTTAATGGATTTCATTCTTACTTTGCATGAATGTTCCTTGGGTGTACCTCTGTCAGATTCATTGAAGCAATTTTGATCAGACAAAAAACATGGCCACCATGGACACGCCCATTGGCTAATTAGCTTCCATAGACTCATAAAGGGATCTTTGTTTTTTAATCTTCTCCTCAAAAACCGCTAAATGGATTTCGTTCTTAATTTTCATGAATGTTCCTTGTGTCTACCATTGTCAGATTCATTGAAGAAATTTTGATCAGACAAAAAACATGGCCGCCATGGCCACCACCTTTGGCTCATTAGCTTCCATAGACCAATAAACGGAAAAACTTCTTCTCTGAAACCATAAAGCCTAAAGCTAAGACATTTACAGTAAAACCTGTCTTAGTGGCCACCTCTATTAAGCAAGCAATCTGTCTTAAGCAAACAGGCATTCAGTTCCCAAGAAAGGCAGATGTGTTAAATTTGACCTGTATTAAGCAAGAACCTGTCTTAAGCAAGCATATTTTGACTATCCCTTAGGCACTTGCTTAATACAGGTTGAACTGTAGTATGTAGCAAAGTTATGTGGTCACCTACTAAGTCCTGCGAACTTTGACTCTTGAGTCCAAATCGGCAACGCCCCGGTGCTTAGTAGCTCCCATAGACTAATAATGACAAAATCTTGAAACTTTTCTCCTCTGAAACCATAAGGCCAAGAGCTTAGTATGTAGCAACTCGAAGTATTCAACTGCATAAATCCTGCCAACTATGCCCCTGGGGTCCAAATTGGCCACACCCTGAGGCCCTTAAGCTCCCATAGACTTATACTGGGAAAAACTGACAAAAAGCTTCTCTGAAACCATCAGTGCCCAGAGCTTAGATATTAAGTATGCAGCAACGTCAAGTGGTCACTCAAATAAATCCTGCCAACAATGCCCCTGGAGTAAAAATAGGTCACGCCCAGAGGCATATTAGTTCCCATAGACTTATAATAGGAAAAACTTAAAAAAAGTCTTCTTCTCTGAAACCATAAGGCCCAGAGCTTTAGATATTTAGAACGGAGCAATGCCAAATGGTCACTCACATAAATCCTGCCAACCATGGCTCTGGGGTCCAAAAATATAGAATGGACATTCCTTGGGTGGATCACTTGTTTCTTTTTTACCCATTGCATGCGGGAAAACCCTAAATCGGTACCTTGGCAAACAGTGCTGGCCCAGATCAGACCCCACAGAACACCATGTCTGATCAGGGCCTGCACTATTTGCTAGCAGAATTGTCCATCAAAAATAGAAAAAAATAGGCCTGACACCCCTTATATGACAAATGGACTGGTCCAACATATAGCAATAGAAGAGTCCACTAGTATACAATTGGTTAATGTAATAAATATGACAATTGTCTGAAGTTAGCCGGTGGAGCGACAGGCCCTCTTGGGCCTCTTGTCTTTATGATGAAAGTGTGTGATAGTCTCCATATTTACACTCCAAATATAAATCGTCGGTGCTTGTTAAAACCGCCTCGTTGGACGGCTCTAAATAGTATCCATAACCTGTGTTGAGACAGAAATAATTGAGAAAAATAACTCATTACCCTGTAAACCCCAGTTTGCTCAATATAAAGTGAGGTTCAGAGGGATATTTCTACACGGACTTGTTAACTTGATGACACATATTTTCTTCTGTCCACAGTCTGTTTTGAGCTGGACTACTTGAAGTCGCCATCAAGGTTCAATCTAGTGCTTTCCAGGAACGGACATGAACTGGTTAGCGCTACGCTCGGTAAGTTCTTATTCTTGTATAAATACATGGATTATGAAATCTTGAAGACGAGACGCCATTTTACAGTCATGTGTCTAAACGCTATTTTATTCCACAGAGACTTTTAAAATAATACCCTTCCCAAAGTTGGCAACCCGCACCCTAAAAAGGATTTTTTTCCGGCGTCGACACTGACGTCAGTGGGGAAGATGTCTGTCTGAAAACTTGGATATTTCTTTTAATTCCCAACAGTTGGCAGTCTGATACAACAGTGAAAGACATACCCCAGGCAGTACATGTAACGAATTCCGGTTCAATATCGGACCGATATTGATTCGTCGTCGTCACGTCATATCGATATCGGCCCGACATTACCCGCTTTTTTTGCACCGGCTGAGACATGCATATTCTTCTTCTCTCATACAAAATTCATCCCCATAAAACAGTTATGACATGTTGTCTTGTATTGAACTTAGTGGAAATCTATTTTATTAGCTGTTCTGTATATCTGTGATGCAAAAGTTATGTTACTTTTGGCGTTTCAAGCCCTTGGGATGTGAAGACATATGAGGACATCTCTTGTGTTGGAAACTGCTATATCGAATCCAAACTTGCGAAAGATTCTTAAATCTAATATGAATGTTTATCCAAATGACTGAAAACTTCGATGACTCGAAAAGATACACTGTATCAAGATATTTGATTGGTGGATAGTCAGAAATGGGTAAAGATTTGTGACACGAAAGAAAATGTTTGATATATGGATACTGCGATGTACTGAGAGCTCATTTTAACGCCAGATCAGAGTGAGTGAGTGTTTTGAGTTTTACGTCTCACCAACAGCTAAGGTCACCTCGGTTTAAAGACTCATCCAAAAGTCTAAACGCCAGATCAGAATGATTTAGGATATCGTTTCTATAGATATAGAGAAGACCATGGCCTGATAAAGATATGCTATCTCAGGGCAAGTGAACTTTATCACGTTAACGTGACATTGCACTTTTATGAATGAAATGGACTACCAGCAAAAAGTGGCTAAAATGTTATTATTACTGAAAAAAAATGAAAAAGAACATTAAAATATCATAAGAAAAATAACGGTCAGCTAATAATAAATATTTGACCGATTATATTCCGGGCCGGAATGTTGGGACCCACTGCGGACAAACGATAACTGATCGTAAATTGCCAATTAAAGAGGGTATAAACTGATAAATAGAAGACCATGTTCGTGTCTTTTGATATCATGTTTATCAGGCACGGCTTCGAGAACGCTGGTAGAATCGCGAGGCTTTCCCAACGATTCCACATGCGTTCTCGAAGCTGAGCCTGATAAACTTGATATCAAAAGACACGAATCTGGTATTCTATTTATCAGTTTATACCCTCTTTAATTGGCAATTTACGATCAGTTATCGTTTGTCCGCAGTGCGTCCCAACATTCCGGCCCGGAATATAATCGGTCAAATATTTATTATTAGCTGATCGTTATTTTTCTTATGATATTTTAATGTTCTTTTTCATTTTTTTCAGTAATAATAACATTTTAGCCACTTTTTGCTGGTAGTCCATTTCATTCATAAAAGTGCAATGTCACGTTAACGTGATAAAGTTCACTTGCCCTTTGATAGCATATCTTTATCAGGCCAATGCGTTACAGTGCAACATATATAGGAGTAAGAGTAACTAATAAATGCTATTTGCACGTACTAGAATCGAGGCGATTCTAATGAGAGCATACAACATGCATGTTCAAAACAAAATAAGAAAACAATTCCCTAAACTGACTTTAATATATTCGCATTGATATATCTGAAGTTACGGCCAAAACTCGCCGCAGACTGAAGAACCAGCTTGAATGATCCATGGTAAACGAGCCATCGGTGTTCGGGCAAATCAAAAATAGAAATAAAGGTAATGATCAGGAATAGACACAATTAACTTACTCCTTCTATTCAAGACACCAGAAGGAAAGACGCACAAACACAAAGTAACGGCGCAATAAATCTTTACAAGTATTGTCTTTCAAAACGCAGTGAGACGTGACTGCACCATAAATCATTACAAGTATTGTCTTTCAAAACGCATTGAGACGTGACTGCACCATAAATCATTACAAGTATTGTCTTTCAAAACGCAGTGAGACGTGACTGCACCATAAATCATTACAAGTATTGTCTTTCAAAACGCAGTGAGACGTGACTGCACCATAAATCATTACAAGTATTGTCTTTCAAAACGCAGTGAGACGTGACTGCACCATAAAACATTACAAGTATTGTCTTTCTAAACGCAGTGAGACGTGACTGCACCATAAAACATTACAAGTATTGTCTTTCAAAACGCAGTGAGACGTGACTGCACCATAAAACATTACAAGTATTGTCTTTCAAAACGCAGTGAGACGTGACTGCACCATAAATCATAACAAGTATTGTCTTTCAAAACGCAGTGAGACGTGACTGCACCATAAAACCTTACAAGTATTGTCTTTCAAAACACAGTGAGACGTGACTGCACCATAAAACCTTACAAGTAGCTGATTAGGACCCAGTTGTTCAAAGCATTGTTAGCTTAACGAGCTCGTTAGTGTTAAAATTGCTAACTGTTCTAGCAAGTACAATCACTAAAATAGTTTCATTTTTGCTGAAAAAATGTGAGCAGCTTTTGCATTTGCAAAAGCTGCTCACATTTTGTTTCAGCACAAATATTAGTAGATGATAAAAGCTTTAACAATACGTTAACAACAATGTCGTTAGTTTCAAGCAACTGGCCCCAGGGCAACATCTCTGAGAACATACAAATCAAACATATTCAGAGATGAAACAACGATGAGGACTCGACCGGGTGAAATACTCCGGTGGGCCCGAATATGTTTTAAAGGATATTTCAAGATTTTTTCAGTTATTTCGCCACTTAAATCAAAAGGGCGAAAACCGAAAAAAGAACATCTGACCTTTCTATTGCATAACATTGCATCTCACATGTGATCCGGGCAAAGCTCGAACGGCAGCGGTGAGAGACCTAATGATTAAGAGACGGTACGCTTATTCGCTAGGCCACAGAGGCCTCAGTGTCGCCCAACTAGAAACAAGCCTTTCATTGTTTATATTCTATAAATTAAAGTGTTATCATTTGGAAGCAAGAAATACATCGTACAACTGAAAAGTATGGCGTGTACAGGATTTTTCCTGGGCCAGACCAGCTTGTTTCGGCCATTCAGGCCTCATCAGTGACCATCAAATATTTTCAAAGCTCCACAATGTAAACAATAAGTCTGAAGGACAAGAAAATATAAACTACACTATGATGATGTATGTTTGCTTCATTGGTTCATTTCAGCTGATAAACTGCCCAAGATATGCCTGTTCCATCATATCTGTGCCCAAGTTGTTGTATATGTTTGTTTCTTTAATGACCCTAAAATATTTTCAAACCTCCACAATGTAATCAATGAGTCCAAAGGACAAAAAAAATATAAACTACACTATGATGATGTATGTTTGCTTCATTGATTCATTTCAGCTCATGAACTGCCCAAGATATGCCTGTTCCATCATATCTGTGCCCAAGTTGTTGTATATGTTTGTTTCTTTAATGACCTTCAAATATTTTCAAACCTCCACAATGAAATAAATGAGTCCAAAGGACAAGAAAATATAAACTACACTCCGATGATGTATGTTTGCTTCATTGATTCATTTCAGCTGATAAACTGCCCAAGATATGCCTGTTCCATCATATCTGTGCCCAAGTTGTTGTATATGTTTGTTTCTTTAATGACCCTCAAATATTTTCAAACCTCCACAATGTAAATCAATGAGTCCAAAGGACAAAAAAGTATAAACTACACTATGATGATGTATGTTTGCTTCTTTGATTCATTTCAGCTGATAAACTGCCCAAGATATGCCTGTTCCATCATATCTGTGCCCAAGTTGTTGTATATGTTTGTTTCTTTAATGACCCTCAAATATTTTCAAACCTCCACAATGAAAACAATAAGTCTGAAGGACAAGAAAATATAAACTACACTATGATGATGTATGTTTGCTTCTTTGATGCATTTCAGCTGATGAACTGCCCAAGATTTGCTTGTTCCATCATATCTGTGCCCAAGTTGTTGACATCAACATCAACAGAGGGGAAATATGTGCCTCATTCGAGTTTAACGGCATTGCAGTTGTTAAAGATCACTGCATACCACTCTAAAGGATACTGCCATCACGCTAACATTCGTGTGACATCACGATTTCTTTCATTTCTCCACTATAGTAATATATATATTTCTTATTTATACACAAAATAAAGATTGCGGGTGCTCGTTAGAACCGCCTCATCGAGGCGGTTCTAACGAGTACCCACAACCTATATCTTGGGGCAGAAATAAGAAAAAACCAGTGCTTCAGCTGAAGTGCACGACCCGACGGATGCTTTTAGCTTTATGAGTGTTACCATATATGGGTATGGCGGCCATTGTGGTCATGTGACCTGGACCTAAAACGGTTCCCCCAATAAATTCGCCTTATCGTAAGGAGCAAAAATATATCTTATACTTTAGTACTGTATTCTGAATCGTTTGCAGGATAAAATGCATTCTCACTTTTCCAATACAAAAGCATATGTGTCAAAGTTTGACCTAGGCACAAAGAAGGTCAAGGTCAACCCAGGGTCACCATTTTAGCAATTTATGATGGGCCTTCGTCCCAAATGCTATGTATCAAGTTTCGTGGAAATCTGCCCAGTGGTTCTGGAGAAGACTATTTTTGAAGGGTTTTTACCATATATGGCTTGGCGGCCATTTTGGTCATGTGACCTGGACCCCGTGAGCAAATTATGGTTTCCCTTATCCCATAGTGGCTCCATATGAAATCTGACTTCAATCGGCCCAACGGTTTCCGAGGAGAAGCAGTTCGAAAATTTTCACATTTTTCGCCTTGGCGAGGCATACTAAATGGAATGTAATATTTTGCAAGTTTATTGGTTAGATCTCATTGATATCTATCAGTATGCCAAAAATTGTTTAAGTACTCTAAGCGGTTAAGTCACTATCACCAATTTTCACAAACTTGTTACGGACGGACAGACAGACCATATATGGCTTGGCGGCCATTTTGGTCATGTGACCTGGACCCCATGAGCAAATTTTGGTTTCCCCCATCCCACAAAGGCTCCATATGAAATTTGACTTCAATCGGCCCAACGGTTTCCGAGGAGAAGCAGTTCGTTAAATTTTCACATTTTTCGCCTCGGCGAGGCTATACTAAATGGAATGTAATATTTCGCAAGTTCATTGGTTAGATCTCATTGATATCTATCAGTATGCCAAAAATTGTTTAAATATTCCAAGCGGTCAAGTCACTATCACCAATTTTCACAAACGGGTTACGGACGGACAGACAGACTGACAGACTGACAGAATGACACGGTGATTTTAGGGCACTCTTAGAAAATCAACCGACTTCAGTCGGTCGCTTTTTCTGCGGGTCGTGCAATACTGCCCCCGTAAAAACCACTTTTCTCTGTATAAATAAAATTACTCACCACACGGACTTTTTGACGTAATGCTTTTTTATTCTAATCTGTGTTATGCTAGGTATGGACATACATTCATAAGGACCCTTCCGCTGATTCAAGAAGGGCAGTTGTCAGTTTCTGGTGAAAGAATGTGCACTGTACTGGTTAACCGCTTACGTATAAGCCTGCCCAGGAAAAGTGTGGACAGGTAAACTGACCGGCTCAAAAATGACCTAAATTAGTGTTGACTGGGCCGTTAAACTCCAAAACAAACAAACAAACAAACATTCATAAGGATGGCTCAGGATATTCAATACTAACTAGTTTTGTGTTGTGGTTTTACGTCCATGTCAACACTATTTAGGTCATTTGGATATGTTGCTTTCGATTTTGTGGCCAAACAGTTAAAGCAACCGCTAGGGTTGAAGCAGCTGTCCGATATTTACCACTTTATCTGGACAGGCTTATTAGAGTCTAACTGTTGGTTTTCTTTTGCTCCAGCATTTCAGTGGTTTCTTGCTGTCGAGTCCTCACCGTTGTCTCACCTCTGTGGTTCTTTGATTTTTTGTGTTCACGGAGATGTTGCACTGATGAGTTAGGAGGCCTTCATGCGGACTGAACAAATTATTTGTCTAAATCGCTACGGAAGTAAGGGCGAGGATTGTGGCCACGTAAAATCGATTTAAGCCCCCCCCCCCCCACCCCCCCCCCCCCCAGTGGAAATCATTCCACTGACCGTTCCAAGGCGGTTCTTCTGTGGCGGTTTATTTATGTTGTTGTTTGTTACTTACTGTGTGTATCACTTGTGTCTTTTTATTTTGGATGGCCATTTGGCCATTTTGTGGGAAAGTAACTGTCCTTATGGCCTTCCTTTGTTTAGGTTTCCATTATGGTCTGGTCGCTTAATGTTTGTGTTTCTTTCCCTTTGGTGTCTTTCATGGGTGGAGTAAGTTAATTGTATCGATTCCTGATCTTTGTTTTACTTCTACTTTTTATACCTTTTAAGTGTTGTATTTCCGCTTGGTAGTTTTTACTGCTGTTTTTTCTTCCCTTACTATTTATGAAAATGTATATTCTGTAGAATGTCTGTTTCAACAATACAAATAAACAATTGTAATATAAAGATTAAAAAGTGATAAAAGTATGTATTGTCATTTATGTCATTGTTGCAATACCCAACAACACGGATAAAAATATAAGCACAGCAAAGTTTAAAAAGCAAAAAAAAAAAAAAAAAAAAAAAAAAAAAAATCAAGATGCATTTCTGTCATAGATCCTTCTAAGCAATAAATCAAAGTTTTGGAGGGCAGTTTTAAAGTAGATCAAATCACGAGCGCGTAGCCCGAGTGATTTGTTAATTTACCACTGACCACAGTTTGGAAGTCTGTTGTAAACCAAATCAAGATCGCGTAGCGCGAGTGTTTTGTCTACTTACCACTGACCTCCAAACTCGTATTCATTTTTCAACAATTCACATACAAGAGCTGATCTATTTTAATTCTAACACACTCAAATCGGTTATAATACTGTTGTTTCGTTCAAATTCTCCTAACCTTTCGACATTGTTACAAGAGATCCCGCAAAATTTATTGACTGTTTTTATGTCCTTTGGTTCTGTTTTAGACGCGAGAAAATGACACAGTCCAAAATCAAAAAATCTAGGACTGACGCTTTGAAACGATTCATATTATTTCACCATCTTCGTCCCTATGAGAACATATCTTTCTTTATCATATGACGTCGCGTATGAGAACGTAATAATGCCATGTAATAAATTCGATAATCCACTAGTGGATGAAATGTGCAAATTGGTTAGATACGCATCGTTACATTACACGTACGACGTCCTAAACGACGTCGCATTTATCAATGGCGGAATATTGACGCTTTTGTAACAAAACCGTGAATAAAAAGCGTTTTGAATGTCATTTGATAAACAGAATCTTGCATTCCTGCTAATGTATTATTTAATTCATTAAACTCGTTGAGGAAAAGGGATAAAATGCTAAGCTAAGCCTCGAATTTTATCCCTTTTCATCATCTAGTTTAATAAATTCCATAATAAAAGACCACTCATGTAAGATCCTCTATACAGGCATGCTCTGTGAGAATTTATCATTTATTTTGTCATACAAATCACATGAATCATATAACCACGAGTGTAATAACACATGGCGCGTTTCGTCATGATGCCGTCCGCGATAACCGTATGATCTTTTAAAATTCTTCCTCGGCAATTAAATTATATTCAAAATCGTTATGTGACAAAAAGAATTTTACAGTCATTCCGCTGTTGGTGTTTCCGTTGGGGTCTGTTGCTTCATGTTTGTGTTTATTTCCCTTTGGTGTCTCTGATGGGAGCTGTGGGTTAATTGTATCGATTCCTGATCTTTGCCTCTACTTCTATTTTGGTCATTTCAAACGAAATTTATGAAACTCGCCAGAGGTTCGTTTCATAAATCCAGCATGAAATTACCCTCTCTCGATATATAATGTCACAATGCACATTTGCAAATAGTGTAACCCCAGATTATCAACCTCTGTACGCGGCGGCTTATTAGTGCCTACACTGTATACTAAAATTACGGATTTTGGGTAAACTTATAACAAAACAAACGCGTAACGCCTAAACGTAAACGATTTTAGCAATATTAAGTTTTACTGAATGATCAAGAAGCTTCCCTGCGATTGTCCACGTGACTATCACTGATATGAACGAAAAACAGGAATTCCATTCTTTGTGGTGCTCTTTGACTACCACGTGAACACTTGTTCGAACATATCTGAGTCAGTTTGGGAGAACAGAGCTTTTTATTGAACAGACATTAACCCTTAGCCTACTGGTCACAATAACCCTGACCTTTGCAAACAGTGTAGATGACATCTGATCAGGATCTACACGGTTTGTCTTTCCGTTTTGTGAATTGAACATGTTCATTGATATATTTGTTCTGCGCAAAGTAAGTAACGGTACAATTCTAGAATTGTCCTGCGCAGAGTAAGAATTCTCACTTTGTTGCGCAAAGAGAGAATTCCTACCTTGCGCAATACAATTCCGGAATTGTCTCTGCGCAAAGTGGGAATCGGGACAAAATGAGAATAGTAAAATATTATTACGGGATTTTATCACATTCATATGGAAACTGATCCCTGGTGGTAAAAATCACTCAATAAATCTAGTCCAAACTTCGCTTCTATCTTATGGACATTCCAATTTAATTTTCTTAAAAGAATATGAGCGGCATCACGCATAAAAGGTCCTTAGAGCCTTCGCTGTATACATGAAGAATATATTGGACTAGAGGAAGGTTCAGACAAAGAATCAAATATCTGGCCTCAGTGAGACTTTGCGCATGTGCATTTATGTGATCAATTTACGGATATACGCTAAGTACCTTTTATGCGTGACGCCGCTGATATCATAGGCAGATGCTTAATAGGTCTAGTGTTGGTAATGATTTCTTGATGGCTGGGTACACTTGAATTTGTTTTGGAAAGCATTTTATTTTTGTCGTTATCATTATTATTTTTTATTTTTACTGTACTGTTGTTGCTTATGAAATTTTACCAATTCATCAGTAAAATCCTTTTTTTTTGTTTTACTTATGACAGCAAGATATCGGTAAAGCAAACACATTTCAGTCAAGTTGAAAGTAGTTGTTGCGGCAATGGGTTGTATAAAAAAAACAGACATGCTCAATTTACTTTTATTATGTTGATAAAACAAAACTGTAAGCACATGATGAACAAATATATGAAAGCACATATGAAATTAAAATGTACATTATTTTAGCGAGTCTCCGCTGTTCTTGTGGATGACCGCAGACTCAGAAAGGAACCACAAAATACAAACACATCATCTTATAAATCGTAATGATTCGTAAAACTTGGACAACCAAGTACGCAAACAGTGTACACTCAGATGAGCATGCATTCTGATCAGGGTGTACAGTGTTTATCATACTGCCTGCACTATGACCTTTATGCGCGAAACATCAATGTCTGGAAAAGGAAAGGAATAGATCAAGTTTTCCCACATTTTAGGCACATTACTGTACACTGTGTGAAAATGATAAGTACCCCGAGATACAAAACATTCAGCTCCTACAATCGCAAATAATTTTCTACTCACAAAACCATCAAAGTAATGTTACTCAGACTATACAGATGATAAATGCTATTCCCACAGATGAAAATTCGATTCTCACTTTGTCCCAAATATTCCCACTTTGTCCATACGAATGAAAAATTCGGTTCTCCATTTGTCCAAAAAGATTCCCACTTTGCGCAGAGAGATTTGCCTGTTTCATATAACATTCGAATCCCTTGCGCAATTCTAGAATTGTACCGGTACAATTCTAGAATTGCGCAACAAAGTAGGAATTCCTACTTTGCGCAGGACAATTCTAGAATTGTACCAATTCTTACTTTGCGCTGAACATATATATCAAGTAATTTAATTGGTTGATAAACAGAAATGGTTGTGTCACAATTAATGTATTCAGTAGAATAAGGGTTAAGGTAGCTCATTGCTGCAAGCCAAGCGTCTAGTGCTATTAGCTGGTTGCACACTGTACTTTCATTGGATCATTGAAGCCATTGCAAATCCCGAAAATATTACAGCGAATCCCTGATGATATAATTTGTCGAAGCTGGTGGGTGTTTCTGTTGTTTATCCCGGCTATGGATAGACAAACAAAAGTAACAAAACTCCGATAGCGAGTTACACAATTTTTCTCTCTAAATGTCCTGTACAGAAAATGCCGCCCGAACGATACTAAAGACGACGACGCTATTCAATCTGCTTGGCAACTAACGTTAAAATTATGTCTTATAAGACGTTACACCCAATGCTCAACGTTCTTACTGCATAACGTTAATTCATAAAGCAGAAGACCCTCATATACATTCTTCCCCTCCAAAATGTCGTCCATTTTGATAAAGAACTTCAAAACACATTCAAAATAATTTTCTATGCAAAATTTTGGAAAACATTAAAGTAAACCAGTGCTTCAGCTGTAGTGCACGACCCGCCGGATGCTTTTAGCTTTATGAGTGTTACCATATATGGGTATGACGGCCATTTTGGTCATGTGACCTGGACCTAAAACGGTTCCCCCAATAAATGCGCCTTATCGTAAGGAGCAAAAATATATCTTATACTTAAGTACTGTATTCTGAATCGTTTGCAGGATAAAATGCATTCTCACTTTTCCAATACAAAAGCATATGTGACAAAGTTTGACCTAGGCACAAAGCAGGTCAAGGTCAACCCAGGGTCACCATTTTTGCTATTTATGATGGGCCTACGTCCCAGATGCTATTTATCAGGTTTCGTGGAAATCTGCCTAGTGGTTCTGGAGAAGACTATTTTTGATGGGTTTTTACCATATATGGCTTGATGGCCATTTTGGTCATGTGACCTGGACCCCTTGAGCAAATTTTGGTTTCCCCCATCCCATAGAGGCTCCATATGAAATCTGACTTCAATCGGCCCAACGGTTTCCGAGGAGAAGCAGTTCGAAAATGTTCACATTTTTCGCCTCGGCGAGGCTATACTAAATGGAATGTAATATTTCGCAAGTTCATTGGTTGGATCTCATTGATATCTATCAGTATGCCATAAATTGTTTAAATATTCCAAGCGGTTAAGTCACTATCACCAATTTTCACAAACGGGTTATGGACGGACAGACAGACATACCATATATGGCTTGGCGGCCATTTTGGTCATGTGACCTGGACTCCTTGAGCAAATTTTGGTTTCCCCCATCCCATAGAGGCTTCATATGAAATTTGACTTCAATCGGCCCAACGGTTTCCGAGGAGAAGCAGTTCGAAAATGTTCACATTTTTCGCCTCGGCGAGGCTATATTAAATGGAATGTTATATTTCTCAAGTTCATTGGTTAGACCTTATTGATATCTATCAGTATGCCAAAAATTGTTTAAATATTCCAAGCGGTTAAGTCACTATCACCAATTTTCACAAACGGGTTACGGACGGACAGACAGACTGACAGAATGACAGAATGACACGGTGATTTTAGGGCATTCTTAGAAAATCAACCGACTTCAGTCGGTCGCTTTTTCTGCGGGTCGTGCAATTAAATAATAGTCAAACAACCAACGTTTCTCTCTAGTATGAATTCATGCTAATATTAAGTATAGCCATTTTTGTATGGAAAAGTTTATCAGCTCATCAAGTCCTTGTCAGTGGTACGGTTTATATCCCTCCCTCTAAAGGCCACAGCTTCGTCACTAGCCGTTTCAAGGTATCCCCGACCTGAACCGTGACCATCAGGACCCGTCAGTCGTCCCCGGGGTATACTTCCAGGATTCTCCCCAGTGGCAAACTTTCACGTGGCGTATATGGCGAGATTACCAGGACTACCTCGCCAACTTCTATGTCCCGTCGTTCCCAATGCTACTTCTTTTGCGTACGTAGTGCCGGCAGCCATTCCCTCAGCCATCTCTGCCAGAAGTGCCGGACCAGCTCCTCGGTCCGGCGCCAGCATGTCCTCGGATTAAACTGCGTCTCGGCTACGGATGTAGGCGCAAAATGACCCCCAATTTGCCCATGGAGAAAGTGGTTTGGTGTCAGCGGAACGTCGTCCTCGTGGTTCGCAGACTGGTAAGTGAGAGGTCGGGAGTTGATCAGAACCTTGGCGCCGATGATTGCCGTCATGAACACCTCGTCGGGGGTGTCAGTCTGACCAAGTATAGCGTTGATTGCCCTCTTCGCTGACTTTATCAAAGACTCGTGTGCCCCACAGAAATGCGGAGCAAGCGGAGGATGAAAATGCCACTTTACTCCCTTATTCGCAACCGATGCGTTGATTTTTCTTTCGTCCAGCTCTGACAGTACCGTCTGCAGTTCTCAATCAGCTCCGAAAAAGTTGGTACCATTATCAGAAAACATTTCCTCTTCGACTTGCCATTCTGTTTAAAGCATTTAGAAATTAGTATGTCGAGATCAAATGCTATTTCTAAATGCAATGCTCTAGTGGCGAGGCAAGTGAACAGACACGAGTACCGTTTTGCTCGTCAATTGCCACTGCCTTGTATCGTGACGAATGGTCCACCAAACTCAACAGCTGTTCTGGTGAATGCTTTCATTGACGACTGCAGTCTAGCCAAGAGAAGCGGTGCCATGTACTGTTGCGTGCCTCTAGCCTTCAGACGGCGCCCTCGGCACATTCTCGTTCCCATTCTCGGATTGCCTCCCGTGCCGAGATGATCTAATACCGAGCCGACAATGTTGCTACAGTGAAGCCTCAACTAAAGTTTACACCAAGTGCACTTGAGATGTGCACGCCAAGGGCACATTAAAATGATAGTAAATTTGTGCATCTGACGTAAACACCAAGTTCAAAAGGGTGTAATCTTTAGTTCTGACCCCGCTGTAATGTTTGGTTGGTCCCAAATGCGTGGTTACCTTTCTCGTGAACATCCTTAACTATCAGCTGCGTAGGCCAGCATTTTCGCGGTAAAATTACTTGGTATCGTACGTCATAGGAAAGAAATCTGGCGTTTTTGAGACGTCCATCAGATCGTATCAGGCCATCATCGTCCATTTTGGGCTTCAATCTGAGAAGCTTGCTGCTTCCTGGTAGCGGACATTCCCGAGCTATAAGTTCCACTCCTCTGTAAATTCTACTTGCTGTGTTTGCTTAATGAGCTGGAATTCTGCTTGCTTTAGCTCATCAGCCGTCAACTTGCCAGATATCCTGTCAATCCTTTTTCTGTGACAATTTCCAACAAACTGATTGGTCCAAAATACAAGAAGCCTGTGTACGTTTTAATTTCAACCAGCTTGAGCATTTGTGTGGTGCTAACAGAGATCCTACGTCTTCGTTTAGTGCTACAATTGTAACGGTATGGTAGGTTTTATCACCAACATTTGGATCTTGGGATCTATTGTCCACGTCTGATTTCATTGTCTCCGACTGGCTGTCCAAATGCTTTATTCATGGGCCACATATCGTCGGTCTGACTTAGAAATGCGGGTCCTCTCCACCATGAATTAAATTTTGCCAGATCGTTCGCGGGTATTACTCTACTTAACATTTCCGCCGGGTTGACGTTAATGGGTACGTAGCGCCCATGGTTTGGAACCGTTCGTATTTGTATTTACCCGATTCTGTGAGCAACAAAGGGCTTGAAATTACGGCTTCGACCTCGAACCTACCATAGCACGTTCACGCTGTCGCACCAGAATATTGATTTCGTCATTCTTATCCAGAGAACCTCCGCTATTCTCGTGGTAAGTCGAACTCCAACCACCGCGTCCATCAATGCTAGTAGTGACGTTTGGAGACACGCCTGTTTTTGTTTGTTTGATTTGAGGTTTAACGTCCCCGTCAACACTGCAAAGGTCATTTTGGAGATGTTGCTTCCAATATTGTGGGACTTTTACCCGGCATTAAGATGAAATGATATCTCAGGCCCTGTCGCCCAATGAAACCAATAGGGTTTATTAGCATGGACGGTCCGCCTTGCACCGCGGTTCCTGGACAGGCTTAGATCCTCTAAGCGGTTTACCAGTACTAGTGTGCGGGCCGGATTCAGCTCTGCGTGGAAGCATCATGCAGCCCATATATTTCTTCAAGCTCCTATGGGCGCGGGCCGGGGAGACACACGTGTCTCCGCTGCAACCATGTTGGTTGAAACTGACCCATCTTCATACTGGCATCGTGCATAGACAACAGCCCCATAGGCCCTTTCAGATGCGTCCACCAACGTACGCTACGACTTGGTATCCGCTACCATCCCGTACTTCCATAGCCGTCTTCGAATCCGTATGTGCTTTAATTCGCCCAGTTTCCGAACTACGCACGGGCCGAATTGGAAAGCGGTTCGGTAATCTCGTCGTCCCAATCTAAGCCGGTTGTGCGGATTGTAAACGGAGCCAGAAAACCAATCGGATCAAACAGGGTCGCAATTCTCTTTAGGTTCCGCTTTTGGGTAGACTATGCTGTTGTCTGGGATGGTCTCTTTGAATGCAAAGACATCTTGATCTGCAAGCCAACATACCCCAAGAGTTTTTGTAGAAGATTACGGATTGCGACCCAAAAAAAACTTCAGCCTTTCGATCTTCAACCGGGATGTCCGCTAAACACTGGATGAGTTTGAGAGCCATTTTCGAGCATGCAGTCCAGCTTTACACCATAGAGAAGTTTAATTTTTCTTGTCCTTTGGGATCATTGATTCCATTGTGGAATTTTGAAAATATTTGAGGGTCACTGGTTGGATCTGGTTGGCCGAAACTAGCTAGTCTGGCCCAGAAAACATTTACACTTAATAGTTTCCGGTTCTTTGGTGTATTCCTTGCTTCGCAAGGATAACCCTTTTATGGAACATATTAGACAAAAGTTTTGAGAGTTGACTGTATAACACCCTACCTTGAGCTTCCGTCTGTACAGAGTCCATCGAGTCGTCCATGTATGTAGATTTCTCAGTTGTTTCTCCAGCTATAGGGAAGTCATTTCCGTAGTGTTTTGCATGTCTTTGAAGAACAAACTGCGCCAGGAAAGGGGATAAATTCACACCGAAAACAACCCTGTCGAACTCGTAAACATCCTGTGTACGGTTTTGTTTTTCTCCTCCATTAGAATGTGTGATACGGTTTATCCCCGTGTATTATACCAATCCTAAGGTACATCTCTGCTATGCCAAAGACAATGGCTACCGGAAAACATCTGAACCGCAAAAGCACGTCGAATAGGTCTCTTTGCAGTTTCGGGCCCTGGCGGATTACGTCATTCAGGAATATGTCTTCACAAGTAGCTGAAGCATCAAATACTATTCTAGTCTTGGTCGTGTCCTTTTCCGACCTTTTAATCCACAGCTTCCTGTACTTTCCATTGATATTGGCAGTACTAATAAATCTTGATAAATGTATTGTTATCATGTTCTGATATCATGTACTGATATAATTAACAGTATTGAATGGACCAATCAGCTGAGCTACAATTAAAATGGGAAGGGGCTTCTAGCTCCTGCATGAAAAAATTAAAATTGTGGGTATTCATTAAAATAGACTCGCCGAGTTTATTTGAATGAGTACCCACATTTAAAATAGCTTTTACTTAATGTCAAACAGTGCAGACCCTGATCAGACTGCTCCTTCTGATCTTAAAACGGAAAGGGGCTTCTAGCACTACATGACAAAATAAACATTTTGGGTATTAAAATAGCCTCGCCGAGGTTATTTGAATGAGTACTCACATTTAAAATGACAAACAGTGCAGACTCTGATCAGACTGCTCCTTCTGATTAAGTTTCTCCAATTCTCCATAAAATCTTAAATTGTGGGTACTCACTTTAACCGCCTCATCGAGGCAATTCCAACGAGTACCCGCAACATGTTTTAGTGGGATGAGGCGGTTCTAATGAGTACCCACAACATACATTTTTATGGAGAAAAAAATATCCCTGAATTATCACAAAATACACTCCCGTTTTCAGTTCCTCTGTAATTGGTGCCAAACATTTTATGAAACATTTGCATGCAGCAAAAACACACATCTTGAGTTCAAAGTAAGTCCTTTCACTTGAAGGTTCAACATTCAAATGCCCCAGTGAGAAATATCAGGTTAAAAAGCATGATCAAATAGCCTTTGGTCAGAAAGAAGAATTTTGATTGGCCACATATGGCTACAGTTGGATTTAGACCAATCAAATCCATTTGAATATTAATGAAGCAGAGAAGCTGACAGTGTCCTTTCAGACAGGACAATCCATTTTCGAGACGGGGTAAATCAGGTCAAATGAAATAAATTGAAAGGGGGAGTTCCAGCCTATAGTAAATTTCCATAGGGTTCTGCCCACGCACAGATTTCCATCATATTGTGCATTATTAATGCCTGGTAAATGATTGTTCATTACTTAGCTATTTCACTCTCATATCTGTTTCATTATAAATCTACAATGTTTTGTTTATTTCCTCTTCCGAAAATAGGGGTACCCTCAAACAAGTGTATATATACATAACAGCTTCTTATGTTTTGGAGTTATTTTGTTCTCAGGCATCTTTGTAGTCATTTGGGATTATTTTTGTATCACATTTGCTATTGTCCAGTTGAAGTTCCATAGACCATGATCAATTTCATATGGAGCAGACCCCAGATTTCACAACCATAAAATCTTTTGGAGTATGTTTGACTTTTGATTCCACATTGTTGCAGTTCTTGTCACCCCAGCATTTTAATATGAAAATTGCCCATAAATATGTAGAACATTTTGTCAAACTTTCTTGAAAATCTGAGACCGGTAACATGCTGCATTTGAACATTGAATAGTAGTGGTCAGATTTTTTAATTTTTTTCAAACCACCTGTTGATATGGTATAACATTTTCAATCGAGAAATTGCTCACCAATATATATATATATACACATGATTATATGTATGTTTAAACCTTGATTGTGTTGTATGAGCTCATTTAATCAGCATTTTATCAGTTATGGTACCCTGGGGAACACCAAAAACACAATTCATTTTGAGCGCTCATTAACAATTCAATCGGATTTTATTGAAAATATATTTCATTTCTTAACAGGCGGTTTTTTGCATTTAATGTTATCCTAAAGCCTGCTGAAGCTTACTATGACAAAGATCGTTGACATGGCAGATAAAATGGATGGTTCTATCGCTTGACTCTCTGAACTGATGCAGTCTACTTAAAAAGTTTGAAAAATCTGATTGTCATACCTGAATGGCACAGCTTGCTTGAATGGCCAAGAGTCATGATGTTTTATTATGGTTGAGCCAGGTATGTCATAATACCACAAACAATATTTTCTGATCTTTTGGCTCACTGTATACACAGATTACTGTTGACAAAATGGAAACACAATTGTGTTGGTTCTTTTGTCACTCTAACAATGCCCCCCCTCCCCCCCCCCCCCCCCCGCAAAATCTGGACTAAAGCACAAACAAATGTCGCCTGCTGTGCAAATCAGTTTCAGAAAGTTATATTCTTAAATATGATCTATTAATATTCTTAAATATGATCCAGAAAGCAACCAGTAATTTTTTTAATTAACATGAATTAGTATTATAGAGAAGACCAATCAGTTCAGCTTTCGAACTATTTCAGATGAAGAAAAGAGCAAACGGTATATTTGCTATCAGTATTATGGAAAAATATAAAGCCAACTGCAGATTTTGGTTCAGAAATATGCTAATAGTACAACTAACAGCTGATTTACGCCATTTGCAAAAACAGATGAATGCAGAGCTAGAAAACTTAACACAGATGACAAATACTGCATACAGATGACTAAAAATGCGAATGGTATTACAACATCTAAATATAATATCAGCTATCAAATGCATTAGTTACAGCAACTTGCCTTCCATCTATTTCATTTAGGGAAGTGTATACAAATGCCAATTTTACCCATAGTTACAGTGTGACTAGTTCTGCATTTATTTTGAAGACTAAGAGATTGTAGCTTACACTTTTGCAGATGTTATAATGAACCTAGAAAAAATGCAGAAAATAGTTTTCATGATCTCACAAAACCTTTGGTGGGGGAGCAGAGAGTGAGTCTCTTTGACCAAGTGATGTAAGAAAAAATTACCAGCATATGGACCGATCAATCATTAGAACAAATGGAAAAATCCGTCTGTCCCTTCACAGTTAGCAATTTATTGGCTACTGTTTTATTTTAAAGAAGAGAATGACAACAGCAAAAATAATTAAAGAAACAAATAGGACTATGCAAGTAATTTATTAAACAGATTCAATACGTCATTGCGTATTACTGACATCAAGTGTCTTTTTATTGCGGGGTTTAAAAATATACAGAAAGACCAAATAAAACAGGGTAAACAGATCCACCTTGTCTTATTCCTATTCTACCACAATGTAATTTTTTTCAGGATTATCATTTTTGCAAAACGGTCAAAACTAACATTCATCATGAACAGTGCATGAATGCATTTTATTTTTTCTCTTTCGAATGTTTGGATTGAACTGGTATACTTTGCTAATGTATGGTCTCATTTACTTTTGAAAAGTCATACTAAAACGCCTGACTGTAAACAGTATCTTTTTGTGTGTGTGTGTGTTGGGGGGGGGGGTGCCGGGTGGAGAGGGGGGAGAGAGTGTTATTACATAAATGCCTATGCTAAACGTTGTATGATAACGTGGCGCCAAATGGTCATTAAAAACACAATAAAAATACACTTTAAGGAAATCTTGTCCCCTTATATTGCAACTGATTTTAGCTCAAAAATAGACCTGAACCCATATCTAGCAATCAAAAACAATGTTACCGGTTTCTGACTTTTCTGAAATTTGTTTGCTATATAGAGGATATATATGGCCTAGTTTATATGCAATATCTTGGGGTGACAAGATCAGTAACACATCTAACACTTATGATGAAAATCTCATTTTTTATAAATGTTCATGAAAAGTAGAAGAAATTTTGAAAATAAATTTATCAGAAAAATTAAAAGACATAGACACATAGGGGACTACCCCAGGGAGCTATAGGGGACTACCCCAGGGAGCTCTCCTGAGACCTATAGTAATTTATTAAATGAAACAAAGTTATATATTATATGAAGTTTCAAGAAAATCTGTGTGTGGGCAGATTTGGAACTCCCCCTTTACAGTAAATAAAACAAATATGCTTTAATAGATTTTAATATTTGTTTATCTATTACCTTTAAGTGGAAGCTACAATAAACTGTGGATTAAAACAGATATATCCATTTGTTTTTGAGAAATATTGGTAAATATTTGTACTGATTGACATCTGTACAGGATAATTAGACACGCCCTGGCGGGCTCGTCAAATTATCCTGTACAGATATCAATCAGTACAAATATTTACCAATATTTCACAAAAAAAAAAAACAATTGATATATCTATTACATAACAGGAAAATGCAGTAAGTACCACTTCGATGTTGACTGTTCCCTTTTTGGTACCTGTTTGACATAGCTCTTGCAAGTAGTTTAGGTCGTAGTACTAAAGCGTCAATCCCAAATCATTAATCCATAGACAAATGACAAATATTAATGTTCAGATCAACAGACATGGACTCCAGAAGAGTGTAATCAGGCGTCCTAGGATAGTACGAGCGTGTTCCAGAAAGAGTTATCATTTGAAAGCAAGGAATACACAAGAGAACTTGAAAATATGGAGTGTACATATTTTCTGGGCCAGACTAGCTAGTTTCGGCCATTTAGGCCTCATCAGTGACCCTAATATATTTTCAAACTTCCACAATGGAATCAATGATCCCAAAGGACAAGAAAATATAAACTACACTACGATGTAAGGCAGTGAGACTTTTTACGGCCGCCACACATTCCCAGACAGCAGCTGTAGTGACGTTAATTATGTTATAGAAAGGGTTATCCTTTGAAAGCAAGGAATACACCACAGAACTTGATAATATGGAGTGTACATATTTTCTGGGCCAGACAAGCTAGTTTCGGTCATTAAGGACTCATCAGTGACCCTCATATATTTTCAAAAATCCACAATGAAATCAATGATCCCAAAGGACAAGAAAATATAAACTAGACTATGATGTAAGGCAGGGAGACTTTTTACGGCCGCCACACATTCTCAGACAACAGCTGTAGTGACGCTAAATATGTTCTAGAAAGGGTTATCTTTTGAAAGCGAGGAATACACCACATAACTTGAAAACAGTAAATAGTAAAAACAGTAAGCATTACTTGGTAAGCAAGCTTCGCCACCATGCCTATCGACCTGAACGAAGAAAAAGAGTAAATGCCGAGAAGGGTATGTGCGAGATTTTGGAAGTCGTAAAATCGATTTAAGTGGTCACACACCCAGGAACACTCTTCACCCTTTTGCACTCCCACACAGCTCAAATGATACCATCTCCGACACTTTCTCCTCTCACAACCAACCATGCCATCGACAAAATCAGGCAGTCCACATCTGCATGAGATCTCAATCATCTTTAGTTAGTGTTTTTATTTATGTCATTTTTACATGTTTTAGCCTAGAATATGTCTTTGGAAAAGGCTCAAAAAGGCTCATTTTCAAGACAAGCAGTTAAATGTTTTCGCAAAGATTCGATCTCAAAATTTTGTTTAGCCGTATATGTTTATCCACACACTTTTGAAAAAAGCGTTCGGGGATATTGTGAACGCCTCCGTCCGTCCGTTTGTCCGCACTAACAAATGGATAGTTAGATGGCTATGACAATGGACAGAATCAATGTAATTGAATGGGATTTATTCCGTTAGACACATAAAAGATTCTTTTTGTGGCTAAAATCAGCCAAATAAGTATTTGTCCTGCCAAAAATAGTCACATAAGTACACATCCGCGTCCGTCCGTCCGTCACGCTATCTCCTCCTTAACCACTGACCGGAATGCAAATTTCAAAAAAGGGGCCTCGGTGTCAAAAGAATTTGCTTTATTTAACTGAAGTTCTGGGGGTGATTCTGACTGATCAAACCATCGAAATAGGTATTGTCAATATTTAATAAATCATCTAAATATCTAGAAGTGGAGCTAAAAGCTTCAATAATTTCAGATTTTTTATCAATAGAAAGCGACAACATGAAGTCTTTTTCATAACAATACAAGAATAGATCAGCCACAAGAGGTGCGCAATTCGTGCCCATCGGAATGCCCACAATTTGTCTAATTAACTTAGTACCGAATCTAATATAAATATTGTCAAGTAGAAAGGTCAGGGCATCACACACTTTCTGACTGACCAAAGTGTATAATTCTTATGCTCTTTAGAAGTGAAAAATGCATTTCTGACATTACATGCAAGATAGAGTGAATCTTCTCTGTGAAAAGTCCATACAATTAAATCATTAAGCTTTTCTTTTATAAGATTATGAGGAAGTGTAGTGTAAAGAGTGGAAAAATCGTAAGTAGACAGACTTGAAGCACGAAAATGTCTGGATTTCAATTTATTTAGAACCTCATTTTCGTTTTGCTTTATTCTGTCCAATTCGTTTTTTTTTTTTTTTTTTTTTTTTTTTTGTTCCCAAGGTCGACTGTAATATTTCATTACGCGAACGGGCGTTTATTGTTTACCTTGCTTTCCAGTGGCAAACCCAGCTTTAGTTTAGCAGGTCTGACTCCGACCCCTTTTTGCCTGCTCTGACTCGGATTCCCGTATGACCTGTGTCGATTCATCTTCATGTCTTACCCATTCTGAATCAGCTTGCTCTCTGCGCTCCGGTCACTCTCGAGTTTTGCTGAAGATGCAGGTCTCTTACATCAATATGAGTATACGGATATTCATCTTTGAGCGAATAATGACCCAATCCAGCCCTACCCTTGCAGCTGACCATTTTTCCTCACCTTCTCGATTAAGCATCTCGGCCTCAAGAGCCTCCATGTCACCTTCACGGGAGCGCTTAAGCAGATTTTCTATGTCATTTATGTAACCTGGAGCGCGGCTGGACAGTGTTTTACGTGACATTAACCAGTAACGAACATCACGTTTGATGTGATTCCAACAGCGAATAACAGAAGCATTTGATAAGAATGTTTCCAATGCATTCATTATTTGGGAGATAACTGTACTGAAAATTGTCATTTGGGGAGGTAAATCGTCGGTAAAAAACGGTCGGAAATTTCGTTTTACGGTGACGCGTTAGCGGAGCCGTAAAACGTAATTTGCGACCGTAAAACCGACGATTTACCTCCCCAAATGACAACTGTCAATACAGTTATCCCCATTCTAATGCACTTATTCGGTTGTTAAGTTAAAAAATTGTACTATTTTGCACAACGCGGAAAGCGCGGTGAGCTGCGTAAAACCAGATGCCAGCCAATGAAAGGCGATGTTACGTGATGACGCCGGGTTTCTGCAAATATATCGCAAGTATATCGCAAAATATACTGTCGCAAATTTTTGACGTTATCCAATCAGAAGTCGTAACTACATACGCAAGTGCATTAGAATGCAGGTTCCCTGTCAACAACGAACATCGGTGAAACTTTATTGATACCTGGTAAATGTGTCTGTTTTTTTAACTTGACAGAATTGTTCATGAAACTCCTGGTCACGTTTTTCGTGTACCAAAAATGCCAGAGGAATAGTAGGCTCTCTATCAAATAGAATGTGTCGTGCTAATCGGAGCCTAACTATTGGTTTTGTTTCGCTCCAGCATTTCAGTGGTTTCTTGCTGTCGAGTCCTAACCAT
This sequence comes from Lucinisca nassula, assembly GCA_963580285.1. Lineage (NCBI taxonomy): Eukaryota > Metazoa > Mollusca > Bivalvia > Lucinida > Lucinidae > Lucinisca > Lucinisca nassula. Next base: position 98,650,513 of record OY757026.1, read on the forward strand.
TGTTTCATCTCTGTGGTTGTTTGATTTTTGTGTTCCTGGAGATGTTGCACTGATGAGTTAGGAGGCCTTCATGTGGACTGAACAAATTAATTGTCTTAATCGCGACGGAAGTAAGGGCGAGGATTGTGGCCACGTAAAATCGATATAAGCCCCCCCCCCCCCATCCCTCCAGTGGAATTCGTTTCCACTGACCGTACCAAGGCGGTTCTCCCGTCGCGGTTTATTTTTGTTATGGTTTGTCTTTGTGTGTTTGTGTCGCTTATATTATTTTATTTTGGATAGCCTATTGTCCATTTTGTGGGAAAGTAACTGTCCTTTTGGCTTTCCGCTATTGCTGATTCCATTGGTGTCTATTGTTTCATGTTTGTTTCTTTCCCTTTGGTGTCTCTGATGGGAGCCTTGAGTCAAATGTATCGATTCTTGATCATTGCCTTCACTTTTATTTTGACGATAATGGGACTAACGTTGAAATCACCACAGTTACAGTATGTTGTGTCATAAGAACATAATATTTTGCATTTTCTTCTCAACTCTTGCAAATTTCCGAAATCAGCCTCTTTCAGACCCATGACGCAAGCAATCGAAGGGAGCAAATCTAGCTGCAAGACGTAGTCATTTAAATGGTATTGGACCTCCACTTTATTGTATATGTCATCGTGCGATAACCACATCTTCTCTCGTTCTAACTGGACATGATTTGTTACCTGACGTCGATTTTTCCTAGGAACACTTGATACAGAATCCTCAGAGATTACCTTCTTACTTTTCAGTTTGTTCATCACGAAAACACGCCTTTATAATTTTGACCCCCTTGAAACCCACTTTTATATAGTAAAACTGGGGTTTCCGGGGGTATACCTTATTTTTCTTATTTCTGCTCTAAAATATAGATTGTGGGTACTCGTTAGAACCGCCTCGATGAGGCGGTTCTAACGAGTGCCCACAATCTATATTTGGAGCAGAAATAAGAAAAATCTCACAATTTTTCATCATAAAATTTTCATTTTTTCGGCGATAAAGGTGGCAATATATTTGTATAGGCGTGTTTGCGTAATGGTATATCTTACCTGCAGTAATGTGGGCTTCTGTCAGCTTCCTTTATCTCATCAATCACTGACGGAAATTGCTATCTGAGCAGTTGGGTTCTTTGATCGCAGATGCTGATACAGTATTGTGATAAACTCAATATCAGGAGTGTTACTTTACCTGTTGACACCCATCATAAATCTTAGGAAATCATCAAATCACAACTTAGTATATTAAGATGAAAAGTAGAAGTAAAACAAAGATCAGGAATTGATACAATTAACTTACTCTACCCATAAAAGACACCAAAGGGAAAGAAATACAAACATTAAGCGACCAGACCATAATGGAAACCTAAACAAAGGAAGGCCATAAGGACAGTTACTTTCCCACAAAATGGCCATATGGCCATCCAAAATTAAAAGACACAAGTGATACACACAGTAAGTAACAAACAACAACATAAATAAATCGCCACAGAAGAGTCGCCTTGGAACGGTCAGTGGAAGATTTCCACTGGGGGGCTTAAATCGGTTTTACGTGGCCACAATCCTCGCCCTTACTTCCGTCGCGATTTAGACAAATAATTTGAGTTCTCTCTTTTCCCTATTTCCCTTGATCTTAATCCTTGTGTTCACTCTTTGAAAAACAATAAATAGAATGCATCCAGATGATGGAAATCAGGAGTGCAGTATCACAAATAAAGAAAGATGTACTAGAGTTTCCCAGTACTTGGCAATTACGAGGAAGTCTGGGAACAGAAGGTGTTCGGAGGGCTTACGAAACGTCAGATCCTCAAGCGGTACAAATCTGGTTATACTAATAATCTTTGTCGGAGACATAGAAACTAAACCCTGCCCAAGGTTTCGCTGCGGACTCTGCAAAACATTGCAAAGGTTCTGAGAAATGGATAGAATGTGAGGACTGAAACAAACGTTTTCACTCCTCATGTTCTGATTTGGATAACAGTCAATTGTTAGAAATTGAATTTGGTGCTGGCACTTGGTATTGCAAAATAGAAGTGAAGGCAATGATCAGGAATCGATACAATTAAACGACAGCTGCCACAAGAGAGACCAAGGGAAAGAAACACAAACTTGAAAAAAACTAGACCCTAATGGAAACATCACTAGCGGAACGCCAAAAGGATAGTTACTTTCCACAAAATGGTCAATTGGCTATCCAAAGGAAAATAATATAAGCGATAAACACATTCAAGGATAAGCCATAACAAAACATAAACCACGACAGAAGAACCGCCTTGGAACGGTCAATGAAACGAATTCCACTGGGTGTGTTGGAGAAGGGCTTAAGTCGATTTTACGTGGCCACAAGACTGCTAAGCTAACTGTCTTTAGAGTGGTGCTGTCCTTAATGGCCACAAAGCAGTTCAATGTGATCAGTCACTTTGGTGAACTCAAACTGTCCAATGGATCTGCCCAAAATATGAGATGTGCAACATTTCAGACTCCTTCTTCAACGAATATACAGAAATGAGTAAGCCAAACAAATTCGAACCCCTGTCAAAGGATGCAAGTGAAAAATCTTCGACTAATGTCGAAAATAAGCCGAATATTGTGAAAAGTTTGAAACTTTGCGGTATAAACATCAATGGAATAAAAGGAAAAAATCTTGAACTTTCAGCTTTCCTGGATATTCATCAACCACATATTGTGGTTATTCAAGAAACAAAGATTGACAATTCAATTACCACACCAGAGCTTTTCTCTGAAACTTGTCAGAACAGTGTCTATAGAAAAGATAGGAATTCTCATGGCGGTGGGGTGATGTTGCTCATTCACAGAGACATCCCTCACATATGCCTTCATGAGACTGGAAAACGACACCGAATCGGTCTGGGTTAATGTTTTTGCATATAAAACTTCTCACTTCATAGCAAGTTGGTATCGACCACCAAATGGTACGGTTGAAAACTTCTAGTTGTTTAAAGATATGCTTAATTGCATTAAGTCACAGCAAGGGTAAAAAAACTTCCGGTTGTACATGTTCTGGGTAACCTCAACTTCAGAGACATTATTTGGCCCGACAGGCTCAGCAAACAAGGCACAATGTTGTGTCAGTCTGAAGGACAAATATTAATTGACATTATGAACGATCATAAATTAGAAAAAAATGTAAACTTCCCCACTCGTGATAATTACACATTGGATCTGATTCTTACAACTTTGCCAGGACAGTTGGAAGACATTCAGTCTCCAAACAAACTAAGCGATTTTGATATTGTTTACGGATATTTAAAAATATACATTCCACCAATAAAGAAACCTCGTAGCTCATGAGACAGGTCAACTGGAGGCATCAGGCAAGAGACGCCCACCCGCGGATTTATAGGCGTCCCCCATCGAGCCAACATCAGTAAACAAGGCCCACACTTCACAGAAGTCCCGGGCATCAAGAAGGAGGTGTCCAAAGTAGCGAGACTTGCAAAATTTAAACTATAACAAAAAGTGACAACCAAATCCGCAAAGGAGAAATACTTAAATGGCCATTCAGATGCTCGGTCTGTCCAGGAGAACTTTAATGTGTTACCCTCTTTCATCCTGAATTCGGTCGAAAATCATATCTCCTCAAAAACTAGTAGATCTATATCTTCGGTTCCCTGAATCATACTAGAGATAAGAAGAAACATTCGCAGAAGAAATAAGATTCGTGCAAAGGCAAAAAGACTGGAAGTGGTAAACTCAGGAAAAATCTGAAAACTTGAGACGTGAGATCAAGACTGATATAAAAACAACAACAACATGATTTGTATGTAAATAACTAGGAAAGTAAAGTAAAGGCAAATCCAAGAGATTTCTACAGATATATCAATAGCCAGAAGGAAGACAGGCAAGTTATCCCAACCCTTAATAAAAGAGGAGGGAACTGGGTTGCTGAATCAAACCGCGACAGAAGAACTGCCTTTGAACGGAACTGGGTTGCAGAATCAAACCGCGACAGAAGAACTAAGGGCGAGGATTGTGGCCACGTACAATCGATTTAAGCCCCCCAGTGGAAATCTTCCACTGACCGTTCCAAGGCGGCTCTTCTGTGGCGATTTATTTATGTTGTTGTTTGTTACTTACTATGTGTATCACTTGTGTCTTTTAATTTTGGATGGTCATATGGCCATTTTGTGGGAAAGTAACTGTCCTTATGGCCCTCCTTTGTTTAGGTTTCCATTATGGTCTTGTCGCTTAATGTTTGTATTTCTTTCCCTTTGGTGTCTTTTATGGGTGGAGTAAGTTAATTGTATCAATTCCTGATCTTTGTTTTACTTCTACTTTGAACGATCAGTGAAACGAATTCCACTGGGGGTATGGGTTTAAATCGAATTCACTGATGAGGCTTTATTAGCCGAAACTACGTAGTATGACCCATTTTCTTTCTTATGAATGTTTTCATTGCTCTTAAAGGAACTCATTTTTGATTTTTATTTGCCTTCACTGCAGCTGGTGTTGTGCCGTGTGGCGGCCGTAAAACGTCTCCCCGTACATCAACCATAGTGCAGTTTATATTTTACTTTTGGTCCTTTGAGACCAGCGAGAATATTCTGGGAAATCAGAAATAAATTATTGGTTTAGACTCATATTCTAGACAGGTTTTTAATTATTTGGACCCCATTTTGATTTATATCAGCCTTTGAATCGACTGCCTATTCGAAATTCGCAAAATTGCAGTATGTTTCCTCTGGCTTTCTTTGCCGGTTCATTACAGGGTCACTGATGAGGCTTTATTAGCCGAAACTACGTAGTATGACCCATCTTCTTTCTTATGAATGTTTTCATTGCTCTTAAAGGAACTCATTTTAGATTTTTATTTGCCTTCACTGCAGCTGGTGTTGTGCCGTGTGGCGGCCGTAAAACGTCTCCCCGTACATCAACCACAGTGCAGTTTATATTTTACTTTTGGTCCTTTGAGATCAGCGTAAATATTCTGAGAAATCAGAAATAAATTATTGGTTTAGACTCATATTCTAGACAGGTTTTTAATTATTTGGACCCCATTTTGATTTATATCAGTCTTTGAATCGACTGCATATTCGAAACTCGCAAAATTGCAGTACGTTTCCTCTGGCTTTGATCAGTCAGATTTACCCCCTAGAACTTCAGTTAAATAAAGCAAATTCTTCTGATACCGAGGCCCCGTTTTTGGATTTACATCTATCTATTGTAGATGGATTTGTTTCGTGCAAAATTTATGATAAACGCGATGACTTTGATTTTGAGATTGTAAATTTTCCTTTTTTGGATGGTGATGTTCCTCGTGCGCCATCCTATGGCGTTTATATTTCGCAATTAATTCGATTTGCTAGAGTGTGTAGTCATGTAACTGACTTCAACACTCGTAATAAATTATTAACGGCTAAACTTCTTAATCAGGGTTATCGGTACCATAAACTACGCAAAGCCTTTTCAAAATTTTATAGACGCCATTCTGATTTAATTTCAAAATTCAATATTGGACTTAAAGCCTTTTCAAAATTTTATAGACGCCATTCTGATTTAATTTCAAAATTCAATATTGGACTTAAATCTCTTCTGCAACAAGGTCTATCGGAACCCGAATTTTATGGTGACTTAGTATATAAATTCAGAAAAATATATAACCGCAATGACTTCAGCACCCAATTTCGTAAAATCATTCTTCGATATAAAAAGATTGGGTACAACATGGATATTATACGACAGACTGCATGCATGGTAGTTAACCCAATCACGGTTGGCAACTTTGCTTCCCTCTTTAATTGCACGCCGGTGGGTCAGGCCTCAGATTCTATGACGGCTCCAACGTAAAGGCTTATTGAAAATTAAAGAGATAATGTTGGTTGGTGCCTGATGCTCTGTCTCTGGTCGGGCTCATCGGAGTCTAACTGTTGGTTTTCTTTTGCTCCAGCATTTCAGTGGTTTCTTGCTGTCGAGTCCTCACCGTTGTCTCACCTCTGTGGTTCTTTGATTTCTGTGTTCACGGAGATGTTGCACTGATGAGTTAGGAGGCCTTCATGCGGACTGAACAAATTATTTGTCTAAATCGCGACGGAAGTAAGGGCGAGGATTGTGGCCACGTAAAATCGATTTAAGCCCCCCAGTGGAAATCTTCCACTGACCGTTCCAAGGCGGCTCTTCTGTGGCGATTTATTTATGTTGTTGTTTGTTACTTACTGTTTGTATCACTGGTGTCTTTTAATTTTGGATGGCCATATGGCCATTTTGTGGGAAAGTAACTGTCCATATGGCCTTCCTTTGTTTAGGTTTCCATTATGGTCTGGTCGCTTAATGTTTGTATTTCTTTCCCGTTGGTGTCTTTTATGGATGGAGTAAGTTAATTGTATCAATTCCTGATCTTTGTTTTACTTCTACTTTACTTAAATCTCTTCTGCAACAAGGTCTATCGGAACCCGAATTTTATGGTGACTTAGTATATAAATTCAGAAAAATATATAACCGCAATGACTTCAGCACCCAATTTCGTAAAATCATTCTTCGGTATAAAAAGATTGGGTACAACATGGATCTTATACGACAGACTGCATGCATGGTAGTTAACCCAATCACGGTTGGCAACTTTGCTTCCCTCTTTAATTGCACGCCGGTGGGTCAGGCCTCAGATTCTATGACGGCTCCAACGTAAAGGCTTATTGAAAATTAAAGAGATAATGTTGGTTGGTGCCTGATGCTCTGTCTCTGGTCGGGCTCATCGGAGTCTAACTGTTGGTTTTCTTTTGCTCCAGCATTTCAGTGGTTTCTTGCTGTCGAGTCCTCACCGTTGTCTCACCTCTGTGGTTCTTTGATTTCTGTGTTCACGGAGATGTTGCACTGATGAGTTAGGAGGCCTTCATGCGGACTGAACAAATTATTTGTCTAAATCGCGACGGAAGTAAGGGCGAGGATTGTGGCCACGTACAATCGATTTAAGCCCCCCAGTGGAAATCTTCCACTGACCGTTCCAAGGCGGCTCTTCTGTGGCGATTTATTTATGTTGTTGTTTGTTACTTACTGTGTGTATCACTTGTGTCTTTTAATTTTGGATGGCCATATGGCCATTTTGTGGGAAAGTAACTGTCCATATGGCCTTCCTTTGTTTAGGTTTCCATTATGGTCTGGTCGCTTAATGTTTGTATTTCTTTCCCTTTGGTGTCTTTTATGGATGGAGTAAGTTAATTGTATCAATTCCTGATCTTTGTTTTACTTCTACTTTGGTTGCCGGATTATTACAGGGTTACTGATGAGGCTTTATTAGCCGAAACTACGTAGTATGACCCATCTTCTTTCTTATGAATGTTTCCATTGCTCTTAAAGGAACTCATTTTAGATTTTTATTTATTAGCCGAAACTACGTAGTATGACACATTTTCTTTCTTATGAATGTTTTCATTGCTCTTAAAGGAACTCATTTTTGATTTTTATTTACGTTGCCACAATCCTCGTCCTTACTTCCGTCGCGATTTAGACAAATAATTTGTTCAGTCCGCATGACGTCCTCCTAACTCATCAGTGCAACATCTCCGTGAACACAAATAATTACACAACCACAGAGATGCAACAACGGTGAGGACTCGACAGCAAGAAACCGCTGAAATGCTGGAGCAAAACAAAAACACAGTTAGACTCCGATGGACCCGACCAGAGACAGAGCATCATGCACCAACCAACTTTACATAAAATGAGATTCTCTCTAATTCTCAGTAAGCCTTTACGCTGGAACCGTCATAGAATCTGAGGCCTGACCCACTGGCGTGTAATTAAAGAGGGAAGCAAAGTTGTCATCCGTGACTGGGTTAACTACCGTGCATGTAGTCTGTCGTATAACATTTGTGTTGCACTGAATCTTTTTATATCGAAGAATGATTTTACGAAACTGGTTGGTGAAGTCATTGCGGTTATATATTTTTCTGAAGTTATATACTAAGTCATCATAAAGTTCGGGTTCCGATAGACCTTGTTGCAGAACAGATGTAAGTCCAATATTGAATTTTGAAATTAAATCAGAATGACGTCTATAAAATTTTTAAAAGGCTTTGCACAGTTTATGGTATCGATAACCCTGGTTAAGAAGTTTAGCAGTTAACAATTTATCACGAGTGTTGAAGTCAGTTACATGACTACACACTCTGGCAAATCGAATCAACTGCGAAATATTAACGCCATAGGATGGCGTCAAAGGAACATCACCATAAAAAAAGAAAATTTATAATCTCTCAATCAAAATCATCCCGTTTATCATAAATTGTGCCAAAAACAACACATCTATGGTAGAAAGAGAAAATCCAAAGACGGGGCCTCGGTATCAGAAGAATTTGCTTTATTCAACTGAATAGTGGGGTAAATTTGACTGATCAAACCATCGAAATAGGTATTGTCAATATTTAATAAATCATCCAAATATCTAGAAGTCGAGCTAAAAGCTTCAGTGATTTCAGATTGGTTTTCAGCAGAAAGGGACATCATGAAGTCTCTCTCATAACAAAACAAAAACAGATCAGCCACAAGAGGTGCGCAATTAGTACCCATCGGAATACCCAGAACTTGTCTAAATAACTTAGTACCAAATCTTATGTAAATATTGTCAAGTAGAAAGTTGAGAGCTTCAGACACTTTCTGACATGACCATAAAGTATAGTTTTATGCTCTTCAGAAGTGAAAAAAAGGCATTTCTTACACTGCATACAAGATAGATGGTGTCTTCCTTATGAAATGTCCATTCACTTAAATCATTAAGGTTTTCTTTCATACGATATAAAACTGAATTCATGGAGGTTCCATTGACTAGAAAATCTACCACATTCATGGAAAACATTGTTGTATAATCGGCAGGAGTGATCAAGTTACTCAAAGGCTTAAACCCCACTAAAGCTTTCGGATCTAACGGGCTACATCCTAGAATCCTGAAAGAACTACCAAAAGCGTTAGGTCCAGTTTTTGACCACCTGTTTCAACAGTTTCTTGATACGGATGAAACCCCCAAAGAATGACTTCTAGCGAACATTTGTCCACTCTTCAAAAAAGGAGATAGGGCTTTTGCTCGTAATTATCGCCCTGTGTCTCTGACTTGTGCTCTGTGTAAAGTGCTTGAACATTTAGTCTACTCAAACATCATGGCCAAATTTGATGAACATAAACTTTTGTCAGACCGACACCATGTATTTAGGAAAAGGCATAATTGTGAAACTCAGTTGAGCACAGTTATTAATGACTCGGCAAAAATCTTGGACAAAAGGGGCAGGTAGACACATTTATTCTGGACTTCGAAAAGTATTTGACACCCCACCACATGAACTACTAAAACCTTAGTTATATGGTTATGGAATTGGGTAAATGCTCTGAAATTGATAGATGCCTTTCTTTGTTACAGAAAACAGCGCGTTGTTGTTAATGTTGAATCTTCAGAGTGGGCACCAGTTTTGTCTGGAGTCCCACGAGAGACTGTTCGTGGTTCACTGTTATTCTCCCTGTACGTCAATGATATTTCCAATGACATTGACTCAGAAATTAGACTGTTCGCAGACGACTGTGTTTACTACCGGAAAATTAGAGATGCAAAGGACTCACTGAAACTTCAGAAGGATATAGATAGATAAGGATGTTGGGCTCGAAAAACGGGCATGATATTTCAGCCCGTTAAATGCAATATTATGCAGATAACTAGGAAGATAACAAATAAAATTGAGGTTTGTTACAGCTTAGAGCGAACGGATACCATTTAATACCTTGGTGTGACACTCACACACTATTTGAGATGGAGTACACACATTAGCAACATGTATACTAAGGCTTATAGAACACTTGGTTTCCTGGGACGAAATGTTCATCAGTGTCCTCGGGATGTAAAAGAGGCAGCATATAAAGTCGTTTTCGCCCAATCTTGGAATATGGTAGCAGTATTTGGGACCCAGCGGAGTGGTCCTTAATGAAGAAATTGAAAACGTTCAGAATAGAGCTGCTAGATTTGTAACATGCAATTACTGCTTTGAAACTGGGAGCATGACTGGAATACTAGGAAACTTAAAATGGGAGTCTCTCAAGAAAAGGAGAAAAGAAAGTAGGCTCATACTTCTATACAAAGGTCTAAAGGGTGCTTCCAGCATCCCAACATAATCAGAATTGTTTTATGATTACACCTCCTTAGACAATCCCTCGCCAGGACCTTCGACCAACAGAACTAGCCCCTAGACCTCACAAAGGTGGTGAATCTAGAGATGGTGTCATCTGAACCTTCTGCAGACATCAAGAGAGAAGAGGGTAGCTCGTTCCAATCAGAGATTGTCCTAGGGATGAAGCTAAATTTGTAGATGTCAGTCCTAGTGCGGTTTTTTGGAAGGCTAATGCATGTCTTTTCCGAAGTGTTGTCTTTGAAGGGGGAACAAGGTCACCCATGGGTATACTGGCTCTACCCTTTAGACCTTTATATAAAAGTAGCAGCCTACTTTTTTTTCTCCGCTCTTTAAGAGATTCCCACTTTAACTGTTCCAGAATGCCAGTCATACTCCCAGTTACAAAACGAGCAACAAGTTTTTGGACTTTCTCCAGTTCCTCCTGGAGGGTAACAGTGGTGGATCCCAGGACGTACTTGCATATTCCAGGACTTGCCGAACCAGTCCCTTGTATGCCATTTCTTTTACGTCTTGTGGACATGCTGACAGATTCCGTCTCAAGAAGCCAAGGGTCCAATTCGCCTTAGTACAAACATTACTAATGTGAGTGTTCCACCTTAAATCATTCGTTATTGTCACACCAAGGTAATTAATGCGTTCTACATTTTCGAAGAGAGTTCCTTCCAATTCATAGGTAGCATTGATCTTTTTGATCCGCTTTCTTGTAAGTTGCATCATGTGACATTTACCGGGTTGGAACCGCACCCCCCCCCCCTCCCCCCTAGCCCACTTACCCAATTTGTCGATACCATACGTTACATTTCTTTTTGTTACATTACATAAACTTATATTACACTCAGGTGTCATGACAACACAATATGAGGTTATAAGCAAGTATTACTGTAGACATGGAACATGTACAACAACGGACACATAATATTTTCAAGAGAAATTCTACACATTAGGACCAATAGGACCAAACTACATCATACTGTAGTTTATATTTTCTTGTCCTTTGGGATCATTGATTCTATTGTAGAATTTTGAAAACACTTAAGGGTCACTGATGAGGCCTAATTGCCCGAAACTAGCTAGTCTGGCCCAGAAAATATGTACACTCCATATTTTCAAGTTTTGTGGTGAATTCCTTGCTTCCAAAGGATAACCCTTTCTGGAACATATTTATGCTTTTTTGCTTCGTAATCTTGGGCTCGTTATACCCGATTTTACTTTTTTGTCACTGCCACGGCACTTCTACCGTGACAACGAAACCGAAAGCTCACGGGAGAGGAGCGTGACATCAATTTTGATTAAAATCATAATCTATTCTTGTTTCGAAAATAATGCGAGTAAGTAGAAATTTAACACACGTGACATTCAACGTGTCGATACTTGACCTGGTAGTACATCGGTCGACCTTATGAAGAACGGACTTGTCTGAGTCAGGTGTGCACGTAGAAATCGTGACTTAAACCATCAGGAATGTGTATTGTTTCATTTTGTTATTGTGGAATCGTGGAATTTTAACACATGGACATATATCTATTTGAAATGGGAACTTTTAAATAAGAAAAACAAAAGGTCAGGAAAGTGTGCAGATCAGTATCAATACAACAAAGGACAGCACTAATGTGACGGCGCCGTCGGTTCCCGTGTTATCAAACTGGACAAGAGAGCACAAACATGCGCATATTATCGGTTATCAATAGAGTTTTGTTGAAAAGATGTTGACGGAACGGCAAACAGTGTAGGCCCGATCAGAGTGCTACCTTAGGAGCTATCTTGTCTGGACATGCACTGCTTGTCTGGCCAGTGCATTCAAAACCGAGATCATTAGGGTACTTGAAGCTGCTCTGCACGAAAGTTTCACTGTATCTTTCGAAGTTTTTATTTCTCGGTAGCAAACACAGTCATCAGCGAAGAGCCTTATTTCTGAATCAATTTCCTGTGAGATGTCATTTGTGTAAAGGGAGAAAAGAATTGGACCAAGAACCGTCCCCTGTGGGACCCAAGACAGGTCAGGGGCACAATCAGATTTACATCCATTAACAACCGACCGTTGCTCTCTATGGCATAGAAAAGCGTCAATCCATTTAAAAGTTCTGCCACTAATGCCATATCCATTAAGTTTTTTTTCAGAAGCTCATGAGGGGGTGTATCAAAAGCTTTCTCAAAATCCATGGTGAATGTGTCAATTTGTGCACCATTATCCAAGATCTATCACTGTCACCTGTTGTATTTCACAGCCAGTGCTCCAGATAATTTTTTTCAACCAGTACGATACTGGTCAAATTTTAACCCAACCAGTAACGGGTCATATTTGTTCTATGGACCAGTATCCAAGTTTCGCACAAACTTGGTCATAGATTCTGATACTGATTAGCTACTTAAACCATAACTGTTTTGCATTTCCTACTGGTTCCTTTAATCTAAGTATGAGGGCGATCAAATAATTTGAAAAAAAAGGTAACCAGCTGGTAACGAGACCCCTGACCCTGAATGTTCACGGGTCTGGCCTGAATTTCTAATATTGATTTTGACCTATTAGTTGGCCTCCGCCCATCGGGGCTTGAAGAAATATATGTCCTGCATGATGCTTCCACGCAGAGCTGACTCCGACCCACGCACGAGTACTGATAAACCGCTTAGAGGCTCTAAATAAGTTCTGCAGTTAGATCCTTTGAAAGCAAGGAATACACCAAATAGACGAAAAAAGCAGACTCGGTTATATTGAGTCTGTTCATGTACTGAAATGTGCAACACCGGCCACGCCCTCTAGCACCGGCTTAAGCAGAACTCTATTTTCAAATTGATACCAAATGAACTCAATGATCCAAAAGGACCAGAAAATATAATCTGCACTATGATGAAAAGCGGTGTGAGTGTTGGACCGTCCATGCATATAAACCCTACTGGTTTCATTGGGCGACAGGGCTTGATTTGTCATTTCATCTCAATGTCGGGTAAAAGTCCCACAAAATTGGAAGCAACGTCTCCAGAATTACCTTTACAGTGTTGACGGGGACGTAAAACCTCAAATAAATCAATCAATTGACCTATTAGCTGGAATCCAGCAGATAATACATAAAAGGTGAAGTTCGTGCATCTTTACAAATGACTTATTTATGTGTTGTATTGTGACAGCGAAACATGGAATCTGATAAGGGCCTGTCATTAAAACCTTCAGCCATTTTTCCAAATCCAGTTTGAGGAAAGCACAACCTACTTCCCCCCATGTTTAAAATGGGCTTGTGCTGCATATAATGTAGAGAATAACAGGCAGTAAAAATGGGTTAACTCTGTGTACTGGATTGTAAAATTGGGTCATGAAACTAACCAGTGTTGCGCTTCCCTTTTACAAAGATTTACTACAAGGTAACATCACCAATCAACTCGCCCTGTATGTCAATAATGTCCCTCATTTGATCATGGGGCAGAAAACGAAATAGGGATGCCTGTTTCATAGCTTTATAAATATTGACCATGGTCGAAGAAACACGAGAATTTCTACTTTCAGTTTCACTCTGACTGGTTCTTACATTCATGTAGCAAACATCGATATCCAGTCTAAAAATCTAAATGTAGCAAATTAGAAAATGTATGTGATATTTTTGACCTTACTAATGTCATTAAAGGTCCTACATGTTTTACCTCTATTAACAAACCTCTTGTTGATGTTGTTTTAATGGATAATACTTCTTTTGTTGGAAAAAGTTTTAACTTTGGTTGTGGTTTGAGTGATGTGCATAACCTTATTGGGATTCAGATGAAACTTGATGTTCCCTTGTCAAAACCAAAATGGAGAACATACAGGAGTTTTAGAAATTTTGATGCTGAACATTTTAATTGTGATCTACATGAAAAATTTCCTGGATTAAATTTTAATGAAAATAAGGATATCAGTCAATTGTATGAACATTTTACAGGCATTATCTCTGCAATAACAGATAAACACGCATCTTTAAAAAAAGAAAAAAATGTCTTTCTAAACCAGCCCCCTACATGAACAAATTTTTAAAACATGCCATCTACAAAAAGGATGCTCTTTAATCAGTATCAAAAACATAGGACCTCAAGAAACTGGGAAAATTTTAGAATACAAAGGAATTTAGTTACTAAACTTAAAAGAAAATCTGTAAATCAATATTTTATTGGACGCTGTGTGGGTGGTTGTAAAGTTAAAGATGTTTGGCCAACAGTTAAACCCTTTTGACAAACAAAAAATACCACTTTACTAGAAAATAACAAACTTGTAAATGACCAGCAAGAAGTGTGTAATATTTTTAATAATTTTTTTGTCAATGTTGCCAAAAACATAGGAGAAAAATCCATTCCTATCAACAATAAACACCCAAGTATCAAGGAAATAACAGGAAATTTAACCGTACAATCAGAACTAAATTTCAAGCCCATGGAGGAAACTTTCATTTGAAAACAAATTGGCAGACTGAATGTAAAAAAGGCTTCAGGTTATGATAACATCTCAGCAAAAATTCTAAAATTAGCTAAACCAGTACTTGTAAAACCGCTTACTTGTCTTATTCACAAGACAATTGAAAGCTCAGAAGTCCCAGATGGTGCAAAGGTTGCAGTGGTCTCTCCTTTACACAAAAAGAACAGCAATATTGATAAAGAAAACTATCGACCGGTTAGCATTTTACTTGTTGTTTCAAAGATATACGAAAGAGGAATCAATGAACAGCTTGCTGGTTATTTTAGTCAACATTTTAATATATACCTATCAGCATTTAGGTCAGGCTATGGATGCAAGAGCACACTCTTGAGAATAGTTGAAGACTGGGAGGAGGTTTTAGATGAAAATATGTATGTAGCAGCAATATTAATGGATCTTTCGAAAGCTTTTGACTGCTTACCTCATAACCTGCTTCTTTTAAAACTTACAGCATATGGACTATCAGAATATGCCGTAAAACTCTTACAAAGTTACCTGACAAAAAAAAGCAATGTGTTAAACTTGGAAATTTCACAAGTGTCTTTCAACCTATGCTCAAGGGTGTGCCCCAGGGGTCCATTCTGGGTCCTGTTCATTTCAACATCTTTTTAAATGATATTTTTTCATGTTGTAAAACACTGTAAACTGTATAACTATGCTGACGATAATACTGTGTCATCTGCTGATCATAGTCTGGACATGTTGGTTGAACATCTGGTAACTGATAGCCTGTTGCTTATTCAGTGGTTTGCGGACAATCACATAAAAGTTAACCCTGATAAGTTCCAGGCTATAGCTGTCGGAAAGAAAACAAAAGATAAATGCATTACTTTTAATCTGGATCATAATATTATCAAATGTGAAGAAAATGTGAAACTTTTAGAAGTGACTATAGATTTTCAACTAAATTTTGACTCGCATATATCCAGTATTTGCAAAAAGGCATCTAGGCAGTTAAATGTGTTGAAAAGAATAGGAGGTTACCTATGCAGGTTAGGCAAACTTAATATATATTATTTATTTATTATGTCAAACTTCAACTATTGTCACCTCGTCTGGCATTTTTGTAGAGAAGTGAACACCAAAAAAAAAAAAAAGATAAAATACAAGAAAGGGCATTGAGATTTATCTACAGAGATTATACTTCCAGCTATGAGTCTCTGTTGGATATGTCTCAATTACCTTCCCTTAAGGTCAGACGCCAGAGGGCAATAGCCTTGGAGGCTTTAAAATTTTAAATAACCAATGTCCGGTATATATAAATGATCTTTTATATTTTAAATCACATTTTTACTCTTTTAGGTACACAAATACAGTTGAGATACCACAGGTGAGGATCAGTAGTGGTGTGTCAGATCATTCCGCTCTACAGCTGCTAAAGTGTGGAACTCATTACCACAGCATCTCAGAGACATTAGCTCTTTTAGTCATTTTAGGTCTCAGATTGACAAGTGGAGCGGTGGGGTCTGCGCTTGTTCTTACTGTTCTAACAGTTAATTTTCTGTTTGCCAGTTTGTATTCTGTATGTTTGTGTCAGCTTATCTCGTGTATCCTTTTTATTCTGTCTTATTATTCATTTGGTTTAAACATATTTTATTACTATAGCAATGCCATCATTACAGCATGTGACAAGTTATTATACAATTTGGGATTAGAACGAAAGCTCAAGTACTTATATAGTTCTTCTCCCAGTAACAACTAACATGAAAACATAATGGCGATTTACAAACAAAGTATGTTGAAACAAGTGATATCATGTAGTGATATTAACAACATAATGAGAATTGGATAAGATTCATGATTGGGTGAAGAAAAAACAAAAAAGGGGGAGAGGATATTTGTATAAGTTATGATACTAAATAGGATTAAGTTTGTATAAAGCGGTTTTGTGAAAGGGTGTGGGGGGTTGAAACGAAAGAGGGATAAGAAAAAATAACCGAAGGACAACGGATAGGGGGTTTGGGGCGGTGGTTTGGGGTTGGGGTTTTGGAGGTCAGGGCCTGGCACTCGACATGAAATACAGAATCATTTGGCAACCGAATAATTGTAATATAACAATCGCATGACCCTAACGGTAGTAATAACATATCATGCAAAGCGTTTGGTGTTTAAAATGAACCGATAGATGTTTTCGAAAATTAGCGCGTTTGTCTCATATGACAAAGAGACATCTCCATATAAAAGAAGATCAAGAGTAGGATTATGATAGTTGGAAATAAAATTTAGGAGTAAATTCCGATGCTGCTGGTAGAGGGGACAGTGGAAAAAGAAGTGTCGTGAGTTCTCTATGCTGCCGCATAAACACATGGGTGAGTCAGACATTCCTTTAAAAAGAGATCCAGGTTCAGTGAGCTACAGTTCGTCCGTAATCGAGTATTGAGAATTTGGGGCTTTTCTATTTTTGGAATAATAATATTTAGGGACTTCTGTTTTATCTTTCTTAAAATAATATTTAAAAGAATTTGTTGTTTGGGAGTGTTTCACTTCGGTGGGTAGGTTATTCCAGGTCCTTACAGCAGAGGGCAGAAAAGATTTATAGTATAGATTTGTTCGTGAATCAATAGCTTGAAAGTGATCTTAATTGCGGAGATTATATCGTGATATGTCGCTAACGGATGGGGAATAAGAGAAGTCAAGTACAGGGGCGTTAGATGCGAGAACATTTTGTAAAATAGAGTCGGATTGTGTGTTTATCGTCTTTGTTCAAGTAACTCCCATCCAACTTCCTTGTATAGGGCAGTAATATGTGTGAATTCGGGTTTAACGTCGCTTTCAACAATTTTTCAGTCATATCACGACGATGTCTGGTTGCGACAAGGAGCTCAATGCTCAATTTGATAGTGCTGCCTCACTGAAGTATCATGTCCCAGACACATTACATGATACCACACCCAGTCGCATTATCCTGACACTGGGTCAACCAGTCCTAGCTCTACCCCGTAAGTCTGAGTGCCAAGCGAGGAGCAGCTAGTTCCATTCTTGACGACTTTGATATGTCGCGGCCCGGGATCGAACCCGTGACCTCCCGTTCCCTGGAGCGGACACTCTACCAACTGAGCTATCGGGCCGGTTCTCAGGGCAGTAATAGAGATAAGCTTACAGGGCAGTAATAGAGATAAGCTTAGTTGCACCAGTAGCAATGCGGGCTGCTTCATGTTGGATCTTTTCTAACTCTTGTTTTTCGTTTAGAGAACAATTGTCCCATATTCCATCCCCATATTCCAGTAAAGGTCGAAAAAAAACAGTATAAATACTTTCTAAGGACTTACGGTCTAATTTGAATTTAAGCCTTCTCATTACATTGACATTTACAAGCATTTGATAAAATAGATCCCGATGTGCTTGTGGAACTCTATTTCGGTTATTTGAAGATTTTGCATTATGATAGGTGGATGATTAAGTTTGTTTAATTTGCAGGAAATGAGAATACTTTCAGTTTTGGTCGGATTGAATGATACAAGCCAAGTTTCAGCCCACTTTGAGATTTTTCAAGATCTACATTGAGAGAATTAGCAGCGGTGACAGGGTTATCAACGATAATGTAGAGACTAGTGTCGTCCGGAAAAAGTCTTATATTTGTTTGGATGTCAGTTACTGTGTCATTTATGAATAATAAGAATAAGAGCGGTCCTAAAATTGACCCCTGGGGAACACCAGCTCAAATGTATGCCCACTCTGAAGTAACACCCGGAAGTATGACTCTTTGTTTCCTATTAGACAAATAACTGTTAAACCAAGCGAGCACATTCCCAGCGACGCCAGCTGTCCTAAGCTTAAGTACCAGCCCACCATGCCAAACTCGGTCAAAGGCTTTGCTGACTTCACAAAAACAGCTATAACACTTTTACCGGAATCTAGGGCCTGACAAAAAGTATCGTAAAGGTATGCTAATTGGTTCACTGTCGAATCTCCTGGTATAAATCCAGACTGTAGAGAAGAAAGCAAATTGTTGTCACTCAATTAAGGTGTAACTATACCAAATTAAGTGACACAGAGGCCTATCTGATATTTAATCTTCATCAGTATGTCTAAACCCCAAAGTTTTGAAACCGAAACGGATGATGAACAAGACCCGGCAAACACAGCACATCCCCTCCGAGCACACACCGACCGACGTAGCTCAAGAGACATGTCAGCTAGAGGCATCAGGCAAGAGATGCCCGATCCAGATAGGCGTCCCCCACCGAGCCAACATCAGCAAACATGGCCCACGCTCCACGAAAGTCCCGGACATCAGGAAGGAGATGTCCAAAATAGCGAGACTTGCAATATTTAAAATATAACAAAACGTGGCAACCAAATCCGCTAAGATACATGTCTCTCTGACAAGTCAGGACAAGTCAAGACGGAAGTAAGGGCGAGGATTGTGGCCACGTAAAATCGATTTAAGCCCCCCAGTGGAAATCTTTCCACTGACCGTTCCAAGGCGGTTCTTCTGTGGCGATTTATTTATGTTGTTGTTTGTTACTTACTGTGTGTATCACTTGTGTCTTTTAATTTTGGATGGCCATATCGCCATTTTGTGGGAAAGTAACTGTCATTATGGCCTTCCTTTGTTTAGGTTTCCATTATGGTCTGGTCGCTTAATGTTTGTATTTCTTTCCCTTTGGTGTCTTTGATGGGTGGAGTAAGTTAATTGTATCGATTCCTGATCTTTGTTTTACTTCTACTTAGTTTTATAAAAGTTTGAATGTTATACTGCAAAAATTAAAGATATAATATAGTTATTTAAATCAGTACTTGAGTGCTGACGTCAACACCGCAGTATCAACCTCAGCACTAAGAACTGACACGCAAATGATTATATAGATATTTAAATACGAGTCTTTCGAATAGTTTGCTTTCAGAGTTAAGTAGTGATATAGGTCGATATATATTTAGAAGGTATAGATCTATCACCTGATTTATGTATTGGGCAGATATTTGCTTCTTTATAAGAAGACGGGACGAGACCCACGTTTATAGACTGGTTAAACACATTACAAAAAGGAGCAGAAACTTCCTGAGCAAGCTCTCGAAGAATACGATTACTCAGGTTGTTAGGGCCTGAGGCTTTGCCAGTAGGGAGAGCTTTGGGTATAGACTCAGCTTCAAAGCGGTAAAATGCAATAGTATCTAGTTCAGCTGTGACAGGAGTGGGTAATATGTTGGGGAGGACTTGGTGATTTGCATTTAAACATCTCTGGCTTTGGAAGAAATTATTTAAGATATTTGCATTGTCGTTATCGTCAGTACTTATGGAACCATTATTTTCAAGAGGTGGTATAAATGTTTTGGACTGTGGGGATGAGAATGTTTTTAAAACAGTCCGGCAGTCCTTAGATGAAAGTTCTCCACTTGTTAGTTTTGAAGCTATTTTGTCATGGAAAGCCTTTTTGGCATTACGAATAAGTGCAACAGTTTTATTCCTTAAAAATACGTTTGCGTATGTACTGTTTTATTTTTGCATTGATCCAAAGTAGAAGTAAAACAAAGATCAGGAATAGATACAATTAACTTACTCCACCCATCAGAGACACCAAAGGGAAAGAAACACAAACATTAAGCGACCAGACCATAATGGAAACCTAAACAAAGGAAGGCCATAAGGATAGTTACTTTCCCACAAAATGGCCATATGGCCATCCAAAATAAAAAGACACAAGTGATACACACAGTAAGTTACAAACAACACCATAAATAAATCGCCACAGAAGAACCGCCTTGGAACGGTCAGTGGAATGATTTCCACTGGGGGGCTTAAATCGATTTTACGTGGCCACAATCCTCGCCCTTACTTCCGTCGAAAATAAGCAGGAATGGAAGAAAGCACCGATCTCTCACGGAAGATACTGGGCAAATCTATAAAATCCATACCCTTATTAATGAAGGATATTTTGAAGAAATGGCGTTTATGATTAATTTCAGAATCAATGTAAGGACGGAGAGTATGCTGAGTATAGCCTCTAGTTAAGAGAGCCGCATCATATAATTGATGAGAACTATCGTAGAATTTATTCGCCTCGGTGTCCAGAAGACGTAAAACAGAAACGGGTAATGAACTTAAATCTTCCACTGACCGTTCCAAGGCGGCTCTTCTGTGGCGATTTATTTATGTTGTTGTTTGTTACTTACTGTGTGTATCACTTGTGTCTTTTAATTTTGGATGGCCATATGGCCATTTTGTGGGAAAGTAATTGTCCTTATGGCCTTCCTTTGTTGAGGTTTCCATTATGGTCTGGTCGCTTAATGTTTGTATTTCTTTCCCTTTGGTGTCTTTTATGGGTGGAGTAAGTTAATTGTATCAATTCCTGATCTTTGTTTTACTTCTACTTTAAAAATGAAAGCATAGAGTGGCGTCCATGATTTAATAATATAATTGACAGTCACTTCACTCTAGTATTGTTTCGTTTAAACGCACGTGATTTACGTTTAAAGTTACCATTTTTTCCTGGTGCCGTGAGATCTAGTTCTGCGTTTTCGACATTCCAGGAGCGAGAAAATATCAAAGACGGCTCAGCTGGTTTGATTTTTACTATTTTATTAGGAATACACTCTGAATCCAAGTTTGCAATAGTGGAGTGTAGATTCGCGGCATATATATTAATATCATTATCACGCAGGGCATCCCAATCGATAGCGGTGGCTTTTTCTCGAAGACTTTCATACTGACCTTGATCGTACTTCCAAATTTTTCTAGTAAAGGAGTGGATTTTGGTTTTAGAAAATTTAAAAATTCCATATATTGGGCAATGATATCTAAGTTCTTGGTTAAGAAAGAGATCACCAACTCTATTGAGAATTAAGTTATTTTTGTTGTTTACTAACAATATATCTATTAGTGTAGCTGAGTGTTCAGTAATATTAGTGGGCTGACTTATGGCCTGGAAAAAGGTAGACTGAGTACATAATGTTTCAATCTTTCTTGCAGTACGTTCGTTTAATACATCAAAATTAGAATCACCAGTAATTATTATATCTGATATACCCGTATCGACTGCAAGTGCTATTGAATTTTCAATATTTGTGTATTATTCTAAGTCAAAACTTGGCGGTCGACAGAGCAGGCCAAATAATAGCCGTTTGGTGCAGTTAACCAATTCAAGCCAAATGCACTCGACGTTACGTGGTTCGAGATCTTCACGACGTTTGTAGCGAATCCCTTCTTTAATGTACATCCTAATACCGCCATGAGAGTCCCTTAGTCGGTCCTTCTGTTCAGGTTCACAAAATGATTCGAGAAGAAGGTCAGTTGAGTTTATGGAAGGGTTAAGCCAAATTTCAGTGAAAGCTAGAATGTCAAACTAATTTAGCTCAGCATGCAAAATATCAAGTTTCGATAGTATGCTTTGAACGTTGTAATGAACAAACGATGGGTTGTGAGATAGATTAATGCAGCTAAATAATCCATGTGACATGTTTGTTGATGAAATGGAGACACTGCTTACAGAAGATGATGTTGACGGGCAGGGATTCAAATGTATATCGCCAGCAAGTAGTAAAAGGAAGACGAACCATGTACAAGTTACAATATAAAGTTCACAGAATATAACCCAGAAGGTGAAATTCGTATTGGCATTTCCGGAATTTCCCTGGAGTAGCACCTTACAGTTAGTGCGTGAGATTACATTAGAATGTAAGTGTTCAGTTTGCCGGACGGATATGAGAACTGAAAAGCTATTGGTATCATTCTGAGAAAGGGGCATAAATATCAAAAGGTGTATAAATAGATTATACCTAAGTATGCGATTGTAAGTCGGCATGATGGCTAGCTTATTTCTGCTTACTACATGTATCATGTGATAGTCGTTAAGAGGAGAAGAAATATATTATTCATTTAGTCTTAAAATCAGTTAATGAAGTGCATTTGTATAGATATTATATAGATGAAGTAACTTAGAATCCTATTATAACTGTAGCAGGTTCCAAATATTATAACTAGTAATTTTCAAATATTTTGAGTATTTAATAACTTAATTCTTAAAGGAAACTTTCTTTTCCCTTTTAGATGATTATATACTTTATTGCTTGCAACAATTAGAAATTTTAAATATCGCTATTATTGTTTTAATTTTGTTTCTAAATGTGTTGCGCTGTTTGTAATTTTATGTCTGTTTATATGTCTTATGTGCTAGTCGGTTAATAGCTATACATAGCTAATGTTACATTTGTTGAAACCTTCCGACTTTATATAAAAATTGTATCTGTACCTGTATCTGTAACAGTGTTTTCATGGTTACTCAAACGCTAAGCGGGTTGCCTCAATAAAATACCAAGCGTCTTATAATAGCGGGAAACCGCTTTTGCGGTCGTACGAGTTACCGGAAAAGATGTACCGTATCGAGAAAAACACGTAAGTATTTGGTATGTTCTGTTTTGCAACTTGATCCGTTTTATTTTTGTTTGTTTGATTTGAGGTTTAACGTCCCCGTCAACACTGTATAGATCATTTTGGAGACGTTGCTTCCAATTTTGTGGGACTTTTACCCGACACTGAGATGAAATGACATCTCAAGCCCTGTCGCCCAATGAAACCAATAGACGGATCCAATGTTTTGACACATGACCTTGTTTACATTTCACCGCGCATGCGCCAATTACTTCCCCTGTCGAGGTACTCTCCTATCTGGTTATTATTATATTACAATCCGAGCGCACACGGGCAGACAGGGTGCAGTCCAGCTGCTAACCAGCATTTTTTTCGCGGGGCCAGGCCCAGGAGGGGAAGGATGTAACGCCGGTTGATACGCACAAAGAGTTGCCCAGCAACAAATCTGTAAATAATCTGAAATTAGCTACCTTCAATTGCAAGAACATGGAAACGTCTCAGTACGCGGTCGAGCAATTGTCCAAGGCTGTCGACATAATAATGATCCAAGAACATTGGTACTTCGACTGTCAATTGAGCAAGCTGGCTACAGTGTGTGAATCAATGACTGGAGTCGGGAAAGCGGTTGACACGGGAGACCCTATTCTGCCGGTCCAGATGCCCAGAGGATATGGAGGAGTGGCTATCTTGTGGAATAAGTCCATCGACCACCTTGTCATACAGCTAAGTGATGGAGCAAACCGAATCCAGTGCATCGAGATACAAAGCCAATATCCTATCCTATTAATATCCGTCTACATGCCATGCAAAGGACTGAAAGACAATGTCGAAGACTTCGATGACTGCCTGGCTCAGCTGCAAGAGATAATACAGAAATATAGATCTTCACACGGTATCCTCGTTGGGGGTGACTTCAATGAGGATCTTACCATACCTGGTGATTCTAGAAGGTTAAGAAGTCTCAAACAATTTATGGAAGACAGTGACCTGGCAACAAAACCAACACCAAAGACCTATACCGACCCTAATGGAGTGGAGGTCAGCACTATTGACTATATGATGTTCAGTTGCAGCATTGGGGACAGAATAATCTCCATTGATCGACTCGACAGTCTTTATACAAGTACCTCGGACCATTACCCTATAGTCTGTGCTACTAAACTGGAAGTTGAAAGTGTCGCAACGCAGACCAAATCCATTAGTTTATCTGGCAGGGTACGCTGGGATAAAGTGGATAAAGAACAGTACCAGAGGTTAGTGACAGAGAGTGTTTTAAACAATTTAGACATAACAGTCTCAGGTGACTTAGATAGCGAGATATGCAAGCTCAACAGGATCCTGGTAGACGCTTCATCTGCAGCAGGTCCTCGTAAAGTACAGCGAGCCCGGAAGCCGAAGCTCAAGACCTGGACACCAGAAATTCAGCAGGCAGTTCGTGATAAAAAGTCTGCCTTCAAGCAGTGGAAGGATGGTGATAGGCCCAATCAGCGCGACAATCCTTTGGTTATCCACAAGAAATTGGCCGCCATGCACCTGCGAAGGCTATGTAGAATAGAGTCTGCTCGCTCCCGGGAACAAATGAGACAGGATGTGCTAGACGCTAAGTCAAGTGATAAGAAATTGTTCTACAAACTGGTCAACAAACAAAGAGGAAAACTCAGATACTGTGTTAATGAGCTGGCAGTGAGTGGAACTGTACACAAAACAGAGCCAGAAATTTTATCCGCTTGGAGGCAGCATTTTTCTGACCTGGCTACTCCAGCAACCAACGACAGTTTTGACGAGAAGTACAGACAGCTCACCACAGAAGAAATGAAAGAAATTATTGATCTGTGTGATCCGCACTCCAGCCATAATGCGCCTATAAGTGTATCCGAACAGCAAGTACAGGAGGCAATACAGGGAATTAATAGGGGTAAATCTCCTGACTTCCACGGAGTAACTATCGAACATTTCCTACATGGGGGCGAGAGTTTGCTTAGTATGATAACAGGCATCATAAACAAGATCTTCAGCTCTGGAAGGGTCACAGAGGCCCTGAGAATAGGTACCTTAACACCAGTCTTCAAAAACAAAGGTTCTGCTACAGAGGCGAAGAACTACAGAGGTATAACTATCCTTCCGACCATAACCAAGATTGTTGAGACACTCTTGCGGAGTAGAATCCAACCGATGATTGAGGCTCAACAAAGCAGCATGCAAAGGGGCTTCACAAGGAACTCATCACCGATGAATTGCTCCCTAATCCTGGAAGAGACTATTCGAGAATACAAGGATATGCGTAAACCACTGTACATAGCTTTCCTCGATGCTAAATCAGCTTTTGATTTTGAGATTGTAAATTTTCCTTTTTTGGATGGTGATGTTCCTCGTGCGCCATCCTATGGCGTTTATATTTCGCAATTAATTCGATTTGCTAGAGTGTGTAGTCATGTAACTGACTTCAACACTCGTAATAAATTATTAACGGCTAAACTCCTTAATCAGGGTTATCGGTACCATAAACTACGCAAAGCCTTTTCAAAATTTTATAGACGCCATTCTGATTTAATTTCAAAATTCAATATTGGACTGAAATCTCTTCTGCAACAAGGTCTATCGGAACCCGAATTTTATGGTGACTTAGTATATAAATTCAGAAAAATATATAACCGCAATGACTTCAGCACCCAATTTCGTAAAATCATTCTTCGATATAAAAAGGTTGGGTACAATATGGATATTATACGACAGACTGCATGCATGGTAGTTAACCCAATCACGGTTGGCAACTTTGCTTCCCTCTTTAATTGCACGCCGGTGGGTCAGGCCTCAGATTCTATGACGGCTCCAACGTAAAGGCTTATTGAAAATTAAAGAGATAATGTTGGTTGGTGCCTGATGCTCTGTCTCTGGTTGGGCTCATCGGAGTCTAACTGTTGGTTTTCTTTTGCTCCAGCATTTCAGTGGTTTCTTGCTGTCGAGTCCTCACCGTTGTCTCACCTCTGTGGTTCTTTGATTTCTGTGTTCACGGAGATGTTGCACTGATGAGTTAGGAGGCCTTCATGCGGACTGAACTAATTATTTGTCTAAATCGCGACGGAAGTAAGGGCGAGGATTGTGGCCACGTAAAATCGATTTAAGCCCCCCAGTGGAAATCTTCCACTGACCGTTCCAAGGCGGCTCTTCTGTGGCGATTTATTTATGTTGTTGTTTGTTACTTACTGTGTGTATCACTTGTGTCTTTTAATTTTGGATGGCCATATGGCCATTTTGTGGGAAAGTAACTGTCCATATGGCCTTCCTTTGTTTAGGTTTCCATTATGGTCTGGTCGCTTAATGTTGGTATTTCTTTCCCTTTGGTGTCTTTTATGGATGGAGTAAGTTAATTGTATCAATTCCTGATCTTTGTTTTACTTCTACTTTGATGTGGTCTCTCATGAGAGCCTTCTCCGGAAACTCTTTCATGCCGGTATTGACGGAGTGACATGGTCCCTGATCCATTCTCTT
Source organism: Lucinisca nassula (assembly GCA_963580285.1). NCBI lineage: Eukaryota > Metazoa > Mollusca > Bivalvia > Lucinida > Lucinidae > Lucinisca > Lucinisca nassula. The sequence goes on from OY757026.1 coordinate 98,676,880, forward strand.
CATCAAGACTCAGAATCCGTTGTCAAGTGGAACGGCAGCTGCTCGGAGCCATTCCAGATTTTGCAGGGTGTCCGTCAGGGTGGCATTTTGAGCACCGACCTCTACAAGCTGTATGAAAATGACCACCTTGTACGATTGGATCAGCCCTGTCTTGGGTGCCACGTCGGCGAGATATCCTGTGTAGCACCAACTTGTGCTGATGATGTTGCTATAGTAGCGGACAAGAAGTGCACTCTCCAGAGTTTGGTAAACATTGCGGTGGACTATAGTTGTATGGAACGGTACCTGCTGCAACCGGCGAAAAGTGTCATTCTCCAAATACTCCTTAATGCAGGCCAACGTAAGGAAGATGATATCTCAGTTACCATGAATGGTGTTCCAATGCCAGTGGTAGAGGAAGTCATGCACATGGGTATACTCAGATCTGCAGATACACAGGAAACTGCTGTCAGGGAGAACATCCAGAAATCTAGGCGTACAATCTACAGTCTCATGGGCTCAGGGCTACATGGTCATAATGGGCTTGACCCCGAAACATCAATGCATCTCTTGAATATATATGTCCTGCCAGTGTTGGTGTACGGCCTGGAGGTTGTCCTACCAAAAGCCGTCTTGATAGAGAAATTAGAGAAGACCCATAAGCAATTTATCAAACATATGCTGTCTCTCCCCATTACTGTCGCGGACCCGGCAGTGTACATCCTGACTGGTGCCATTCCTATCGAGGGCATGATTCACAAACGAGTCCTCACTCTCTATGGAAACATCTGCAGGCTGAGCGAAGATTCAACTGAAAAGCAGCTAGCTCGCAGGCAGTATTCAGTGAAGAGCTCGAGTAGTAATAGCTGGTTTGTGGCTGTTAAAAGACTGTTGGTGAAGTACAGCCTACCAGACTGCTGGGAACTTTTAAGAGACCCACCTACCAAATACAGTTGGAAGTCTATGGTTGCTAAGCATGTGAACAAGTACTGGACAGAAAGAATCCTGACTAGAGGCTCCCTCTACTCCTCACTTAAGCACCTCTACGTGGATGGATTTCAACCAGGAAGGTCCCATTGGTTACTGCATCACTCGGGAGTTGTCAGGGACATTCCCTGTATCAGCATTAAACTCAAACTAGTGACGGGGACATATATTTTGCAAACTAACAGGGCAGCCTTCAACCAGAACCAGATCGACCCAACATGCTTGCTGTGCCATCAAGGACCCGAAACGATGTCCCATTTTTTAATGGAATGTTCAGCTTTGCAGCCGAAAAGAAGGATGGTCATGGAGAGGGTTATCGATGCAGTCAATGGTCTTGGTCTTCCCGTACCAGAGACAGATATCTTCGTCCAGCTTTTGTTGGACCCCACTATGTGTGTTGACTTTTGGGAAAACAAGCACCTGCTCCAATGTGGTAGGGAACTTGAAAAATTATCAAAGCGCCTCTGTCACACGCTACATACTGAACGATACAGGCTACTAGAACTTGTTCCGAAACGCAAAAAGAAGCCGGGCGGAAAAGGTGACCGTGGTACACAGTAGCATGAAACATGATTTCTTTTAAAAGATGTTGTAAAGATGTACATAGGGTGACGGGAACAGTTCGTCATTTTAAACCTGTCCTACCACTGTAAATAATACCCAAAGAAGACTCCAGAAGGAGGTGTGCCTAGCAAGGCAGAATCTATACAGTACAAGTACAAGTTGGCAAAACATGACTGTTGCCGTACAGTGTCAATGAGAATTCCGAATATTTATCGTGTGGTTAAACTCATTTCTTTTCCAAAAACAATAACTGATCCTTGTCAGTTTGTGTTTTTGAAGTAATAAATGATATAGAACCAGTCTCTTCTGACATTTTATCGCACATTTTGTTGCCTAAAAGCGTTACAAAACTACCCACCATCATGCCAAAACGTAGTCGATGCGCTTTATTTAACGAATTGAAATAAGATTAAAGCATGTGTATTTTCTATCCAATTTTATACGAAAAAAGAAGCAGTTTAATGTCAAAAATGGTTTGTGGCAAACAGTTTTGATAGAAAGACGATTTAACAAAGGTTATTACAGAAAATAATTCTTGCTACATCAACGGTAGAGTATGGAACCGGAAGTTTTTTTTGCCCACCAGATAAAACAAGGCTAATGACCTTTGACCTTGTGTGACGTAGACTTTGGATGTGTCTATATGGACGGTCCGCCTCGCACCGCGGTTTCTGGACCGGCTTAGATCCTCTAAGCGATTTACCAGTACTAGTGTGCGGGCCGAATTCAGCTCTGCGTGGAAGCATCATGCAGTCCATATATTTCTTCAAGTCCCTTTGGGCGGGGCCGTATTTAGGAAAAACGGACCCGTAATTTACGGCTGTACGGCCCTTATCTGGAGCGCTGTGACATTTCCATACATACTAAGGATAAACATTATAAACCTTATTAAACAGACCATAATTTTGAAATAACCTATTTGGTAACGGAAACCCCATAACCCGTTCCCCAAATTTCGGTTTGTCGTAGCACTGCATTTTTTCATCGGAACGACTGTCGTGCAGATAGTTCAGTTTCTTTTTTGACAACAACGTCACTTCCTTTTTCAGTACGACACGTATTCCACTCGGAAGTGTACAGAACTAGGACAAGAAAATGGTATTTTTTTAAATGAATATCGTCTGTTTTTATGTATTCTTTGATTATGTTGTAGGGACTTCAATATTTTATGCAAGCTGAATTTATACTATCGGGCAATTATTCGATATTTGCTCACAAATGTGAGATTTGTTTTCCAACCGAAATGGGTGGGGTAGAAAACTTGCAAATATCTTTTATTGAGAAGTAATAGCCGTTTAAAGCTGTCTCTAAATTTGTAGTTCATAAGTTGCAGAAGATGTTTTTTTTCAGCAGAACAGATGCTGCTGGAAACTCAGGATTTTTTTTTTTTTTCATTTGCCATATGTTCCAACTTTTATTTATGTGGGCAGACAATTCTTTATCCGGACAAACAAATTAAGTTTGACTATAACCTATCTATCTATCTATCTTCCATCTATCTTCTTATACTGAGTCGGTCATATCTGGCCATTACCTCAGTTGATTGGGTGGCTAAATTTAGAATTTAGCTGAAAAAAAAAGAAAAAAAAAAGAGAGGCACTGGATGCGTCCTTAAAACTATTTACAATCTGCATAACAGAGGTATCCTAAAACGCATACCTCTGTGACCCAATCTTACACTGTGCGGGCTTTGAACTCTTCTGCGGACTTGGCATTCACCGCAGAGGAGGGAAGACTATTCCATTGGGGAATAGTTCTAGGAAAAAACGAGTTCTTCAGGGCATCACTATCGGACTGGTATCTACTATATTGTGAGTCGTTTACTTTTGATGCCCTTGTTTGGGTCGACAGTGTTACAGGGGTCAAGTACCTATCTTTATCAATAGACACTGAATCAGAGTGTATCTTGTAGAAGAAGGTAAAAGAGGACTGCTCACGACGGGCCTCCAGGGACGGCCACTCTAGCTCATTAAGCATGTCACCGACGCTACTTCTATTTCGCCATCGCCTACAGGTCCATCGAGCAGCTGTCCTCTGCACCTTCTCCACCTGCTGAGTCTGAGTTTTAACATAGGGGTGCCAAATGGGTGATGCATATTCGAGTTGAGGGCGAACCAATGTTTTATATGCAACATCCTTTGTCTGCCTAGGTGCAAAAGCCAAGTTCCGTCTAAGGAATCCCAAAGTCCTAGTTGCTTTTGATGTAATCTCTGAGATGTGTTGACCCCAATCAAGATCGTCAGTGATGGTGATACCAAGATATTTGGCGGATTGAACATGCTCCAAAACTTGCTGGTGAAGAGTATAGTCCAACTTAATTTGCTTGTCCGGAGGGTGTCGTGACACTCTCATTGAGTGACATTTGGCCACATTGAACTTCATTTGCCAATCGGCCTCCCACTGTGCAAGTTGATCCAGGTCATCTTGTAAAATAAGACAGTCAGAAGGAGAATATATGTTCCTATACAGGACACAATCATCAGCAAACAAACGGACCGATGACCTGATATTATCGGGGAGATCATTAATGAAAACCAAGAAAAGGACCGGTCCAAGGACCGAACCTTGGGGGACTCCAGATAAAACAGGGACTGGATCAGACACTTGGCCATCAAGTACAACTTGTTGTGAGCGCCCAGAGAGCCATGAGCTAATCCACCTATGCGTGGATCCTCTTATCCCATAGTACTCCAGTTTATGTAATAGCCTTCTGTGAGGTACCTTGTCAAAGGCCTTAGCAAAGTCCATGATGATCAAGTCAGTCTGTTTGTGGCCACGATTTATGGCCCTATCCAGATTGCTCACAATGTCATGGTAAAATTGAACAAGCTGCGTTTCGCAAGACCTTTGACTCCGGAAACCATATTGACAGTCAGCAAGAATGCTCTCAAAGGCTAAGTGCTTGTTGATGTTGCTTACTAATATATGCTCCAGGGTTTTGCAACAGATGCATGTTAGCAACACTGGTCTATAATTTGCTGCATCATATTTTTCCCCTTTTTTATAGACCGGGGTTACATTTGCTTGTCGCCAGTCATCTGGTACAGTGCCCTACACCAGCAAATCTTGGAGCAGGTTCAATCCGTCAAATATCTTGGTAGCACCATCACTGATGATCTTGATTGGGGTCAACACGTTTCAGAAATAACATCAAAAGCAACTAGGACTTTAAGATTTCTTAGACGAAACTTGGCTTTTGCACCTAGGCAGACAAAGGATGTTGCATATAAAACATTGGTTCGCCCTCAGCTAGAATATGCATCACCCATTTGGCATCCCTATGTTAAATCTCAGATTCAGCAGGTGGAGAAGGTGCAGAGGACAGCTGCTCGATGGCCCTGCCGACGATAGCGCAATAGAAGCAGCGTCGGTGACATGCTTAACAACTAGAATGGCCGTCCCTAGAGGCCCGTCGGGAGCAGTCCTCTTTAACCTTCTTCTATAAGATACATTCAGGTACAGTGGCCGTTAATAAAGATAAATACTTGACCCCTGTGACAGTTTCAACTCGGACAAGGGCATCAAAAGTAAATAACTCACAGTATCACAGGTACCAGTCCTACAGTGATGCCCTGAAAAATTCCTTCTTCCCTAGGACTATTCCCCAGTCGGAATAGTCTTCCCTCTTCTGTGGTGAATGCTAAGACTGCAGAGGAGTTCAAAGCCCATACAGTGTAAGATTGAGACTCAGAGGTATGCGTTTTAGTATACCTCTGTTTTTCAGATTGTAAATAGGTTTAAGGACTCGTCCAGTGATTTCTCCTTTTTTTTTTAAGCTAATTTAGCTACGCACCCAACTGAGGTAATGGCCAAATATGACCAACTCAGTATAAGAAGATAGATAGATGTTATCTGTCTTTCTTTCTATCTTCTAATACTGTGTCGGTCACATTTGACCATTACCGCAGGTAATTCTCATTCTTTCCTCTCAAACTGCAAACGGAACAAGATAAAAGTTATGGTACTTGCCTTACTCTAGCTGCGGATTGAAAAGTTAAATTTCATTGGCTAACAATAGGAGCTTTTTTCTTGACCAGGTAGAAGAAAGTTGTCTTATTTAAAGACTGTCTGTAAATTTAAAGACTTTTTAGTCTGTATATTTAAATACTCAAACAACATAGTGTTTCCCCCAGCTCCTAAAAAGGGCATGGTGCTGGTCAGGAAAAAGGGCACTTTCAGCATGCAAAAATATGTAATAAGGACACTTTAAATATAAACAGCCGTGTGAAAAGGGCACATCTCTCAACTTGTAATAAAAAGATTCTTCTCTTACTCTTTCTTCAATGCTAAATTATACTTCTGTCTTTTTATGCTAAGTGAAGAGTTATGTCATATTAACCATTGGTGACAAGAAGTTTAAGTTTTGAAAGCAAGCTGATCACTGCTGCAAAAAAGACAAGATAAGTTTGGAACATGTTTGGCCCACAGTTCCCATTCTCTAATACACATTCACACTGACATGACACTGGTTAGGCACACTTTCACACTTCATTTGTTTAATTGGTGTCCCTCAGTCTTGTTATCAAAACACAGTTATGACTTGTTAGAGTGATATAATTAAGTTCAATAAACAGGGGGATTATCAGTCAACCATAAAGATGGGCTGTCAAAAAGGCATTTTTTTTTTTGGTTTGGGTTTTACGGCCCTTTCAAGATTATTTCACTCATATCGAGCCGATCGTTAATCATAGGTGGGCGAAAACCGGAGTACCCGGAGAAAAAACACCTGACCTTCCGTTGCAGAACTTGGCGTCTCACACGTGACCTGAGCGAGGCTCGAACCAACGGCGGTGAGAGACTGTCAAAAAGGCAACAATTTATTGCTAAAAGGTATATAATATAGTCCTAATTAAAACAGGCATAACTTTATTTTTTGGTCAATTTCAGTGATTTTTGGACCTAAAGAGTTGCTGAAGGCTGCATGTATTTTGTTGTCTATAAATATCGTTTTAATGATAGAAAATAATAAAGAAATAACACAACACAGTTCCTTCCCTTAGACCGCAAGTTCGGCGAAACACGACAGAAAGGGAGGAAATCTCTGTTAAAGGTCGAACATAAGACGAGTTTCGTTTTTGGACATTTTACTGTTTGAAACTTTCATGAATTTTAGTTGTCAGAAAAACTGTCTGTCGGTGGGAGTGATCAGTATGTTGGCAAAATGATATAAACGTTGTACACCTTCATTTCTTAGCTCAATTTACACATGAATCTCTTTACAAACCTGATTTTATGAGAACTCTTCAATTATTGTTGAAGGAATTTATGTAAATAAAGACATCTATATAATTTGCCGTTACACATACATGTATTAAAATATTCCTCAGATAACGTTCAAATTACTATGAAAAGCAATGTGTGATTTTTCCGTTTCACACCGTTTTCATGATTTTATTTGTGTCAGTCTTTAAATTTACAGACAATCTTTAAATTTACAGACTGTCTTTTAATAAAACAACTTTCTTCTTCCTGATGACATACTTCCGGTTCTAAAAATAGAACAGGAAAAACCCTTGTCTTCCATGGCCAGTCATTTTGCTTCAAGGCAGTGGGACAGATTAAGTGTTAATTACAGCGTAAAACAGTGGAATTCTTTTAGACTTTAGGCAAATTCTAATGTTAGATAATGGGAGAACCACCAATATGCTGCCACATGTGAAATTTTGCATTACAAAAACGGGCTTACAGATGATAGTGGCTAGCCGTCCGTTACCTGACGACCAGCCTATGAGTAAGCCCATCCGGAACAGACGGCCATCCAACAAAGTAGAAGTAAAACAAAGATCAGGAATTGATACAATTAACTTACTCCATCCATAAAAGACACCAAAGGGAAAGAAATACAAACATTAAGCGACCGGACCATAATGGAAACCTAAACAAAGGAAGGCCATATGGACAGTTACTTTCCCACAAAATGGCCATATGGCCATCCAAAATTAAAAGACACAAGTGATACACACAGTAAGTAACAAACAACAACATAAATAAATCGCCACAGAAGAGCCGCCTTGGAACGGTCAGTGGAAGATTTCCACTGGGGGGCTTAAATCGATTTTACGTGGCCACAATCCTCGCCCTTACTTCCGTCGCGATTTAGACAAATAATTTGTTCAGTCCGCATGAAGGCCTCCTAACTCATCAGTGCAACATCTCCGTGAACACAGAAATCAAAGAACCACAGAGGTGAGACAACGGTGAGGACTCGACAGCAAGAAACCACTGAAATGCTGGAGCAAAAGAAAACCAACAGTTAGACTCCGATGAGCCCGACCAGAGCAAGTCTGCCCATCTGGACAAACAGCCAACGAGTCTGCCCATCCGGTACCGGGCGACCAGCCCACAGTTCCCATTCTCTAATACACATAAATACTGACATGACACTGGTCAGGCACACTTTCACACTTCATATGTTTAATTGGTGCCCCTCACACTTGTTATTAAAACACAGTTATGACTTCTTAAAGACACATTTTTTCCTTATATAAAAGGGGTGGCCTGTCTAATGATCTCCAGTTAACATTTCGGACCATAGTGCACATCAAAGGCTTATCTTATCTAAGTGATTATGAGGTGATTTATATGAGCAGATTTCTTGTTTAATAGGGGGCTCAATAAGTGTACTTGTGATAGTATAATTTACTGAGATTGTTTCCAACAAAATATTGATTTAAATTACTTCTTTTTTTATTATTTTAAAATAAAGAAAAGAAAAACACTGATATCCATTGTTTCCGTATCAAACAAGCAAAGAAGTAAACAAACAAGGTAAATGAATTGATTAACCTAAAAATTTAATCAATTTACATTTATTTATTATTTATTTATTTTGGTTAAAAGTATATGACACACAAATCATGTAATGTCTAAAACATCAGCATTTTATAGTTTCAGTCAAGATGGAACAATAAAATTTTCTTTGTTTTAGACACCTTTTCAATGAATTGGCATTTTCTGTAATTATTATAAATAATGGCTACTGAATATAAAATCGGAAAAAGTGCTGTTGTTTCTTCCATGCAGATCAAAATAAGGACTAAGGTGTTAATGAATGTTATGTAATCGAAAAATGTGTCTTTAAAGTGATATAATTAAGTTCAATAAACAGGGGGATTATCAGTCAATCATAATTGGTGCCACTCACACTTGTTTATATCAAAACACAGTTATGACTTCTTAGAGTGATATAATTAAATGTAAGTGTAAGTCTATCATTTTATATAGGTTATGCATTCCAAATAATATTGCCCACTTATGATGTAATAAAAATGTTTCTAATTTACTATTATTGTATTCTTTTTCTTTCTTCCACTTCTTCTTAACCTCATAATTCTTATCAACTGTTTGTCATTTGCTCACTAAATTTCAGTAAAGAACTTAATTGTAACTGTTATTATTGTTTTAATCTCAGTTATTATAGCCCCGCTTTGAAAAAGTGGGGGCTATATTGGATTTGGCTTGTCCGGAATTCCGTCTGTCTGTAATTTGTCCGGAATTCCGTCTGTCTGTAATATTTGATAGTGGGTACCTTGTTACCGCAACTTCTCTTACAGTTCTAGGTCAATCCTTTTGAAACTTTACAGGTGTTTTCATATAGGTCTGAAGATGTGCATATTCTTTTTTCATTATCCTTAAATAATTTTTTTCACTTATTTCACCTTTTTTAACTTAGACTATTTTTGAGATCTACTAATGTTAAAATGTATAGGGAGTAGCTACCTTGTTACCACAACTCCTCTTACAGTTCTAGGTCAATCCTTTTGAAACTCTACAGGTGTTTTCATATAGGTCTGAAGATATGCATATTCTTTTTTCATTATCCTTAAATAATTTTTTTCACTTATTTCACCTTTTTTAACTTAGACAATTTTTGAGATCTACTAATGTTAAAATGTATAGGGAGTAGCTACCTTGTGACCACAACTCCTCTTACAGTTCTAGGTCAATCCTTTTGAAACTTTACAGGTGTTTTCATATAGGTATGAAGATGTGCATATTCTTTTTTCATTATCCTTAAATAATTTTTTTAACTTATTTCACCTTTTTTAACTTAGACAATTTTTGAGATCTACTAATGTTAAAATGTATAGGGAGTAGCTACCTTGTGATCGCAACTCCTCTTACAGTTCAAGGTCAATCATTTTGAAACTTTACAGGTGTTTTCATATAGGTCTGAAGATGTGCATATTCTTTTTTCATTATCCTTAAATAATTTTTTTCACTTATTTCACCTTTTTTAACTTAGACAATTTTTGAGATCTACTAATGTTAAAATGTATAGGGAGTTGCTACCTTGTGATCGCAACTCCTCTTACAGTTCTAGTCAATCCTCTTGAAATTTAACAGGTGTTTTCATATAGGTCTGAAGATGTGCATGTGCTTTTTTCATTATCCAAAACCTATTTTTTAACTTAGACTGTTTTTCAGATCTAATAACGCGAAAAGTCTATAAGGCGTAGGTACCTTGTCTCTCACAAGTCTTTACCTTTAATTCATGAGTCTTTCTCCTCTGACAGGGCTATAGCGGGGCTATAGTCAGATCCTCTGACAGTTCTAGTTATTTCTATCTTTATATGATTATTCAGGGTTTATATGATTATTCAGGGTTCGACATTAAGCCAAGACCGATGGACACTGTCTAGTGGAAACCTGGTCAGGTCTAGTACTTAGGTCAGTGGCTGGCTGGTTCAAATGGTCCAGTTGAAAATCTGCCACCAACGTTATTAAAATCCCTGTTTTAAACATTTATCATAAAATTAGCTTGTGCTTTCAGTTTGTTGCAGAAGATTTATCATCTGTGTAGATAAGTAATAATGGAAACAATCTGATTACCGCAGAACTAATGTACATTTATCACTCCAGTATGGTTTTCGTTATATCTTAAGTCCAGCTGAACTTTGATCAGGTCCGGTGTATCCAAGAGTGCAAGACCACCTTGTCCACTTATTACGTTTATATTGAACCCTATTATTTTTTTAGCTCACCTGTCATGTAATGGCGAGTGTTACATGTGGGTTTACGGCGTCCCGCAAACCCCCATGCTGACAAGACAACCGAGCGTGATCTCTGACAGGTGTACGGGCAGCTGTGTGGTAAGGCACAAGAAAGATGTTAGATGAATGACATGAATTATTTACAGTATCTACATACAACACTTACTAACATGAAACATCACAATTTGTTGCTTCTGTAGCCAACTCACGACGTCCGCTCCGAAGGCAAAACACTGTTCTGTGCTCGGAACGGGTGACGTGAATACCTACAGAAGCAAACAACAAAAACAACAACAAAAACAAAAAAAGAAACAACACAAGACGCGACTGGCCAGTTTATAACTTAGGGTGAATCCCCCACTCGCGTGACACTTCCTCTCGCGAACTAGTAAAACTAGTCTATCAACATAGTTGATAATCCTAAGATTAGCGATCACGTTTGCTGATCAGACGTTTAGTGATCGTCCAAATAACCTGCAGGTAAGTTGACCTCTTCCATGGTCTCACATTTGTTTACAACGAACAATGATTTAGAAGATTCTGCTTCTATCCTGGTAGGCGCTGATTACGGTGGTCTGTCCGCCCTTGCTGGACCCTAACGCCTAGCGTCGTACCAGTACCTGCTGCTATGAAGCAGGGAGCAGCAGGTCACACATTGTTGTGCCTGCAAATTACGATAACGGGACTAGAAACGAGTCACAAAACATACATGCTATATCATGATCCCCCTCCCGGAGAAGTAAGAATATGTTCATGCATACACCGTTATTGCGCATGCGCCGACCAGACATACAGGCTGATTAGTGCATGCGACAAATAACCGTACAGCAGAACTCGACTTGACTGTGCATCAAATTATCAGCACCCAGCGCTTGACACAATAATATTCAAAGTTCATGTTTCCTTACTGAGCACTACAGAAATCAATTAATGCTCACTACTACTGAGCATAATACTCATCAAATTTGTGCTCACTACATTATCACAAGTAAGAGGCAATTGAACAGACCACGCCTTTGCGTTACCTGGTCAGCCGCCAATTACAGGAAACATAACAATCTCTATTTCATATCCTTCTCCGCGACACGGCTCACAAATATAGCTATTCACAAATTCAATACATTAATAACAGATAGAAACTACAACAGAAGATTTTCATCTATAATCTACAACATTTGTTAGTGTCTCATATGGGCCAACACTGTTTGCCGTAAATTCTCTCTATTTGGTAGGCACCCCGTCACAACAGTCCTCGCGACGCCGATGACGCAGCTGACGTCATCCCCGCCGCTCAGGCCGTTATGACGTGTGGCGACCAAATACTCCCACTTATCATCATCACGTTCTTTATATGTACATACATGCACAAACTGAGTTATCAGACAAAAACGGCATCATTACAAAATGAACTCGTAATTCTTCTTGAACAAAATTATTTCTAATCAACGTGAACATGCTTGTAAAATAAAATTCATTACAGTTCATCATCACGGATAACCCAACAGGCTCTTGTAAGAGTTTGCCCTGATGATGAAGATATGGTTAAACCCGTCTTAAGTTTACGTCCCCTCTACACCTAATATCATATTGGGACGGAACCACGGTTTTCTAACCACAGCTAGTCAAAAGTCATGGATCAAACAAGTGACCCGTTATTAATTACATTCTACAAAAGGGGTCTAAAAGCCTAAATGAATCTAGAATGAGCGGGTGTCCAAACTTTACGTCTCACCAACATCTAGGGTCAGCATGAGACAGGACCTCACTTAGAAAGACTCATTCTACTACTGGAGAAGCCTGGGATCAATTCTGCGACGTCTAGCTGGCAAAGCTAGTAGCCTAATCACTACAGGCCACAACAGTGAATTCAGAATAGGCTTCAGAAAGTTGGGGTATACTAGAAGTAAACCCCTCCAAAACCTACAAGCATGTTCATACAAAAATAATACTAAACATAGATTTAACATACCTTTCAATATACTTTCTATTTCCCCGTCACAATGTTGTGTTCACTCTTACAACTTGACCTGCTGCTAAAGTGTCCGCTTTTTTCAGGGTTTATATATCTATGAATACTACCAGAAAATCATGCCTACTCTTATTACCTTGCTCAATTCGTGGCGAGGTGGAGATACCGGCCACAAACAAAGCCAGATAGCAAAAATCGAGTAGATAATGGATTTGCGTTCAAATAGTATATTTCCCATAGGAAAAATTGATGAAACGACCCTATAATCAATGACATGACTCCTGTCAAAACGAACACCCACACAACACGTGACGGGAATAAAAATCATATATGGCACAATTTGGTGGTTGGCGATTTTTAGGCAAATTCTATAGGACTCGGCCTTTTAGCGGCCCCCTGTATTGTAAAAACAGCTCTCCATAAACCACTCATGCATACATCATATGATATGTGCATGACTTGTTCATGGAGCCGCATAGTTTGCGTACCATATTTCACCTAAAATATTTCACTCGCACCGCCCTACCATATATCTACTAAAATAATTTAGATGTGCATAAGCACCAGAGAGGTTTCCTATTCCATCTCGTAACAGCGAGGTGAGCTTTTGGGATCACTTTTCGTCCATGTGCGTCCGTAATCAATTTCTCCAAATGACATCTCTTCCTAAACCACTGATCAGATTTTGACCAAACTTCACAGGAATGATCCTTAGGTGGTCCCCTTTCAAAGTTGTTCAAATGGTTCCGGTCTGTGGCACATCTAGGTCACAGGAGCCAAAAATAGATTTTTTTCACTGAAAACTTAAAAAATCTTCTTCTCTGAAACCACAAGGCCCAGGTCTTTGATATTTGGTATGAAGCTTCATCTAGTGGACCCCTACCAAGATTGTTCAAATTAGAATGCTGGGGCCAAAAATGTCCCCGCCCCGGGTCCCTTTGGTTTTACAGAGGATTATATAGGGAAAATCTTTAAAAAATCTTCTCGGAAACCGCAAGGCCCAGGACTTTAACTACGTAGTATGACCCATCTTCTTTCTTATGAATGTTTTCATTGCTCTTAAAGGAACTCATTTTTGATTTTTATTTGCCTTCACTGCAGCTGGTGTTGTGCCGTGTGGCGGCCGTAAAACGTCTCCCCGTACATCAACCATAGTGCAGTTTATATTTTACTTTTGGTCCTTTGAGATCAGCGTGAATATTCTGAGAAATCGGGTATAAATTATTGGTTTAGACTCATATTCTAGACAGGTTTTTTATTATTTGGACCCCATTTTGAAATATATCAGTCTTTGAATCGACTGCCTATTAGAAATTCGCAAAATTGCAGTATGTTTCCACTGGCTTTCTTTGCCGGATCATTACAGGGTCACTGATGAGGCTTTATTAGCCGAAACTACGTACAGTAGAATCTCGGTGATTCGAACGCCGATTTTTCGAAACTACCGATTTTTCGAAGACGACTGGCGGTCCCGACATTTTTCTCTATAAGTTATTGCAAAAATATTACCGATTTTTCGAATTTCGATTTTTCGAAAAATTCGATTTTTCGAACAGTTTCGTCGGTCCCAATCAAAGAAATTCTTATTAAAATCCCCTGTTTAATTCGAAATATTACTTGGCTAATCAAGGTCACACATCGCAATTTTGCGGCGAGTTCGATTGTTACACTTCACACCCGACTGACTTCAAGAATTAGTAGATACAGGTAATTAACACCGGATTAACGGCCACACTACAGGTGATGATCCTTTATTGAGTTATTGGTGTCTTTAATTGATTTCGTCCGTTTATTACAGACTGATACAAATCTTCGCTAGCTGTCAGTGTTTGTCAGTTCCGTTGTTCTTTTTGCGGGGTTAAATATTTCGTCAGTAAAATGGTTTAGTAATTTGCATTCAACCTTCATTTGTGTTATTGTTGATGGCTGTAAATAAAAATGTAAGTTCAAGTTTTATTATTATTTCCTGCTTTCGTAGCCCTGTCAAGCAAAAAAGACGATGAGATTAACCTTCACGTACCTCGTTTTCTTTAATGCTTTGGCAGTTATTACCGTTTCTTTATCATAGCGCCGAAATGAAGTTCGAATTATAGTCATTTGAATTGCATTGAATAAAAAAATCCGAACATATCCGAAAATTGCCGATTTCGATAATTCGAACTCTCGATAATTCGAAGGAGTTCCTGTGGTCCCTTGCACTTCGAATTATCGAGGTTTGACTGTAGTATGACCCATCTTCTTTCTTATGAATGTTTTCATTGCTCTTAAAGGAACTCATTTTTGATTTTTATTTGCTATTTGGTATGAAGCTTCATCTAGTGGACCCCTACCAAGATTATTCAAATTATAGTGCTGGGGCCAAAAATGCTCCCACCCGGGGCCCTTTGGTTTTACGTGGGCTTATATACATGTAGGGAAAATCTTTAAAAAATCTTCTTCTCGGAAACCGCATGGTCCAGGTCTTTAATATTTGGTATGAAGCTTCATCTAGTGGACCGATAGCTCAGTTGTTAGAGTGTCCGGTCCGGGGAACGGGAGGTCACGGGTTCGATCCCGGGCCGCGACATACCAAAGTCGTTAAAAATGGTACTAGCTGCTCCTCGCTTGGCACTCAGATTTACGGGGTAGAGCTAGGACTGGTCAGGATAATGTGACTGGGTGTGGTATCATGATTCATGTTATGTGTCTGGGACATGATACTTCAGTGAGGCAGCACTATAAAAGTGAGCATTGAGCTCCCTGTCACAACCAGACACCGTCGTGATATGACTGAAAAATTGTTGAAAGCGACATTAAACCCGAATTCACACACACTCATCTAGTGGACCCCTACCAAGATTGTTCAAATTATAGTGCTGGGGCCAAAATGCCCCCGCCCAGGGGCCCTTTGGTTTTACATGGGCTTATATAGGGGAAATCTTTAAAAATCTTCTTTGAAACCGCAGGTCTTTGATATTTGGTAGGAAGCTTAATCTTTTGGACCTCTACCAAGAGTGTTCAAATTAATATAGCCATGGGCCAAAATGCCCCTGCTCAAGGACCCTTTGGTTTTACATAGACTTATATAACGAAAATCTTGAAAAATCTTCTTCTCTGAAACCACAAGACCTATGTCTTTGATATTTGGTATGAAGCTTCATCTAGTGGACCTATACGAAGATTGTTCAAATTTTAGTCCTGAGACCAAAAATGCGTCCGTCTCGGGGGGTGGGGGGCCTTTGGTTTTACATAGACTTGTATAGGGGAAATCTTTAAAAATCTTCTTCTGTGAGCCTAGGTCTTTGATATTTGTTGTGAAATTTCATCTAGTGGACCTCTATTGTTCAAATTATAGACCTGGGGCCAAAAATTCCCCCGCCCTGAGACCCTTTGGTTGTACATGGACTTACCGGTATATAGGGAAATCTTTAAAGATCTTCTTCTCTGAAACTGCAAGGCCCAGGTCTTTGATATTTGGTGTGATGCTTCATCTAGTGGACCTCTATCAAGATTGTTTAAATTATAGCCCTGAGGTCAAAAATGTCCCCACCATCGCCATGGGGCCATTAGGTTTTACATAGGCTTATGTAGGGAATATCTTTAAAAAAATCTTCTTCTCTGAAACCGCAAGACCCAGGTCTTTGATATTTGTTGTGTAGCTTCATCTAGTGGACCTTCGCCCAAGATTGTTAAAATTGTAGCCTTTGTTGATATTTGGTATGAAACTTCACCTATTTAGACCTCCCTCAACATTATGCACATTATAGCCCTGGGGTCAATAATGGCCCTCCTCGGGACCCACTTGTTACTCTATGAATCAGGTGAGCCATCATGGCCCTCTTGTTTACAGAAATCTTTTTCTTGAGACCTTTTTGCCAGAAGAGGCAACTTGGGCATTTTTTTTTTACACCAGGGTCCAGTTGTTCAAAGCATCGTTAGCTTAACAAGCTTGTTAGTGGTCAAATTGTTAACTGTTCTAGCAAGTACAATATAAAAAAAATTTGGTATTTTTGCTGAAAAATAATGTGTGCAGCTTTTGCATCTGCTCACATTTTTTCAGCAAACATTTTAGCATATTTGCCATATTTAATGATCAAAGTATTAAGGATAGTTGACTAACGATGTTGTTAGTTTTGAACAACTGTCCCCAAGAGGATTTTTGATACCTAAAATTTTATTTAAGAGCAGAATGTAAGCAGGCTAACACAAGGCTCAGTTCCCTATCCTAAACAGCTCATTGTTATCTCTCATCTGATTTCAGCCTGCCCCAGCCAGTTCAACATCAGTAGGAGCAGGAAGAAGCCCCTCTTCCAAATCTGTGAGTCCAAGAGGAGGCGGGGGTACTGTAGCTAGACAGAGGTAAGCATGTCAGCAGGGTTCTCACTAGGACTTAGAAAATTGGGGTAAAAGTGCTGTCCTCCAGAAAAAGTTTCACCATATATAGACACATCCAAGCACTATGTCATCATCCAGTCTTACTATTTGCCGTAACTCACCGGTGGTTGGCAAAAAATGTCTTTCGCCATTTGTTGCCATTGAAAATCAGTTTTATTTTCTGTAAGCATGTCTTTTATTTGGGTTTGATACGATGATCTTTACCGTTAAACAATTAAAATAGACATGTCTAAGCTTGTAATTAATGATTTCTGGAAGATTCAGGGCTTTTTTATGATGTTTACTTGTCATATTTATGGAGGTAATAAGACAGGGTGGTCTTAGTTCTTTTTTAATAAAAATGCGTATAACTAATGATCCAAAGCATAAAATGCACAACTTAGTGCTAGAATACAATTAAAGTACCCATCTATAGTGTAATTGGATAGATTATCGGTGATAGTCAACTAAAATAAATGCGACACAGAACCCCTATTTGCAGTGTGTTTATATGGAGCTGGATGATTTTGCCCACCCAGGAAGAATGATAATCCATGTCAGATTTCAAAAGGAAGTAATAAAATCGGACATGCACAATGAAGTGTAAACAAAGTCATATGTCCAAACATTGGATCCATCTATTGAGACTTTCCAAAAATTTGAGTCAGAAATAAAAAAAGTTGGGAGTCAATTACTCCAAATTAGGAGTTAATGAGAACTGAATGTGTTTTTCTATCATTTTTTTTTTCTTTGAAAATTCTTATTTCCCTACTCAACATGCTCAATACTATTACGTACAGTATGATTATATAAATTTGTATTTTACACGACAACCTTTTTATTTCACTATTGTCTGGACAGGCCCATCGGGGCTTGAAGAATATATGGGTTGCATGATGCTTCCACACAGAGCTGATACTGACCGCACATGGGTACTGGTAAACTGCTTAGAGGATCTAAGTCTGCCCAGGCAAAGTGACAGGAGTCGGTCCGTCCATGCTTATAAACTCTATTGGTTTCATTGGGCAACAGGGCTTGAGATGTCATTTCATCAAAGTCGGGTAAAATTCCCACAAAATTGGAAGCAGCGTCTCCAAATGGCCGAAACAGTGTTGACGGGGACGTTAAACCTCAACTCAAACAAACAAACAAATAACACTATTGTCAGGATCCCAATGTTCAAACAAAAATGCATTGATGATCTTTGTGGTCATTATTCTATATGTTATTCATTTTTGAAATCCATGATCATTGGAAGAACATTCAGTCGACTCTCGTTATCTCGAACCTCACGGGACCCGATAAAAAGTTCGAGTTATCCGTAGTATGAGACAAAGGCACTTGGTCCGTAGATTTGTCCGAAAAAATGTCAAAATATGTGTAAAAAAAAAATCTAGATTTTTTTCATGCTGGTATAGAAAGCTAGACTAGCTTTCTATACCAGTATGAATTTTTTTTTTTTTTACTCATATTTTGACTGTAAACACATTCCACATGTTTTTCGGACAAATCATCGGGCCAAGCGCCTGTGGGATAATTTGGGGATAATTTTCTTTAATGCATTGTATACTAGTGGACAATTCCATTGATAGCAGTGGACAAGTCCATTTGTCATATAAGGGGTGTCAAGCCTATTTTTTCGCTTTCAGTCCATTTTTGATGGAAAATTCTGTTAGCAAATAGTGCAGGCCCTGATCAGATGCCGCGGCGTCTGATCTGGGCCTGCAATGTTTGCCAAGGTGCCCCTTTAAGCACTTCCCACATGCAATGGGTTAATCCTCATCTGTTTTATGGGTTCTTATTAGAGTCACCTCATCAAAGAGATTCTAGTGAGTACACGTACAGCAACACATTTACATGAGGAAATGAGAAAAACTTGAACAAGCAGTTGAAGGCAACCCGTCACAAATTGAAATCCCCACACTTTGGACAGCACCAAATGGGCCCCGTCAAGCGATTTTGGTACTTATCGCCTATGCGAGCAGTGAAGGTTCGGGCGAGCCTGCGCATCCGCGCAGTCTTGCCAGAACCTTCGCTGCTCGCTCATACAAGCAGTGAATCAAGAGGAACCTTCAGACAGAAAGCCATATCCCTGGCCCCTCTGAATGGCTGGGCATGTGCAGTTAAAATTTGTCATGACGGAATGCTCGAAGACACAAATTCGCTTGACGGGGCTCAAATATAACACTGCTCTCGCATGCCCTCACCATGGATGGAAGCCATGTACCTAATTTATTTGCATTCCGGCCAGTGGTTAAGGAGGGACTAGCAGGACACTCAGATGGACAAACAGAGGGTTGGCAGTATCCCCGGACGCTAAAGTATGGGGATATGATAATTATTCTGCATCTATATATCTGCGTTATCTTGGCCCCTGCCCATCAGGGCTTGAAGAAATAGATGGGCTGCACGATGCTTCCATGCAGAGCTGAAACCAACCTGCACACGAGTACTGGGAAACTGCTTAGAGGATCTAAGCCTGTCCAGGCCAAGCGGTGCTAGTCGGACCACCCATGCTTATAAACCCGATTGGTTTTATTAGGTGACAGGGCTTGAGATGTCATTTCATCTCAGTGTTGGGTAAAATTCCCGCAAAATTTGAAGCAAGTCTCCAGAATGACCCATAGTGTTGATGGGGACATAAAATCAAACGAACTATCTCAGTTACCCTCTCCTTATCTTCTCTTGATACAGTAGAACTTCGATGGCTCGTTCACCATGGATGTGTCGAACCCATTCTTGAGCCCCTAGCGAAATCCTCTACATAAGAAATAGTGGGGGATAATTAAGGAGATTTTAGTCTTTTATCTTGCAAATGTATGCTGTGTGTACTCATTAGAATCGCCTCGATGAGGCGATTCTAATGAGTACACACAGCATGCATTTTTGATTATAGAACACCGAAAGGATGTCTAAAAGTATCTTGTTATGTCTCCTGACAGTAACCCTCAGTGGCTCGAACTACCCCTGTCTCGAACAGATTTTCGAGGTCCCAAAGGTGTTCGAGCCATTGAAGTTCGACTGTAATTGTTTTTAGGAAAGGTGGTGCATCATCAGGCGCCGCAAAGGCAAGACCAGCAGGTGGTGGCAGTGCAGGGATGTGGAGATTCTATACTGAAGATTCACCTGGAATCAAAGTGTAAGTTTAGGGGTGGTTGGGTCATTACATGTACACAGGGTCCAAGCTGGCTTGAAAATTCAGGAAGACTCTCCCTCCTGGGAAAGTAGGGAGAAGTGAGTTCCTGCAGGCTGTGGACAATGTCCATGTAATGAACTCTCATGTAAACCTCACTTTATGTAGAGAAAAGTGGGGCATTTGTAGGAATTTGTTATACTTGTGATAACTTGATAATGACCATTAGGGAGATTTGTCGTTAAGATCGCCCCCGCCCACAGGGGCTTGAAGAAATATATGGGCTGCATGATGCTTCCACGCAGAGCTGAATCCGGCCCGCACACTAGTACTGGTAAACCACTTAGAGGATCTAAGCCTGTCCAGGAACCCCGGTGCGAGACGGACCATCCATGCTAATAAACCCTATTGGTTTCATTGGGTGACAGGGCTTGATATGTCATTTCATCTCGATGTCAGGTAAAAGTCCCACAAAATTGGAAGCAACGTCTCCAAAATGACCTTTACATTGTTGACGGGGACGTTAAACCTCAATTCAAACAAACAAACAAATTGTCGTAAAGATGAAGTTTGGGCCTGAATGAGAGAAAATTTTTGATGACTCTGGAAAGTTGTTTTCTTTAGCTGTTTAACCCATTTAGTACCAGAAACCCCAAAACGGGTACCCTGGCAAACAATGCATGCCCAGATCAGACGCCGCAGAATGTGGTGTCCGATCAGGGCCTCCGTTTGCAAAAAGTGTAGCCATTTAATGGCCAATTTTCCAAATGAATTTTGAAGAAAACGCCTGACAACTGTACATTTTGAAATGGACTCCTGTTATATACAAGGAGGAAGATTCCATTTGGTACAAAAAAAGGGTTAATAGAAGATGGTGAAAACAATTCTAAATTGAATCTAGGTTGAAAACTTATTCTGTACACATGTACCCCAACATCTTTATATCACTATTGTTGGGGCCCAAAAGTTCACACCTGGGGTGGTAAAATTATTGGGCTTCTGTATACTACACATATGGCAACATTCTGAGGGGCTTCTAAGACTAGACAGGTTGGTTTTATTCAAATCTGGTCAAACCCTCAGAGAGGGGTTTTGTTGTCTTACTGTTACATAATTTCTTGTACACCAGATAAGGAAATCCTTGGTTTTAGTCTGGTTTAGAAATTGTTCTTATCCCAGATGTTCTTTCCAAGGCAAACTACATAAATATAGATGTGAAAAATAAGATGGTAGAGTAAATATGAACATTTTTGCTGGTGTCGTTCAAGAACAAGAATCTAATACAGTGTTCTGTGGTAGATTGGGATTTCCAACCCTCGGGATGACCATGCTGAGCGGAGCAAAGGTTGCAGGAACATTCCGTTGGCAGGGTCATCTAGAGGCTTTGAAATGCCCATCTAAAATAGGACCCCATATCAGATATCTTAGGCCCTACATGGAGATGAGTGAGTGTTTGAGTTTTACGTCCCACCAACAGTAAGGTCATACGGAGACTGGACCTCGGTTTAAAGACTCATCAGAAAGTCTGGAGAAGCCCGGGATGGATCCTGGGACCCCTGACCCTACATGGAGATACATGTACCTTTTGCAAATACCTGCCTGTTCATGGTTCTCAAAGAGATTTTGAAAATTGCAGTCACACAGAGCCTTTGTACGGAAAAGATTGCAGACCTGTGCTGCAATACAATTAGGGGATGACTGCATTCAAAATTGTTGTTTGGGGAGGTAAATCATTAGTTTTAGAGCCAGATGGAATTTGTGACTGTAAAACCGAAGAATTACATCCCAGAATGTCAAATTTGCAATACAGTTATCCCTATTCTAATGCACTTTTTAAAAATATACTATTTTGCACAAGCGCTGTCAGTCGCATAAAACCTAATTCCAGCTAATGACAAGCAAAGGTACTTGGTCATGTCGGTTTCCTACAGTATTTCACGGAATCATTACCATAATACATGCATCCTTTCACATCTCAAAAATGGCAGTTTTCTGATCAAAATTTGTGACATTTTTCTACCAAAAACATAGGTTGCTGGTGCTCGTTAAAACCACCTCATTTAGGCGGTTTTAACGAGTACCCACAAATATGTCCTGGAGCAGAAATAAGAAAAATAATGTATACCCCCGTAAACCCCAGTTTTCTCCATATTAAATGGGGTTTATGGGGGTCTTCATTTCATGGATTTGTTATGATGATGATACTGTTGCAAATTTTAGAAGCCTCTGTGGTGTAGTGGTTACGCTACTCACCTTTTAAACCAGGGGTCGCATGATCGATCCAGGGGTTCTCCAGACTTCCGGATGAGTCTTTAAACTGAGGTCCCATCTCCATATGACCTTAGCTGTTGGTGGGACGTAAAACTAAAACACTCACCCCGTTACATATGCAAGTGCATTACAATAGTTATTTTACAAAAAGGAGGTGTCCCATTCCCCAAGTTCATGTGTGAGTTCAGGCCCGAGGTTATAAAACTTTTGTCATGCTCAACTTAGCTGATCGTGGAATTTATAATGCTCATAAATATTAAAATACAAATGAAAGAGACAATTTTCCCGCTAATATCAGCACATAATGTTGTTTGTCCGGCTCATAAATTTTAAAATGCCAACATTTATTGGCATTTTAAAATTTATGAGCAGGATGAATAATATGCTCAAGTGAGTTGAGCATGAAAAAAACTTTGGGGCCAGGACTGCAAATAAGCAAAAATAAACCACATGACTAAGCTTGTATGGAGCTAAAAATAATGTGATGGTGAATACCGAGGTGGCTAGCAGATTTTTCTCTCAGAGAAATATCCAAAACATGTTTTTGTCGCACCTGCTATTAGCATGGCGCAATATACATGTATGTGTCCCATTTTCAGTCTGTTCATCCATCTGTCCATCCCATGCGACCACCGTAGCATTCATCCTAATGGTCAAGTTCATATCTCGAGTCCTATAAGAACTTCATTAATGATACTTGGTACAAACTTGTATCTGGGGATGGCAACTTAAATACAGACATCCATATTTGACCTTGACCTACATTTCATGGGTCACTAACATTGCAAAATAATGCGACCACCCTAGCGTTCACCCTAATGGTCAAGTCCTAAAAGAACTTCATTAATGACACTTGGCACAAACTTGCATCTGGGGATGGCAACTTAAATGCGAACAGCCATATTTGACCTTGACCAACATTTCGTGGTTCACTGATAAAATTGTAAAATATTGCAACCACCCTAGCGTTCACCCAAATGGCCAAGTTAATTTCTCCAGAACTATAAGAGCTTCATTATTAATAATACTTTGTACAAAATTGTATCTGGGGGTGGCAAGTTAAATGCAAGCATCCATATTTGTTACAGTTCAATGACTTTGTAAAATACTGCGACTACCCTAGCGTTCACTCAAATGGTCAGGTTAATTTCTCAAGAACTGCAAGAGTGTCATTGTTGCGCTTGCTATTAGCATGGCGCGATATAGGCGTCCGGTTTTCCGTCCATTTGTCAAGGCGTCAACATTTGCGACCACTCTAGCGTTCAATCAAGTTTATTTCTCAAGAACTATAAGAGCTTGATTAATGATACTTGCTACAAACTTGTATCTGTGGATGGCAACTTAAATGCAAGCATCCATATTTCACCTTGACCTACATTCTATGGTTCACTGACTTCGTGAAATATTGCGACCACCCTAGCGTTGACCCTAATGTTCAAGTTTATTTCTCAAGAACTATAAAATCTTCATTAATGATACTTGGTATAAACTTGAATCTGTGGATGGCAACTTAAATGCAAGCATCCATATTTGACCTTGACCTAAATTTCATGGTTCACTGACTTTGTAAAATATTGCGACCACCCTAGCGTTCACCCTAATGGTCAAGTTAATTCCTCAAGAACTATAAGAGCTTCATTAATGATACTTGGTACAAACTTGTATCTCGGGATGGCAACTTAAATGCAAGCATCCATATTTGACCTTGACCTACATTTTATGGTTCACTGACTTTGTAAAATATTGCAACCACCCTAGCGTTCACCCTAATGGTTAAGTTCATTTCTCAAGAATTATTTGAACTTCTTTAATGATACTTAGTACAAGCATGCATTTAAGAATGGCAACTTTTATGCAAGCATCTATGTTTGACCTTGGCCTGGATGTCATGGTGCAGTGACTTTGTGCCCCCACAGACGCGACATAGCCGTCGGCGGAATTCTTGTTGAAATTGACGTTGTTGGCACCCAGTCATTCCTGCTCTTTGCATCTTGTTCTTTTCTTTTGCAGGGGACCAGTGCCAGTGTTAGTGATGAGTCTGTTATTTATAGCATCAGTATTCATGTTACACATCTGGGGAAAATATACACGAGGATAAAAATAGAATTTAATAGGGGACTAGTCTTGATTGGGAGTCAACGCAACGCTGAACTGTTAACATCTGTTTTTAGATCTCACAAAATATGGCAGGGATACAGACTAACAGGCATCCAGTGGCCCAGAGCGCCTAACTTTTAGCCTGGGCGCCTAAGTTTTCAGTGAAAATGCCTATAAATTTGATGTAAAATTTAGATTTCTGGCAGTCTGGGCGCCTAAGCCAGAACACTGAGTCTGTATCCCTGTATGGAATAATTAGTTTATAATATAATGATATTTAAAGATAAGAAAGGATCCAATACTGTGTCATTGCCATTAAGAGGGAAGTAATTACCAGCAGTAAAAGTAAATAAAGTACCATGTTTACTAATTATGGGGAATGGATACACCTTCAAGGGAGGCAACTCCTGCAAAAGTATTTTTGTCTTCTATGCCAATAGGGGTCAACTCTTAAAGGAAAGAATTTGCTCCTGAGGAGCAAATTCTTTCCTTTAAGAGCAGACTCGTTATTTCAGTGGGACAGCGCTTATAGAAAAGCGAACAGGAAGTCCCGAAAGTTGTCTCCCTTTGAAAAATGGCTGAAAACATCTGCCGGATGTTCCCAGTCCCCTTAATGGTGAAAAAGACAAAATTGCCTCAAAATGTGAGATTTTAAATTTCAAACTACATGTATTAATCTGCTGGACAGAATCATTCTCAACAAAATTGGGTTGAGAGTAATCAACACACTTTCAAGGGAGGCAAGTCTGGTAGTTGTCCAAAATGTCTTGCCTCCTTCACTAGTATGAGTCTAATCTTAGTGGATGGAAATTGCTCCACCAAATTCCTTCCTCTAAGATTAGACCCTTCTTGAGGGTATTGTGGAATAGACCCCTTTTTGTGGAGAGCCCTAATTTACAGGACAACATGCTTGAACCCAAGTTGTCTCCCTTGTGATATGGCTAGTAATAAGTGAAGTGCATTCATTCTCCTTAAAAACAACAAAAAAAAAAAAAACAAGAATTCTGCCAACTTTTTGGTGGAACCATAGTGAAATTCTTCAATTTATATGATGGTATATTAAAGAAAGTGAAAATGCTGTTTTATAGAAATAAAAATAGAAAAAAGAAAGAAGTAATGCCATATGTGTTCAAATGCTGCAGATTATGAGATATGAGAAAGAAAAAACAAAACAACAGTATATTATGTATTTCACAGGTTCTGGTTAAGACGCACCTAGCAAACGATACTGCAGAGGTGTTGTTTAAGAAATAGATCAGCTCTAACTGTGATTTGTTGAGAAATAAATCACAGTTTGGAGGTCAGTTGTAAAGTAGACAAATCACGAGCGCCTAGCGCGCGTGATTTGTCTACTTACAACTGACCGACAAACTGTGATTTATTACCCAACAAATCACAGACTAGAGCTGATCTATTTCGATTCTAACACGCTGAAAATCGGCAATAATGCTGTTCTTTCCTTCAAAATCTCACAACTTTTCGCCATTGTTAGAAGAAATCCCGCTAAAATTATCGACTGAAACACATGCTTTTATATCCTATTCTAACGTTTTCGATGCGAGAAAATGACGTTACACCGTCTGACGTCAAGGAAATCGACTAGTGACGTCATAAATTTGCAGTTTTTAATGACGTCACTCATCACGCTCTCCCTTGCTGTGATTTGTTGTAGAATAAAACACAGTTGTTTTCCATTGCCTCTATAGGCGCGCTGTGTTAGAATACATTTTTAACGTAAAAAATGTTGCTATATCAACAGTGTTATCATTGGGCTGTGAAGGAGAAACACCCTGGGGCCAGTTGTTCAAAACTAACGATGTTGTTAGTTAACGTATCGTTAAAACTTTGATCATTAAATATGGCAAATATGCTAAAATTTTTGCTGAAAAAAATGTGAGCAGCTTTTGCGGATGCAAACGCTGCTCACATTTTTTCAGCAAAAATACCAAAATTTACGATATTGTACTTGCTAGAAGAGTTAACAATTTGACCACTAACGAGCTCGTTAAGCTAACGAGGCTTTGAACAACTGGCCCCAGATTTATGAAATTTCTCAGATGATTTATGACAGACACATGTACATGTGTGATGGATTCAAATTATTTGAACTCTGTTAGAATGCATTCACATACCTCTGAAATCATTACCAGTTTCTGTGTGGGTTCTCCACACATGTGCAGACTGATTATAGATTTTGTTATGTTAACCCTTGTCCTGCTGACCCCGGATATGCCTTATTTTCCAAACAATGAAGATCCAGATCAGATGGCTTCTGACGAAGCCATCTGATCAGGATCTACATTATTTGCCTTTCATATTGTGAATTTGTTGCAATAATTTGCATCGAGTAATCGGATTGGTTGATAATCAGTAGTGGGTGTGGCATTGAAATATTCAGCAGGACAAGGGTTAAGATTGTGCAAAAATTATATGCCTATCTATCTATATTGTCACTGACTTTAGTCTTGGTCAAGCACAAAAGTCGAAAAACAGGTTTGGGTCAACACAGTTCACAAACTCACCGACTCACAGAGAATAATCAGCAACATTGATCATGTTTCCATTGTATCCATACCATTGACATTCAGTGCAAAGTGAAGATGAATATTTATGTAAGAGAGTGTAGGTTTTATAACAAAGAGTTGAATGAAATAAGAATAATTATTAAACTTTGAGGAAATCTGGACCCAGTAGTTCAAAGCATTCTTAGCTAACAAGCTCTGTAAACTTTTCTAGCAACTACAATATCTAATACTCTAGTATCTTTGCATATCAGTATATTTGCTGTAGTAAATGATCAAAGTTTATGGGCCTAAGTGGCCTACAGGTTAAGAACGGCGATTACTAATCATTAGGTCTCTGGTTGGTTTTTAACGAAAGGCCAGTTTTACACAACTGGCCCCTGCAGTTCTCTGTAGAATAAATTTCTGATAACATATCATAAAATTTTGAAGAAGAATGATATATTCAATGTACATGTATGCCCTTGCAGGTCAAAACTAGTTGCAGATTTCGGGTTAATAGTTATTTTCAACAGTCAGTTCTTTGTTTTATGTCTCTTATTATGTATATATGTATGTTGTAAGATGCAGATTATTTTAATAAAATTGGGAACCAAACAAGAAATGTGTTATAAAATAGACGTGTTCTCCAATTGGTTACCTTTGCCCAACTTTAATCTACTGGGTATCATATCGCATAATGAACAGTAGCAGACGGGCCAGTTGTTCAAAGCATCGTTAGCTTAACGAGCTCGTTAGTGGTCATATTGTTAACTCTCCTAGCATGTTTAATATATAAATTTTGGGTATTTTCGCTGAAAAAATGTGAGCAGCTTTTGCGTCCGCAAAAGCTGCTCACATTTGTTCAGCAAAAATTTCAGCATATTTGCCATATTTAATGATCAAAGTTTTAACGATATGTTAACTAACGACGTCGTTAGTTTTGAACAACTGGCCCCAGATGTTTTGTTTCATCATGTTAACACGCCCATGAAATGAACACCCCTCTAAACCCTACTTCATATAGAGAAAACCTGATGTCATTTCATGTTGATGTCTGGTAAAAGTCCGTCAAATTGGTAGCAGCGTCTCCAAAATGACTTAAATAGTGTTGACGTGGGAATTGAACATCAATTCAAACAAATCATATGGAGAAAATGGGTGAGTGGTTATATTATTTGGTTTATTTCTGCTCCAAGCTATAGGTTGTTGGTACTCAATGAGGCAGTTCTGATGAGAACCACAACCTTTGTTTGGAGTATAAATAAAAATATCACAAATTTCCAATGAAAAGCTGGCCTTTTTGGAAATACATACATGTATGAATGAATGGCCTATATCATGTCTGTTATCACAACTTACTGACTCTCCTGTATTGATCAAAGGTCATCAGTATTAACACCAGATCAATCAATATTAACTGAAAATCAAGTGATATTTTAAGAAGAGGTAAAAAAGCCGTTATGCTTTTTAACTATTATGTCACTTAACAAAATTGTTATTAATCAGATAAATAAAACCCTGCCGCGAAGCGCAGCGGCGATTATAGGACTGATCTTCGTCTGTCCATAACATTTTCTTGTCCGCTTCGTATCTCCTGAACCCTTTGATAGATTTTCATCAAACTTTGGTCAAATATCCGCCTCAGTGAGCTGATGTACAGAACACATGAATAAACCATGCTAACTCAAGGTCAAGGTCACAGTTGAAGGTCACGAGTTTGAAACATTGAATTTAGTGTCCGTTTCATAACTCCTCTACCCCTGGAAGTATTTTCATTTGTCAAATATCCCCCTTGGTGAGCTGATGTGCAGAACCCATGAATCCGAGCTCGAGAAACTGAAGAATCCAAATCGGTCCAGCCAGATTTCCCTCAAACAAGAATTCCGCCGAAGGCTATGTCGCGCCTGTGGGGGCACAGTCACCCAACCATGATATGCAGGTCAAGGTCAAACATAGATGCTTGCACAAAAGTTTCCATTCTTAAATGCAAGCTTGTACCAAGTATCATATATAGTTTTCGTATTTTCTGTTTGTGTGTGTGTCTGTTAACATTTTCGTGTCCGCTCCATAACTTTTGAACCGCTTGACATATTTTCATGAAACTTCACATAAATGTTAAACACCATGAGACGACGTGCAGAACACATGAATCGTAACTCTTGCTTTCCTACTTTCAGAGTTATTGCCCTTTGTATGTTTTAACTTGCATTTTCGTGTCCGCTCCATAACTTTTCAACCGCTTGATATATTTTCATGAAACTTCACTTAAATGTTGAACACAATGAGATGACGTGCAGAACACATGAACCGTAACTCTTGCTTTTCTACTTTCAGAGTTATTGCCCTTTGTATGTTTTAACTTGCATTTTCGTGTCCGCTCCATAATTTTCAACCACTTAATATATTTTCATTAAACTTCGCATAAATGTTAAACGCCATGAGACGACGTGCAGAACACATGAACTGTAACTCTTAGTTTTCTACTTTCAGAGTTATTGCCCTTTGTATGTTTTAACTTGCATTTTCTAGTCCGCTCCATAACTTTTCAACCACTTGATATATTTTCATGAAACTTCACATAAATGTTAAACACCAGGAGACGACGTGCAGAACACATGAACCGTAACGCTTGTTTTTCTACTTTCAGAGTTATTGCCCTTTGTATGTTTTAACTTGCATTTTCGTGTCCGCTCCATAACTTTTCAACCGCTTGATATATTTTCATGAAACTTCACATAAATGTTAAACACCATGAGACGCATGCAGAACACATGAACCGTAACTCTTGCTTTCCTACTTGTAGAGTTATTGCCCTTTGTAGGTTTTAACTTGCATTTTTGTGTCCGCTCCATAACTTTTCAATCACTTGATATATTTTCATGAAACATTACATAAATATTTAACATCATGAGACGACGTGCAGAACACATGAACCGTAACTCTTGCTTTCCTACTTTCAGAGTTATTACCCTTTGAATATTACGAGTTTTACCATACACTTGTGTCCGCTCTGTAACTTTAAAACCGTTTGAGATAATTTCGTGAAACTTCAAACAAATGTAAAGCAAGATAATAGGATGGGCAGAACACAAGAACCATAACTCTTGTTTGCATACATTACAAATTATTCTCCTTTGAAGATTGTAAATTATGTGTCTGCTAACATCTTCGTGTCTTCTCCATTACTTTTAAACGGCTTCACATATTTTCATGAAACTCCACACGAATGTTGAACACCATGAGAAGACGTGCAGAACACATGAACCATAACTCTTGCTTTCCTACTTTCAGAGTTATTGCCCTTTGAATCTTGAAAATGGCCATTCTATGGAATATGGCCTGTATATGGAAAGAAGCTGTTGACATTGCTATTTTCAGCTGAGGTAATGGCACTGGCCGGGGGTATATATGCCCCACTGGGCACTTTTGTCTAGTTAATGTAGTTCTTGAGAAATAAACTTGACCATTAGGGTGAACGCTAGGGTGGTCGCAATATTTTACAAAGTCAGTGAACCATGAAATATATGGTCAAATATGGATGCTTGCATTTAAGTTACCATACCCAGATATAAGTTTGTACCAAGTATCATTAATGAAGCTCTTATAGTTCTTGAGAAATAAACTTGAACCTCAGGCTGAACGCTAGGGTGGTCGCAAATGTTGACGCCTTGAGAAACGGACAGACGGACGAACAGACGGAAAACCGGGCGCCTATATCGCGCCATGCTAATAGCAGGCGCGACAAAAATGACAGAAATTGCTGAACCAGTTTTGGCGATTTCCGTAAACGTCCTTGGTGATTTGCAATTTCAAAATGTGTTATTAGCGTAACGAATGACATACCAATATTGCTGATACACTTGTTCAACGAATATGAGCACCATATCTCGACTATGAACAGCAATTATTGCTCACATCGTTGAGACACGCCATATTTCATCTACTTTCATTTTCCCAATATCCAGGTCACTCAGTAACTGAAGACTGCTAAAGGGAAACAACCGGTATGGTGCAGTCAAAGACAAATGTGATGGTTACTAAATTTTTTTCTTTATAAAACCTTTAGAATATTTCTCTTATTTCACGATTACATAGGTCTACTATCCGTATCCTTATACAAATCGCTTTGTTTACAAATGGCAACCGATAGTGCAGCCACGTGGTCAGAAAATGACACCATAGGGTTTCCGTTTACACAATACTGGTACACATTAGTTAAGGATGTAATACACACCTGTTTTATGTCATTGATTTTAATAGAGCATATTTCTTTAAAAAATCGTTTTGAACCGGTTAAAAAAATTGTAAGGCATTTCTTTTATTTGGTGCATTCCTTGCTTCCAAAGGATCCAACTTCAGAACTTATTAATTAATCCCCCGCCGCAAAGTGGAGCGGGGATTATAGGAATGGCCTTCGTCTGTCCGTCCGTCCGTCTGTCCATCCTTTCTTGTCCACTCCATATCTCCTGAACCCTTTGATAGATTTTCATTAAACTTTGGTCAATTATTTGTCTCAGTGAGCTGGTGTGCAGAACCCATAAATGAACCATGCCGACTCAAGGTCAAGGTCAGTTAAAGGTCAGGAGTTTAAAACTTGGAATTTTTGTCTGTTCACTATCTCCTTTACCCCTCAAAGGATTTTCATTAAACTTTGGTCAATTATTCCCCTCAGTGAGCTCATGTGCAGAGCCTATAAATGAATCATGTACGTCCGTCCTTCTGTCCATCTGTCTGTCTGTCCGTAACACTTTCTTGTATGCTCCATATCTTCTGAACCCTTTGATAAATGTTCATTAAACTTTGGTCAATTATTTGTCTCATTGAACTGATGTGCAGAAACCATGCCGACTCAAGGTCACGGTTGAAGGTCGCGAGTTTGAAACTTGGAATTTTGTGTCCGTTCCATATCTCCTTTACCCTTGGAAGGATTTTCATAACTTTGGTCAAATATTCTTCTTAGTGAGCTGATGTGCAGAACCCATAAATGAACCATGCCGACTCTAGGTCAAGATCACATTTGAAGGTCATGAGTTTAAAACTTTGAATTTTTGTCAGTTCAGTATCTCCTTTACCCCTAGAAGAATTTTCATTAAACTTTTGTGAAATATACCCCACAGTGAGCTGATGTGCAGGACCATAAATAAACCATGCCAACTGAATGTCAAGGTCACAGGTGAAGGTCACAAGGTTGAGCCTGGATGCAAAGTGCGGCGGGGGATTTTGCTGTCCTTCAGACTGCTTTCTTGTTTTCACTGTAGCTGATGTTGTGCTGTTTGGCGGCCGTAAATCCCCGTACATCATCATAGTGCAGATTATATTTTCCAGTCCTTTGGGATCATTGAGTTCATTTGGTATCATTTTGAAAATAGAGTTCTGCTTAAGCCGGTGCTAGAGGGCGTGGCAGGTGTTGCATATTTCAGTACTGGTCATGAACAGACTCAATAAAACCGAGTCTGCTGTTTTCGTTTATTTGGTGCATTTCTTGCTTTCAAAGGATCTATCTTCAGAACTTATTTACTCTCGAACCAAAACGTGGCCGAACTAAAGTCATTGAAAATCTTACATGGCCGAACCAAGTTCTAAAGAATACAAAATATTTCACAATTACACAAGTCTACTACCCATATCCGGAAACAAATCGCTTTGTCCTAAAATGGCGACCGATATTGAAGCCACGTGATCGGAACATGACGTCTGTGGTTTCATTTTAATTCATTCAAGGGCATAATACGTGTTTTATGATATTGATTTCAATGGAGCGTATTTTTCAAATAAAAATATCGTTTGGAACAGGTAAAAATAATTGAGGCTTACCACAGAATGTTCAGACATTGCAGATGTGGCTTGAAAATTGGGCCTTGTGAAAAAACAATTTTATATTCCAATAACGGTTCTATAGTTAGCCATAAATTAATGACTTGTGTAAACAAACTAGCTTATGTCCTGCATTGATTGACCTAATTTTCTCACCCTGTCACATTGTTTGCGAGCTTACCGATAACACCTGAGGGCAGTGTTCAAGGTTTAATAGTGGAACAATCCATTTGAATAGTATAGCGTAATCAATTTCAACTTATCTTGACTTATCTGCTTTTCACCTAGTTAGATAATGAACCGGTCTTACACCTTGTGCTCTAAGTGTTTTTTGTATACATGATTATCAGTGGCAAAAGTCCGGTTGTTTTCACAACATAATGACTTAGCGAAAATTTTCAAACTGATTTTTATGTCCCCGGTAGCGATAGCGGGGACATATTGTTTTTGCCCTGTCTGTTTGTTTGTTTGTTGGTTTGTACGTGGACAACTTTAACGTTGGCCATAACTTTTGAACCGTTTGAGATAGAGCTTTCATATTTGGCCTGAAGGTTCCTTGTGACAAGACCTTCACATTCATGCAAAAAAATTTGACCTGTGACCTTTGACCTACTTTTAAGAAAAAATGACGGTCATAACTTTTGAACCACTTGAGATACAGCCTTCATATTTAGCATGTTTGTTCCTTGTGACAAAAGCTTTACATTCATGCAAAAAATTTTGACCTGTGACCTTGACCTACTTAAAATAAAAAAATAACATTTTGGTCATAACTTTTGAACGGTTTGAGATAGAGCCTTCATATTTTGCATGTAGGTTCCTTGTGACAAGAGCTTTACATTCACACAAAAAATTTTGACCTGTGACCTTGACCTTTGACCTACATAAAAAAAAGTTAACATTGGTCATAACTTTTGAACCGTTTTAGATACAGCCTTCATATTTAGCATGTAGGTTCCTTGTGACAAACGCTTTACATTCATGCAAAAAGTTTGAACTGTGACCTTGACCTTTGACCTACTTAAAAAAATAAACATTTTTGGTCATAACTTTCGAACCGTTTGGGATAGAGCTTTCCTATTTGGCATGTAGGTTCCCTGTGACTAGAGCTTTTCATTCATGCAAAATGTTTGGACCATGACCTTGACCTTTGACCTACTTAAAAGAAAAAATAAAATTGTTCATAACTTTTGAACCGTTTAAGATAGAGCCTTAATATTTGGCATGTAGGTTCCTTGTGACAAGAGCTTTACATTCATGCAAATTTTTTTGACCTGTGACCTTGACCTACTTTAAAGAAAAAATATTATTGTTCATAACTTTTGAACCGTTTAAGATAGAGCTTTCATGTTTGGCATGTAAGTTTCTTGTGTCAAAGGCTTCCCACACAAACAGAAATCTTGAACTGTTAGCAACTTTGAATAAAAAATGACCATGCCCGGGGACATGTTCGTGTTTCACAAACACATCTTGTTTTAAAATGTAATTGAATTATGGACTGATTTTTAGCTTGGCTGTTTTCGAAGAAAACGACGAGGTACGGTCATAGCTCTGGCGTTGTCTGCATCGTTGTCGTCGTGCAAAAAACTTGGACATTTTGTAATATCTCTGTCATTACTGAACATATTTAATTGAAACTTGGACTAGGTGTTTATTATGAAAAGGGGAACTCTTACCAATAGGTGAGGTAACCCTCAAAATATTTTTGGCACAGTTATGCCCCTTTTTTCGACTTAGAGTTTTTGCAGCTAAGCCTTGGCAACCGCATGCGGTGCTCTTGTTTAATCTTCTGAAGTCAAAATCGGTTCCGGGATCCCAAAAACATTCTGGAACCGGTAAACCAGCATTTTCTGGCACCCTGCCATAAACAAATCATGCCAACTCAAGGTCAAGGTCACAGTTGAAGGTCACGAGTTTGAAATTTTGAATTTTGTGTGTGTTCCATATCTCCTTTACCCCTGGAAGGATTTTCATTAAACTTTGGTGAAACATACCCCTCAGTGAGCGGGTATGCAGAACCTGTAACTAAACCATGCCAACTCAAGGTCAAGATCACCGGTGAAGGTCACAAGGTTGAGTCTTGATATTAAAGTGCGACAGGGGATTTGGCTGTCCCTCAGACTACATTCTAGTTTCATATCAGCCCAGTTTCAGGTCCTTGGTCAGCTGCAATACAGCAGACCTTGGACCTGTAACTGGGCCAGTATGAAATTACTAAATAAAATCATAGTGTAGGTAAAATGCATACCAAATGTGAAGCCAACTTCCATGGCTTGGGCAAATGCCTCTCTGACTTTTTAGAATTTTTGGGATTTCAATAGTGACCACACTTTTCCAGAGAAGACCATAGGTTTTAGCAGGTATTAATCAGACTGTGTACAATGCATATCCTTTGG
Source organism: Lucinisca nassula (assembly GCA_963580285.1). Taxonomy (NCBI): domain Eukaryota; kingdom Metazoa; phylum Mollusca; class Bivalvia; order Lucinida; family Lucinidae; genus Lucinisca; species Lucinisca nassula. Next base: position 98,711,940 of record OY757026.1, read on the forward strand.
CCAGTAGCTGACATATGGCCTTCTTAAATCAATGAAAGGGGAGAATGAAAGAAAATGGCACCCAGTCTATCGGGGCTTGGAGAAACAGTTTGGGCTGCATGATGCTTCCACGCAGAGCTGAAACCTACCAAACCTTAGTACTGGTAAACAGCTCGGGTCTTAGCCTTGCCAGGAAATGTGATGCAAGTCGGACCACTCTTTAAACTCTAGCGGTTTCTATGGGTGAATTTGTTTGCTTGATTTGAGGTTTAACGTCCCCATTTGCACTGTGCTGGAGATATTTCATCTCAATGTTGGGTAAAAGTCCAAAAAAATTGGAACCAACGCCTCCAAAATGACCTAATTAGTGTTAGAGATATTTCATCTCAATGTTGGGTGAAAGTCCCACAAAATTGGAACCAACGCCTCCAAAATGACCTAATTAGTGTTAGCGGGGATGTAAAACCTCAATTCAAAGAAAGAAAATGATCCTGATCATTTCCTGTAGAAGAATGTTACTGAACCCAGTTGGGACTGAACCCTGAAAAAATTTTAGTTTACCTCCCTACCCAGCCGAGCTCTGTGAAGTGTAACAAGAGCACCACGTGCGTGCCAACGCTCGGCTGCAAAAATTCTAAACTCGAAAAAAGGGCATAACTGTGCCAAAAATATTTTGAGGGTTACCTCACCTATTGGTATTAGTTCCCCTTTTCATAATAAAGTCCGAGTTTCAAGTAAATATGTTCAGTAATGACAGAGATATTACAAAATATCAAAGTTTTTGCACGACGTCGACGCAGGCGATGCCAGAGCTATGACAATACCTCGTTTTCTTCGAAAACAGCCGAAGGTAACCTTGCTGTAATTATGTCTCCCCCGAAAATTTTTTTTTTTGAGAGACATATTGTTTTTCCCCCCGGCGTCTGTCTGTCCGTCACAAATCGTGTCCGCTCTATAACCTGCTTTAAACATTATTTTAATTGCTTCAATGACATGTATATGTAACAGACAAATATATATTATCCAGGATTTGACATTAAGTCCAAGGCTTGTGCAGTGGCCATCTCCTGGTTAATAACTTAAAAACCGTTCAAGCTATCTTCAAGAAACTTTATAAATATTAATCAATATTAGACGACGTGCAGTGCACAAGATCTATATCTCTCGCAATGATACTTTTTGAGTTATCTCCCTTGGAAGTTTGTCGGTATGGATGTATGGGAAAATCGTGTCTGGTCAATAACTTTCTTATTTTCAGATGGATTTTGAAATTACTTGGCAGAAATATTGACCATCATGAGACGATGTGTGGCCCGCATGAGGCAGGTCGGTATCTGAAATGCCAAGGTCATACTTAGAGGTCAAAGGAAAAAAAAGGGACCTTTTTTCGTGTTTGGTCAATAACTTTCTAATTTTTAGATGGATTTTGAAATTACTTGGCGGAAATGTTAACTATCATGAGACGATGTGTTGCACCCATGATTCAGGTTGGTATCTCAAAGGTCAAGGTCATACATAGGGGTCAAAGGTAAAAAAGGGGCCTTTTTTTGTTTGGTCAATAACTTTCTTATTTTTAGATGGAATTTAAAATTACTTGCCAGAAATGTTAAACACTATGAGATGATTAGCCCCCGCCCATAGGGGCTTGAAGAAATATATGGGCTGCATGATGCTTCCACGCAGAGCTGAATTTGGCCCGCACACTAGTACTGGTAAACCGCTTAGAGGATCTAAGCCTGTCCAGGAACCGCGGTGCGAGGCGGACCGTCCATGCTAATAAACCCTATTGGTTTCATTGGGCGACAGGGCTTGAGAAGTCATTTCATCTCAATGTCGGGTAAAAGTCCCACAAAATTGGAAGCAACGTCTCCAAAATGACCTTTACAGTGTTGACGGGGACGTTAAACCTCAAATCAAACAAAACTATGAGACGATGTGATGCTTGCATGATCCAGGTTGGTACCTCAAAGGTCAAGGTCTTACTGAGAGGTCAAAGGTAAAAAAGGGGCCTTTTTTCGTGTTTGGTCAATAACTTTCTTATTTGTAGATGGATTTTGAAGTTACTTTGCTTTTGCAGAAATGTTCATCTTCATAAGATGTGTTGCACACAAGACCCAGGTCAATACCTACAATGTCAAGATCATACTTAGAGGTCAAAAAGGGGGAGACATCTGTGTTTTTGTAGAAAAACAAATTCTAGTTCAGACACTTTGTTTGAATGGAGGTTTAATGTCCCCGTCAACACTACTTCGGTCATTTTGGAGACATTGCTTCCAATTTTGTGGGACTTTTACCCAACATTGAGATGAAATGACATCTCGAGCCTTGCCATCCAGAAGGCTTATATGCATTGGATGGTCTGACTCCCATCACTTTGCCTGGGCAGGCTTAGTCCTTCTACTCCTTTATGCTCGGTTTCACTCTGCGTGGAAGCACCATGCAGCCCATTCTATTTCTTCAAGCCCAGATGGTCGGGGTGCAATCAGACACCTTGAGAGTGAGTGTTTCAGTTTTACGTCCCACCAACAGCTAAGGTCATACGGAGACGGGACCTCGGTTTAAAGACCCATCCGAAAGTCTGGAGAAGCCCGGGATCGAACCTGCGATCCCTGGTTTACAAGGCGAGTAGCGTAACCACTCGACCACGGAGGCTTCTAGACACCTTGAGAACTTGCTGTAATTTTCCTAAAATATTAACGAATTTGCTTCACGATCCAGCAAGGAGTCCAAAAGGTGCAGACAGATGGCAAACAGTGTAGACCCTGATCAGACTGCTCCTTCAGGACCAGTCTGCTCTTGGTCTTCATTGTTTGATTTGGCCTATCTGTCCCAATATTTATTATCATTATGGTAGGTTTACTAGTAAGCTCCTCACGATAGTTTTGACTGGGTTGATAACCCTTTCAAAGACAGAGACTGGTACAGATATCAATGCAAGGTGTAGATCCAGATGAGATGGCATAATGAGCTGTTAGAAATAAGAACTGATGTGTGCATAATTGAATTTATGTCCCAGCAACAACTAAGGTCATTATGGAGACGGGACCTTGGTATAAAGACTCGCCTGAAAGTCTGGAGAAGCTAGGAATCGATCCCACACTTAGTTTCTCAGGCAAGTAGCTTATCCACTACACCACTGAGGCTTTAATAAGAACTGATGTGTCCAAATTGAACAAGATGTGTTTGTGAAACACCAACATGTCCCCGGGCATGGTCATTTTTTTTCAATGTTAGTCACAGTTCAAAGTCAACGCCACAGGTCAAGATTAATGGTTTGAGTGGGAAGTCCTTGGCACAAGGAACTTACATGCCAAATATGAAGGCTCTTTCTTAAACGGTTTGAAAGTTATTAACAATTTTATATGTTCTTTTAAGTAGGTCAAAGGTCAAGGTCATGGTCAAAACTTTTGCATGAATGTAAAGCTCTTATCACAAGGAACATACATGCCAAATATGAAAGCTCTATCCCAAATGGTTCGAAAGTTATGAGCGAAATGTTTTTTTTTTCTTTCAAGTAGGTCAAAGGTCAAGGTCACATGTCAAAATTTTTTGCATGAATGTAAAGCTTTTGTTACAATGAGCCTACATTCCAAATATGAAGGCTGTATCTCGAATGGTTCAAAAGTTATGACCAATGTTAACTTTTTCTTTTATGTAGGTCAAGGTCACAGGTCAAATTTTTGTTTGTGTGAATATAAAGCTCTTGTCACAAGGAACCTACATGCAAAATATGAAGGCTGAATCTCCAATTGTTCAAAAGTTATGACCAAAATGTTATTTTTTATTTTAAGTAGGTCAAAGGTCAATGTCACAGGTCAAAATTTTTTGCATGAATGTGAATCTTTTGTCACAAGTAAGATACATTCCAACTCTGAAGGCTGTATCTCAAGTGGTTCAAAAGTTATGACCAATGTTATTTTTTTCTTTCAAAGGTGCATAATTGAGCTACCGGGTCTCAAAATTTTTTTTTCTGGTTTTTATCTTCAATTCATACTCCTTTGTCATGTGTACACTTTTGGAGCTAAATACAGCTTCAGAACTTTGTGAAAATGGTCGTTTTCATACGTGTTTACCCTTCGCTCTGAACATGTGTTCGGAATTTCTGTTCTAAAAATAAATCTGTGACTTTACACAAACATGGCGACAGTATCGTCTCTGAGTGTCGTTGCTTATGGCATGGTATTCAGCGTCATATTTTTTTCCGATTCAGGCATGGTCTAAGCAAACAAGGCCAAAAATGAACGTCGCATAACGTCATATATGGGGATTCTATTTTTGTCACGAACTAAAAATAGATCTAACTAGTATTCGAAACCTAGTTAGGGAATCCCTCTCAAACTCATTTACCTGTCACCATAATTGTTCACATTTTTGCGTAAAATGCATTCATTTGTATTGTTTTAAAGAAAAATACCGGACATATGTATTTTATTTTTGGAAGCATTTTTTACCGATATCTCAATAATGCACCTTTAAGTAGGTCAAAGGTCAAGTTCACAGGTCAAATTTGTTTGCATGAATGTAAAGCTCTTGTCACAAGGAACCTACATGCAAAATATGAAGGCTGTATCTCAAATGGTTCAAAAGTTATGACCAAAATGTTATTTTTTTATTTTAAGTAGGTCAAGGTCAGAGGTTAAAATTTTTTTTCATGATTGTAAAGCTTTTGTCACAAGGAACATACATGCCAAATATGAAGGCTGTATCTCAAGTGGTTCAAAAGTTATTACCAATGTTATTTTTTTCTTCAAGTAGGTCAAGGTCAAGGTCACAGGTCAAATTTTTTTGCATGAATGTGAAGCTCTTGTCACAAGGAACCTTCATGCCATATATGAATACTCTGCCTCCAACGGTTCAAAAGTTATGACCAACGTTAAAGTTGTCCACGTACAAACCAACAAACAAACAAACCAACAAACAGACAGGGTAAAAACAATATGTCCCCGCTAACGCTACCGGGGACATAAAAATGGAATTTATCTGCTGAAATTTAGGGATGAAATAGTTAAAACCAGAATATAACTTCACGGGTTGGATTAGTTTTATAATATCTGGCCTGGCCATGAGGTTTAAAACTTCCTATACTTAACAGAGCTTGTTCATCAATATTTTCCTACGGATCTCGGTGGCCTACAGGGTAAGAGCACTGAGTCTTAATCATAGCGTCGCTCATCCCTGTGGTTCAAACTTTGCTTGGGTCACCCCTGTGAGATGCTAAGTTCTGAATGGAAGGTCCGCTGGTTTTTCTCCCACCTCATAATAATGATAGGCTCGACTGATTAATGATTGGCTCGAAATAAATGTTGGTGAAACAGTCTTGAAGGGGCCATAAAACCAAAGAAAAATATTTTCCTGCTCATATTAGTGTCTGGAGCCAGTTGTGAGTTGTCAGCAGTCAATGTAGCTCGCCTATGGGGCCTAAGTTGGACTGGTCATTTCTTATGCCAAAGGTTTGTTTCATAAATTTAAATATTTTTTGTGGCTTTGAGAAATAGATTGGGCTGCATGGTGCTTCCATGCAGAGCTGAAACAGACCAAACTTTTGAGGACTGGTAAACCTCACAGAAAGGCGAAGTGGTGTGAGGCGGACTGTCCCTAGTGGTTTCTTTGGGGGTAGGACTCCAGTTGTCATTTCATCTCCATGTTGGGTAGAAGTCTCACAAAATAAAAAGCAACCTCTCCAAAATGACCTAAATAGTGCTGACATGCATGTAAATCTTCATTACAAATGATATAAAATGACCATTTGTGTAAGATCCACTATATCTTCTACCTTGCATAACCTCTTTCACAAGTGTTCTGTCAGTATGGTGTCACCTCCCACCCCATTACGATAACACACCTGTGTGGCATAGTGCATTGTTTCACATCTCCAAAATGGCAACTTTTCGGATGAAAATCCATGCTATGTTTCTTATTTATACTGCAAACATAGGTTATGGGTGCTCGTTAGAACCGCCTCATTGAGGCGGTTCTAACGAGTACCCACAACCTATGTCTTGGAGTAAAAATAAGAAAAATAATGTTAACCCCCGTAAACCCCAGTTTTCTCTATACAAAGTGGGGTGTAAGGGGGTGTTCATTTCACGGACTTGTTCACGTGATGCACTGATCTGAGAAGACAAAAAAAAAATGTGCACTGTACTGGTTAACCACTTAGATGAATTTAAGTCAGCCAGAAGAGTATAAGTCAGGCCAGGCCAAGTGCTGTTAGAGTAAGTAACCAGTTTGACATGTCCTTAATGGGTTGACTTGGCTGCTGTTAAACTACGAAACTAACTCCAAAACATCACGAAAACACGCCTATATAATTTTTACCCCCTTGAACCCCACTTTTATATAGTAAAACTGGGGTTTCCGGGGGTATACCTTATTTTTCTTATTTCTGCTCTAAAATATAGACTGTGGGTATTCGTTAGAACCGCCTCGATGAGGCGGTTCTAACGAGTGCACACAATCTATATTTGGAGCAGAAATAAGAAAAGTATCACAAATTTTCATCATAAAAGTTTCATTTTTTCAGCGATAAAGGTGGCAATGTATTTGTATAGGCGTGTTTGCGTAATGACTATTTTAGGTCATTTTTGAGCTGGTCAGTTTACCTATCCACTTTTCCTGGACAGGCTGATACGTAGGTGGTTATCCAGTACAGTGCACATTCTTTCGCCAGAAACTGACAACTGTCCTTACTGAATCAGCGGAAGAAAGCGAATGACTGTAGCAAAGATTTTGCTGATCAATCTCCATGAAAGAATGCTGCCGACCCTAGCAGGTATCGAAACCTGGGTCCTGATCACTAGTCAGATGCCCATTTGACTGAGCTACCGAATCCAGCCCCAAAAAAGGGTGTCTCTGCGGTCATATTACCAGTAAGGTTAAACCTTAAATACCAATGAAGTTACACCTTCAGCTCTTCTCATTTAAAGGGCTTAGTAGTTACATCCCCCATATGTTTTACCATTTATGCTCTTGTAAGGTTCTGGAGAAAACATTTAGCCCTTCTCTTGCTGAATAGTCAGTTTAGCCACACCCATTTCTGACTTGGAACCAATCAGATTACTTGATGTAATTTATTCTTACAAATCCATAAACTGAATGTTAAACAGTGTAGATCCTGATCAGATGGCTTCTTCAGAAGCCATCTGATCTGGATCTACACTGTTTCAAAAGATAGGGGTTGTCGTGAACAGCAGGATAAGAGTTAAGCAGCTGTCAGTTTCTGGTGCAAGAATGTACAGGTTAGCAGCTTACATATTAGCATGCCAAGGAAAAGTGTTGTGAGGTAAACAGACTGGCTAAATATGACCTGAATAGTGTTGAATGGACAGTTAACCCATTTTGTACCGGAAACCCCAAATCGGGTAGTTGGCAAACAGTGCAGGCCCAGATCAAATGCCGCAGAATGCATCTGATCAGGGCCTACACTGTTTGCTAACAGTTCAGCCATTTTCCTAATCAATTTTGAAGAAAACACAACCTGACACCACTAAATTTTGAAAATAACTCAAGCTATATATAAGGAGGAGGATTCCATTTGGTACAAAAAGGGTTAAACTCCAAACAAAGTGCTTATGTATAAAATTGCCAAGGAACATTGTGGTTAGTTAAACTGACCAGTTCACTATGACCTAAATTATGTTGACTGGGCGGTTAAAAACAAAACATACCAAGGGAGACAGCGGCCCCCGCCATCGGGGCTTGAAGAAATAGATGGGCTGGAGGATGCTTCCAAGCAGAGCTGAAACCGACCCGCACATGAGTGGTGGTAAACGGCTTAGAGAATATAACCCTGCCCAGGGTTGCGGTGTGAGTGTTGGACCGTCCATGCTTATAAACCCTATTGGTTTCATTGGGCGGCAGGGCTTGAGATGTCATTTCATCTCCATGTCGACTAAAAATTGGAAGAAACGTCTCCAAAATGACCGTTACAGTGTTGACGGAAAGGTTAAACCTCAAATCATACAAACAAAAACCAAGGGAGACAACACTTGTGACTTTCTGTATGCTTATAAGTGAAGAAAGCAATTCAGAAAATGGGGTCTACTCTTAAAGGAAAGAATTTGCTCCTCGGGGAGCAAATTCTTTCCTTTAAGAGTAGACCCCTATTGATATGGCAGACAAAAACAATTCCTTGAGAGTGGCATCACCTGAGGATGTACACATTACCCTTAATATAACAAATTCAAAGCCCATTCCACAGGATGATTTCGGATAAGAAGTCTCCTGTTTTTACTTACAAAGGGAGACATTTTCATGCAAAGAACATATTGAAAAACCCAAAATTTGAAGGCAATCAAAATTTCTCCCCATAAATGTCTGAAAGTTTATCACTTTCTGAATTCATTTTTGCCAGAAAAATGGGACTGATATTTCACAAATTAAAACACTGACAATAATTGAAAACATTTGTGTTTACTCAAGACAAAAATACTCGTCTGAAAAAAAAAATAGGACATCATAAATACATGCTACATCAAAAAGAACAAAAATGACTCCTTTCACTGGATCTCTGCCATATTGACAACAATTCTCTCATATACATCATGAAATTATGAGGAAAAGTCATGAACGAGGTATTCATGAAATGCCCTAGTTAATGAAAGTGTTACTCATCTGACATCACAGTGCACATGAAATGACCAAGCATATAAGACAAGAATTCCGCCGAAGGCTATGTCGCGCCTGTGGTAAACTTGACCATTAGGGTGAACGCTAGGGTGGTCGCAAATGTTGACGCCTTGACGAACGGACGGACGAACGAACGGACGGAAAACCAGGCGCCTATTCCTAAAAAGGGTACTTATGAGTAAACTCGGTCATTTCATGGTGTTAATTAAATGACCCAGCTCATAATAAAATGTTTCTAATAAGAGTGTTAATGAAATAACCGAGCTCATGAGAAAAGTGTACTCATCATGAAGTGTTCATGAAATTACCCAAATCGTGAGAAAAGGTACTTGTCACAAAATGTTCATGAAAATACCAAGCTCATTAGGAAAGGATACTTACCGTTGTGTTCATGTAATCACCCAGCTCATGAGGAAAGGGAACTGATCACAGTGTTCATGAAATTACCCAGCTCATGAGCAAAGGCTAATCATCACTGTGTTCATGAAATTACACATTACACATGTCAGAACAGTGTTCATGGAATTAACCAGCTCATTAGAAAGGGGTATTCATCCCAAAGTGTTTGTGAAATAACCCAGCTAATGGGGAAAGGATACTTATCACAAAGTGTTCATGAAATGATCCAGCTCACGAGGAAAGGTTACTCCACAAAAGGTGTGCATGAAATGATCCAGCTCATGATTAACCCATTCAGTACCAGAAACCCATGAAGGGGTACCTTGGCAAACAGTGCAGGCCGAGATCAGACGCAGAACGCGGGGTCTGATAAGGGCCTACACTGTTTGCAAAAAGGTTAAGCTATTTCTCGAATAATTTTGGTGAAAACACAACATGACACCCCTAAATTTTGAAATGGACACCTGGTGTATATAAGGAGGAAGATTCCATTTGGTACAAAAAGGGTTAAACACAAGATGTGCATGAAATGATCCAGCACATGATTAAAGGGTGTGAAACAAAAAATGCTCAAGTAATGATCCCGCTCATGATTAAAGGGTGTGAAACAAAAAATGCTCAAGTAATGATCCAGCACATGATTAAAGGGTGTGAAACAAAAAATGCTCAAGTAATGATCCCGCTCATGATTAAAGGGTTTGAAAAAAAAAATGCTCAAACAATGACCCAGCTCATGAGAAAATGTTACTCATCACAAATGATCCAGCTCGCGATAAAGGGTTTGCAACACAGTGTTCATGACATGACCAAGCTCATGAGGAAAGGGTAAGCATCACAAAGTATTCATGAAATGACACAGCTGATGAGGAAACCGGCCCCGATAGCTCAGTTGGTAGAGTGTCCGCTCCGGGGAACGGGAGGTCTCGGGTTCGATCCCGGGCCGCGACATACCAAAGTCGTTAAAAATGGTACGAGCTGCTCCTCGCTTGGCACTCAGATTTACGGGGTAGAGCTAGGACTGGTCGATCCAGTGTCAGGATAATGTGACTGGGTGTGGTATCATGTAATGTGTCTGGGACATGATACTTCAGTGAGGCAGCACTATAAACGTGAGCATTGAGCTCCCTGTCGCAACCAGAGACCGTCGTGATATGACTGAAAAATTGTTGAAAGCGATGTTAAACCCGAATTCACACACACACACACACAGCTCATGAGGAAAGGGTAAGCGTCACAAAGTATTCATGAAATGACCCAGCTGATGGGAAACATGTACTTATCACATTGTTCATGAAATAACCAAGCTCATGAGAAAATGGTACTCATCAAGTATTAATGAAATGACTCAACTCATGATTTATGTGTTTGCATTACAAAGTGCATAACCGAGCTCGTGAGAAAAGGGTCAAGCTGCATAAGCCCAGTCTCGCAAGAGTTTGCTCTTCCTGGGATATATAGACCAGAGCACCTCATGCGGGTGCCAATGCTCGGCTGCAGTTTCTTTTAGTTAAAAATTCTAAGTCGAAAAAGTGGCATAACTATGCCAAAAATATTTTGAGGGTTACCTCTCCTATTGGGTATGAGTTCCCCTTTTCATAATGAATAACTATTCTGAGTTTCAAGTAAATATTTTCAGTAATGACACAGATATTACAAAATGTCCAAGTTTTTGCACGTCGACGTAGACGGCGACGCCGCCAGAGCTATGACAATACCTCGTCGTTTTCCGAGCTAAAAAACAAAATAAGCATGCCACATGCAAGAATAAATGTATTAGCTTGTTGCATATGCACATTTGATTTGATTAAAACACATAAACCAGAGAATTCCAGCAGACCTTTCCTCATGAGGCAGATCAGATATTTCCTAATGTCATTTTCTACCAAGAAGAGCCGCATCAAGTAAGCAAGTCCATCTAATGAATATCCTTGTAACCTACACTTGATATAGGAACAAGAGGACCATGATGGCCTAGGTTGCTCACCTGATCCATATTCTACAAACAAAATTGTAGGTACTAAACTCTGTTCAGAAAATCTGAATCATCAATTTTTAGCTCACCAGAGCCGAAGGCTCCGGGGGAGCTTATAGGATAGGCAGTTGTCCGTCGTCTGCGTCTGTGTCGTCTTCGTCAAAATTTTCAAACGACATCTCCTCTGAAGCCACTGGGCCGATTCAGCCCAATTTTCATCTATAGCATCCTTGGGCACGGGGATTGAAAGTTTGTGTTTTTAATGAAACTTGGCTCATTAGTTTGGTTGCTATGGCAACTTAGAGTTTCCATAGACTTATAATGGGGAAAATAGAAAAATGGCATTTACTGCCAAACCTTTGCAGATATTTTGACAAAATTTTCATAGGAATGTTCCTTAGGCAATCTACTATCTGCCATATGATTTTAGGCCTACTGCTCATTTCTGTTGGTTGCCATGGAAACCATAAAAAAAAAAAAAAAATACTTCAAAAATCATCTCCTCAGAAACCGAATGCTCTATTAGGCTGAGAGTTTTTGGAAATATTCACCATATTTGCCTTTATAGGTTCTGTGTTGTTGTTTTTTTTTTTTATAAAATTTGGCTCTTTAGCAACTTAAGATTTTCCATAGAATTATAATGAGGAAAATTGAAAAATTGCATTTGCTGCCAAGTTATTGCAGATATTTTGAAAAAAAACTGTTATAGAAATGTTCCTTGAGTAAATGTCTCTCAGCCATATGCTTTAATGCCAACATGGGGGTCCCCCAGGTTATGCCGGGGCCATACCCCACCCCCTCCACTTCATAAAAGGCCATATAACTCGGAAACCATCCAGATCCCCACCCCAAAACCATATATATTCTTGTTCCTTATGATAAGATGCATTCAGTGACACCAACCTGGGGGTTCCTTGGTACGTGCCAGGTCATGCCCATTCCCCCTCCATTCCATAAAAGGCCCACTATCTTGGAAACCTTACAGATCCCCACCCCTAAACCATATATATATTCTTGTTCCTTATGAAAACATACATTCACTGACACCAACTTGGGGGTCTCCCTGGGTGCGCCTGGGCCTTGCCCCACCCCTTCTTCTTCACAAAAGGCCATATATCTCAGAAACCATTTAGATCCCCACCCCAAAACTATATATATTCTTGTTCCTTATGATAACACACATTCAGTGATACCAACCTGGGGAGTCGGGTCACGCCCCACCCCCTCCATTTCATAAAAGGCCCAATATCTTGGAAACCTTACAGATCCCCACCCCTAAACCCTATATATTCTTGTTCCTTATAAAGAGACTAATTCATTAACACCAATTTGGGGGTCTTCTTGGGTGCGCCGGGGCCTTGCCCCACCCCTCCACTACCATTCAGATCCCCGCCCCAAAACCTTATATATTCTTGTTTCTTATGATATGATGCATTCATTGACACTAAACTGGGGGTCCCCCAGGATGTGCCAGAGTCATGCTCCACCCCTTCATTTCATTAAAGACCCAATATCTTGGAAACCGTACAGATCCCCACCTCAACCATATATATTGTTGTTCCTTATGATAAGACACATTCATTTACGTCAACCTGGAGGTCTTCCGGGTCAAGCCAGGGCCTTGCCCCACCCCACCACTTCACAGAAGGCTATATATCTCAGAAACTGTTCAGAGCCCCACCCCTAAACCATATATAATTATCTTCTTTGGGATAAGACACATTCAAATAACACTAGCTTGGGAGTCATCCGGACTGCCTGGGTCATGCCCCACTGCTTTACTTCATTAAAAGCCATATATCTCAGAAATCATTCGGATCCCCACCCATAAATTATAATATTCTTGTTCCTTATGATGTGTCATTCAGTCACACCAATCTGGGGGGTCATTTTGTGCTAGGGCAATGCGCCCTGCCCCTCCACTTTATAAGGCCATATATTTCAGTAAAAAAAACATTCAAATCCCCACCCCATCATCATATATGTTCTTGTTCCTTATCAATAGCACACCCACTTGGGGATCGCAGGGGCTATTCCTCTCCTCTCCACGTCATAGAAGGGCCTCATATTTCAGAAACCATTCAGATTCCCACCCATAAACCATATATATATATTCTTGGTCCTTATAGGGACAACAATCTTTGGCTTTCCTGGGATCAACAGGACATGCCCCAACCCCTCCACCGCTTAAGAGGCCTTATAACTCCGGTATACAGATTCCCACTGCTACACCATATATATTCTTATTCCTTATGATAAGACGCATTTAGTGATACCAACCAGGGCTCCATTGGGTCCATGCCCTACACCCTCTACTTAATAAAAGGCCTAATGTTTTAGATACTGAGTCCATATGGATGCTCATTTAGATATAGGGGTTCATTTGGGAGACTTTATAATTGGTAGATTAAAATGGTATCATGTTAAAATATATGGCTGTCATTGGGCAGTGCCCACCAGAGCTCTGGTGAGCATAGTGGCCCATGGGCCTCATGTTTCGTTTCTTCCTTTTAATACTCATTTTAGCCCATACATCACTTTGGGAAAGTTGTAGACCTCACCCTCCGCTGATTTCTCCAACAAGTTGTATGCCTCTGCAACAGCTAGGAAAGGTTGTGATTATTTGGAGAAAATTGCAAAATGTAACTTTTCCTTCACAGACTAAGAAGTTCTGACAAGTTCGACACATCCTTTTAAACCATATATAGAAGTGGTTACTGCTCTTGTAAATTACAAGGGTGTCTATATTTTATTTGCACGATCACTTCATTGAAAATCATTAGCTGTGACACAACATCTGATATCGGTATAATTCATTTTGACCAATGTTGACAGCACATCGCGCTAGTGGCTCCCCGTTCCTAATGAGCTTCTATCTAGCCATTCGAATGTAAGGTATGTCATAACTGCATATCTATTAATAAAAAGCATCACATGGATTTGAATATGTATTATTTTACCTTACCATCATCATCAAATGGACTTAGTCTGTGGTCTCATTTCTTTGTTTCGCAATTTTCTCCAAATAATCACAGCCTTTCCCGACTGTCGCAGAGGCATACGACTTGCTGGAGAAGTCAGTAGAGAATCAGGTCTAAAACTTTCCCATAGTGATGTATGGGCTTAAATGAGTATTAAAAGAAAGAAACGAAAAGATCGATGATTCAGAATTTCTGAAAGGAGTTTAGAAATGTTTTCAGAGGAAAACAATGTCCCCTGTCCATAAAAATATCTTAAACACCCATTTGACTTTAATAACTAGGTTAGAGTCACTGTTTTGGGGTGCTGTGACCCAGAAAAAAAGGTCAAGGTCACCAAAATCTAATCAAATCTGCGCTTTGTTGGAATGACATATTGTACCAAGTTTGACGAAAAGCAATCAATTCGTTAATGCATGCAGACAAGCCATTTTTGGCCCAAAATTGACTGTTTTTGGGAGCCTGTGACCTTTGAAAAAAGGTCAAGGTCACCAAAATCTAATCAAATCTGCCATATGATGTTTACTTTTTTGTGAATAGACCATTCCAAAGGCAGGCGCAAATGATAGCTCTGCCTAGTCAATCTTATCTGCAACTACTATATGGGCCCCGTCAAGCGATTTTGGTACTTATCGCCTATGCGAGCAGCGAAGGTTCAGGCGAGCGTGCGCATCCGCGCAGTCTTGCCAGAACCTTCGCTGCTCGCTCATACAAGCAGTGAATCAAGAGGAATCTTCAGACAAAAAGCCATATCCCTGGCCCTTCTGAATGGCTGGGCATGCGCAGTTAAAACTTGTCATGACGGAATGCTCGAAGACCCAAATTCTCTTGGCGGGGCTCATATGTACGTGAAATTGATAACCTGACATGAGAAATGAACAAAGTCACACACTGACATGTATGGTTGACAATCTGACATGTGTTTACGTTTAGGTACATTTACCTATGAACTTATTCTTCACAACCTAACATCTTATAAACAAGTGAACAAGACAATTTTTGTTAACTCTTAATCCACTGAACATGACAACCCCTACTGTTGCAAACAGTGTAGATCCAGATTGAGCCTGCCCAGACAAAGTGGTGCGAGTCGGACCGTCCATGCTTATAAACCCTATTTCTTTCATTAGGGGACAGGACATGAGATGTCATTTCATCTCAATATCAGTAAAAATCCCACAAAATTTGAAGCAACTTCTCCAAAATGACCTGTAGTGTTGACGGGGACGTTAAACCTCAAATCAATCAATCAATCAAAACCCTATTTCTTTCATTGGGCGACAGGGCTTGAGATGTCATTTCATCTGAATGTCGGGTAAAAGTCCCACCAAATTGGAAGCAACATCTCCAAAATGACCTATACAGTGTGGACAGGGACGTTAAACCTCAAATCAAACAAACAAAAAGATCCCGATCAATCTGGAACTACACTGTTTGTCATGCAGTTTTTTGAAATTAATACATTAACCCTTCTCTTGCTGAATATTCAGTTTAGCCACACCCATTTCTGACTTTGAACCAATCGGATTACTTGATGTAATTTATTCCTACAAATTCATATACTGAATGCCAAACAGTGTAGATCCTGATCAGATGGCTTCTTCAGAAGCCATCTGATCTGGATCTACACTGTTTGCAAAGAAAAAGGTTGTCGTGAACAGCAGGATAAGAGTTAAGTCAAGTGGTCCGATTGGTGGATACTCAGCTGTGGTGTGGCTAACTTTATTTATTAACCAGGATAAGCGGGGGTAACATATATTTTTGTGGGTGACAGCCTAACCTGTGATAAGACCTGGTTGATAACCAAGCCCCGTTTTATAAGTATCGGCCAACTTACAATGATAAAATTCGGGGATAACTGTATTCAAAATTGTGATTTGGCAAGGTAAATCTGAGGTTTTACGGTCGGAAATTTTATTTAACAGTGACGCGTCAGCTGAGCTGTAAAACATAATTTGCACCAATAAAACCAACGATTTACCTCCCCAAATCACAATTTTACAATACAGTTATCCCCATTCTAATGCACTTATACGGTTATTTTGTTAAAAACTGTATTATTTATGCACAAAACGGCTAGCGCTGTGAGCTGCGTAAAACCAAATGCCAGCCAAAAGCAAAGTTATGCAATGACGTCGGGTTTCCGACAGTATATCACATAATATACTGTTGCAAAGTTTCTACGTTATCCAATCAGACAGCGTGTTAAAACGCAAGTGCATTATAATGTGGTTTTATAAGATAAACAGCAAAGATTCAGGTCAGCTTGTGCAGCCTGGTCAGACAGGGTCTTCAATGGCAGCCTGAAACTTCAATGCATACCGGTCTATCACAGGGAAAACTGACAATTTTAAGTTAAGGGGAATGGGAACAGCTTCAGGGGAGGCAACTCCTGCAAAAATAATTTTGTCTCCCATGTCAATAGGGGTCAACTCTGAAAGGAAAGAATTTGCTCCTGAGAAGCAAATTCTTTCCTTTAAGAGTAGACCCCCTTTTCCTTAGAGCAGAGCATATAGAAAAACAAACAGGAAGTCCCAAAAGTTATCCCTCTTTGAAAAATGGTGGAAAAAATCTACCAGTGTTCCCATTCCTCTTAACTGCAGTAGAACTTCAATGTCTCGAACACCGATGGCTTATTTCCCATGGATGAGTTGAACCCGAAAATGTATGCTGTGTGTATTCATTAGAAGTGCCCCATCATGAGTCCACAGAGAAGTCTGCAGTGTAGTGTGTACGCTACCCGCCTTGTAAACCAGGGGTTGCAGGATCGATCCCGGACTTCTCCAGACTTTCGGATGAGTCTTTAAACCGAGGTCCCATCTCCTTATGACATTAGCTGTTGGTGGGATGTAAAACTCAAACACTCACTCACCCACTCTAGTGAGTTCACATAACATAAATTTAAAAGAAAGAAAGCCAAAGATTTAAAGATATCCCAAAACTATCTCCATTATGCCTCCTGGTATGGCACTAATAATAACCCTCCATGGCTCGTACCACTGTTTCAAATGAAGTTTCACAGTCCCAAAGGGGTTCAAGCCATCGAAGTTCGGCTGTACAATGAAATTTCAATAGCTCAAACATGGGCGTATCACGCATTGCGAAAATTACACACATGCTAAACCCTTATTCCGCTGTCAGAACATTACAACCCCTTCCTTTGCAAACAGTGTAGATCCAGATCAGACGGGTTGCAGTTTGTGAATTGAAACAAAATTCATTAACCCTTGTCCTGCTGAGCCCGGATATGCATTATTTTCCAAACAATAAAGATCCAGATCAGATGGCTTCTGACAAAGCCATCTGATCAGGATCTACATTGTTTGCCATTCAGATTGTGAGTTTGTTGCAATAATTTGCATCAAAAAATCTGATTGGTTGATAATCGGCAGTGGGTGTGGCATATATGAATATTCAGCAGGACAAGGGTTAAATCAAGTAATTTGATTGGTTGATAGCTAGCAATGGGTGTGGCTAAAATAATTTAAAGCTTAATTTCAAATATTGGCAATAACGCAAAATCACCTAAATAATAGTAGTTTTAGTAATATATAAGGGCTGCTCTTCAAGGAAAGAATTTGCTCCACTTTAAGAGTAGCTCTCATCTTGGAGAAAGATTTTACATACTACAAATTATTTGTTGCATGTACTACGGTAATATTTTACATCTGGGTACGCCACTGTCAAACCCCAATGGCTTGTTCACCTCAACTGTATGGAGTGAACAAGTGTGTTTTGAGTTTTACATCCTACAAATAGTTAAGGACATACAGAGATGGGACCTAATATTTTCCATCTGGGTACACCGCTGTTGAACACTAATGGATCGTTCACCTTAGCTGTATGGAGTGAGCGAATGAGTTTTGAGTTTTACGTCCCACCAACAGCCAAGGTCATACATAGACGGGAGCTCTGTTTAAAGATTCATCCCAAAGTCTGCAGAAGCCTCGGTTCGAACCCACTACCTCTGTTTATGAGGTGAGCAGCTTATCTACTATACCACAAACGCTTCTCACAGCTGTATGAAACTTGTTGTTGAGTCCACAGGAAAAAAATTCCCATAACTGCAGAACTGAGATCATTATTCAGGTAGATTTTATTTTACCCTGAAATGTATGTTGTGTGTACTCACTAGACTCACCTCAGTGATTCCAATGAGTAAACACAACATTTGTGTAGAGGTGAGTCTAATGAGTAAATGCAACATTTGTGTGTGCTCATTAGAATTACTTCACTGAGGTGATTATAATGAGAAAACACAACATACCATTAATTTAAAGAAAATTGAAAAAAAAAAAACAACAACAAAAAAAACGTGTTTCCAACAAGAAATAAGGCATTACACTCAAGTCTGCATAACCAACAACCATATAAACCTTTTTATATAGAGACAAGAAGAAAGGCCTACCAGCACTATGGATTTTTTTTTCTTCAAATGAGCCCCGCCAAGCGAATTTGTGTCTTCATGCATTCCGTCATGACAGATTTTAACTGTGCATGCCCAGCCATTCAGAGGGACCAGAGATATGGCTTTCTGTCTGAAGGTTCCTCTTGATTCACTGCTTGTATGAGCGAGCAGCGAAGGTTCTGGCGAGACTGCGCGGATGCGCAGGCTCGCCTGAACCTTCCCTGCTCGCATAGGCGATAAGTACCAAAATCGCTTGACGGGGCCCAAATAAAAGGTTAGCCGAAGGATAAACCTGCCAAACACATGCATTGACACAGCTATTTTAACCCATTTCGTACCAAATGAAATCGTCCACCTTATATACAGCATAAGTCCATTTCAAAATTAAGGGCTGTCAGGTTGTGTTTTCTTCAAAATTTATTTGTAAAATGGCTGAAATTTTCGCAAACAGTGTAGGCCCTGATCAGACGCCGCATTCTGCGTTGTCTAATCTGGGCCTGCACTGTTTGCCTATTACCCCTTTTGGGGTATCTGGTACCAGATGGGTTAAAGGATATATTTTAAAAAAAAAAACCTGTCCAGAAAGAGGAGTTTACTGCGTTTTATATTATGTTCTTGCACACCAGACAAACAAATCTGTGGTGTTCCGACGCAAAATTGAATATAATTGTGTGTAAATGCACAGGTTGCTTACGACCTCATATGCACCATCGTAAAGGTTGATGTCACAAACCTTCCTGTACTGTCATCACAAAATGGCGAATGTCGGTACTCGAAGAGACTGCAATATTAAAAAATCGCGCTAAGAAATAGAAGGTATCCAAGAAAAAGAATCCTATATGGGTGTGAGGGGCGGATAGAAAAATTCGTCCCTCGGGATCACTGTCCGGCATCACTCGCAAGCCTCATGATGCCAGACAGTGACCCTCGGGACAGATTATTCCATCCACCCATCACACCAATATAAGATTCTTATGTTTTCCTTATATTTGTTCAAAACATAGTTTTGTCCACTCATTAGACCCACCTCAAAGAAGCAGTTAGCTTCAGCAACCTATATTTGGCCTAAAAATCTGAAAAAAAAATGAAACATTTTCATCTTCAAAATGCTAGTATCAGAGATAACTGATGCCATTTTAGGGTATGTTACCAATCATGTTAACAAGTATGTCAAATGAAAACCCCTCTAAACCCCACTTTATATAGAGAAAACTGGGGCGGACACGAGTCTAAGTTCTATTTTTTACTTTTGTTCCAAGCCATAGGTTGTGGGTACTCATTAGAACTGATTCAACTGGGCAGTTCTAATAAGCACTCACAACCTATGATTGGAGAATAAATAAGAAAAATATTTCACATTTTCATGAGAAAAACGACTGTTTTGGATGAAAGAATACAGTATGTCATGTAGATGTCATCACGTAAACGTGTCCATGAACTAAAGACCCCCCTAAACCCCACTTCATATAGAGAAAACTGGGGTTTACGGGGGTAAACATTATTTTTCTTATTTCTGCTCTAAGATGTAGGTTGTGGGTACTTGTTAGAACCGCCTCAAGGAGGCGGTTCTAACGAGCACCCATAACCTATGTTTGCAGTATAAATAAGAATAATATCACGGATTTTCATCAGAAAAGTAGCCATTTTGGAGATGTAAAAAATGCAGTATGTCACACAGGTGAGTTATCGTAATGTTTTATTGTGATAGTGGTGGAAAATTATCCTTCAACCCTTATCCTCTTGTTCACAACAACCCATTACGAAAACATGCCTGTACTAATACATTGTAAATTTTACCACCGAAAATACAAACATTTTCGGATGAAAAATTGTGATATTTTTCTTATTTCTGCTCAAAATATAGATTGTGGGTACTCGTTAGAACCGCCTCATCGAGACTCTATATTTTAGAGCAGAAATAAAAAAAATGAGGTATAACCCTGTAAACCCCAGTTTTGCTATTTAAAAGTGGGGTTTGAAGGGGTCAAAATTATATAGGTGTGTTTTCGTGATACCTACCTTTTGCAAACAGTGTAGATCCAGATTAGATGGCTTCTCTGATCAGGATCTACACTGTTTGACATTCAGTTTGTGAATTTGTTGGAATAAATTACATCAAGTATTTTGATTGGCTCAATGTCAGAAATAGGTGTGCCTAAACTAATTATTCAACAGGATAAGGGTTAATTAATCCTTTTCAGGGGCTACAGATTCTTCAACAAGGTTTCAACTATGGGATTCCGGCTCTAGTCAGTAGCGGAATGCCCCAGCCTGTCCTGCCTTGCGTATAAACTCTTTCAAAATCGATGGGTCTAAGTCAGAGAAGGCCTTTGTCTGCGTGACTGCTGTCATGTGGTTGAGAGCAAAGCGGAAACAAAATTCTTCCAGCTCCTGTAAAAATACAAATTAAAGAAATAAAAATGTAAAAATAAAAAAAAACAATAAAAATACAAAAATGAAAATACACAAAGCACACCCCTATACCCCACTTTATACAGAGACAACTGGGGTTTACAGGAGTATACATTATTCTTCTTATTTTTGCTTCGAGACATAGGTTGTTGGTACTCGCTAGAACTGCCTCAATGAGGCGGTTCTAAAGACAGCCCACAACCTGTGTTAACAATTATTTATGAGGAAAAAAAGCCATTTTGGAGATGTGAAAAAAACGCACTATGTCACAAGGGTGTGTATCGTAATGCATAGGAAGAATGGTTCTGCTCTTTAAAGGAAAAAAAAATTGCTCCTCTTTCCGTTAAGACTACGCCCTTACTAAAGAAGTGATGTAAGGACACTCTCAAAGCCTCCCTCACAGACTTCAAACCACCAGTGTCCTTGGAACAAATGAGGTCTCATCAGAAGGGGCCCTAGAGAAGATGAGACAAACAGAAAAAGCGAAGCCAAGCAGAAATGTTCGGGCTCCTGCCCATTGGGCTTGAAGAAATAAATGGGCTGCACAATGCTTCCAGCCTTCCACGCAGAGCTGAATCTGACCGCACACGAGTACTGGTAACCCGCTTAGAGGATCTATGGCTACTCAGGCAAAGCGGTGCGAGTCAGACCATCCATGCTTATAAAGCCTGATGGTTTCATTGGGCGACAGGGCTTGAGATGTCATTTCATCTCAGCGTCGGGTAAGATTCCCACAAAATTGGAAGCAACGTCTCCAAAATGACCTACATAGTGTTGACGGGGACGTTAAACAGCAAATCAAGCCAGCAAGCAAGCAAAGGAGAAATGTTCGCTGCCCAAAGCCAAAGCTAAGGCATCACCAACAGAGCTCTATCTGCAACAGACAGTTTAGAACCAGAATTGGTCTCAACAGTCATCTTAGAACACACAAACCGTATAAGAATCTTATATGGGTGTGAGGGGTGGATAGAAAAATCCGTCCCAAGGGTCACTGTCCGGCAACACAAAGGCTTGCTGAGTGATGCCGGACAGTGATCCTGAGGAACAGATTTTTCTATCCACCCCTCACATCCATATTGGATTCTTTTTCTTGCATACCTTCCATTTCTTAGCGCAAAATTTCAATGCTGCAGTCACTTCGGTTACCAACGTCCGCCATATTGTGTTGACACTGCAGGAATGTAAAGTGACATCACAGATCGTGCATGACGTCAACCTTAACGACGGCACACACAAGGTCGTAATCAACCAGTGCATTTATCAAACACGCGATTATATTCGATTTGGGGTCGGAACACCAGGGTCAGAACATAAATTTCTATCCCAGGGTAAAATCGCGGATTTCCTTGTCTGGTGTGCAAGAATAGCATTTCTTGCATGTGATTAAGATTGGTCATTATCAGCATTGAGGGACAAACAATTAGACCCATTGTCTTTCAAACATGTTCGAGTTTTTTATTCGAGTAGACCCATAATCATAAGGGAGATGAAAATACTTCATAAAAAGTTGCCTCCCCTAAATGTAAATCCATTTTCTATAAATACACCAGGGGGTGTCCACTGTATGAACACCATTGCAAGAAAGCACTTTGAAAAAGCTAACTGATCAGGATCTACAGTGACATTCCACTATTAAGACCACCTAAAATCAAGTCTAATTCTGCTATAAAAAGCTAATTAGGTTGCAGTTATTGTTTCTTTGTATTTTCGGCATACAGTGTCCTCTGGTCAGAGACCACCTTTGGGACTGTTCAAAAGTGGTCTTAAGACCACTTTTGAACAGTACCAAAGGTGGTTTTAATATAGGAACTTTACTGTATACTGTTTTCCATTCTGCTCCTGAACTCATGGTAAAAATTGAAATAATGCCATATAAATGGCTGAAAATTGGGGAGAAGTGTATCATATAAACAGGATCTTACACGAGTGTTCATGTATTATTGAATTTATTAAATAAGTTGAGGAAAAGGGTTAAAATGTGAGGCTTTGCCAAACATTTTATCCCTTTTCTTCAACGAGTTTAACACATTCAATAATACATGAGCACAATTGCAAGAGTCTATTTATTATGTTATCATGACTAAATATTTAAAATACATTTTATTCACAATTGTTTACAAAAATATCAATATTCCGCCATTAGTAAACGTGACATCGTTAAGAATGCCGTACATGTAATGTTACAGGGGCGTATATAACTAATTTGCATATTCGGTCCACCAGTGGATTATCAAATTTATTACATGATGTTATTACATTCTCAGACGCGACGTCATATGATAAAACAGTTTCCACCATTTATACTCGACAGACTGAATAGCTGATACATAGAGGAAAGTAACTGTCCTTATGGCCATTCTTTGTTTAGGTTTCCATTATGGTCTGGTCGCTTCATGTTTGTGTTTCTTTCCCTTTGGTGTCTTTGATGGGTGGAGTAAGTTAATTGTATTGATTCCTGATCTTTGTTTTACTTCTACTTTAACATGTTTTTTGCTTAATACCATGAATTATAAGCCCTGGGACTTGCCTGACACTGGTATGTTGATCAAGGGCTGATCATTCAGGTAGGAAGGACATGTTTTTCATGTCTAAGATAGTCAGAATAATATGGTTTCAACTTTGATAAGTCAGAAAATATATCTTAACTCTTATCCTGCTGTTCACGAGTGAGTTTTAGTTTTACGTCCCACCAACAGCTAAGGTCATGCGGAGACGGGACCTCGGTTTAAAGACTCATCCGAAAGTCTTGCTGTTCACGACAACCCCTACATTTGCAAACAGTGTAGGTCCAGATCAGATGGCTTCTAAATCAGATTCTACACTGTTTGGCATTCAGTTTATGAATTTGTAGGAATAAATTACATCAAGTTATTTGATTGGTTGATAGACAGAAAAGGGTGTGGCTTAAATGAATATTCAGCAAGATAAGGGTTAAGATTTGTTTTTGTCGAACATTTAGGATGATTTCTTACATGCCAGGATGTAACACATGACATCACAGAGAATCATAGTAACATTCTGCACAGTGATCACGTCATATAACACAGCTTTATAGCTGCAAATTCAATAGAGGCAGCATATAGCATGGCTATAGCCTATTAACCCTTATCTTGCTGTTCACGACAACCCCAATCTTTGCAAACAGTGTAGATGCAGATCAGATGGCTTCTGAAGAAGCCATCTGATCAGGATTTACACTGTTAACCAGATCAGATGGCTTCTGAAGAAGCCATCTGATCAGGATCTACACTGTTCGGCATTCAGTTTATGAATTTGTAGCAATAAATAACATCAAGTTATTTGATTGGTTGATAAGACAGAAATGGGTGTAGCTTAAATGAATATTCAGCAAGATAAGGTATAATGTAATCTCATAAAACTCGTTTATAAATTTAATGGAAGCAGTTAAACATATGGCTATATTCTGAACAATGATCATGTTGTAAAACTCCCTTTAGCTTCAAAATGATCAAATAGCACTCAACATGGCTCAATTCTGAATGGTTGTCCCATGTCAAATACATTACGAAAACACGCCTATACAAATACTTTGTAAACTTTACTGACGAACTATGATATTTTTCTTATTTCTGCTCAAAATATAGATTGTGGGTACCAGTTAGAACCCCCTCATCGAATCGGTTCTAATGAGTACCCACAATCTAGACTATGTTTTAAGCAGAAATAAGAAAAATAATGTACAACCCTCTAAACCCCAGTTTTACTATACAAGAGGGCCCTGGTTCGCTCACCTGTGTGTCACTGTCTCGAGTACATTCTATTTTTAGCTCTGGTGACCATCTTGTTCATCAGCAGAGTGATTTTAGCTTATTTAGTAGGGAGTAACCTAGGCAACATTCCTGTGAAGTTTGAATCAAATTGGCCTTAGGGTTATAGGAGGAGTTCATGTTTGAATCAAATTGACAATATTTTTCAATGTTTAGCTCCAGTGGCCATTTTGTTCATCTGAGCAGGATCATTTTAGCCTTTTTGGTAGATGGTAATCTAAGCAACATTACTTCGAAGACTGAATGAAATTGGCCCAAGGGTACAGGAGGAATTATCATTTGAAGATTTTTTTTTATTTATTTTTATCTCTGGCAGCCATCTTGTTCATTGGAGTGGAATGAGTTTTAACTATTTTGGTAGGGAGTCACCTAGGCAACATTCCTTGAAGTTTCACATCTAATTGGCCCAAGGGTTTAGAAGGAGTTCGCATTTGAAGAAACTGTGGCCTCTTAGAGTGTTCAAAACGTTTTTCTACGATTTGACCTGCTGACCTATTTTTTGACCCGATATGACCCATATTCAAACTTTACCCAGATATTGTCAAGATGATCATTATGAGCAAGTTTGATGATTGAACCAAAACTGGGGCCTCTAGTGTGTTCACAGGGTTTTTCAATCTGACCTACTTATTGACCAGACATGACCCATATTCAAAAATTAACCGAGATATTGTCAAATGATCATTTTGAGCAAGTTTAATGATGATTTGACCAGAACTGAGGCCTCTAGTGTGTTCAGAGGGTTTTCTATGATTTGACCTACTGACCTCCTTTTTGACCCGACATGACCCATATTCGAACTTGACTGAGATATTGTCAAGATGATCATTATGGGCAAGTTTGATGATGATCGGACCAAAACTGTGGCCTCTAGTGTGTTCACAAGTTTTTCTATGATTTGACCTACTGACCTACTTTTTGACCCGACATGACCCATACGCAACCTTGATCGAGATAGTGTCAAGATGATCATTCTGGGCAAGTCTGTTGATGATTAGACCTAAACTGTGGCCTCTAGTGTGTTCAGAAGGTTTTTCTATGATTTGACCTACTGACCTACTTTTTGACCCGACATGACCCATATTCGAACTTGACTGAGATATTGTCAAGACTATCATTCTGAGCAAGTTTGATGATGGTCGGACCAAAACTGTGGCCAATACTGTGTTCACAAGGTTTTTCTCTGATTTGACCTACTGACCTACTTTTTGACCCAACATGACCCATATTCAAACTTGACCGAGGCATTGTCAAGATGATCATTCTGGGCAAGTTTGATGATGATTGGACCATAACTGTGGCCTCTATTGTATTCATAAGCTTCTATGATTTGACATATTGACCTACTTTGTGACCCGACATGACTGATATTCGAACATGAACAAGGTATCATCAAGATGATCATTCTGAGGAAGATTGATGATGATTGGACCAAACCTGTGGCCTCAAGTGTGTTCAGAAGGGTTTTTTTATGATTTTGACCTACTGAGCTACTTTTTGACCCTACAAACCCATATTCAAACTTGACGGAGATTTTGTCAAGATGATCATTCTGGGCAAGATTGATGATGATCGGACCAAAACGGTGGCCTTTACTGTGTTCACAAGGTTTTATCTGATTTGACCTACTCACCTACTTTTTGACCCGACAAGACCCATATTCAAACTTGACCGAGACATTGTCAAGATAATCATTCTGAGCAAGTTTGATAATTATCGGACCAAAACTGTGGCCTCTAGTGTATTCACAAGGTTTTTTTATGATTTGACCTACTTTCTGACCCGACATGACCCATATTCGAACTTGACCCAGATACATGTATTGTCAAGATGATCATTCTGAGCAAGTTTGAAGACGATCGGACCAAAACTGTGGCCTCCAGAGTGTTCAATAGGTTTTTCTGTGACTTGACCTACTGACCTACATTTTGACCCGACATGACCCATATTCGAATATGACCGAGATATTGTTAAGATGATCATTCTGAGTAAATTTGATTAGGATCGGACCAAAACCTTGGCCTCTAGAGTGTTCACAAGGGTTTTCTTTGATTTGACCTACTGACCTACTTTTTGACCTGCCATGACCCTTATTCCAACTTGACCGAGATCATTCTGACCAAGTTTGATGATGATTGACCCAAAACTTTGACCTCTAGTGTGTTCACAAGAAAAGTTTACGCATGGACGGATGGACGCACGCATGGTGGACAAAAAATGATCCCAAAAGCTCACCTCGTCACTACGTGACAGGTGAACTGATAAAAGTGGGGTTCAATGGGGTCAAAGTTATATTGGCATGTTTTCGTGATGTAAGTCACCTTTAATAGCTTCAACTCATGTGATTTATCTGAGCTTAAAATTCTTCAGTGGGAGCATATAACATGGCTATATTCTCAACAGTGATCCAAAGTCATTAACTCACCTTAGCTTCAAATTTAATAGAGGCAGCATACAACATGGCTACATTCTGAACAGTGATCCCGTGTCGTATAATTTGTTCACATTGTTTCTTCAGGATTGGTTCACAATAGGCATTGGCAAGATCTAGTAAACCTGAAACGGATATCTTCTTTTCAAATATATGTATTGCATTTACCCTAAATATTAAGACACTTTTACTCCTTACCATGCTAGTTCTAGGACAAAATTTTGCAGACAGACTGCCCGACAAACCAACCAACAGGCTGATTCCAGTATACCCCCTTCAAACTACATGTGCAGGGGTATAATAATGTATACAATAATGTATACCCCCGTTTTCATCACTTTTCTCTATATAAAGTGGGGCTTAGTTTGGTGGGGGTGTTCATATCGACTGCCTATTCAAAATTTGCAAAATTGCAGTATGTTTCCTCTGGCTTTCTTTGCCGGATCATTACAGAGTCACTGATGAGGCTTTATTAGCCGAAACTACGTAGTATGACCCATCTTCTTTCTTATGAATGTTTTCATTGCTCTTAAAGGAACTCATTTTTGATTTTTATTTGCCTTCACTGCAGCTGGTGTTGTGCCGTGTGGCGGCCGTAAAACGTCTCCCCGTACATCAACCATACTGTAGTTTATATTTTACTTTTGGTCCTTTGAGATCAGCGTGAATATTCTGAGAAATCAGAAATAAATTATTGGTTTAGACTCATATTCTAGACAGGTTTTTAATTTTTTGGACCCCAATTTGATTTATATCAGTCTTTGTATCGACTGCCTATTCAAAATTTGCAAAATTGCAGTATGTTTCCTCTGGCTTTCTTTGCCGGATCATTACAGAGTCACTGATGAGGCTTTATTAGCCGAAACTACGTAGTATGACCCATCTTCTTTCTTATGAATGTGTTCATTGCTCTTAAAGGAACTCATTTTTGATTTTTATTTGCCTTCACTGCAGCTGGTGTTGTGCCGTGTGGCGGCCGTAAAACGTCTCCCCGTACATCAACCATAGTGTAGTTTATATTTTACTTTTGGTCCTTTGAGATCAGCGTGAATATTCTGAGAAATCAGAAATAAATTATTGGTTTAGACTCATATTCTAGACAGGTTTTTAATTTTCTGGACCCCAATTTGATTTATATCAGTCTTTGTATCGACTGCCTATTCAAAATTTGCAAAATTGCAGTATGTTTCCTCTGGCTTTCTTTGCCGGATCATTACAGAGTCACTGATGAGGCTTTATTAGCCGAAACTACGTAGTATGACCCATCTTCTTTCTTATGAATGTTTTCATTGCTCTTAAAGGAACTCATTTTTGATTTTTATTTGCCTTCACTGCAGCTGGTGTTGTGCCGTGTGGCGGCCGTAAAACGTCTCCCCGTACATCAACCATACTGTAGTTTATATTTTACTTTTGGTCCTTTGAGATCAGCGTGAATATTCTGAGAAATCAGAAATAAATTATTGGTTTAGACTCATATTCTAGACAGGTTTTTAATTTTTTGGACCCCAATTTGATTTATATCAGTCTTTGTATCGACTGCCTATTCAAAATTTGCAAAATTGCAGTATGTTTCCTCTGGCTTTCTTTGCCGGATCATTACAGAGTCACTGATGAGGCTTTATTAGCCGAAACTACGTAGTATGACCCATCTTCTTTCTTATGAATGTTTTCATTGCTCTTAAAGGAACTCATTTTTGATTTTTATTTGTTCATGTAATGAAATATACAAAGTACTGACATCTCAAGTTATAGCAATCAAATGTAAAATATTTTCACAAGAGTGACAAATGCAGGTATTGGTTCTTGTATCCAGAACTCCTTTTTATTTCAGAATCAGAATCAGAATTGTTACTGGTGACACGTCAAATGACATTCATACACCAGGACCTGTGATGTGGGAAGTTAGTCCCTAGCTCTAACCAAAGAGGTAAATTTAGCTACACAATCATCAGCACCTTCAGCTGTTGAAATAATCGAATCGGGAAGGGCATTCCAATCTCTAATGGTTCTCGGGAAGAACAACTCTTTACTAGAATTTGTTTTTCTACAAAAACACAGATGTCTCCCCCGTTTTTGACTGCTAAGTATAACCTTGACATTGGAGAAATTGAGCTGGGTCTTGTGTGTAACACATCATCTAATGAAGATGAACATTTCTGCATAGTAACTTTAAAAATGTTCATAGAAAAATAAAAAAGTTATTGGCTGTACACAAAAAAGCACTTTTTTACCTTTGACCTCTAAGTATGGCCATGACCTTTGAGTTACAACACATCGTCTCATAATGGTTAACATTTCTACCAAGTAATTTCATAATCCATCAAAGAATAAGGAAGTTATTGACTGTCCCTTTTTTTACCTTTGACCTCTAGTATGACCTTGACATTGGAGGTATGTACCTTGGTCTTGCCCATGACTCATGGTCTCATGACGGTGAACATTTCTGCATGGTTACTTTATAAAGTCCATCCAAACTTTTTATACCTCTGACCTCTTGGTATGACCTTGATCTTGAAGGTACCGACCTGGGTCTAGCGTGCACCACTTCGTCTCATGATGGTTAACATTTCTGCCAAGTAATTTCACAATCTATCCAGGAAGAAGAAAGTTATTGACTGAACACTAAAAAAAAGGACCCTTTTTGTTATTGGACCTCTTAGTACGACCTTGACATTTGAGGTACCAACTTGGGTCATGCACACAACACATTGTCTCATGGTGGTTAAAATTTCTGCCAAGTAATTTCAAAGTCCATCTAAAAATAAGAAAGTTATTGACAGAACACAAAAAAGGCCCCTTTTTTACCATTAACCTCTATGTATGACCTTGACCTTTCAGGTACCAAACTGGGTCATGCGTGCAACACATCATCTCATAGTGGTTAACATTTCTGCCAAGCAATTTCAAAATCCATCTAAAAATAAGAAAGTTATTGACCAAACACGAAAAAAGGCCCTTTTTTTACCTTTGACCTCTATGTTTGACCTTGACATTTCAGGTACCAAACTGAATCATGCCTGCAATACATCGTCTCATGATAGTTAACATGTTTGCCAAGTAACTTCAAATTCTATCTAAAAATAAGCAAGTTATTGACAAAACCCGAAACAAAAAGGCCCCTTATTTTACCTTTGACCTCTAAGTATGACCTTGACCTTTGAGGTACCAATCTGGGTCATGCACGCAACACATCATCTTATATTGATTAACATTTCTGCCATGTGATTTCAAAATCCATCTCAAAATAAGAAAGTTATTGACCAAATATGAAAAAAGGCCCCTGTTTTGACCTTTGACCTCTAAGTATGATCTTGACCTTTGAGGTAACAACCTGCCTCATGCACAACACGCATCGTCTCATGGTTGTTAATAATTATGCCAAGTAATTTTAAAATCCAATTGAAAATAAGAAAGTTCTTAACCAAATACGAAAAAAGGCCCCTTTTTTTACCTTTGACCTCTAAGTATGATCTTGACCTTTGAGGTACCGACCTGCCTCATGCGCACCACACATCATCTTATAGTTGTTAATATTTCTGCCAAGTAATTTTAAAATCCATCTGAAAATAAGAAAGTTATTGACCGGACACGATTTTTCCATACATATATACATACCGACAAACTTCCAAGGTAGATAATTCCAAAAGTATAAATGCGAGAGTTATAGTTCTTGTGCACTGCACGTCGTCTAATGCTGATTTATATTTATACGAAGTTTCTTGAAGATACCTCTAACGGTTTTCAAGTTCTAGAGCGGACATGAATGTGTGACAGACGGACAGACAGACAGACAGACGCCCAGGGGAAAAACAATATGTCTCTTCGAAAAAAAAATTTCCGGGGGAGACATTATAAATGTCAGTTCTTGCAGTAAGGGTCTGAAACGCCTCAATGCCCAATTTCCTCTTTGGGCCCAGCTGTACCAAGTTCTATCAATATACAGTACAATTCCTCTATTAAGACTACCTTTGGGACTGTTCAAAAGTGGTCTTCAAGAACAGTTCTAAAGGGGGTCTCTGACTAGAGGACACTGTATGCCAAAAACACAAAGAAAGATTTTCAGAGCAGAATTGGCCTAAAGGTGGTCTCCGACTAGAGGACACTGTATGCCGAAAACACAAAGAAAGATTTTCAGAGCAGAATTGGCCTTAATTTTAGGTGGTCTTAATAGAGGAATTTTATTTATCTCAAAGGGTGTTTGAGTCATAGAGATCACAATGTTATACTGTAAGGAGAGACAACACAAATACATAGTTGTGGCTCTTGTTGTCAACATAGGTTAAAAGTATGTGAGTATTCATTAGAACCCTTCAGCAAGGCAGTTCTAATGATAACCACCAACATAGGTTTATATGCAAAAAAAAATGAGAAAAATATCCTTTAACCCTTATGGAATCTTCCTCCTTATATATAACAGGAGTCCATTTCCAAATTTAGGTTGTCAGGTTTTGTTTTCTTCAAAGTCTATCTGGAAACTGGCTGAATGTTTTAGTAACATTGTAGGCCCTGATCAGATGCTGCATTTTGCGGCATTTGATCTGGGCCTGCACTGTTTGCCAACTACCTGTTTTGGGGTTTCCGTTTCAAACTGGATTAATTATTGCCCAAAACCCACCTTATCTGTGGTATAAAATGGTATACCAAAAATACCTACCTATAGCTTCATCTGGCAAGAGATCAACTCTGTCTGTGTATAAATACTTCAGGAATGCTTTATATACACTGTATGGGTACTGTGAGATTTCTACAATACTAAAACACAACAAAAATAAACTAGAGCTATCACTAAAGGTGATGAATACCCCCACAAAAACTGCCTTGATAGTACAACAGCGGCATTTTGCAATTTTTTCACTTGAAAGGGGCACTAACTAGAGCTGTCAGTGAAACTGACTAGGGCCCCGGCAGCGCTATCAGAAATTTGTGGACAGACAGACGGACAGACAGACAGACAGACAGACGGACGGACGGAGTGATTACTATAGGGCACCCACACTTTCAGTGCAGGGCCCTAACTATGTCGAAAATTGACGAATTGTAGTGGAAATCGAACTTGACCTGTATTTTATGATGTTACATCAGTGTACCAAACATTATAAAAATCGGTGAAGCGCTTTTTGAGTTATCGTCCGGAAATCAAGTCAACAGACCGACCGACCGACAGACCGACAAGCTCACTCCTATATACCCCCCCCCCCAAATTTCATTTGTGGGGGTATAAAGATCACACATAAGAAAAAGACCCTTGTCAGCCTTGATAGTGCAGTGGGAGACGTGTTCGACTCATGATCGAGAGGTTGTGCATTCGAATCTGGCACCCGGTATCGAGGTGTGTCCTTGGGCAAGACACGTAATGACATTGCCTCACTCCACCCAGGTGTAAATGGGTAGCAGTGGTGTAATAGTCACTGTCTCTCTCTCTCGCGCGCGTGAAAAACATCCCGAATGAGTGTTCGAGAGCGATTAAATAAGCTTGAAGCTTCCATCACATTCAAACTAAAGTAAATTAGTACAGTCGAACTTCAATGGCTCGAACATCTTTGGGACCTCGAAAATCTGTTCGACACTTGGGTAGTTTGAGCCACTGAGGTTACTGTCAGGAGGCATAACAAGATACTTTTAGACATCTTTTCGGTGTTCTATAATGAAAATGTATGCTATGTGTACTCATTAGAATCGCCTCGATGAGGCGATTCTAATGAGTACACACAGCATACATTTTCAAGATAAAAGACTAAAATCTCCTTAATTATCCCCCACTATTTCTTATGTGGAGGATTTCGCTAGGGTCTCAAGAATGGGTTCGACACATCCATGGTA
Source organism: Lucinisca nassula (assembly GCA_963580285.1). Lineage (NCBI taxonomy): Eukaryota > Metazoa > Mollusca > Bivalvia > Lucinida > Lucinidae > Lucinisca > Lucinisca nassula. Next base: position 98,744,755 of record OY757026.1, read on the forward strand.
AACCGGGCATCGTTGTTCGAGCCATTGAAGTTCTACTGTATAAACTAAAAGGACCCGTACCATTGTGTTCATCAACTAATTAGGGGATAACTGTATTCAAAATTGTCATTTGGGGCGGTAAATCAGAGGTTTTATGGACGGAAATTTTGTTTTACAGTGATGCATCAGCAGAGCCATAAATCATAATTTATGACCGAAAAATCTACAATTTACCTCCCCAAATGACAATTTTGAATACAGTTATCCCCGTTCTAATGCACATATTTGCTTTTGTTACAAACTATACTTTTTTGCACACAGCAGCAAGCGCTGTGAGCTGTGTAAAACCTAAAAAAAGCCAATGAAAAGTGATGTTACCTGATCACATCGGGTTTCCAACAGTATATCGCAGATTAATTTTTGATGTTATCCGATAGAACAAAGCATGACATATGCATGGCATGTGCATTAGAATTTTAAGTATATACAACTTCATTGAGCGAGATTCTTCCAAAATACCCACATGTTTCTACTTCAGAAATAGATCAGCTCTAATTCTGATTTGTTGAGTAATAAATCAAAATTTGGAGGTCAGTTGTAAAGTAGAAAAATCACGAGCGCATAGTGCGCGTGATTTGTCTACTTACAACTGACCGACAAACTCTTGATTTATTGCTCAACAAATCACAGACTAGAGCTGATCTATTTCGATTCTGACACGCTGAAAATCGGCAATAATGTTGTTGTTTCCTTCAAAATCTCACAACTTTTGCCACTGTTAGAAGAAATCTCACTAAAATTATCGACTGAAACACATGCATTTATATCCTGTTCTAACGTTTTCGATGCGAGAATATGACGTAACACCGTGACGTTACACCATCTAACGTCAAGGAAATCATCTAGTGACGTCATAAATTTGCAGTTTTTAATGACGTCACTTGTCACGCTCTTCCTTGCTGTGATTTGTTGCAGAATAAAACACAGCTATTTTCCATTGACTATATAGGCGTGCTGTGTTAGAATTGAAAATAAAGGAATTTTTTCTTTGATTATCACCACTATTCCTCTTTGTCAGTAGTTACATGAATGTTAAAATGTGTATAGAGGATCTTACATGAGTGTTCATTAAGGCTGGCATGATTAATCGGATAATCGATTAATCAATCATTAATGGGGTAATCGATTAATCAATCAATAAATTCCACAAAAATGATTATTATTACTGATTTGTTTGGATCAATTATTTGATATGTACAATTTACTACCCAAAGTTGTGCCTAAAATAGCTAGATGACTGGCAAACAGTACAAACCCTGATGAGACGCCTCAGAATGCGGCATCTCATCTGGGTCTACACTGTTTGCTCGGGCCTTTCTGTTCAAATACATATGGTAAACTACAAACAAGAGGGCCCAATGGCCCTATATCGCTCACCTGTGTACCAGAAAAAAAGTGTAGGAGACCACTTGACATTGCAACATACTAAATATCTGAGCTCTGGACCTTATGGCTTTGGAGAAGAAGATTTTTTATTTTTTTCCAGTATAAGTCCATAGGTCAATTTTGACCCAAAAGGCATGGCTGACAGGATTTATGTAGGCGACCATTTTATGTTGCTATATACTAAATATCTAAGGTCCGTACTTCATGGTTTCAGAGAAGAATATTTTTGAAGCTTTTTTTTCTATTATAAGTTTATTGGAGTTAAGAAGCCACAGGATTTGGCCAATTTGAACCCCAGGGGCAAGACTCAGGCAGGATTCATGTAGTCAACCGCACCACATTGCTACATGCTAAATACCAAAGCTCTGGGCCTTATGGTTTCAGAGAAGAATATTTTTGAAGTTTTTTTTTTCCATTTTAAGCTTTTTTTCCATTTTAAGTCCATCCATGGTAGCTAATGGGCCATGGGCGTGGCCAATTCCGGCCCAAGGGGCATGATTGGCAGGATTTATGTAGGTGACCACTTGCCATTGCTACATGGTAAATATCTAAGCTCTAGGCCCTGTGGTTTCAGAGAAGAAGATTTTTGAAGCTTTTTCCCATTATGAGTCTATGGGAGCTAAGGGGCCACAGGGCGTGGCCCATTTGGACCCCAAGGGCATGATTGGCAGGATTTATGTAGGTGACCACTTGCCGTTGCTACATGGTAAATATCTAAGCTCTGGGTCCTGTGGTTTCAGAGAAGAAGATTTTTTAAGCTTTTCTCCATTATGAGTCTATGGGAGCTAAGGGGCCGCAGGGCGTGGCCCATTTGGACCCCAAGGGCATGATTGGCAGGATTTATGTAGGTGACCACTTGCCGTTGCTATATGCTAAATACTAAGCTCTGGGCCCTGTGGTTTCAGAGAAGAAGATTTTTGAAGCTTTTTTCCATTAGGAGTCTATGGGAGCTAAGGGGCCCCAGTGCGTAGACCATTTGGACCCCAGGGGCATTATTGGCAGGATTGATGTAGGTGACCATTTGCCGTTGCTACATGCTAAATATCTAAGCTCAGGGCCCTGTGGTTTCAGAGTAGAAGATTTTTGAAGCTTTTTCCATTAGGAGTCTATGGGGGTAAGGGGCCACAGGCATGGCCCATTTGGACCCCAGAGGCATGATTGGCAGGATTTATGTAGGTGACCACTTGACATTGTTACAAGCTAAATATCTAAGCTCTGGGCCCTGTGGCTTCAGAGAAGAAGATTTTTGAAGCTTTTTTCCATTATGAGTCTATGGGAGCTAAGAGGGTCCCAGGGTTTGGCCCATTTCGTTCCCAGGGGCATGATTGGCAGGATTTTCGAGGTGAACAGTTATCATTGCCACATGCTAAATATCTAAGCTCTGGGCCCTGTGGTTTCAGAGAAGAAGATTTTTGAAGCTTTTTTTCCATAATGAGTCTATGGGAGCTAAGGGGCCCCGGGACGTGGCCCATTTGGACCCCAGGGGCATGATTGGCAGGAATTATGTAGGTGACCACTTGCCATTGCTACATGCTAAATATCTAAGCTCTGGTCCCTGTGGTTTCAGAGAAGAAGATTTTTGAAGCTTTTTTCCATTATGAGTCTATAGGAGCTAAGGGGCCCCGGGTTGTGGCCCATTTGGAACCCAGGGGCATGATTGGCAGGAATTATGCAGGTGACCACTTGCCGTTGCTACCTGCTAAATATCTAAGCTCTGGGCCCTGTGCTTTCAGGGAAGAAGATTTTTGATGCTTTTTTTCCATTATGAGTCTATGGGAGCAAAGGGGCCACGGGGTGTGGCCCATTTGGAACCCAGGGGCATGATTGGCAGGAATTATGTAGGTGACTACTTGCCGTTGCTACATGCTAAATATCTAAGCTCTGGTCCCTGTGGTTTCAGGGAAGAAGATTTTTGAAGCTTTTTTTTCCATTATGAGTCTATGGGAGCTAAGGGGCCCCAGGGGGTGGCCCATTTGGACCCCAGGGGCATGATTGGCAGGATTTATGTAGGTTACCACTTGCCGTTGTTACATGCTAAATATCGGAGCTCTGTGGTTTCAGAGAAGAAGCTTTTTTTCCATTATGAGTCTATAGGAGCTAAGGGGCCCCGTTGCTACATGCTAAATGTCTAAGCTCTGGGCCAATGTGGTTTCAGAGAAGAAGATTTTTTAAAATTTTCCCATTATAAGTCTATAGGAGCTAAGGGGCCCCAAGGCGTGGTCCGTTTGGAACCCAGGGGCATGATTGGCAGGAATTATGTAGTCGACCACTTGACATTGTTACAAGCTAAATATCTAAGCTCTGGGCCCTGTGGCTTCAGAGAAGAAGATTTTTGAAGCTTTTTTTCCATTATGAGTCTATGGGAGCTAAGAGGGTCCCAGGGTTTGGCCCATTTCGTTCCCAGGGGCATGATTGGCAGGATTTTCGAGGTGAATAGTTATCATTGCCACATGCTAAATATCTAAGCTCTGGGCCCTGTGGTTTCAGAGAAGAAGATTTTTGAAGCTTTTTTTCCATCATGAGTCTATGGGAGCTAAGGGGCCCCGGGACGTGGCCCATTTGGACCCCAGGGGCATGATTGGCAGGAATTATGTAGGTGACCACTTGCCATTGCTACATGCTAAATATCTAAGCTCTGGTCCCTGTGGTTTCAGAGAAGAAGATTTTTGAAGCTTTTTTCCATTATGAGTCTATAGGAGCTAAGGGGCCCCGGGTTGTGGCCCATTTGGAACCCAGGGGCATGATTGGCAGGAATTATGCAGGTGACCACTTGCCGTTGCTACCTGCTAAATATCTAAGCTCTGGGCCCTGTGCTTTCAGGGAAGAAGATTTTTTAAGCTTTTTTTTCCATTATGAGTCTATGGGAGCAAAGGGGCCCCGGGGTGTGGCCCATTTGGAACCCAGGGGCATGATTGGCAGGAATTATGTAGGTGACTACTTGCTGTTGCTATGCTAAATATCTAAGCTCTGGTCCCTGTGGTTTCAGGGAAGAAGATTTTTGAAGCTTTTTTTTTCCATTATGAGTCTATGGGAGCTAAGGGGCCCCAGGGGGTGGCCCATTTGGACCCCAGGGGCATGATTGGCAGGATTTATGTAGGTTACCACTTGCCGTTGTTACATGCTAAATATCGGAGCTCTGTGGTTTCAGAGAAGAAGCTTTTTTCCATTATGAGTCTATAGGAGCTAAGGGGCCCCGTTGCTACATGCTAAATGTCTAAGCTCTGGGCCATGTGGTTTCAGAGAAGAAATTTTTTTTAATTTTTCCCATTATAAGTCTATAGGAGCTAAGGGGCCCCAAGGCGTGGTCCGTTTGGAACCCAGGGGCATGATTGGCAGGAATTATGTAGGTGACCACTTGCCGTTACTACATGCTAAATATATAAGCTCTGGGCCCTGTGGTTTCAGAGAAGAAGATTTTTGAAGCTTTTTTTCATTATGAATATGGGAGCGAAGGGGGCCCGGGGCGTGGTCTATTTGGACCCCAGGGGCATGATTGGGAGGAATTATTTAGGTGACCACTTGCCATTGCTACATGCTAAATATCTAAGCTCTCGGCCCTGGTGAACAGTTATCATTGCCACATGCTAAATATCTAAGCTCTGGGCCATGTGGTTTCACAGAAGAAGATTTTTGAAGCTTTTTTCCATTATGAGTCTATAGGAGCTAAGGGGCCCCAGGGCGTGGTCTATTTAAGCTCAGGGCCCTGTGGTTTCAGAGTAGAAGATTTTTGAAGCTTTTTCCATCAGGAGTCTATGGGGGTAAGGGGCCACAGGCATGGCCCATTTGGACCCCAGGGGCATGATTGGCAGGAATTATGTAGGTGACCACTTGCCGTTGCTACATGCTAAATATCTAAGCTCTCGGCCCTGTGGTTTCAGAGAAGAAGATTTTTGAAGCTTTTTCCATTATGAGTCTATAGGAGCTAAGGGGCCCCGGGGCGTGGTCAGTTTGGACCCCAGGGGCATGATTGGCAGGAATTATGTAGGTGACCACTTGCCATTACTACATGCTAAATATATAAGCTCTGGGCCCTGTGGTTTCAGAGAAGAAGATTTTTGAAGCTTTTTTTTCCATTATGAGTCTATGGGAGCTAAGGGGCCCCTGGCCGTGGCCCATTTTGAACCCAGGGGCATGATTGGCAGGAATTATGTAGGTGACCACTTGCCATTGCTACATGCTAAATATATAAGCTCTGGGCCCTGTGGTTTCAGAGAAGAAGATTTTTGAAGCTTTTCTTCCATTATGAGTCTATGGGAGCGAAGGGGCCCCTTGGCGTGGCCCATTTTGAACCCAGGGACATGAATAGCAGGAATTATGTAGGTGACCACTTGCCATTGCTACATGCTAAATATCTAAGCTCTGGGCCCTGTGGTTTCAGAGAAGAAGATTTTTGAAGCTTTTTTTCCATTATGAGTCTATGGGAGCGAAGGGGCCCCGGGGCGTGGCCCATTTGGCACCCAGGGGCATGATTGGCAGGAATTATGTAGTTGACCACTTGCCCTTGCTACATGCTAAATATCTAAGCTCTGGGCCCTGTGGTTTCAGAGAAGAAGATTTTAAAACAAGAGGACCAAGCTAGCTTGGTCCTGTATCGCTCACCTGAGCTAACAGATTCAAAGTTTAAGGAAGTGCCAACCTTTACTGAAGGCTTTATGGGAGGACATGGTGATGACAGGGTATGCATTTTCTGAAAATCAAGTAGAATTTAACTCTATGATAAACAGGCTGACCTCACCGGTTTTCAAACTCATTCAAGCTTTTATTCCTGACTTGCTAAGAAGATCCTATCTAAACTGAAGTGGCTATGGTGATGACAAGTTCAAAAACAAGAGTTTTCAAACTCCTCCAAGCTTTCTGCCTGACTTCCTTGTTTGTAAGTTTCATGAAGATCCGTTCAAAACTAAAGGGGCAGCAGTGTTAACAATGTCGAAAATAGGCATTTTCAGCAATCAAAGGCAAGTCACTCTATGATAAATGTGTGGACTTGGCCGGTATTCGATCTCACCTGAGGTTTTATTCCCAGCCACCTTACATGTAAGTTTCAGACTTGGCCAGTATTCAAACTCATCCAAGATTTTATTCCCAGCCACCTCACATATAAGTTTCAGAAAGATCCGATCAAAACTGAAGGGGCTACGGTGATGACAAGGTCAAAATTTGGCATTTTTAGCAATCAAAGGGATGTAACTCTAAAATAAATGAGCGGACTTGGCCAGTTTTAGAACTCATCCGAGGTTTCATCCCCAGCCACCTTACATATAAGTTTCAGAAAAATCCGATCAAAACTGAAGGGGCTACAGTAATGACAAGGTCAAAAATCAACATTTTCAGCCATCAAAGGGACAGAAATCTACGATAAATGGGCTGACTTGGCCTCTTTTCGAACTCATCCAAGATTTTATCCCCAGCCACCTTACATATAAGTTTCAGAAAGATCCGATCAAAACTGAAGGGGCTATGGTGATGACAAGGTCAAAAATCGGCATTTTCAGCAATCAAAGGGACGTAAATCAATGATAAATGGGCCAACTTGGCCGGTATTCAAACTCATCCTAGGTTTTATCTCCAGTCACCTTACATATAGGTTTCAGAAAGATTTGATCAAAACAGAAGGGGCTACGGTGATGACAAGGTAAATAATCGACATTTTCAGCCATCAAAGGGACATAACTATATAGTTAATGGGGCACTTTGGCCGGTTTTCGAACTCATCCGAGGTTTTATCCCCAGCCACCTTACATATAAGTTTCAGAAAGATCCGATCAAAACTGAAGGGGCTACAGTGTGGACAAGGTAAAAAATCAACATTTTCAGCAATCAAAGGGACCTAACTCTATGATAAATAGGCCACCTTTGCCGTTATGCGAACTCATCGGAGGCTTTATCCCCAGCCACCTTGCATATAAGTTTCAGAAAGATCCGATCAAAACTGAAAGGGCTATGGTGATGACAAGGTCAAAAATCGGCATTTTCAGCAATCAAAGGGACGTTACTCTGTGATAAATGGACCAACTTGGCTGGTTTTCCAACTCATCCGAGATTTTATCCCCAGCAACCTGACATATAAGTTTCAGAAAGATCCGATCAAACCTGAAGGGGCTACAGTGATGACAAGGTCAAAAATCAGCATTTTCGGCAATCAAAGGGACGTTACTCTACGATAAATGGGCCGACTTGGTCGGTTTTCGAACTCATCCGAGATTTTATCCACAGCCACCTTACATATAAGTTTCAGAAAGATCCGATCAAAACTGAAGGGGCTACGGTGATGACAAGGTCAAAAATCGGCATTTTCAGCACTCAAAGGGACGTAACTCTATGATAAATCGGCGGACTTGGCCGGTTTTCGAACTCATCCGAGGTTTTATCCCCAGCCACATTACATATAAGTTTCAGAAAGATCCGATCAAAACTGAAGGGGCTACGGTGATGACAAGGTCGAAAATGGGCATTTTCAGCAATCAAAGGGACGTAACTCTATGATAAATGGGTCGACTTGGCCGGTTTTCGAACTCATCCGATGCTTTATCCCCAGTCACCTTACATATAAGTTTCAGAAAGATCCAATCAAAACTGAAGGCGCTACGGTGATGACAAGCATTTTCCCATAGTAAGTCTATGGGACCTTGTGGTTGCCATAGGAACCAAAGTTTTAGAGCGATTTCAAAAAAAAGTTTTTGTCATCAATGCCCCACCAGAGGCATGCTACAGGTAAGAAATGATTGAGATCAGCTTGCAGGATACAGAGATATAGCTGCTCAAAAGTGTGGACGGACGACGGACGGACGACGGACGACGGAGGACCCACTATACTATAAGCTCCCCTGGAGCCTTCGGCCTAGGTGAGCTAAAAAATTCCCTTTATAAGTCTATGGGAGCTATTTGTTGCCATGGCAACCAGAATTCCAATCTGATCAGCCGAAAAACCTTATGCAGCCTTTCCCCCTACCTGATGATGCTTCACATGAAATTTGATCAAGATTGGCCATGGGGTATTAGAGATATACTTATTTGAAATTGTTTACGGACGCACGGACGCACGCACGCACACACGACGGACGACGGACAAAAAGTGATCCCAAAAGCTCACCTCGTCACTACGTGACAGGTGAGCTAACAAGAGCACCGCATGCGGGTGCCAACGCTCGTCTGCAGTTTCTTTTAGAAAACCAAAGTTCTAAGTCAAACAAGAGCAATCAAATTGCAAGATGGAGTTATAAAACTTGTAGGGAATGTAGCTCTTGTGATGGTGAGTTTGTGTATGAAGTTTCATGAAGGTAGGCCAAATACTTTTGGAAATATGGTCAAGGTTAAGGTTTTCGGTTAAGGACGACGCCAGACGACAACGAAGACGCCGGAGTGATGACAATAGCTCGAAAGTTTTTTTTTTCAAAAAACAGACGAGCTAAAAATAGTAATTGTCATGCTCAGACAGAAAGCCAGACAGGAAAAACTGTAACCAAATCTTCAGTGATTACTAATCGATTATTGATCACAATTGTGGAACTGATAATCAATTATATTTTCAATTCCGATTAGCCAGCTCTAGTGTTCATGTATTATTGAATTTATTAAACGAGTTGAGGAAAAGGGATAAAATGTGAGGCTTTGCCGAGCATTTTATCCACTTTCCTCAACTTGTTTAAGAAATTCAATAATGCATGAGCACGAATGCAATGTTCTATTTATCATATGGCATCTAAAACGCATTTAATTCACCATTTGTGTACAAAAATTTCAATATTCCGCCATAAGTAAATATGACGTCGCGAAGGACTTTGAAGATGTAACGTTATGGGGCATTTCTACCTAATTTGCATAATTAATCCACTAGTGGATTATCAAATTTATTACATGACCTTATAACACTCTCAGACCCGACATAGTATGATAAAAAATATGTGGAGATGTTTGTATGAAATCTTTATAACAGGTATATTTGAATACATGCCCGCAGGCACACAACCTAGAATCAACTTCATACGACCATTAACTCTTACCCTGCTGAATAATTTTATTAGCCAAACCCATTACTGACTATCAGCCAATCAGATTACATTATGTTTTTTGTTCAAATTCACAAATTGAATGACAAACAGTGTAGATCATGATCAGATGGGTCAGAAGCCATCTGATCGGGATCTAATATGTTTGCAATGGAAGGGGTTGTCGTGAACAGCAGGATAAAGGATAAAATATTTTCAACTTTGATTCAAAATTAAGCGCCTTCTAAGAATTTCTTTGATTGCTTTAACTCTTATCATGCTGTTCACGACAACCCCTATTTTTGGAAACAGTGTAGATCCAGATCAGATGGCTTCTGAAGAAGCCATCTGATCAGGATCTAGACTGTTTGACATTCAGTTTATGAATTTGTAGCAATAAATTACATCAAGTAATTTGATTGGTTGATAGACAGAAATGGGTGTGGCTTAAATGAATATTCAGCAAGAGAAGGGTTAACTATGCCATGTACAAAATCCTACTATAACAAGCAAGACTTCCGTTGATGGCCATGCTGTGCATGTGGGGACCAAATCTAGCTTACAGTTCTTGAGAAACAGACTTGGGTCCAGTTGTTTAAAGCCTTATTAGTTTAACGAGCTCGTTAGTGGTCATATTGTTAACTATTCTAGCAAGTATAACTTCTAAAATTTTGCTATTTTTGCTGAAAAAAATGTGAGCAGAATTTGCATTTGCAAAAGCTGCTCCTATATATTTTTTCAGCAAAAATATTAGCATACATACCATATTAAATGATCAAAATTTTACAATACGTAAACTAACGACGTTGTTAGTTTTGGACAACTGATCCCAGATCTTTAATAGGGATGACACTGGGGTTTACACAAATATTGATGGAAAGACAAACAAATGGATGGATGGAAAACCAGAAACCTATATCTTGTCATGCTTAAAGCATGTAAAGACAATTCCTTATGTACATGTGTCAGTTCCTTACCATGTCTTTTCTAATATTTAAAAAAAAATACAATTTACTACCCGACTTTGTTTAAAAATAGCTTGGGCCAGTTGTTCAAAGCATCATTAGCTTAACGAGCTCATCAGTGGTCAAACTGTTAACTGTTCGAGCAAGTACAATATCTAATGATGTTATTTTTGCTGAAAAAATGAGAGCAGCTTTTGCATTTAAGCTGCCCACATTTTTCAGCAAAATGTTAGCATATTAGCGAAATTAAATGATTAAAAATTTAATGCTGTTTTAACTAATGAGACATTAGACTTGAACATCTGGCCCTAGATGAGTGAGTGAGTGTTTCAGTTTTACGTCCCACCAACAGCTAAGGTCATACGGAGACAGGACCTCGGTTTAAAAGTCTGGAAAAGCCCGGGATCGATCCTGCGATCCCTGGTTTACAAGGCGAGTAGCGTAACCACTACACCACGGAGGCTTCTAGGTGAGAGGCAAACAGTGTTTGTTTATAAAGTTTGTTTGATTTGAGGTTTAACCTCCCCACCAACACTGTACAGGTCATTTTGGAGACGTTGCTTCCAATTTTGTGGGACCTTTATCCGACATTGAGATGAAAAGACAACTCAAGACCTGTCACCCAATGAAACCAAGAAGGCTTATAAGCATGTACGGTCCGACACGCACCCCACTGCCTGGGCAGGCTTAGAACCACTAATCAGTTTACCAGTACTCGTGTGTGGCTGGAGCTCAGCTCTGTGTGGAAGCATCTTGCAGCCTATCAATTTCTTCAGGCCCTGATGGGCGGGGACCAAAGTACAATATCTAATAAAGTTTTATTTTTGCTGGAAAAAAAATGAGTGCAGCTTTTGCATTTGCAATTACACTGCTTAAAACAAATAAAGAAGAAATTTTAAGCATGTTTAACATCACTGCTTGGCAATTTTCAAACTCAGGAAAGGTACTGTTTTAAAGTGCCATCTCTTAACAATGTTCATGTAAACGTCAAGAAGCAAAGTTCATGTGCAAAGCAAGTACGTAAGCTACAGCATGGATACCCCTATAAAATGGCTGAAATTCGGTATGCATTGGGGCGATCTATTCAAAATTTGAGTTTGGGTCAGAAACATGTAAATCCTTCGGTTATGCATTATTTTGGGCTTCATAGTGACTTCATATGGTGTTAGGCGGTTCTTGGAAGAAGTTGAGGTCGCTCAAGCTGTTGCTTTGCTTGAGAGTGGGTACATTCAAAGGATCATTGCTGAATGCTTTGATGTATCAAGCAGTGTTCTTGCCAGGCTATGGAGACGCTACCAGGAGATGGGCGAGTTTACAAGACGAGAAGGGCAAGGCCGACAATGACGTCACAAAGGGAAGACCAATATCTTTGCAATCTAGCACTACAAAATCAGCAGTAAACGCCAGAAGGCTACAATTCCATTTCCAGAATGCAATTGGTCAAAGGATATCTGATCAAACAATATGTAACAGGTTACACGAAGGTGATTTGAGGGCCAGACGTCTGGCAAGAGGGCCTATTCTCACCAGGCAACATCATGCACTGTGATACGAGTTGCCCAAGAACATCAGAACTGGCAATTGCAAGACTGGCATACAGTTCTGTTCATGGATAGAAGCAGTTTTCACCTGAGTGCAAGTGGTCAACTTGTTCTTGTCTGGAGATGACCCGGAGAATGGTTCGAGAACTGCAACATTGTGGAAACAGACAGATATGGAGGGTGGTCAGTGATGGTATGGGGTGGGATTTCTTATGAAGGCCGAAAAGACTTGTATGTGATAATTGGAGGCACATCGACTGCATTACGGTATTGAGATGAAACTATAGATCCTATTGTGAGGCCTTTCGCTGGGGCAATCGGTGACAAATTCATTCTGATGCAGGATAATGCGCGTCCACATACTGCTAGAGTGTGCATGGATTACCTTAATTGTGAGACTATTGAAGTAATGGACTGGCTGGCACGTTCTCCTGACTTAAACCCAATAGAACATGCGTGGTACATTCTTTACAGACGTATCTCACAGGGCCTTCATCCACCAATGACTATTCAAGAACTCACAAACAGCCTTAGACATGAGTGGGAAAGACAAGCTTTACAAACTGTTCAAATTCTGGTTCGTAGCATGCCTCACCGATGCCAGGAATTTTGTGCTACTCGAGGTGGTCATACACATTACTGACATGAAAAAGTGGTTGATTTGCATATGTCTATAACATTTGAAATAATCTGACATAAAGATGGTGATTTCTCAAACATTTATGCCAATTCTTCCTTAACAGGTTACAGGCCATGATTTGTGAACTTGTTGCCAATGTTTGCCATTAACATGTTTCAGATAAAGTTATTCATCTTTCTGAATCGTTGTTTCATCATCATTATCCAACATCTTTATACTATGAGGCAATATGTGTTTCATCCTTTAATTGTTTTGAGCCGTGTATTTTTGCTGAAAAAAAAATGAGCATCTTTTGCATTTCCAAAAGCTGCTCACATTTTTTTCTGCAAATATTTTTGCTGAACAAATGACAGCAGGTTTTCCATTTGCAAAAGCTGCTCATATTTTTCAACAAAAATATTAGCATATTGATATATTAAATGATCAATGTTTTAACGCTGTGTTAACTAACGACGTCCTTAGTTTTGGACAATTGGCCCCTGGATTGAGTGGCAAACAGGGTAGACCTTGATGAGATGTCACATTCTGTGGCATCTCATCTGGGTTTATAGATGCCTCCGTGGTGAAGTGGTTATTATACTCACTTGTAAACCAGGGGTGGCAGGATCGATCCCGGGCTTCTCCAGACTTTCGGATGAGTCTTTAAGCCGAGGTCCCGTCTCCATATGACCTTAGCTGCTGGTGGGAAGTAAAACTCAAAACACTCACTAATCTGGGTTTACATTTTTGCTCAGGCCTATCTGTCTAAATACATACAGTAACTAGACAAACGCCTATGCATACACCAATTGGATCCACATGAAAATCAATATGTCCCCCTTAAGGCTGCCACGATTAATCCTATAATCGATTAATCGATCGATAAATTCCACAAAAATGATTATCATTTCTGATTTGCTTTTAATCGATTCCTTGATAGGTACAATTTACTACCCAAAGCTATACCTAAAATAGCTGGATGAGTGGCAAACAGTGCAAACCCTGATGAGACGCCGCATTATGCGGCGTCTCATCTGGGTCTACACTGTTTGCTCAGGCCTGTCTGTTCAAATAAACATATGGTAAAGTGCAACATATGGTAAGAGTCATGCTCAGACAGAAAGCCAGACAGGTAAAATAATGACAAAAATCTTAGCGATTACTAATCGATTATCGATCGCAATGACATGAATGATAATCGATTACTTTTTCAGCTCCGATTAGCCAGCCCTAGTCCCCCTCCTCTTCAGTAGGGGGACATAAATGCAGCAATAAAATGATTAATTGATTGATTTGAGGTTTAACATCCACGTCAGTACTGTAAAGGTCATTTTGGAGACGTTGCTTCCAATTTTGTGGGACTTTTACTTGACATTGAGATGAAATGACATCTCAAGCCCTGTCGCCCAACGAAATAGGGTTTATTAGGTTTATGGACGGTCTGCTCACACTGCGGTTCCTGGACAGGCTTAGATCTTCTGAGCAGTTTACCAGTACTCGTGTGCGGACCGGATTCAGCTCTGCCTGGAAGTATCATGCAGCCCATATATTTCTTCAAGCCCCTATGGGCGGGGACCAATGCAGCAATAAAACGGTCTATGTTTAAGAAATAGATCAGCTCTAACTGTGATTTGTTGTGTAATAAATCACAGTTTGGAGGTCAGTTGTAAAGTAGACAAATCACAAGCGCGTAGCGCGTGTGATTTGTCTTCTTACAACTGACCGACAAACTGTGATTTATTACCCAACAAATCGCTGGCTAGAGCTGATCTATTTCGATTCTAACACCCTGAAAATCGGCAATAATGTTGTTGTTTCCTTCAAAATCTCCCAATTTTTCGCCATTGTTAGAAGAAATCCCGCTAAAATTATCGACTGAAACACATGCATTTATATCCTTTTCTGACGTTTTCGATACGAGAAAATGATGTTACACGTCTGACGTCAAGTAAATCGACTAGTGACGTCATAAATTTGCAGTTTTTAATGACGTCACGCTCTTCCGAGCTGTGATTTGTTGCAGAATAAAACACAGTTATTTTGCATTGCCTATATAGGCGCGCTGTGTTAGAATTAATTATTCCAATGATGTGACTTACTCTTTATCTGACTCATCCCAACAAGGTTGAAACATGGAGCGAAAATGTTCACATCTGAAAAAAAACAAAAACAACTAAATAAGTGGCAGCTAACATATCTTAAAGCATAATTTATGCACTCTGTATCACATGAACAAGTCCGTGGAATGAACACCGCACTAAACCCCACTTTATACAGAGAAAGCTGCGGTTTAGGGGGTAAACATTATTTTTCTTATATCTGCTCCAAGACGTAGCTTGTGAGTACTCGTTAGAACCGCCTCAATGAGGCGGTTCTAACGGGCACCCACAACCTATGTTTGCAGTATAAACAAGAAAAATATCACAGATTTTCATACGAAAAAGGGCCATTTTGGAGGTTTGATAAACGCACTGTGTCGCACGTTGTTGTTATCTTAATGGTGAAGACTCGAATCAGCCTGCTAGACCATGCGGTCAGAACATAAATCATCATATTTGTCATTTATATTCGGACACCTCAGCTCCTCACCATACATGTTCTAAAATTTGAACAAGTACAATATACTACCAAATGTTGTGTCTTCGTCCCCGCCCATCGGGGCTTGGAGAAATAGATTGGGCTGCATGATGCTTCCATGCAGAGCTGAATCTGACCCGCACACAATTACCGGTAAGTTGCTTAGAACTGGGTGGCCACACATTTTTAGCAATCAAATTCCCTGACTTTTCCCTGATTTTTCCCTAATATGATTTGATTTTCCCTGATTAAAAAATTGATATTATTGCAATGGCCCCTACTTTTAGAATTCATATACTGATTCAAATGCTGTCAAGTGACATGTTTATACACAATGCTGTCACAATACTCTTAATTAAATGAAAATTTATCTAAAATATGATGTACATGTGCCAATTTACTTTCATGTCTTATGACATGAAAGCCGTAACAAAGGAAAGAAGTATAGCCTGAAAAAATCCCCGCTTATGGTGGGATTCGAACCCGGCTCGCCCGGGTGGGAGTCCAGTGCTCTAAGCGCTGAGCCAAAGCGTTGATTCCTTGACGCAGTTGTCAGAGAGTGGTGATAAACCTATATAACTCAAACACTTACTCATATTAAAGAAGTGAGCCTCCTGGTTTCACACAAGAAGATTTATAAAGATTTTCTCAATATAAGTCAATGTAAAACCAAAGGGCCCAAAGGCAGGGGCATTTTTTATCCTAGGGCTATAATTTGAACAATCTTGGTAGATGAAGATTCATACCAAATACCTGGGCCTTGTGGTTTCAGAGAAAGAAGATTTTTAAAGATTCTCCCTATATAAGCCTATGTAAAACCAAAGGCCCCTGGGGCGAGGGCATTTTGGCCCCTGGGCTATAATTTGAACAATCTTGGTAGAGGTCCACTAGATGAAGCTTCATACCAAATATCAAAGACCTGGGCCATGCAGTTTCAGAGAAGATTTTTAAAGTTTTCAGTAATAAAGCCTTTTTTAGCTCATATGACCTAGATGTGCAATGGACCGGAAGCATTTGAACAACTTTGAAAGGGGACCACCTAAGGACCATTCATGTAAAGTTAGTATAAAATCCGATCAGTGGTTTAGGAGAAAGTGTCTTTTTAAGAAAAAGTTTACGGACTCGTGGACGCAGACACACGCACGACAGACAAAAAGTGATTCCAAAAGCTCACGTTGTCAGTACGTGACAGGTGAGCTAAAAACAGTAGGGTTTTTTGTGTGTTTTTTTTGTTGGTTACATGGTAGACTGGCAAAGGTCATTCTTAAAAATTGCTTGTTTGCAATTACCTATTCAGGTGTGTGTGTGTGTGTGTGTGTGTTTGTGTGTGTGTGTGTGTGTGTGTGTGTGTGTGTGAATTCTGGTTTAACGTCACTTTCAACAATTTTTCAGTCATATCACGACCGTGTCTGGTTGTGACTGGGAGCTCAATGCTCACTTTTATGGTGCTGCCTCACTGAAGTATCATGTCCCAGACACATTACATGATACCACACCCAGTCACATTATTTCCCGTTAATGCCTCCGGCTATCGCACATATACAGCAAATTCGCCCAACGTAACTGACCGACGCTCTTTCAAAAGTTAAACTTGTTATTAATACTATAACTGCAACGTCACTACTTGTATAAAACACAAGCGACACATCAGCTGATTCATATTTTCGACAGCGTGGCTGAAAGGTAAACGTGTTATTTGACGCTCAATTTCTTTACTTTTTGTGAAATTCTCTGATATTTTCTTGTGATATTCTTATATTTCTTTGTCTTTGCCTGCTACAGACGAAGTCCTAGCGTGTGACATTTATTTATTATGGAAAACCGAGAAGGACGAAGTCCTCTTGAGTGATCCGAATGATTCGGAGTTTTCCGGTTTCGGCCAAGATGATTTAAAGGAGCCGCGAAACGGTTCTGTTACTGTTTAACCTAAAACAGACAAAAGAGGAAAACAACCGGCAAAAGCTAGTCAGTCGGTGACAGCTAAAACTAGCAAAACTTGTAAAAATAACAAGTCAAAAACGCCGACGATGTCGGCGGAACAGCCGTCCACCAGTGGTCAACAGTCAGGTTGTTCATTTACAGAACTCATTGATAGTTTGTCCCAGGGAGAAATTATTGAAATCAGAACTGTTTTGGGCATTGGTTCTTATGATTATGCTGATGATGAGGACATTGAGAACGTTTTTGGGGATAGTTTGAGTAATCTCCCAAACCTGCATGTTGAGGTTACTGAGTCTGATGAAGAGCAAATTCCTGTTTCCAAATCTTATAAATCTGGCAAAAAAACCAAAAGAGCTCCATTGTAGCCAGCTGAACTGACTAAAAATTATATTGATGCTATGTTTGAGTCTTCCAGTGAGGCGGACTCTGGTCCTGAAAAACTTGATAATGACTCCTGGGGCTTGCCTAAAGTTAAAGGTCCAGTTAATTTCTTCGTCCTTAGCCGAGATCATTAACATTACCTGTACTTCACAGTGTGTGACAGATGACATAATAAATAAACATAAAATTCCTGAAAATTGTGATAAGTTGCTTGGCCCAACTGTCAATAATGAAATTTGGAAAATTATGAACAAAAGAGCTCAGAGTTATGATAAATGCTTTGCTGACATTCAGAACTTAGTAGCAACGGGTGTTGTTCCAATTATCAAGCTTTTCGAGCTACTTAAATCTCACATTGCCGGTAATTCTGAGATAGAAAATCTCTTTTCTGATACTATTACTATGATGGGACAGGTACAGTATAATTTGTCCCTTAGAAGACGGTACATGATTAAACCTCATCTGAAAAAGAAGTACCAAAATTGGTGTCATGTTAGCATGCCCATTTCTACTAAGTTGTTTGGTGATGATGTGGCTAAAGATGTCCAAAACTATGGCACTGGGGTTTCTTTAGCTAAAGATAGTTATCTCTAGAGGTGTTTTTGCTCGAGGTACTAGAGGCGGTTTCAGATATCAGCCTTACCCACAGAATATGCATTATGGTGGAATGTATGGCATGTTTCCTAGAGGTTACCCTCGTAAGAGATTTGGACAGGTTAGGGGCAAAAGACAGGCTACAGCTACGGTTACTTCTAGTGCCCCAAACGAAACAGCCTAATTTTAGAGGAGGTGAGTACCATAGGCAAGTTACAACATTGTCGTCATGTTTGGGAAAAATTTACTGATGATCAGTGGATTTTGCAAACCATTTCTAGTTATTGTATTGAATTTGTAGCCGAACCTTTTCAAAATAGAACTAGAATTTGTTTTTCTACAAAAACACAGATGTCTCCCCCGTTTTTGTCTGCTAAGTATAACATTGACATTGGAGGTATTGAGCTGGGTATTGTGTGCAACACATCATCTAATAAAGATGAACATTTCTGCATAGTAACTTTAAAAATGTTCATAGAAAAATAAAAAAGTTATTGGCTGTAAACAAAAAAGCACTTTTTTACCTTTGACCTCTAAGTATGGCCTTGACCTTTGCGGTACAACACATCGTCTCATGATGGTTAACATTTCTGCCAAGTAATTTCATAATCCATCAAAGAATAAGGAAGTTATTGACTGTCCTTTTTTTACCTTTGACCTCTAGGTATGACCTTGACATTGGAGGTAATGCTAACAAATAAATCAAAGGACAATAACTTTTGAAAGGGGCATAATGCGGATGAGAAAAAAAATATGTGTCAGCTAATTTTCCATATATATGAAATTTCAAAACCCTAGCTTACACGGTTCTTAAGTTAATCCGGATGAAAAAAAAAATATGTGTCACCTTATTTTCCATCAGGAACCCAAATACGAAATTTCAATACCATAACATACACGGTTCTAAAGTTATGGAATGCATCACTTTTAGCATACATTACAATAGACACAAATTACCAAAATGACAAAGGGCCATAACTCAAATTTTGTCAAAAGTTAATCAGGTCATCTACTCATCACCACCAATCTTTCCATCAACTTTCAAGACTCTAGCTATAATAGTTTTTGAGATCTCTTGCTGACAAGAGTTTATTGAAAAAACTTCAAAAGGCAATAACTCTTGAAAGAGGCATAATCCGGATGAGAAAAAAAATACGCATCAGCTTATTTTCCATCAGGAATGCATATATGAAATTTCAAAACAATAGCATATACAGTTCTAAAGTTATGCTATGCATCACTTTTAGCATACATTGGGCACAAATCAAAATGACAAAGGGCCATAACTCACAAAGTATTTTTCGGAATTTCGTCAAAAGTTAAGCAGGTCATCTACTCATTACCACCAATCTACGTGTGTTCACCAACATTCAAGGCTGTAGCTATAATAGTTTTTGGGATATTTTGCTGACAAGATTTTATTCAAAAAACTTCAAAGGGCAATAACTCTTGAAAGGGGCATAATCCGGATGAGAAAAAAATGCTTGTCAGCTAATTTTCCATCAGAAATGCATATATGAAATTTCAAAACCCTAGCATACACGGTTCTAAAGTTATGCTATGCATCACTTTTATCATATATTACAATGGGCACAAATTACCAAAATGACAAAGGGCCATAACTCACAAAGTGTTTTCGGAATTTTGTCAAAAGTTAATCAGTCCATCCACTCATCACCACCAATATGTTCACAAACTTTCAAGGCTCTAGCTCCAATAGTTTTTGAGATATCTTGTTGACAAGATTTTATTAAAAAAATTTCAAAGGGAAATAACTCTTAAAGGGGCATAATTCGGATGAGAAAAAAAAAATCGGCTAATTTTCCATTAGGAATGCATATATGAAATTTCAAAACCATAGCATACACAGTTTTAAAGTTATGCTATGCATCACTTTCAGCATTCATTACAATGGGCACAAATTACCAAAATGACAAAGGGCCATAACTCGCAAAGATTTTTCAGAATTTTGTAAAAAGTTAATCAGTTCATACACTCATCACCACCAATATACTCAACAACTTTCAAGGCTCTAGATCCAATAGTGTTTGAGATATTTTGCTGACAAGATTTTATTAAAAAAATTTCAAAGGGCAATAACTCTTGATAAGGGCATAATCCAGACGAGAAAAAAAATACGCGTCAGCTAATTTTCCACGAGGAATCCATATATGAAATTTTAAAACCCTAGCATACACGGTTCTAAAGTTATGCTATGCATCACTTTTAGCATACATTACAATGGGCACAAATTACCAAAATGACAAAGGGCCATAACTCACAAAGAATTTTTCGGAATTTTGTAAAAGGTTAATCAGTTCATCTACTCATCACCATCAATATATTCACTAACTTTCAAGGCTCTAGCTCCAATAGTTTTTGAGATATCTTGCTGACAAGATTTTATTAAAAAAAATTCAAAGGGCAATAACTCTTGAAGGGGACATAATCCGGACGAGAAAAAAAATATGCGTAAGCTAATTTTCCTTGAGGAATCCATATATGAAATTTCAAAACCCTAGCATACACGGTTCTTTAGTTATGCTATGCATCAAAAGCGTAACTGACGGACGAATGGATGAACGGACGAACGAACCAGAACCTATATGCCCCTCCAACTTTTTCAAAGTTGGGGGCATAATAAGAAAGTTATTGACAGAACACAAAAAAGGCCATTTTTTTACCTTTAACCTCTATGTATGACCTTGACCTTTCAGGTATTAAACTGGGTCACGCGTGCAACACATCATCTCATGGTGGTTAACATTTCTGCATAGCAATTTCAAAATCCATCTAAAATAAGAAAGTTATTGACCAAACACGAAAAAAGGCCCCTTTTTTACCTTTGATCTCTATGTATGACCTTGACCTTTGAGGTACCAACCTGGGTCATGCGCGCAACACATCGCCTTATATTGGTTCACATTTCTGCCATGTGATTTCAAAATCCATCTCAAAATAAGAAAGTTATTGACCAAATACGAAAAAAAGGCCCACGTTTTGACCTTTGACCTCTAAGTATGACCTTGACCTTTGAGGTACAGACCTGCCTCATGTGCACCACACATCGTCTCATGATTGTTAATAATTATGCCAAGTAATTTTAAAATCCATCTCAAAATTAGAAAGTTATTGACCAAATACAAACAAGAGGGCCATGATGGCCCTGGATCGCTCACCTGATCCATTGAGTAACAAGTGTGCCCCAGGGAGGGCCATTATTGACCCCAAGGTTATAATGTGCATAATATTGAGGGAGGTCTAAAAAGGTGAAGCTTCATACCAAATATCAACAAAAGCTATAATTGTCCACAAGATGAAGCTCCATACCAAATATCAAAGACATGGACCTTGCAGTTTCAGATAAGAAGATTTTTAAAGATTTCCCTAAATAAGTCCATGTAAAACCAAAGGGCCCCGAGGCGGGGGCATTTTTGGCCTCAGGGCTATAATTTGAACAATCTTAGTAGAGGTCCACTAGCTGAAGCTTCATACCAAATATCAAAGACCTAGGCCTTGTGGTTTCAGAGAAGAGTTTTCAAGATTTTACCTATATAAGTTTATGTAAAACCAAAGGGCCCCGGAGGGGGGGGGGCATTTTTGGCCCCAGGGCTATAATTTGAACAATCTTGGTAGAGGTCCACAAGATAAAGGTTCATACCAAATATCAAAGACCTGGGCCTTGGGATTTTTTTAAAGATACATATTCCCTATATAAGCCCAAAACCAAAGGGCCCCGGGGCGGGGGCATTTTTGGCCCCAGCACTATAATTTGAACAATCTTAGTAGGGGTCCACTAGATGAAGCTTCATATCAAAAATCAAAGACCTGGGCCTTGTGGTTTCAGAGAATAAGATTTTTGAAGATTTTCCCTATATAAGCCCATGTGAATCCAAAGGGCCATGGGGTGGGGGCATTTTTGGCCCCAGCACTACAATTTGAACAATCTTGGTAGGGGTCCACTAGATGTAGCTTCGTATCAAATATCAAAGACCTGGGCCTTGTGGTTTCAGAGAATAAGATTTTTGAAGATTTTCCCTATATAAGCCCATGTGAAATCAAAGGGCCCCGAGGCAGGGGCATTTTTGGTCTCAGGGCTATAATTTGAACAATCTTGGTAGAGGTCCGCTAGATGAAGCTTCATACTAAATATCAAAGACCTAGGCCTTGTGGTTTCAGAGAAGAAGATTTTTCAAGATTTTCCCTATATAAGTCTATGTTAAACCAAAGGGCCCCGGGGCGGGGGCATTTTTGGCCCCAGCACTTTAACTTGAACAATCTTGGTAGGGGTCCACTAGATGAAGCTTCATATCAAATATCAAAGACCTGGGCCTTGCAGTTTCAGAGAAGATATTTTTTTAAAGATATTCCCTATATAAGCCTATGTAAAACCAAAGGGCCCCGGGGTGGGGGCATTTTTGGCCCCAGCACTATAATTTGAACAATCTTGGTAGGGGTCCACTAGATTAAGCTTCATACCAAAAATCAAAGACCTGGGCCTTGTGGTTTCGGAGAAGAAGATCTTTGAAGATTTTCCCTATATAAGCTCATGTAAAACCAAAGGGCCACGGGGCAGGGGCATTTTTGGCCCCAGCACTATAATTTGAACAATCTTGGTAGGGGTCCACTAGATGAAGCTTCATACCAAATATCAAAGACATGGGCCTTGCGGTTTCAGAGAAGAAGATTTTTAAAGTTTTCGGTGAAAAAAATCTTTTTTTGGCTCCTGTTACCTATATGTGCAACGGACCGGAACCATTTGAACAACTTTGAAAGGGGACCACCTAAGGATCATTCCTGTGAAGTTTGGTCAAAATCCTATCAGTGGTTTAGGAGGAGATGTCGTATGAAGAAATTGTTTACGAACGGATGACAGACAAAAAGTGATCCTAATATAAAACACAAGAGGGCCATGATGGCGCTGGATCGCTCACCTGTTCACAGAGTAACAAGTGGACCCCGGGGAGGGCCATTATTGACCCTAGGGTTATAATGTGCATAATGTTGATGGAGGTCTAAAAAAGTGAAGCTTCAAACCAAATATCAACAAAGGCAATAATTTGAACAATCTTGGCAAAGATTCACGAGATGAAGCTACATATCGAATATCAAAGACCTGAGTCTTGCGGTTTCAGAGAAGAAGATTATTTATAGATATTCCCTACATAAGCCTATGTAAAACTAAATGACCCAGGGGCGGGGGCATTTTTGGCCTCAGGGCTATAATTTAAACAATCTTGATAAAGGTCCACTAGATGAAGCTTCACACCAAATATCAAAGACCTTGGCCTTGCTGTTTCAGAGAAGAAGATTTTCAAAGATTATCTCTATATAAGTCTATGTAAAACCAAAGTGCCCCGGCAGGGGCATTTGTGGCCTGAGGGCTATAATTTGTTCAATCTTGGTAGAGGTCCACTAGATGAAGCTCCATACCAAATATCAAAGACATGGCCTTGCAGTTTCAGAGAAGAAGATTTTTAAAGATTTCCTTATACTAGAGAAAGTGACCAGTGGGTCACGTATACCCCCGGCCAGCGTCACCCTCTGATATATCTTTTGAGCTTGTATGTAATATGAATGAAGTCAAGAAGCTATAAGAATCTATAAATGTGCTTGTAAAAGCTAAACCAAACATGAAATTTCTAAATGGAAGAAGGGAGTGAGGGCATCAAATAGAACATACAGGCATCTATAAACTTTGACATAAAACTTTAACCAAATGTAAAATTTCTAAGTCCGTGACCTTGAGGTCAAGGTCACCATGACCTTGAGGTCAAGGTCACCATGGGTGAGGGAAGGGACATTCATCATGAAATCATTTATCAAACATGAAGAGAATCTAACATGTGGTTACAGAGATATCAGCCATGAAAAAGGTTTAACACAAAACTTTGACGTAAAGGTAGATGAACAGACAGACAGCCCACCCAGGGGCTTGCCCAAAGGCTTAGAAATTCCATATGAAAGGTAATGCTATAGAGATATCCTTTACCAAACATGAAGAGAATCTAACATGTGGTTACAGAGATATCAGCAATGAAAAAGGTTTAACTCAAAACTTTGACGTAAAAGTAGATGAACAGACAGACAGACAGCCCACCCAGGGGCTTGACCCAGGGGCTTAGATATTCCACATGAAAGGTAATGCTACAGAGATATCCTTTACCAAACATGAAGAGAATCTAACATGTGCTTACAGAGATATCAGCAATGAAAAAGGTTTAACACAAAACTTTGACGTAAAAGGAGATGAACAGACAGACGGACAGACAGACAACCCACCCAGGGGCTTAGATATTCCATATGAAAGGTAATGCTATAGAGATATCTTGTACCAAATATGAAGAGAATCCAACCTGTGGTTACAGAGATATGAGCAATAAAAAAAGGTTTAACGCAAAACTTTGACGTAAAGGTTGACGAACGACCGAACGAACGTACGAACGAACAAACAAACAAACGAACACACGAACGAACGGACGGAAAAGTGAAAACTATATACCCCCTGACATACTTCGTATGCCGGGGATATAATGACAAAGGTTTAACACAAAACTTTGACGTAAAAGTAGATGAACAGACAGACAGACAGACAGACAGACAACCCACCCAGGGGCTTAGATATTTCATATGAAAGATAATGTATTCCATATGAAAGAAGATAATGGTATAGAGATATCCTTTACCAAATATGAAGAGAATATAACATGTGGTTACAGAGATATCAGCAATGACAAAGGTTTGACACAAAACTTTGACGTAAAAGTAGATGAAAAGACAGACAGACAGACGGACAGACAGACAACCCACCCAGGGGCTTGACCCAGGGGCTTAGATATTCCATATGAAAGGTAATGGTATAGAGATATCCTTTACCAAATATGAAGAGAATCTAACATGTGGTTACTGAGATATCAGCAATGAAAAAGGTTTAACACAAAACTTTGACGTAAAAGTAGATGAACAGACAGACAGACGGACAGACAGACAACCCACCCAGGGGCTTAGATATTCCACATGAAAGATAATGTATTCCATATGAAAGAAGATAATGGTATAGAGATATCCTTTACCAAATATGAAGAGAATCTAACATGTGGTTACAGAGATATCAGCAATGACAAAGGTTTAACACTAAACTTTGACGTAAAAGTAGATGAACAGACAGACAGACGGACTGACAGACAACCCACCCAGGGGCTTGACCCAGGGGCTTAGATATTCCATATGAAAGGTAATGGTATAGAGATATCCTGTACCAAATATGAAGAGAATCCAACCTGTGGTTACAGAGATATTAGCAATCAAAAAGGTTTAACACAAAACTTTGACGTAAAGGTTGACGAACGAACGTACGAACGAACTAACGAAGTAACGAACGAACGAACGAACAAACGAACATACGATCGAACCAACGAACGGACGAACAGACGGAAAGACGAAAACTATATACCCCCTGACATACTTCGTACAGCCCACCCAGGGGCTAGACCCAGGGGCTTAGATATTCCACATGAAAGGTAATGCTACAGAGATATCCTTTACCAAACATGAAGAGAATCTAACATGTGCTTACAGAGATATCAGCAATGAAAAAGGTTTAACACAAAACTTTGACGTAAAAGGAGATGAACAGACAGACGGACAGACAGACAACCCACCCAGGGGCTTAGATATTCCATATGAAAGGTAATGCTATAGAGATATCTTGTACCAAATATGAAGAGAATCCAACCTGTGGTTACAGAGATATGAGGAATAAAAAAAAGGTTTAACGCAAAACTTTGACGTAAAGGTTGACGAACGACCAAACGAACATACGAACGAACAAACAAACAAACGAACACACGAACGAACGGACGGAAAAGTGAAAACAATATACCCCCTGACATACTTCGTATGCCGGGGATATAATGACAAAGGTTTAACACAAAACTTTGACGTAAAAGTAGATGAACAGACAGACAGACAGACAGACAACCCACCCAGGGGCTTAGATATTTCATATGAAAGATAATGTATTCCATATGAAAGAAGATAATGGTATAGAGATATCCTTTACCAAATATGAAGAGAATCTAACATGTGGTTACAGAGATATCAGCAATGACAAAGGTTTAACACAAAACTTTGACGTAAAAGTAGATGAAAAGACAGACAGACAGACGGACAGACAGACAACCCACCCAGGGGCTTGACCCAGGGGCTTAGATATTCCATATGAAAGGTAATGGTATAGAGATATCCTTTACCAAATATGAAGAGAATCTAACATGTGGTTACTGAGATATCAGCAATGAAAAAGGTTTAACACAAAACTTTGACGTAAAAGTAGATGAACAGACAGACAGACGGACAGACAGACTACCCACCCAGGGGCTTAGATATTCCACATGAAAGATAATGTATTCCATATGAAAGAAGATAATGGTATAGAGATATCCTTTACCAAATATGAAGAGAATCTAACATGTGGTTACAGAGATATCAGCAATGACAAAGGTTTAACACAAAACTTTGACGTAAAAGTAGATGAACAGACAGACAGACGGACTGACAGACAACCCACCCAGGGGCTTGACCCAGGGGCTTAGATATTCCATATGAAAGGTAATGGTATAGAGATATCCTGTACCAAATATGAAGAGAATCCAACCTGTGGTTACAGAGATATTAGCAATCAAAAAGGTTTAACACAAAACTTTGACGTAAAGGTTGACGAACGAACGTACGAACGAACTAACGAACGAACGAACGAATAAACGAACATACGAACGAACCAACGAACGGACGAACAGACGAAAACTATATACCCCCTGACATACTTCGTATGCCAGGGGTATAATAAGTCTATGTAAAACCAAAGGGTCTTGGGGCGGGGGCATTTTTGGCCCCAGGGCTATAATTTGAACAATCTTGATAGAAGTCCACTAGATGAAATTTCACACCAAATATCAACGACCTAGGCCTTGTGGTTTCATAGAAGAAGATTCTTAAAGATTTTCCCTATATATATATAAGTCTATGCAAAACCAAAGGGCCACCAGGCAGGGGCATGTTTGGTCGCAGGGCTATAATTTAAACAATTTTGGTAGAAGTCCACTAGCTGAAGCTTCATACCAAATATCAAAGACCTTAAGCCTTGTGGTTTCAGAGAAGAAGATTTTTCAAGATTTTCCCTATATAAGTATATGTAAAACCAAAGGGCCCCTGGGCGGAGGTATTTTTGGCCCCAGCACTATAGTTTGAATAATCTTGGTAGGGGTCCACTAGATGAAGCTTCATACCAAATATCAAAGACCTGGGCCTTGCGGTTTCAGAGAAGAAGATTTTTAAAGATTTTCCCTATATAAGCCCATTTAAAACCAAAGGGCCCCAGAGCAGGGGGAGGGGGGACCTGGGCCTTGTGGGATGAAGCTTCATACTAAATATCAAAGACATGGGCCTTAGGGTTTCAGAGAAGAAAATTTTTAAAGATTTTCCCTATATAAGCCCATGTAAAACCAAAGGGCCCCAGAGCGGGGGCATATTTGACCCCAGCACTATAATTTGAACAATCTTGGTAGGGGTCCCCTAGATGAAGCTTCATACCAAATATCAAAGACCTGGGCCTTACGGTTTCAGAGAAAAAGATTTTTAAAGCTCTTCCCTATATAAGCCCATGTAAAACCAAAGGGCCCTGGAGCGGGGGCATTTTTGGCCCCAGCACTATAATTTGAACAATGTTGGTAGGGGTCCACTAGATGAAGCTTCATACCAAATATCAAAGACCTGGGCCTTGCAGTTTCAGAGAAGAAGATTTTTTTTTAAGATTTTCCCTATATAAGCCCATGTAAAACCAAAGGGCCCCGGAGCGGGAGCATTTTTGGCCTTAGCACTATAATTTGAACAATCTTGGTAGGGGTCCACTAGATGAAGCTTCATACCAAATATCAAAGACCTGGGGCTTACGGTTTTAGAGAAGAAGATTTATAAAGATTTTCCCTATATAAGCCCATGTAAAACCAAAGGGCCCCGGAGCGGGGGCATTTTTGGCCCCAGCACTATAATTTGAACAATCTTTGTAGGGGTCCACCAGATGAAGCTTCATACCAAATATCAAAGACCTGGGCCTTGTGGTTTCAGAGAAGAAGATTTTTAAAGTTTTTGGTGAAAAAAATCTCTTTTTGGCTCCTATGACCTAGATGTGCAACGGACCGGAACCATTTGAACAACTTTGAAAGGGGACCACCTAAGGATCATTCCTGTGAAGTTTGGTCAAAATCCGATCAGTGGTTTAGGAGATGTCGTTTAAAGAATTGTTTACGGACGGACGGACGGACGGACGCACGACGGTCGAAAAGTGATCCCAAAAGCTCACCTCGTCACTACGTGACGGTGAGCTCAAAAGGCCCCTTTTTTGACCTTTGACCTCTAAGTATGACCTTGACCTTTGAGGAACCGACCTGCCTCATGCGCACCACACATCGTCTTATGGTTGTTAATAATTATGCCAAGTAGTTTTACAATCCATCTCAAAATAAGAAAGTTATTGACCAAATACGAAAAAAGGCCCCTTTTTGACCGTTGACCTCTAAGTATGACCTTGACCTTTGAGGTACCGACCTGCCTCATGCGCGCAACACATCATCTTATGGTTGTTAATATTTCTGCCGAGTAATTTTAAAATCCATCAAAAAATAAGAAAGTTATTGACCGGACACGATTTGCCCATACACATATACATACCAACAAACTTCCAAGGGAGATAATTCAAAAAGTATAAATGCGAGAGTTATGGTTCTTGCGCACTGCACGTTGTCTAATGCTGATTAATATTTATACGAAGTTTCGTGAAGATAGCTCTAACGGTTTTCAAGTTACAGAGCGGACACGAAAGTGTGACAGACGGACAGACGGACGGACAGACAGACAGACGCCCGGGGGAAAAACAATATGTCTCTCCGAAAAAAATTTTTTCGCGGGAGACATAATAACTCTTGAAAGGGGCATAATCCTGACGAGAAAAAAAATACACGTCAGCTTATTTTCCATCAGAAATGCATATATGAAATTTCAAAACTATAGCATACACGGTTCTAAAGTTATGCTATGCATCACTTTTAGCATACATTACAATGGGCACAAATTACCAAAATGACAAAGGGCCATAACTCACAAAGTATTTTTCGGAATTTTGTCATTAGTTAATCAGTTAATCTACTCATCTCCAACAATCAATTCACCAACTTTCAAGGCTCTAGCTCCAATAGTTTTTGAGATATCTTGCTGACAAGATTTATTTAAAAAAATTTCAAAGGGCAATAACTCTTGAAAGGGGCATAATCTGGACGAGAAAAAAATATGCATCTGCTAATTTTCCATGAGGAATCAATATATGAAATTTCAAAACCCTAGCATACACGGTTCTAAAGTTATGCTATGCATCACTTTAAGCATACATTACAATGGGCACAAATTACTAATATGACAAAGGGCCATAACTCACAAAGTATTTTTCGGAATTTTGTCATAAGTTAATCAGTTCATCTACTCACCTCCAACAATCTATTCACCAACTTTCAAGGCTCTAGCTCCAATAGTTTTTGAGATATCTTGCTGACAAGATTTTATTAAAAACATTTCAAAGGGCAATAACTCTTGAAAGGGGCATAATCCGGACGAGAAACAAAATATGCGTCAGCTAATTTTCCATGAGGAATCAATATATGAAATTTCAAAACCCTAGCATACACGGTTCTAAAGTTATGCTATGCATCACTTTCAGCATACATTACAATGGGCACAAATTACCAAAATGACAAAGGGCCATAACTCACAAAGTATTTTTTCGGAATTTTGTCAAAGGTTAATCAGCTCATCTACTCATCACCACCAATATATTCACCAACTTTCAAGGCTCTGGCTCCAATAGTTTTTGAGATATCTTGCTGACAAGATTTTATTAAAAAAATTTCAAAGGGCAATAACTCTTGAAGGGGACATAATCCGGACGAGAAAAAAAAATAAGTGTCCGCTAATTTTCCATGAGGAATCCATATATGAAATTTCAAAACCCTAGCATACACGGTTCTTTAGTTATGCTATGCATCAAAAGTGTAACAGACGGACGAACGGACCAGAACCAATATGCCCCTCCAACTTTTTCAAAGTTGGGGGCATAATAAGAAAGTTATTGACAGAACACAAAAAGGCCCTTTTTTACCTTTAACCTCTATGAATGACCTTGACCTTTCAGGTACCAAACTGGGTCATGCGTGCAACCCATCATCTCATGGTGGTTAACATTTCTGCCTAGCAATTTCAAAATCCATCTAAAAATAAGAAAGTTATTGACCAAACACGAAAAAAAGGCCCCTTTTTTACCTCTGACCTCTAAGTATGACCTTGACCTTTGAGGTACCAACCTAGGTCATGCGCGTAACACATCGCCTAATATGGGTTAACATTTCTGCCAAGTGATTTCAAAATCAATCTCAAAATAAGAAAGTTATTGACCAAATACGAAAAAAGGCCCCCTTTTTGACCTTTGACCTCTAAGTATGACCTTGACCTTTGAGGTACCGACCTGCCTCATGTGCACCACACATCGTCTCATGGTTGTTAATAATTATGCCAAGTAATTTTAAAATCCATCTCAAAATTATAAAGTTATTGACCAAACATGAAAAAAGGCCTCTTTTTTGACCTTTGACCTCTTAGTATGACCTTGACCTTTGAGGTACCGACCTGCCTCATGTGCACCACACATCGTCTTATGGTTGTTAATAATTATGCAAAGTAATTTTAAAATCCATCTCAAAATAAGAAAGTTATTGACCAAATACGAAAAAAGGCCCCTTTTTTACCTTTGACCTCTAAGTATATCCTTGACCTTTGAGGTACCGACCTGCCTCATGCGCACCACACATCGTCTTATGGTTGTTAATATTTCTGCCAAGTAATTTTAAAATCCATCAAAAAATAAGAAAGTTATTGACCGGACACGATTTGCCCATACATATATACATACCAACAAACTTCCAAGGGAGATAATTCAAAAAGTATAAATGCGAGAGTTATGGTTTTTGCGCACTGCACGTCGTTTAATGCTGATTAATATTTATACGAAGTTTCGTGAAGATAGCTCTAACGGTTTTCAAGTTACAGAGCGGACACGAAAGTGTGACAGACGGACAGACGGACAGACAGACGCCCGGGGGAAAAACAATATGTCTCTCCGAAAAAAAATTTTTCAGGGGAGACATAATTCCCAAGGAAATTAGTTTTTCTGATTAAGAACAGAAATGTGTAGATTTTGAAATAAAAGATTTATTGTCAAAAGGCGCAGTTGTGATGTCTGAATGGGAAGATAACCAGTTTGTTTCCAACATCTTTGTGGTTCCAAAGCCTAACGGGAGATATAGGCCGATTATTAATTTGAAGTATCTCAATCTTTTTGTTTATTATGAACATTTTAAACAAGAGACTTTCAAGGTGGTTTTGGAACTGATTCAAGAAAAAGATTATTTTACGAGTATTGATTTGCAAGAAGCTTACTTTTCGGTATCCATTAACCCTTTATTTAGACGTTTTCTCAAGTTTATTTGGGACGGACAACTCTATCATTTTGTTTGTCTCCCATTTTGGCTCTCTGCAGCTCCTAGGCTGTTTACCAAGATCATGAAAAGTAGAAGTAAAACAAAGATCATGAAGCCCATTTTTGCATGGTTTAGACAACAAGGTATAAGATGCTCATATTACATTGACGATTCACTCAGTATGAACAAAGATAGAGAGATTTGTGCTGAAAATACTAAGACCATTGCCAAAACTTTACAGTCTTTGGGTTTCACTATAAATAGCAAGAAATCAGTGTTTGAACCAACACAGAGAATCATTTTCTTTGGTTTTCTGAGTGATTCAGTTCTATTCCGGTTTTCTTGACCGCTGAGAAAATTACAAAAACAAGAGGGCCATGATGGCCCTGGATCGCTCACCTGATCCATAGTGTAACAAGTGGGCCCCAGAGAGGGCCATTATTGGCCCCAGGGCTTTAATGTACATAATGTTGAGGGAGGTCTTAAAGGTGAAGCTTCTTACCAAACATCAACAAAGGCTAAAATTTGAACAATCTTGTCAAAGGTCCACTAGATGAAGCTACACATCAAATATCAAAGACCTGGGCCTAGCGGTTTCAGAGAAGAAGATTTTTAAAGATTTTCCCTATATAAGCCTATGTAAAATCAAAGGGCCCCGGGACAGGGGCATTTTTTGCCCCAGCACTATAGTTTGAACAATCTTGGTAGGGGTCCACTAGATGAAGCTTCATACCAAATATCAAAGTTCTGGGCCTTGTGGTTTCAGAGAAGAAGATTTTTAAAGATTTTCCCTATATAAGCCTATGTAAAACCAAAGGGCCCCGTGGCAGGGGGGGATTTTTTGTCCCAGCACTATAATTTGAACAATCTTGGTAGGGGTCCACTAGACGAAGCTTCATACCAAATATCAAAGTCCTGGGCCTTGTGGTTTCAGAGAAGAAGATTTTTAAAGATTTTCCCTATATAAGCCTATGTAAAATCAAAGGGCCCCGGGACAGGGGCATTTTTTGCCCCAGCACTATAGTTTGAACAATCTTGGTAGGGGTCCACTAGATGAAGCTTCATACCAAATATCAAAGTTCTGGGCCTTGTGGTTTCAGAGAAGAAGATTTTTAAAGATTTTCCCTATATAAGCCTATGTAAAACCAAAGGGCCCCGTGGCAGGGGGGGATTTTTTGTCCCAGCACTATAATTTGAACAATCTTGGTAGGGGTCCACTAGACGAAGCTTCATACCAAATATCAAAGTCCTGGGCCTTGTGGTTTCAGAGAAGAAGATTTTTAAAGATTTTCCCTATATAAGCCTATGTAAAACCAAAGGGCCCCGGGGCAGGGGCATTTTTGGCCCCAGCACTAAAATTGGAACAATCTTGGTAGGGGTCCACTAGATGAAGCTTCATACCAAATATCAAAGTCCTGGGCCTTGTGGTTTTAGAGAAGAAAATTTTTAAAGATTTTCCCTATATAAGCCTATGTAAAACCAAAGGGCCCCGTGGCGGGGGCATTTTTGGCCCCAGCACTATAATTTGAACAATCTTGGTAGGGGTCCACTAGATGAAGCTTCATACCAAATATATAAGACCTGGGCCTTGTGGTTTCAGAGAAGAAGATTTTTAAAAATTTTCCCTATATAAGCCAATGTAAAAGCAAAGGGCCCCGTGGCGGGGGCATTTTTGTCCCAGCACTAAAATTTGAACAATCTTGGTAGGGGTCCACTAGATGAAGCTTCATACCAAATATCAAAGTCCTGGGCCTTGTGGTTTCAGAAAAGAAAATTTTTAAAGATTTTCCCTATATACCGGTAAGCCCATGTAAAACCAAAGGGCCCCGTGGCGGGGGCATTTTTTGTCCCAGCACTAAAATTTGAACAATCTTGGTAGGGGTCCACTAGATGAAGCTTCATACCAAATATCAAAGACCTGGGCCTTGTGGTTTCAGAGAAGAAGATTTTTTAAGATTTTCCCTATATAAGCCTATGTAAAACCAAAGGGCCCCGGGGCGGGGGCATTTTTGGCCCCAGCACTGTAATTTGAACAATCTTGGTAGGGGTCAACTAGATGAAGCTTCATACCAAATATCAAAGACCTGGGCCTTGTGGTTTCAGAGAAGAAGATTTTTAAAGATTTTCCCTATATAAGCCAATGTAAAACCAAAGGGCCCTGTGGCGGGGGCATTTTTTGTCCCAGCACTATAATTTGAACAATCTTGGTAGGGGTCCACTAGATGAAGCTTCATACCAAATATCAAAGTCCTGGGCCTTGTGGTTTCAGAGTAGAAGATTTTTGAAGATTTTCCCTATATAAGCCTATGTAAAACCAAAGGGCCCTGGGGCGGGGGCATTTTTGGCCCCAGCACTATAATTTGAACAATCTTGGTAGGGGTCCACTAGATGAAGCTTCATACCAAATATCAAAGACCTGGGCCTTGTGGTTTCAGAGAAGAAGATTTTTAAAGATTTTCCCTATATAAGCCAATGTAAAACCAAAGGGCCCCGTGGCGGGGGCATTTTTCGTCCCAGCACTCAAATTTGAACAATCTTGGTAGGGGTCCACTAGATGAAGCTTCATACCAAATATCAAAGTCCTGGGCCTTGTGGTTTCAGAGAAGAAGATTTTTAAAGATTTTCCCTATATAAGCCTATGTAAAACCAAAGGGCCCCCGTGCGGGGGCATTTTTGGCCCCAGCACTATAATTTGAACAATCTTGGTAGGGGTCCACTAGATGAAGCTTCATACCAAATAACAAAGACCTGGGCCTTGTGGTTTCAGAGAAGAAGATTTTTTAAGTTTTTGGTGAA
This sequence comes from Lucinisca nassula, assembly GCA_963580285.1. Taxonomy (NCBI): domain Eukaryota; kingdom Metazoa; phylum Mollusca; class Bivalvia; order Lucinida; family Lucinidae; genus Lucinisca; species Lucinisca nassula. The sequence goes on from OY757026.1 coordinate 98,779,159, forward strand.
AAAAATCTGTTTTTGGCTCCTGTGACCTAGATGTGCAACGGACCGGAACCATTTGACCCATATTCAAACTTGACCGAGATATTGTCATGATGATCATTCTGAGCAAGTTTGATTAAGATTGGACCAAAATTGTGGCCCCTAGGGTGTTCACAAGGTTTTTATATGATTTGACCCGCTGACCTACTTTTTAACCCGATATGACCCATATTCGAACTGGACTGAAATATTGTCACAATGGTCATTCTGAGCAAGTTTCATGATAATTGGACCAAAACAGTGGCCTTCAGAGTGTTCACAAGGTTTTTCTATGATTTGACCTACTGACCTACTTTTTGACCGGACATGACCCATATTCGAACTTGACCAAGATATTGTCATGATGATCATTCTGAGCAAGTTTGATTATGATTGGACCAAAATTGTGGCCTCTAGGGTGTTCACAAGGTTTTTCTATGATTTGACCCGCTGACCTACTTTTTAAGCCGACATGATCCATATTCAAACTTCACTAAAATATTGTCACAATGATCATTCTGAGCAAGTTTGATGATGATTGGACCAAAATTGTGGCCTCTCGAGTGTTCACAAGGTTTTTCTATGATTTGACCTACTGACCTACTTTTTTACCCGACATGACCCAAATTCGAACTTGACCGAGATATTGTCATGATTATCATTCTGAGCAAGTTTGATGATAATTGGACCAAAACTGTGGCCTCTAGTGTGTTCACAAGAAAAAGTTTACGCACGACGGACGACGGACGACGCACGACGACGCCGGACATCTTACTGTCACAAAAGCTCACCATGACCTTCGGTCAGGTGAGCTAAAAATTCAATTTAGCTAAAGTTTTGTTAGAAAGGGAAGTCATAGTCGTTAGACAGTTAGCATCATTTATTGGTCTTATTATTAATGCATTTTTTGCTACTCATGATGCACCTTTACATTATAGATGTCTGGAGCGAGATAAACTGAGAGGATTGGAAGATTCTGAGTGCCCTGACGCTTTTGATAATATTATGATTTTGTCAACAGATAGTAAAAACGAGTTGCAGTGGTGGATGGATAATGTTCGTCAGAGAAATGGAAAGAGGATTCGTCCTAAGAAAGTTGATATTATTTGTACGTCAGATGCTTCTTTTTTAGGCTGTGGAGCTTTTGAAGTGCACTCTAATAGGTATGCAAATGGTAGATGGATTGTTGAAGAGTTAGAACACTCCATCAATTATCTAGAACTTTTAGCTATATTTTATGCACTTCAATCTTTTTATGCCCATTCTGTTAACATACACTTGCAATTTCAGAGTGACAATGTGTCTGCAGTCTCGTACATTAATAATATGGGCGGTATGAACTCTGTTGATATGGATAAACTAGCAGGTAATATTTGGAAGTTTTGTTTGGACAGAAATATTTATATTTCAGCTTCTCATCTCAGTGGATCAGAAAATTTTACAGCGGATTGTCTTTCGAGATCTTTTTCAGATTCCACAGAGTGGCAGTTAAAACGTGAAATCTTTGTAAGAGTATGTAAGCAGTTTTTTATTCCAGATATTGACCTGTTTTCATCGCGTTTGAATAAACAACTTGACAAGTTTGTTTCTTGGTTCCCAGAGCCTGGTGCCTATAAGACAGATGCTTTTTCTTTTTCATGGCACTGCTTTACTCCTTATATTTTTGCGCCTTTTAATTTAGTAGGACGTGTTATAATAAGTTGGTTGCAGACGAGGTGGATAAAGCTATATTTATTATTCCACTTTGGAAGTCACAATCGTGGTTTCCTTTGTTAATGTCTTATATGATATCGTTCCCTGTTAGACTGCCTCGTCACAGAGATTTATTGACTCTACCCAACAACGGACATCCTCATCTATTAGCCAGACATCTAACTATGGTCGCTGTGATGTTATCAGGAAGAGATTGGAGAGTCAAGGAATTCCAAGAACTGCAGCTTGCCTCATTGTCAATTCCTGGCGGGAAGGAACACGGAAACAGTATGATTTGGCCTGGAACAAATGGTATTTTGGTGTTTTTCTAGACAAACAAATCCCTTTATTGCGTCTGAAGCAACTGTGATTTCTTATCTCAATTTCCTTGTGAATGAAGGAAAATCTTATTTTGTGGTTAACACACATAAGTCTATGTTACTTCAGACATTGGTCTTTTTTGATAATGTCTGGTGTAACAATCAAGCATTTATTTCCAGATTCATGAAGGGTTTGTATTATAAGCGATTGCCTACACCGAAGTATACTTTTATATGGGATGTCTCTGTGGTGCTCCGATATTTGAGTTCTCTTTTTCCCCTGGAGAAGCTATCTTTGAAATTATTGACCTTACAAGTTACAGCTTTGATAGCTTTGACTACAACTCCGAGGGCTCAAACACTGGTCTCACTAAATTTAGATTGTATGAACATTATAGAAAACAAAGTAGTGTTCTATTTTAAAAATCTGTTGAAAACCTCTAAACAGGGTAAACATTTTGTTATTGAATTGCATCATTATGAAGAACAGAAAATATGCATTATGCATTCTTTAATGCATTATAATGACAGAACTAAAAGTGTTAGAAAGTCACAACAACTGCTAGTTTCTTACTGTTCATTTAATTCTGTGACTTCATGTACTATTGCTTGATGGATAAAAACGGTTTTATTTAATGCCGGTATAGACACGCATCAGTTTAAGGCACATTCATACCGTTCAGCTGCAGTTTCTGCAGCTTTCTCAAAAGGATGTTCTTTAGATGTGATTTTGAAGACAGCTGATTGGTCATCAGCCAAGAACTTTAGGAAATTTTATTTACGAGAAGTTGAACCAAGAAATCTAGGTTTTGCTAGGGCAGTTGTGCCCTGATAGTTTAAACTGGACTGGTATAAACTGGACTAGTAAAGTATAGATGTTTCAGTTTTTTGAAGTACATAGAGATCCTATATTTATGTGATAACTGTTGTCTTCTCTGGTCTTGAGTTTGATTAACCCTTTACCACTCAGATACGTGTTTTTACGTGTTTGCACCCCCCCCCCCATTTTAAGCCCCAGAAGCACCTAAAATCTGCATTTCTACCCCTGGATAGTTAAGTTTGCTTTAGGATTTCTTGGGCAAAAAAGTGACCTGTTTTTTCGCGCGCCTCCCCACTAAAAATATTCTGGGGGGATTGAAGGGGGACAACGCGAAAATTTTTGGGTTTATGGCCCAACCGGCCGCATAAATTTATATCTGAGGGTGTCTGGGGTCAAACATGCCTGAAAATTAATGCTGATAAAACATGCTGCATACAGTGAAAATGGTTAGTGCCAACCACCTTAATTGTTGCCTTGACAGCTGTGAAGATTAAAATGTGGTCCAAAATTCATGTGAAAACCCACTTTTTGCTGACTTTGAGATGCCCCCTCTTTACCATGACAACAATGATCAAGTCATGAAAGGTTGCATTTGAAAGGCTACTGCCCAATGAACATTCATACCGAGTTTGGTGTAAAACAAACCATCCATTATGAAACAATGGCTAGTTGAAGTTGCTATCAGGTGCAACACTGTGAAAATCAGCGAAATTCACAAAATCCCTGAGTGGTTAAGGGTTAAATGGAGTTTTGGTATATCAAGTTTGTTTTTTAAATAGATTTCATGTGTTTTGTTGCCTCATTTAAAGTTGCTGTATATGTGCGATAGCCGGTGGCATTAACGCGAAATAATGACCCCTCATCCAAGCGTCCGTGATGAATGAGGGGCATTATTGGAGTTAAAGCCGGAGGCTTGAGCACATATACATCCCTCCCTTTTTTGGGGAGAGTATGCCTTTTTCTAGATTCCCACCCAATTTTGGGGTTTTGGGGCAACAAAGCACATTTTGTAAAAATTATGAATCAGCTGATGTGTCGCTTGTGTTTTATACAAGTAGTGACGTCACAGTTATAGTATTAATAACTAGTTTAACTTTTGAAAGAGCGTCGGTCAGTTACGTTGGGCGAATATGCTGTATATGTGCTCAAGCCTCCGGCTCTAACTCCAATAATGCCCCTCATCCATCACGGACGCTTGGATGAGGGGTCATTATCCTGACACTGGGTCAACCAGTCCTAGCTCTACCCCGTAAATCTGAGTGCCAAGCGAGGAGCAGCTAGTACCATTCTTAACGACTTTGGTATGTCGCGGCCCAGGATCGAACCTGTGACCTCCCGTTCCCCGGAGCGAACACTCTACCAACTGAGCTATCGGGGCCGGTACCTATTCAGGTATTCAAGGAATAGATAGACAAGTTGGGATTTTCTTTTTTCATGTGTTCAACGGTTGCTCAAGTTTTGGCTTCTGGCTGCACTGATATATATTTTTGCATTAAAATTTAATGACAGACATTGGGATTGCAATAAAATGTCCACTTTGGAATGAGAAAAAAAAAAACAGAATAAATAGCAAACAAGGATTCCACCTAACAAGTACTCCACCTTTAAGTAAGATAAGATCTGCAGGTATTTTAAGCATATGGCAGAAAGAAACCACCAGTAGCCACATCTGAACAGCTATTTTGAATATTTTGACCTTACAAAGATAAGATTTTTTGAAATTCCCTGATTTTCAGCAAAATTTAAAATCCCCTGATTTTTCCCTGCAGGAATTTTTTTCTCCATTTTCCCTGTTTTCCAGAGTGCGTGGCCACCCTGGAGAAAGACTAAGCCTGCCCAGGAAACATGTTGTGAGTTAGATCAAACAATGCATTTAAGCCTTCTGGTTTCATTGGGTGGCAGGGATTGAGATGTCATTTCACCTCAATGTTGGGTAAAAGTCCCATAAAATTGGAAGCAATGTCTCCAAAATGACCTAAATAGTGTTGAGGGGGTGTTAAACCCCAGTTCAAACTAACAAACCAATGTTGTGTCCAAAACTTGCTGCATAAGTGGAAAAGCATGTTTTTGTTAAACTCTCGCCAGTCATGCATTACTGCTCTATTAGACTGGCATGATTTATCAGAAAATCAATTAATTGATCAATAAATTCCACAAGGATGAATATCAGTACTGATTTGCTTGTAATCAATTATTTGATAAGTGCAATTTACTACCCAAAGTTGGGCCTATATTAGCTTGATCAGTGGCAAACAGTGCAGACCCTGATGAGACGTTGCATTTTGTGGCGTCTCATCTGGATCTACACTGTTTGCTCAAATATTCTTATGGTAAAGTACAGCATATGCTGAGAGTCAGCCAGACAAATTAAGATCAAATCTTCAGTGATTACTAATCGATTATCCATCACAATGTCAGGACTGATAATTGATTATCTTTTCAGCTCCGATTAGCAAGCCCTACCGCTCTATGTCCACTTTCTCAAATGTGTGTGTGAATTCGGTTTAACGTCGCTTTCAACAATTTTTCAGTCATATCACGACGGTGTCTGGTTGCGACAGGGAGCTCAATGCTCACTTTTATAGTGCTGCCTCACTGAAGTATCATGTCCGAGACACATTACATGATACCACACCCAGTCACATTATCCTGACACTGGGTCGACCAGTCCTAGCTCTACCCCGTAAATCTGAGTACCAAGCGAGGAGCAACTAGTACCATTCTTAACGACTTTGGTATGTCGCGGCCCGGGATCGAACCCGTGACCTCCCGTTCCCCGGAGCGGACACTCTACCAACTGAGCTATCGGGGCCGGTATATGTCCACTTTCTCAAAGCCATGATAGTGTATGGAATTTTTTAATGGTCAAAATGTTCTAGTAAGCTTGTACAGTACCTCATGCTGCGGTATTTTTGCTGAAAAAAATATGAGTAGCTCATATTTTTCAGCAAAAGTATTAGCATATTTACCATATAAAAGATATACAGTCAAACTCCGATGGCTCGGACCATGAAAATGTGTTTGAGACAGCGGTAGTTCGAGCCACAGAGGGATACTATTAGTGCCATACCAGGAGGCATAATGGAGATAATTGTGGATATATTTTCAGTGTTCTGTATTATAAATGTACGTTGTTTGTACTCATTAGAATCGCCTCATCGAGGCGATTCTAATGAGTACACACAGCATACATTTGCAAGATAAATGAAGAAAATCTTCCTAAATTACACCTATATTGTATTTTGGAGGAACTCCCTGCGGACTCAAGAACGGGTTTGACTCATCCATGGTAAATGAGCAATCGGAGTTCAAGCCATCGAAGTTTTACTGTACGTTTTAATGATACATTAACTAATAACATCCTTAGGTTTGAACTGAAAGCAGATTTTTTTTTCATTCTTTATTTCGGGTCCCGCCTATTGGGGCTTGAAGAAATAAATTGGCTGCACGATGCTTCCATGCAGAGCTGAATCTGACCGCACACAAGTACTGGTAAACCTCTTAGAGGATCTAAGCTTGCCCAGGCAAAGCGGTGGGAGTCGGACCATCCATGTTTATAAACCCTATTGGTTTCATTGAGTGACAGGGCTAGACATGACATTTCATCTCAGTGTCGGGTAGAAGTCCCACTAAATTGGAAGCAACATCTCTACCTATCTGTACACAAAAAAGACGCTGAGCTTGGTCCTGTATCGCTCACCTGAGCTGAGATTCAAAGTTTCAGGAAGTGCCAACCTTTACTGAAGGATTAATGGAAGGACATGGTGATGACAGGGTAAGCAATTTCTGCAAATCAAGTAGATTGTAACTCTATGATAAATAGGCTGACCTCACCAGTTTTCAAACTCATTCAAGCTTTTATTCCTGACTTGCTAAGCAGATCCTATAAAAACTGATGGGGCTATGGTGATGACAAGTTCAAAAATAAGCAATTAACTGCTGCAATCAAAGGGATGTTACCCTGTGACAAATAGGCAAACCTCACGAGTTTTCAAACTCCTCCGAGCTGAAGGGCTACGGTGATGACAAGGTCAAAAATCAGCATTTTCAGCAATCAAAGGGACGTTACTCTACGATAAATGGGCCGACTGGGTTGGTTTTCAAACACATCCAAGATTTTATCCCCAGACACCTTACATATAAGTTTCAGAAAGATTCGATCAAAACTGAAGGGGCTACGGTGATGACAAGGTAAAAAATCGACATTTTCAGCCATCAAAGGGACATAACTATATAGTAAATGGGGCAACTTGGCCCGTTTTCTAACTCATCCGAGGTTTTATCCCCAGCCACCTTACATATAAGTTTCAGGAAGATCAGATCAAAACTGAAGGGGCTTCAGTGATGACAAGGTCAAAAATCAACATTTTCAGCAATCAATGGGACCTAACTCTTTGATTAATAGGCCAACTTGGCCGGTATTCAAACTCATCAGAGGTTTTATCCCCAGCCACCTTACATATAAGTTTCAGAAAGATCCGATCAAAACTGAAAGGGCTACAGTGATGACAAGGTCAAAAATAGCCAGTTTCAGCAATCAAAGGGACGTTACTCTGTGATAAATGGACCAACTTGGCTGGTTTTCAAACTCATCCGAGATTTTATCCCAAGCCACTTTACATATAAGTTTCAGAAAGATCCGATCAAAACTGAAAGGGCTACGGTGATGACAAGGTCAAAAATCGGCATTTTCAGCAATCAAAGGGACGTTACTCTGTCATAAATGGACCAACTTGGCTGGTTTTCGAACTCATCCGAGATTTTATCCCCAGCCACTTTACATATAAGTTTCAGAGAGATTCGATCAAAACTGAAAGGGCTACGGTGATGACAAGGTCAAAAACCAGCATTTTCAGCAATCAAAGGGACGTTACTCTATGATAAATGGGCCAACTGGGTCGGTTTTCGAACTCATCCGAGATTTTATCCCCAACCACCTAACATATAAGTTTCAGAAAGATCCGATCAAAACTGAAAGGGCTACGGTGATGACAAGGTCAAAAATCGACATTTTCAGCAATCAAAGGGATGTAACTCTATGATTAATGGGCCGACTTGGCTGGTTTTCGAACTCATCCGAGTTTTTATCCCCAGCCACCTTACATATAAGTTTCAGAGAGATCCGATCAAAACTGAAGGCACTACGGTGATGACAAGCATTTTACCATTGTAAGTCTATGGGACCTTGTGAAAGCCATAGCAACCAAAGTTTTTGAGCGATTTGGAAAAAAAGTTTATGTCATCAATGCCCCACCAGAGGCATGCTACAGATGAGATATGATTGGGATCAGCCTGCAGGTTGCAGAGATATAGCTGCTCAAAAGTGTGGACGGACGACGGAGGACCCACTATACTATAAGCTCCCCTGGAGCCTTCGGCCCAGGTGAGCTAAAAAGATAGTTATTGACCAAACACAAAAAAGGCCCCTTTTTGACCTTTGACCTCTATGTATGACCTTGACCTTTGAGATACCAACCTGAATCATGCGTGTGACACATTGACTTATGGTGGTTAACATTTCTAAAGTAATTTCCAAATCCATCTAAAAATCTGAAAGTTATTGACCAAACACGAAAAAAGGCCCCTTTTTTACCTTTGACCTCTAAGTATGACGTTGACCTTTGAGGTACCGATCCATCTAAAAATAAGAAATTTATTGAACGGACATGATTTGCTCACGCAAACATGCATACCTACAAATTTTCAAGGGATATATCTCTAAAAGTACCAGAGGCTCAATGAGCCTAAACCGCTCACCTGAGGAACTTAAGTTTTAACAATTCACAGACTTGACTACTAAATCTGCTAATAGAATCCAGCCCAGCCCATTGACCCTTACAGGATATAAGTCATCATTATTGCATTGCATTCCAAGTTTGAGACTTCTAGCTTCTATAGTTCCTGAGAAATCTTTGACGAAAATTTAACATTGGTCAAAATGGAGAGAAAGAAGAATGAAAGAACAGATGAACAAATAAGCTGAGAAAGCCCAATGTCTCTTACACAAAATAAGTCATCATTATTCTATTGAATACCAAATTTGATGCTTCTAGCTTTTATAGTTCCTGAGAAATATTTGATTAAAAATTTAACATTGGTCTATTATCTCTATATGGAGAGAAAGAAGAATGAAGGAACAAATGAACCAGACTAGCTCCAAAACCTAATGCAGCCTTTCCCCTTGCCCAATGGTGCTACACATAAAATTTAAACAAGATTGGACGACTGCCTTCTGAGATATGCTTCATTGAAAGTGTGGACGACGGATGGACGGACGACAGACGACGGACTCCGGAGCCTTGGTATACTATCAGCTCACTGGAGCCTTTGGCTCAGGTGAGCTAAAAATTCAAGTCGCTATTTCTGTCACAACATTTTCCCCACGTTAAGTCTATGGGCAAATTTTTTTGTCTCTCAAGGTCACGTAACTCCGAGGTCAATATTCCGATTCGGCCCAAAATCGAACTTAACCGAGATTTTATGCCTGTCCTCGTTACCTGCAAGTTTGAAGCTGATATGAATAAAAATAAAGTTGCTATCGTGGTCACAACGTATTTCTTTATGCTCAAGGGCAGGTAACTCCAAGGCAAATATTCCGATTCGGCCCAAAATCGAACTTAACCGAGATTTTATGTCTGTCCTCGTTACCTGCAAGTTTGAAGCTGATCTGAAAAAAATTCAAGTCGCTATCGTAGTCGCAACATTTTCCCTAATTAAGTCTATGGGCAAATATTTTGTCGCTCTAGGTCACGTAACTCCGAGGTCAATATTCCGATTCGGCCCAAAATTGAACTTAACCGAGATTTTATGCCTGTCCTCGTTACCTGCAAGTTTGAAGCTGATATGAATAAAAATAAAGTTGCTATCGTGGTCACAACGTATTTTTTTATGCTCAAGGGCAGGTAACTCCAAGGCAAATAATCCGATTCGGCCCAAAATCGAACTTAACCGAGATATTATGTCTGTCCTCGTTACCTGCAAGTTTGAAGCTGATCTGAAAAAAATTCAAGTCGCTATCGTAGTCACAACATTTTCCCTATGTAAAGTCTATGGGCAAATTTTTTGTCGCTCAAGGTCATGTAACTCCGAGGTCAATATTCCGATTCGAACTTAACTGAGATTTTATGCCTGTCCTCGTTACCTGCAAGTTTGAAGCTGATCTGAATAAAAATAAAGTTGCTATCGTGGTCACAACGTATTTTTTTATGCTCAAGGGCAGGTAACTCCAAGGCAAATAATCCGATTCAGCCCAAAATCTGACTTAACCGAGATTTTATGTCTGTCCTCGTTACCTGCAAGTTTGAAGCTGATCTGAAAAAAATTCAAGTTGCTATCGTAGTCACAACATTTTCCCTATGGGCAAATTTTTTGTCGCTCAAGGTCACGTAACTCCCGAGGTCAATATTCCGATTCGGCCCAAAATCGAACTTAACCGGGATTTTATGCCTGTCCTCGTTACCTGCAAGTTTGAAGCTGATCTGAATAAAAATAAAGTTGCTTTCATGGTCACAACGTATTTTTTCATGCTCAAGGGCAGGTAACTCAAAGGCAAATAATCTGATTCGGCCCAAAATCGAACTTAACCGTGATTTTATGTCTTCACTCGTTACCTGCAAGTTTGAAGCTGATCTGAATAAAAATAAAGTTGCTATCGTGGTCACAACGTATTTTTTCATGCTTAAGGGCAGGTAACTCCAAGGCAAGTAATCCGATTCTGCCCAAAATCGAACTTAACCGAGATTTTATGCCTGTCCTTATTATCTGCAAGAATGAAGTCGATCAGAAAAAAATTGACGGAGCTAGAGTGATGACAAGCTTTTTCCTATGTTAAGTCTATGGGAGCTATATGTTGCCATGGTAACCAGAGTTCCACTCAGATCTGCATGAAAACCTTATGCAGTCTTTCCACTTGCCCAATAATGTTACACATGAAATTTGATCAAAGTCGGCCAAGTAGTCGATGACTTTGATTTTGAGATTGTAAATTTTCCTTTTTTGGATGGTGATGTTCCTCGTGCGCCATCCTATGGCGTTTATATTTCGCAATTAATTCGATTTGCTAGAGTGTGTAGTCATGTAACTGACTTCAACACTCGTAATAAATTATTAACGGCTAAACTCCTTAATCAGGGTTATCGGTACCATAAACTACGCAAAGCCTTTTCAAAATTTTATAGACGCCATTCTGATTTAATTTCAAAATTCAATATTGGACTTAAATCTCTTCTGCAACAAGGTCTATCGGAACCCGAATTTTATGGTGACTTAGTATATAAATTCAGAAAAATATATTACCGCAATGACTTCAGCACCCAATTTCGTAAAATCATTCTTCGATATAAAAAGATTGGGTACAACATGGATATTATACGACAGACTGCATGCATGGTAGTTAACCCAATCACGGTTGGCAACTTTGCTTCCCTCTTTAATTGCACGCCGGTGGGTCAGGCCTCAGATTCTATGACGGCTCCAACGTAAAGGCTTATTGAGAATTAGAGAGATCTAATTCAAGGTAATGTTGGTTGGTGCCTGATGCTCTGTCTCTGGTTGGGCCCATCGGAGTCTAACTGTTGGTTTTCTTTTGCTCCAGCATTTCAGTGGTTTCTTGCTGTCGAGTCCTCACCGTTGTCTCACCTCTGTGGTTCTTTGATTTTTGTGTTCACGGAGATGTTGCACTGATGAGTTAGGAGGCCTTCATGCGGACTGAACAAATTATTTGTCTAAATCGCGACGGAAGTAAGGGCGAGGATTGTGGCCACGTAAAATCGATTTAAGCCCCCCAGTGGAAATCTTCCACTGACCGTTCCAAGGCGGATCTTCTGTGGCGATTTATTTATGTTGTTGTTTGTTACTTAGTGTGTGTATCACTTGTGTCTTTTAATTTTTGATGGCCATATGGCCATTTTGTGGGAAAGTAACTGTCCTTATGGCCTTCTTTTGTTTAGGTTTCCATTATGGTCTGGTCGCTTAATGTTTGTATTTCTTTCCCTTTGGTGTCTTTTATGGGTGGAGTAAGTTAATTGTATCAATTCCTGATCTTTGTTTTACTTCTACTTTTCAAGATATAAATTTTTTGAAATTCACATTAACCCTTATGCAAAAATGCACAAGGGCAGGTAACTCCTAAGTGTATGATCCGATTCTGCCAATTATCGAACTTGACCGAGATTTCATGGCTGTGCTTGTTATCTGTAAGAATGAAGCCAATCCGAACAAAATTGAAGCAGCTACAGTGATGACAACATTTTCCCCATGTTAAGTCGATAGGCAATTTTTCCGGCGCTCAAGGGGACGTAACTCTTGAGTGAATTATCTGATTCGGCCCAAAATCAAACTTGACCGAGATTTTATGCCTGTACTGGTTATCTGCAAGAATGAAGTCGATCAGAAAAAATTGACGGAGCTAGAGTGATGACAAGCTTTTTCCTATGTGAAGTCTATGGGAGCTAGATGTTGCCATGGCAACCAGAGTTCCACTCAGATCTGCCTGAAAACCTAATGAAGCCTTTCCACTTGCCCAATAATGCGACACATGAAATTTGATCAAAGTTGGCCAAGTAGTCTTTAAGATATACATTTTTGAAATTCCCATTAACCCTAATGCAAAAACACACAAGGGCAGGTAACTCCTAAGTGAATGATCCGATTCTGCCAGTTATCGAACTTGACCGAGATTTCATGGCTGTGCTGGTTATCTGCAAGAATAAAGCCAATCTGAAAATAATTGAAGCAGCTACGGTGATGACAACATTCTCCCCATGTTAAGTCAATAGGCAATTTTTTCAACGCTCAAGGGCACGTAACTCCTGAGTGAATAATCCGATTCAGCCCAAAATCGAACTTGATCGAGATTTCATGCCTGTCCTCGTTATCTGCAAGAATGAAGTCGATCAGAAAAAAATTGACGGAGCTAGAGTGATGACAAGCTTTTTCCTATGTTAAGCCTATGGGAGCTCTTTGTTGCTGTGGCAACCAGAGTTCTCATCCGATCTGCACGAAAACCTAATACAGCCTTTCCCCCTACCTGATGATGGTTCATATGAAATTTGATCAAGTCCGGCCCACTGGTTCCAGAGATATACTTCGTTGAAAGTGTGGACGGACGACGGACGCCGGCTCGTGGTATACTAATACCTCACATGAGCCTTCGGCTCAGGTGAGCTAATAAATGCCAGAGTAATAGTTCTGGCACTCTGCTCGCGCGTCAAATGCTGATTTATATTTATATTAAGTTTCGTGAAGATAGCTTGAACGGTTTTCAAGTTATAGGGCGGACACGATTTTGTGACAGACGGACAGGCAGACAGATGCCCGGGGAAAAATTAATATGTCTCCTCGAAAAGGGAGGAGACATAATGACATCTCAAGCCCTGTTTCCCAATGAAACCAATAGGGTTTAAAAGCATGGACGGTCAGACTCTCACTGCTTTGCCTGAGCAGACTTAGATCCTCTAAGCGGTTTACCAGTACTCATGTGCGGTCAGCGGAAGCATTATACAGCCCATCTATTTCTTCAAGCCCCTATGGGTGGGGGCTGACGACAAGAAAATATATACTTACCTAATTTTGAGTATGGATTTATGAACACATATATCTTTTCCTTCCACATTAAATTTAACATCACAGGTTACCTGCCATGATAAAAGAATATAAGCTATATACAGTAGAATTTCGATGGCTCGAACACCGATGACTCTTTTACGAAATCCTCTACATAAGAAATAGTGGGGGATAATTAAGGAGATTTTAGTCTTTTATCTTGCAAATGTATGCTGTGTGTACTCATTAGAATTGCCTCAATGAGGCAATTCTAATGAGTACACATAGCATACATTTTCATTATGAAACACCGAAAAGATATCCAAAAGTATATCGTATACCTCCTGGCAGTCTCCCTCAGTGGCTCGAACTAGCCCTGTCTCGAACATATTTTCGAGGTCCCAAAAGGTGTTCGAGCCATTGAAGTTTGACTGTAGCTACAGATAAGGTTCGTATTTTGTGAGAACTGAAGGGTAGTTTTTGTCAATTCTCCATAAAAAACTATGTTGTGGTTTATATGGAGAATTAACCCTTATCAACCCCTGTCTTTGCAAACAGTGTACATCCAGATCTGAAGAAGCCATCTGATCAGGATCTACACTGTTTGGCAATCAGTTTATGAATTTGTAGCAATAAATTTCATCAAGTAATTTGATTGGTTGATAGACAGAAATGGGTGTGGCTTAAATGAATATTCAGCAAGATAAGGGTTAAGGAAAAATATACTTCAGTTATCATACAATACCCACTTTATCTGTTGTTATGTATTTAGCCACCTTATAATGAGAATATAAGAATCTGATATGGGGTTCTGTTGTAGATGAGCGTTTCCAACCCAAGGGATGATCATGCTGAGCGGAACCGAGGCTACGCCGAGGTTGCGCTCAGCACGGTCATCCCGATGGTTGGAAACGCCCATCTACAACAGAACCCTATATTGGATTCTTTTTCTTGCACAACACCTCTGGTTAGTTTTGACAGCTAAGAAAAAAAAAATATGGGTCAACTATTTTTTCATGAGAAATCCACATATGAAATTTCAAAACACTAGCATACATGGTTATAAAGTTATGTAATGCACTAGAAAGCAACACAAATAAATGGCCTGAAATTGAAAAGGGCCATAACTTTAACAAAATTTCATCAAATTGGTTGAAAATTAATCAGGTAATCTCCTCCTTAGTCCAAATCAGTACACCAAATATAAAGGCTCTAGCTAAAATACTTTCTGAGATATCTTGCTAACGAGATTTCTATGTTATTTAATTAAAGGAGCAATAACTCAAAAAGGGGAGATAATTCGGAAAAGAAAAAAATATGGGTCAACTATTTTTTCATGAGAAATCCACATATGAAATTTCAAAACACTAGCATACATGGTTATAAAGTTATGCTATGCACTAGAAAGCAACACAATTAAATGCCCAGAAATTGCAAAGGGCCATAACTCTAACAAAATTTCATTAAATTTGTTGAAAATTTAATCAGGTGATCTCCTCCTCAGTCCCAAGCAGTACACCAAATATCAGGGCTCTAGCTCAAATACTTTTTGAGATATCTTGCTAACGAGATTTCTATGTTATTTAATTAAAATGAAAATAATGCAAAAAGGGGAGATAATTCGGAAAAGAAAAAAAATACGGGTCAACTATTTTTTCATGAGAAATCCATATATGAAATTTCAAAACACTAGCATACATGGTTATAAAGTTATGCTATGCACTAGAAAGCAACACAATTAAATGCCCAGAAATTGCAAAGGGCCATAACGCTAACAAAATTTCATTTAATTTGTTGAAAATTTAATCAGGTGATCTCCTCCTCAGTCCCAAGCAGTATACCAAATATCAATGCAGAAGAAAGTGTGACGAACGTACGAACTAACGAACGAACAAACGAACGGACAAGCCAGAAGCAATATGCTCAAAGTTGGGGGCATAATTAAATGTGTGACAGTAACACAAAAGATTTACCCTATCAAATGCCAATTTTGATAGACATTTATCCCCTAAATCTGCTGTAATGATCCTAAGTATTGGGAAGATAGGCCTCAGCAAACAGTGTAGGCCCAGATCAGACTGATCTGGCTCTACACTGTTTGCCAGTCCATCTGCACCTTTTTGACTCCTTGCTGGATCATGAAACAAATTTGATAAAATTTCAGAAATAATTGACTGATCTTTGGGGTTTAATGACACATCAACCCTTATGGATCATTTTGTGTCATCTCGAAGAGAAAGAATCACAAAAACACGCCTATATAATTTTGACTCCCTTGAACCCCACTTTTATATAGTAAAACTGGGGTTTCTGGGGGTATACCTTATTTTTCTTATTTCTGCTCTAAAATATAGATTGTGGGTATTCGTTAGAACCGCCTCAATGAGGCGGTTCTAACGAGTGCCCACAATTTATATTTTGAGCAGAAATAAGAAAAAAATCACAATTTTTCTTCCTAAAATTTTCATTTTTTTGGCGATAAAGGTGGCAATGTATTTGTATAGGCATGTTTGCGTAATGGGGAGAAAAGAAATAGAAGAGATAGTGGATGAAAGTGAACGACGAGAAAGAGGAAAAACAATGGAAGTGTAGAAAAATAAGAAATAGCAACAATCCCCCTCTACCCTTATGTACCTGCTGAAAGGACAGCAGGCCTTGTCAAACTAGCCAACATCAGATGGACAGTGATGCAAGATACATGTCACCTTTGCCTCACCCAACCATCCCCTAAAATTTAACCCTTATCTTGCTGTTCACGACAACCCCTATCTTTGCAAACAGTGTAGATCCAGATCAGATGGCTTCTGAAGAAGCCATCTGATTAGGATCTACACTGTTTGACATTCAGTTTATGAATTCGTAGGAATAAATTACATCAAGTAATCTGATTGGTTGAAAGTCAGAAATGGGTGTGGCTTAAATGAATATTCAGCAAGAGAAGGGTTAATTAGAATTACAGCCAGTCCTGAAGGTGTCCCAATTTTTAGGATTTCTACTGTACATGAAAACAAGAGCACCGCATGCGGGTGGGCTGCAGTTTCTTTTAGTGAAACAAAAAATTCTAAGTTCAAAAAGGAGCATAACTGTGCCAAAAATATTTTGAGGGTTACCTCACCTATTGGTAGGAGTTCCCCTTTTCATAATGAAGGACTAGTCCGAGTTTCAAGTCAATATGTTCAGTAATGACAAAGATATTACAAAATGTCCAAGTATTCGCAAAAATTCTAAGTCAAAAAAGGGGCATAACTGTGCCAAAAATATTTTGAGGGTTACCTCACCTATTGGTAGGAGTTCCCCTTTTCATAATGAAGGACTAGTCCGAGTTTCAAGTCAATATGTTCAGTAATGACAGAGATATTACAAAATGTCCAAGTTTTTGCAAAAATTCTAAGTCGAAAAAGGGGCATAACTGTGCTAAAAATAATTTGAGGGTAACCTCGCCTATTGGTATGAGTTGCCCTTTTCATAATGAACATCTAGTCCGAGTTTCAAGTAAATATGTTCAGTAAATGACAGAGATATTACAAAATGTCCAAGCTTTTGCACGACGACGACGACGCAGACAACGCCAGAGCTATGACAATACCTCGTGTTTTTCTTCGAAATCAGCCGAGCAAATAATGACTATCTAGAATGAAAACAATACTTACAGGATCATCAAAAGAATTAGCAATACTGTTTATAACTCTACTGCCCTTCATTTGATCTGAAAATATGAAATCACACTCAACAAAACCTGATTAATAAATAAATAAAAGCATAGATAAATGAAGGTACTGTACACATAGACTGTGGGCATAAATGAGTTCTAACTAGAATTCGTTTTTCTACAAAAAACACAGATGTCTCCCCCGTTTTTGACTGCTAAGTATAACCTTGACATTGGAGGTATTGAGCTGGGTCTTGTGTGCAACACATCATCTAATGAAGATGAACATTTCTGCATAGTAACTTTAAAAATGTTCATAGAAAAATAAAAAAAGTTATTGGCCGTAAACAAAAAAAGCACTTTTTTACCTTTGACCTCTAGGTATGGCCTTGACCTTTGAGGTACAACACATCTTCTCATGATGGTTAACATTTCTGCCAAGTAATTTCATAATCCATCAAAGAATAAGGAAGTTATTGACTGTCCCTTTTTTTTACCTTTGACCTCTAGGTATGACCTGGACATTGGAGGTATGGACCTTGGTCTTGCACATGACTCATGGTCTAATGACGGTGAACATTTCTGCATGGTTACTTTATAAAGTCCATCCAGAAATAAAAAAGTTAATGACTGGACACAAAAAAACAAGCTTTTTTTACCTCTGACCTCTTAGTATGACCTTGATCTTGGAGATACCAACCTGGGTCTAGCGTGCACCACATCGTCTCATGATGTTTAATATTTCTGCAAAGCAATTTCACAATCTATCCAGGAAGAAGAAAGTTATTGACTGAACACTAAAAAAGGCCCCTTTTTGTCCTTTGACCTCTTGTCCTTTGACCTTTTGACCTTGACATTTGAGGAACCAACTTGGGTCATGCACACAACACATCGTCTCATGGTAGTTAACATTTCTCCCAAGTAATTTCAAAATCCATCTAAAAATAAGAAAGTTATTGACAGAACACAAAAAGGCCCCTTTTTTACCTTTGACCTCTATGTATGACCTTGACCTTTCCGGTACCAAACTGGGTCATGCGTGCAACACATCATCTCATGGTGGTTAACTCTGCCTAGCAATTTCAAAATCCATCTAAAAATAAGAAAGTTATTGACCAAACACGAAAAAAGGCCCCTTTTTTACCTTTGACCTCTATGTATGACCTTGACATTTAAGGTATCGAACTGAATCATGCATGCAACACATCGTCTCATGATAGTTAACATGTTTGCCAAGTAACTTCAAATTCTATCTAAAAATAAGCAAGCTATTGACAAAACCCGAAAAAAGGCCCTTTTTTTTACCTTTGACCTCTAAGTATGACCTTCACCTTTGAGGTACCAACCTGGGTCAACCACGCAACACATCGTCTTATATTGGTTAACATTTCTGCCACATGATTTCAAAATCCATCTCAAAATAAGAAAGTTATTGACCAAATACAAAAAAGGCCCCTTTTTTTACTTTTGACCTCTAAGTATGACCTTGACCTTTGAGGTACCAACCTGCCTCATGCACACCACACATCGTCTCATGGTTGTTAATAATTATGCCAAGTAATTATAAAATCCATCTCAAAATAGGAAAGTTATTGACCAAATGCGAAAAAAGACCCCTTTTTTGACCTTTGACCTTTAAGTATGACCTTGACCTTTGAGGTACTCACCTGCCTCATGCGCACCACACATCGTCTCATGATTGTTAATAATTATGCCAAGTCATTTTAAAATCCATAACAAAATAAGAAAGTTATTGACCAAATACGAAAAAAAGGCCCCTTTTTTGACCTTTGACCTCTAAATATGACCTTGACCTTTGAGGTACCGACCTGCCTCATGCACACCAAACATCGTCTTATGGTTGTTAATATTTCTGCCAAGTAATTTTAAAATCCATCAGAAAATAAGAAAGTTATTGATACGGACACGATTTGCCCATACATATATACATACCAACAAACTTCCAAGGGAGATATTTCAAAAAGTATAAATGCGAGAGTTATAGTTCTTGCGCACTGCACGTCGTCTAATGCTGATTAATATTTATACAAAGTTTCGTGAAGATAGCTCTAATGGTTTTCAAGTTATAGAGCGGACAGGAATGTGTGACAGACAGACAGATGGACAGACAGACAGACCGACGCCCGGGGGAAAAACAATAAGTCTCTCCGAAAAAAAATTTTTCGGGGGAGACATAACAAGCTCCCAAAATCTGTCTTGAACAAGCAATAAGGAACACAATGTATATAGAGGATCTTATATGATTGCTCATGTATTATTGAATTTATTGAACAAGTTGAGGAAAAGGGATAAAATGCGAGGCTCTGTCGAGCATTTTATCCGTTTTCCTCAACGAGTTTAATAAATTCAATAATACACGAGCACAAATGCAAGGTTCTATTTATCATATGACATTTAAAACGCATTTTATTCATGATTGTTTGCAAAAAATGTCAATATTCCACCATTAGTAAATGCGACATTGTTAATGAAACAGCTGGTAGATCACAAAGAAAGTCTTTGTGCGAATCTTTCTTAGCTTTTGTCCTGCCAAGCATGACAAAGCCCTATCTCTGCCAACAGTGCAGATCAAGATCAGATGGCTTCTGAAGAAGCCACCTGATCAGGATCTACACCAACTGTCATTTAGTTTGTGAATTTAAATTATTTGAATATATCAAGCAATTTGATTGGCTGATTGTCAGAAATGGGTGAGGCAAAATTAACTAGACAAAAGTGCCCAGTGGGGCACGTATACCCCCGGCCATTGCCATCACCTCAGCTGAAAATAACAAGTAGTCATACTGGTTGTTGCTACCAAATTTTAAGTCTCTATGTACAGTAGTTATTGAGAAATCTTTGACACATCATAATAAAAATATACACTATTAAACAACAAGAACTACAAAGGGAAATAACTCTAAAAGGCCTGACCCCTTGGCCCTTATTTTCTTTCCCACAATACAACTAGTCATACTGATCATGTGTGCAAAATTTCAAGTTTCTATGTACAGTAGTTATTGAGAAATCTTTGACACAAAATAAAAATATACACTATTAAACAGCAAGAACTACAAAGGGAAATAACTCTAAAAGGCCTGACCCCTTGGCCCTTATTTTCTTTCCCACAATACAAATAGTCATACTGATCATGTGTGCAAAATTTCAAGTTTCTATGTGAAGCAGTTCCTGAGATATCTTTGACACAAAATAATTGTTTACGGACACACAGACAGACAGACAGACAGACGGAAAAGACAAAAACTATATACCCCCATTGCATACTTCGTATGCCGGGGGTATAATTATCCAGCAGGATATGGTTAAATATAAGACTTCAAGCAAAAAAGTGACTTTCAGGGGCCAGGGCTCAGTTGTTTAAAGCATCATTAGCTTAACCAGCTTGTTCATAGCCCCTGCCCATAGGGCCTTGAAGAAATATATGGGCTGCAATGTGCTTTTACGCAGAGCTGAATCCGGCCCGCACACTAGTACTGGTAAACGGCTTAGGGGATCTAAGCCTGTCCAAGAACTGGGGTACGAGGCAGACCATCCATACTAATAAACCCTATTGGTTTCATTGGGCGACAGGGCTTGAGATGTCATTTTATCTCAATGTTGGGTAAAAGTCCCACAAAATTGGAAGCAACGTCTCTAAAATTACCTTTACAGTGTTGACGGGGGCATTAAACCTCAAATCAAACAAACTAACTTAACCAGCTTGTTAGTGGTCATATTGTTAACTGCTCTAAACAAGTACAATCTCAAAAATTTTGGTATTTTTGCTGAAAAAATTAGAGCAGCTTTTGCAAGTTGCTCTCATTTTTTCAGCGAAAATATAAGCATATATGCCATATTTAATGATAAAACTTTTAACGATTTGTTATCTAACGACATCGTTAGTTTTGAACAACTGACCCCAAGATGTTCAGAACTAACAACAACATTACTTAACAAATTGAGAAAACATCTATCCTTTAATATCGCAAATATACTAATATTTTTGCAGAAAAAAATGTGAGCAGCTTTTGCAAAAGCAAAAGCCGCTCACATTTTTTCAGCAAAAGATTCTACTGTGTTAGATATTTTACTTGCTAGAACAATTAGCATTTTGATCACTAACAAGCTCATTAAGCTAATGATGCGTTGAACACCTGGCCCCAGGGTGTCATCAGAATACAACCAGCCTAGCTAACAGGAAGAAGATCTGTGTCACTGGGCCTCTAGTGCATTTTGAAGGCTCTGATCTGATTGCACAGCGATTTGTCCTCACTGGGTGCACATTTCTAAAGATATATCTTCACGCTTTGACAATAACAAGAAAGATGTGTTTGTGAAACATGAACATGACCCCGGGCAAGGCCTTTTTTGTCTGTTTTTCAAAGTTGGTCACACATCAAGGTCAAGGTCACAGGTCAAATTTTTTGCATGAGTGTGAAGCTCTTGTCACAAAGAACCAACATGCCAAATATGAATGCTCTATCTCAAATGGTTCAAAAGTTATGACCAACGTTAAAGTTGTCCACGTACAAACAAACAAACCAACAATCAAACACACAGGACAAAAACAATATGTCCACGCTATCGCTACTGGGGACATAAAAAAACTATAAATATGTTTATTTTTGTATACATTACATTGCCAAAATGGTACCTGGTTTTTCCATAATTGAAATATTTGTAAAGCCCCAAGGTTATATTTTCATGCTCAACTTACTATTAAATACGAAAGAGGTTTGACTAGCTAATAAATACAGTAAAATTCAAATATTAAGATCACCCTTGGGACTTTTCAAAAGTGGTCTTTAATAAGACAACCTTTGGAACTGTTAAAAAGTGGTCTTTAAGACCACTTTTGAACAGTCCCAAGGGTGGTTTCTTAATAGGAGACAATAGGTGTATTAAACACAAATAAAACTAGACAAAAGTGCCCAGTGGGGCACGTATACCCCCGGCCAGTGCCATCACCTCAGCTGAAAATAGCAATGTCAAAAGCTTCTTTGCACATACAGGCCATATTCCATAGAATGGCCATTTTCAAGATTCAAAGGGCAATAACTCTGAAAGTAGGAAAGCAAGAGTTATGGTTCATGTGTTCTGCAGGTCGTCTCATGGTGTTCAACATTAGTGTGGAGTTTCATGAAAATATGTCAAGCCATTTAAAAGTAATGGAGAAGACACGAAGATGTTAGCAGACACATAATTAACAATCATCAGGGAAATAATTTGTAATGTATGCAAACAAGAGTTATGGTTCTTGTGTTCTGCCCATCCTATTATCTTGCTTCACATTTGTTTGAAGTTTCATGAAATTATCTCAAATGGTTTTAAAGTTACAGAGCGGACACAAGTGTATGGTAAAACTCGTAACATTCAAAGGGCAATAACTCTGAAAGTAGGAAAGCAAGGGTTATGGTTCATGTGTTCTGCACGTCGTCTCATGGTGTTCAACATTTATGTGAAGTTTCATGAAAATATGTCAAGCAGTTTAAAAGTTATGGAGCGGACACGAAAATGCAAGTTATAACATTCAAAGGGCAATAACTCTGAAAGTAGGAAAGCAAGAGTTAGGGTTCATGTGTTCTGCACGTCGTCTCATTGTGTTTAACATTTATGTGACGTTTCATGAAAATATATCAAGCGGTTGAAAAGATATGGAGCGGATACGAAAATGCAAGTTAAACCATACAAAGGGCAATAACTCTGAAAGTAGAAAAGCAAGAGTTAAGGTTCATGTGTTCTGCACATCGTCTCATGGTGTTTAACACTTATGTGAAGTTTCATAAAAAAATTTATCAAGGGGTTGAAAAGTTATGGAGCCGACACGAAAATGCAAGTTAAAACATACAAAGGGCAATAACTCTGAAAGTAGAAAAGCAAAAGTTACGGTTCATGTGTGCTGCACGTCATCTCATGGTGTTTAACATTTATGTGAAGCTTCATGAAAATATATCAAGCGGTTGAAAAGATATGGAGCGGATACGAAAATGCAAGTTAAAACATACAAAGGGCAATAACTCTGAAAGTAGAAAAGCAAGAGTTATGGTTCATGTGTTCTGCACGTCATCTCATGGTGTTTAACATTTATGTGAAGTTTCATGAAAATATATCCAGCGGTTGAAAAGTTATGGAGCGGACACGAAAATGCAAGTTAAAACATACAAAGGGCAATAACTCTGGAAGTAGAAAAGTAAGAGTTACGGTTCATGTGTTCTGCACATCGTCTCATGGTGTTTAACATTTATGTGAAGTTTCATGAAAATATATCCAGCGGTTGAAAAGTTATGGAGCGGACACGAAAATGCAAGTTAAAACATACAAAGGGCAATAACTCTGAAAGTAGAAAAACAAAAGTTACGGTTCATGTGTTCTGCACGTCATCTCATGGTGTTTAACATTTATGTGAAGTTTCATGAAAATATGTCTAGCGGTTGAAAAGTTATGGAGCGGACACGAAAATGTTAAAACACACACACACACACACACACACTAACACACAGAGGAAATACGAAAACTATATACCCCCATGGCATACTGCGTATGCCAGGGGTATAAATATCTGAAACTTACTCAATAAGCTTTCAAAGCCAGATTTAGTCTTTTTTTTAGGTGGTCTTAATAGCGGAATTCACTGTATTAAAATTCCAACAACAACTGACATAACTGGTCCTCCAAGTAATAGGTGGGACAGAAAACTTAGCATCACTTACTAACAGGTTGTCCATCAAGTAATGGGGGGAGTACGAAATGTTGCTCCTCCAAATAATGGAGAAATCAGTGTCACATGACATTATTGGCCCTCAAAGCAATGGAAGTGGGGCCAGAACTCTGTATCACTGACAGTAGTGGCCCTCCAAGTGGCAGGCATGGCTAGGTCATTGTCACTTACTGATATCAACTCATTATTACTTTCTGACAGTATTGGTCCTCCAAGTAATGGGCAGGTCCGAGAACTCAGATGTACTTACGGACAGTACTGGTACTGCAAGTAATGTGCATGTCAGAGAACTCAGTATCACTTAATGACGGTATTGGTACTGCAAGCAATGGGCAGGTCCGAGAACTCAGTTGCACTTACTGACATCGCTGGTTCTGCTAGAAATAGACAGGTCCAAGAACTCAATATCATTTACTGACTGTATTAATATTGCAAGCAATGGACAGGGTCAGGAACTCAGTATCACTTACTGACAGTATTGGAATTGCAAGCAATGGATAGGGTCGGAAACTTAGTTGCACTTACTGACAGTGTTGGTCCTGCTAGTAATGGGCAGGTCCAAGAACTCAGTATCACTTACTGACAGTATTGGAATTGCAAGCAATGGACAGGGCCGGGAACTCAGTTACACTTACTGACAGTGTTGGTCCTGCTAGAAATGGGCAGGTCCGAGAACTCAGTATCACTTATTGACAGTGTTGGTCCTGCTAGCAATGGGCAGGTCGGAGAACTCAGAATCATTTACTGGCTGTATTAATATTGCAAGCAATGAGCAGGTCCAGGAACACAATTGCACTTACTGACAGTATTGGTATTGCAAGCAACAGGCAGGTTCGAGAAACGCAGTTGCACTTACTGACAGTATTGGTCTTGCTAGCAATGGTCATGTCCGATAACTCAGTATCACTTAATGGCAGTAATAGTATTGCAGGCAATGGGCAGGTCCGAGGAACTCAGTTGCACTTACTGAGAGTATTGGTTGTGCTAGTGATGGACAGGTCCAAGAAGTCAGTATCTGTATTGCAATGAATGGGCAGGCTCAAAAACTCAGTTGCACTTACTGACAGTATTGGTATTGCAAGTAATGGGTGGGGCCAAGAACTCAGATGCACTTACTGGCAGTATTGGTACTGCAAGTAATGGGCAAATCCGAGACCACATTATAACTTACAGACAGTATTGGAACTGCTAGCAATGGGCAGGGCTAAGAACTCAGATGCACTAACTAATGAGTGTTGGTCCAGCAAGTAATGGGCAGGGCTGTGAACTCTGTTGCACTTACTGACAGTATTGGTACTGCAAGTAATGGGCAGGTCCGAGACCAAAGTATAACTTACTGACAGTATTGGTACTGCAAGTAATGGGCAGGTCCGAGACCAAAGTATAACTTACTGACAGTATTGGTTCCACAAGCAATGGGCAGAGCCAAGAACTCAGATGCACTAACTAATGAGTATTGGTCCAGCAAGTAAAGGGCAGGGCTGTGAACTCTGTTGCACTTACTGACAGTATTTGTACTGCAAGTAATGGTCAGATCCACTAACTGACAGTATTGGAACTGATAGTAACAAGCAGCTCCTCAAGAAGTCAGAGAGACTTACATTGGTGTCGACAACAGCTCCAAGAACTCGATATCACTTACTGACAGTATTGCTCCTCCTGGTAATAGGCAGGACTGAAAATGCAGCAAACACCTCATCTGTTGAAGTAAACTGGGATGTAAGGGGCGATGTACTAGACAGGCCCCTTGCCTGAACCCAATATACACTTTCCCGGTCTCCGTCATGGCACCGAACAGACATGGCTAGGTCAGTGTCACTTAATGACAGTACTGGTCCTCAAAGAAATGGGCAGGGCCAAGAACTCATTAATGCTTACTGACAAGAAATGGGCAGGGCTGTGACCTCAATACCACTTACAGACAGTATTGGTACTATAAGTAATCGGAAGGGCCAAGAGCTCACATGCACTTACTGACAGTATTGGAACGGCAATTAATGGATGGGGCCAATAACTCAGTTGCTCTTACTGACAGTATTGGTATTGTAAGTAATGGGTGGGGCCGAGAACTCAGTTGCTCTTACTGACGGTATTGGTATCACCAGTAATAGGTGGGGGCCGAGAACTCAGTTGCTCTTACTGACAGTATTGATATTGCAAGTAATGGGTGGGGCCGAGAACGCAATTGCACTTACTGACAGTATTGGTATTGCAAGTAATGGGTGGGGCCAAGATCTCAGTTGCTCTTACTGACAGTACTGGTATTGCAAGTAATGGGTGGGGCCAAGAATTCAGTTGCACTTTCTAATAGTATTGGTACTCCAAGTAATGGGTGGGGCCAAGAACTCAGTTCCACTTACTGACAGTATTGGTTCCGCAAGTAATGGGTGGGGCCAAGAACTCAGTTGAACTTTCTAATAGTATTGGTACTCCAAGTAATGGGCAGGTACTCCATGTAATGGGTGGGGCCAAGAACTCAGTTGCACTTTCTGATAGTATTGGTACTCCATGTAATGGGTGGGGCCAAGAACTCAGTTGCACTTTCTGATAGTATTGGTACTCCAAGTAATGGGTGGGGCCAAGAACTCAGTTGCACTTACTGACAGTATTGGTTCCGCAAGTAATGGGTGGGGCCAAGAACTCAGTTAAACTTTCTAATAGTATTGGTACTCCAAGTAATGGGCAGGTACTGCAAGTAATGGGTGGGGCCAAGAACTCAGCTGCACTTACTGACAGTATTGGTACTCCATGTCATGGGTGGGGCCAAGAACTCAGTTGCACTTTCTGACAGTATTGGTACTCCAAGTAATGGGTGGGGCCAAGAACTCAGTTGCACTTACTGACAGTATTGGTACTCCAAATAATGGGTGGGGCCAAGAACTCAGTTGCACTTACTGACAGTATTGTTACTCCAAGTAATGGCCGGGCCAAGAACTCAGTTGCACTTACTGACAGTATTGGTACTCCAAGTAATGGGTGGGGCCAAGAATTCAGTTGCACTTACTGACAGTATTGGTACTCCATGTAATGGGTGGGGCCAAGAACTCAGTTGCACTTTCTGATAGTATTGGTACTCCAAGTAATGGGTGGGGCCAAGAACTCAGTTGCACTTACTGACAGTATTGGTTCCGCAAGTAATGGGTGGGGCCAAGAACTCAGTTAAACTTTCTAATAGTATTGGTACTCCAAGTAATGGGCAGGTACTGCAAGTAATGGGTGGGGCCAAGAACTCAGCTGCACTTACTGACAGTATTGGTACTCCATGTCATGGGTGGGGCCAAGAACTCAGTTGCACTTTCTGACAGTATTGGTACTCCAAGTAATGGGTGGGGCCAAGAACTCAGTTGCACTTACTGACAGTATTGGTACTCCAAGTAATGGGTGGGGCCAAGAACTCAGTTGCACTTACTGACAGTATTGTTACTCCAAGTAATGGCCGGGGCCAAGAACTCAGTTGCACTTACTGACAGTATTGGTACTCCAAGTAATGGGTGGGGCCAAGAATTCAGTTGCACTTACTGACAGTATTGGTACTCCAAGTAATGGGTGGGGCCAAGAATTCAGTTGCACTTACTGACAGTATTGGTACTCCAAGTAATGGGTGGGGCCAAGAATTCAGTTGCACTTACTGACAGTATTGGTACTCCAAGTAATTGGTGGGGCCAAGAACTCAGTTGCACTTACTGACAGTATTGGTACTCCAAGTAATGGGTGGGGCCAAGAACTCAGTTGCACTTACTGACAGTATTGGTACTCCAAGTAATGGGTGGGGTCAAGAACTCAGTTGCACTTACTGACAGTATTGTTACTCCAAGTAATGGCCGGGGCCAAAAACTCAGTTGCACTTACTGACAGTATTGGTACTCCAAGTAATGGGTGGGGCCAAGAATTCAGTTGCACTTTCTGACAGTATTGATACTCCAAGTAATGGCCGGGGCCAAAAACTCAGTTGCACTTACTGACAGTATTGGTTCTCCAAGTAATGGGCATAGCTGTGACCACAATTAAATTTCTGATAGTATTGGTAATCCAAGTAATGGGCTGTATTGGGAAACTGGTATCACTAAAGTCTTACCGACAGTATTGGTCCTCCAGGTAATGGGCTTGATTGGGAACTTGATATCACTTACTGACAGTATTGGTCCTCCAGGTAATGGGCTTGATTGGGAACTTGGTATCACTTACTGACAGTATTGGTCCTCCAGGTAATGGGCTTGATTGGGAACTTGGTATCACTTACTGACAGTATTGGTCCTCCAGGTAATGGGCTGGATTTGGAACTTGGTATCACTTACTGACAGTATTGGTCCTCCAGGTAATGGGCTGGATTGGCAACTTGGTATCACTTACTGACAGTATTGGTCCTCCAGGCAATGGGCTGGATTGGGAACTTGGTATCACTTCCTGACATTATTGGTCCTCCAACTAATGGGCTGGATTGGGAACTTGGTATCACTTACTGACAGTATTGGTCCTCCAGGTAAAGGGCTGGATTGGGAACTTGATATCACTTACTGACAGTATTGGTTCTCCAGGTAATGGGCTGGATTTGGAACTTGGTATCACTTACTGACAGTATTGGTCCTCCAGGTAATGGGCTTGATTGGGAACTTGGTATCACTTACTGACAGTATTGGTCCTCCAGGTAAAGGGCTGGATTGGGAACTTCGTATCATTTACTGACAGTATTGGTCCTCTAGGTAATGGGCTGGATTGGGAACTTGTTATCACTTACTGACAGTATTGGTCCTCCAGGTAATCGGCTGGATTGGGAACTTGGTATCACTTACTGACAGTATTGGTCCTCCAGGTAATGGGCTGGATTGGGAACTTGGTATCACTTCCTGACATTATTGGTCCTCCAACTAATGGGCTGGATTTGGAACTTGGTATCACTTACTGACAGTATTGGTTCTCCAGGTAATGGGCTGCATTGGGAAATTGGTATCACTTACCGACAGTATTGGTCCTCCAGGTAATCGGCTGGATTGGGAACTTGGTATCATATACTGACAGTATTGGTCCTCTAGGTAAAGGGCTGGATTGGGAACTTGGTATCACTTACTGACAGTATTGGTCCTCCCAGTAATGGGCTGGATTAGGAACTTGGTATCACTTACTGACAGTATTGGTCCTCCCGGTAATGGGCTGGATTAGGAACTTGGTGTCACTTACTGACAATATTGGTCCTCCTGTTAATGGGCTGGATTGGGAACTTGGTATCACTTACTGACAGTATTGGTCCTCCAGGCAATGGGCTGGATTGGGAAATTGGTATCACTTACTGACAGTATTAGTCCTCCAGGTAATGGGCGGGGCTGAGAAGGCAGCAAACACATCATCTGTTGAAGTAAAC
Organism: Lucinisca nassula; assembly: GCA_963580285.1. Classification (NCBI taxonomy): domain Eukaryota; kingdom Metazoa; phylum Mollusca; class Bivalvia; order Lucinida; family Lucinidae; genus Lucinisca; species Lucinisca nassula. Next base: position 98,808,271 of record OY757026.1, read on the forward strand.
TGGGTTGTTAGAGGTGAGGTAATAGACTGGCCCCTTGCCTGACCCCACATAAACACTTTCCCTGTCTCCGTCATGGCGCAGGATATATGAGCATAATGACTGGCGGCTACTTCTATAAACCTGTAAGAAAAGAAAACTATATTTACCCTAAGTATTCAGACACCTCAACTCCTTTCCAACCTTGTTCGAAAAATTGAACATGTAGAATGTACATCCAAATGTTGTGTGAAAAACTAGCTGGATGAGTGGCAAACAATGTAGACCCTGATGAGATGCTGCATTCAGCAGCATCTCATCTGGGTCTACAATGTTTGCTCAGGACTGTCTGTCTGAACATGTGTTTTTGTTTGATTTGGGATTTTAACATCTCTACTTGGGAGGTACTGGCCTGGGTTCTGTGTGAGACAGATAATCTGATGATGGCTGACATTTCTGCCAAGTAATATCAAAATCCATCCAGAAATAAGAAAGTTACTGACTGTTTCCTACAGACTAATGAATGAACAAACAAACTGTCGGACAGATGTAACAATGGTCAGGGGCAACGCTTTATGCCCTTCCACCATTAGAGAATGGTGCGGGCATGAAAATGGGTTGATGTTTGAAGCTCAGCAGGTCAGTTTGAATCTTACCTAGTTGCAAAACACAATGACAGATTTTCATGTAACAGGACTAAAATCACAAATAAGCCAGTATAGACAAAAAGGTACACCTTTGCATATGCATCCAGCAACAATTCAAATCAGGGTCATGTTATTCAAAGCTAACAGCATTATTTATATAATGGTCAACATATTGTTGTTGTTTTTTTTCTGATAGAATAATTTCATTTATTATAACTCGCGTGACTTTCCCAAACATAACTCCTATCGGCCTGAGGGTGATAATTTTTATTATAATACCTCATGTGACATAAAAAACTCCCATACAAAACTCCAATATGCCTGAGGGTGACAATTTTACTATCACCCTGCGATAATTTCACATGTGCCGTATTGGCTGCAAGTATGGTTAGGTTCTTCAGGAATGCTAGAGAAAAAAGAGGGCCAAGATGGTCCTGAATCACACCACTGATTTCAAAGTTGTCAAATAGCTTCTCCAAGTTCTGGTGGCCATCTTGTTCATCAGTGCAGAGCAATTTTTTTAAAATTTTATCTAATTCGGTAGAGGGTGACCTGAGCAACATTCCTGTGAAGTTTAAATCAAATTGGCCAAAGGATTTAGGAGGAGTTGGCATTTAAATCAAATTGTTGATCTTTTTTATTTTTTACCTCTGGCAGCCATTTTGTTCATCCAAGCCAAAGCATTTTAGCTATGTTAGCAGAGGGTCAACTAAGCAACATTCCTATTAAGTTTGATTGAAATTGGACCAAGGGTTTAGGAGCAGTTGGCATCTAAAACAAATTGTTGATGATTTTCTATTTTTAGCTCTGGTGGCCATTTATTCATCCAAGCCAAACAGCTTTAGCTAATTTGGTCGAGGGTCTCCTATGCAACATTCCTATTATGTTTGAATGAAATAAGCCCAAGGGTATAGGAGGAGTTGCAATTTAAAGATTTTTCTATGTTCAGCTCTGGTGGCCAACTTGTTCATCAGAGAGGAACAATTTTAGCTATTTTGGTAGTGGGGTCACCCAAGCAAGATTCCTATGAAGATCGATTGAAACTGGCCCAAGGGATGAGGAGGAGTTGACATATAAAACGAAATGCTGACATTTTCTATCTTTAGCTTTGGTGGCCATTTTGCTCATCAGAGCTGAACTGTTTTAGCTATTTTGGTAGAAGGTCAGCTGAGCAATATTCCTATGAAGTTTGAATGAAACTGACTCAATCTTTTCGGAAATGTTGTCATTTAAAGATTTTTCTATTTTTAGCTCTGGTGGCCATTTTTCTCATTGGAGTCGTACTATTTTAGCTATTTGGTAGAGGGTTATCTAAGCAACATTCCTATGAAGATTGACTGAAATTGGCCCAAGGGTATGGATGGACTTGTCATTTAAAGATTTTTCTATTTTTAGTTCTAGTGGCCATCTTGTTCACCAAAGTGGAATGATTTTAGCTATTTTGGAAGAATGTCACCCAAGCAACATTCCTTTGAAGTTTGATTGAAATTGGCCAAAGGATTTAGACGGAGTTGGCATTTAAAACAAACTGTTGACATTTTTCTATTTTTAGCTCTGGCAGCCATTTTGCTCATCAGAGCAGAAGTGTTTTAGTTATCGTGGTAGAGGATCACCTGAGCAATATTCCTATGAAGTTTGAATGACATTGGCCCAAGGGTTTAGGAAGAGCTGTTGTTTAAAGATTTATTTATTGTTAGCTCTAGTGGCCATTTTGTTCATCAGAGCGAAACTGTTTTAGCTATTTTGGCAGACGGTCACCTAAGCAACATTCCTATGGGTGCACCTGAGATTAAGTTCTTCAGGGAAGCTAGAGAAAAAGAGACTAAATCAAAAATTGGAACAAAGATGAGGACTTTTGGTACCAAACTGTTACTTATGATACATTTAAGAAAAGACATTCCCACACTTGAGGTTTTTATTCAGAAATAAATGTTTAAAACTCTGAATTTCTGTTTCACCAGCTAATGTCGCTAATGAAGATAGCCGAACAAATCCAATTTGGAAAATTATGATGTCAAAAGTTGCACGTGAAATGTAAAATAATCCACAAATGTTCTGATCAATACATGTACCACCAACATATTTGTTAAACCTGGGACCTGTTGACTTACCTATCACTATCTGCCGTTACCCTGGAAGGTGTGACTAGATTAGCTTTATTCCCAGTCCCTAACTGGCCATATGAGTTAGCTCCCCAGGAAAATAACTCCCCTTCATCTGAAAGCGCTAGTGTGTGAGCATAGCCACAAACAATCTGAAAATTAGACAAGGACATGACATAGAGGATCTTACATGAGTGTTCATGTATTATTAAATTTATTAAACGAGATGAGGAAAAGGGATAAAATGCGAGGCTTTGCCAAGCATTTTATCCCTTTTCCTAGACGAGATTAATAAATTCAATAATACATGAGCACGAATGCAAGATTCTATTTATCATATGACATTTAAAATGCATTTTATTCACGATTGTTTACAAAAATGTCAATGGTCCACCATTAGTTAACACGACGTCGTAAAGGACGTAACGTTATAGGACGTATCTACCTAATTTGCATATTTAATCCACTAGTGGATTATCAAAAATATTACATTGCGTTATTACACTCTCAGACGCGACGTCATAATTTATGATAAATTGTATTCAGTGCCTAGTTGCTCAAAACTAATGATGTCATTAGTAAACATATCATTAAAACTTAAATCATTTAATACGAAAATATGCTTTTGTTTGTTTGCTTGATTTGAGGTTTAACGTCCCCGTCAACACTGTACAGGTCATTTTGGAGACGTTGCTTCCAATTTTGTGGAACTTCTACCCCACGGTGAGATGAAATGACATCTCAATTCCTGCCACCCAATGAAACCAATAGGGTTTATAAGCATGGACGGTCCGACTCGCACCACTTAGTCTTGTCATGCTTAGATCCTCTAAGCGGTTTAAATACCAGTACTCGTGTGCGGTCAGTTTCAGCTCTGCATGGAAGCATCATGCAGCCCATCTATTTCTTCAAGCCCCAATGTCCAGGTAAACATGTTAATATTTTTGCTGAAATAAAAAATGTGAGGGTGTCAAATGCACACAAACAGCATTATTTTAGATATTGTACTTACTAGAACAGTAAGCAATTTGACCAATAATGAGCTTGTAAAGCTAATGGTGCTTTGAACAACTGGCCCTTGGAGATAACTATTTTCGAAACTGTATTTTTTTTTTTTTTGGCTAGTTTGTTTATTTTCTGGTTTGCTTAATCTGAGGTTTAACTTCCCCGTCAACACTATTTAGGTCATTTTGGAGACATTGCTTCTAATTTTGTGGGACTTTAACCCAACACTGTGATGCTATGACACCTCAATCCCTGCTGCCTTATAACGGGCCTCCGTGGCCTAATGGATAAGAGCACTGACTCTTAGTCATTAGGTCTCTCACCGCCGTGGGTTCGAGCCTCGCTCGGGTCACGTGTGAGACGCCAAGTTCTGCAACGGAAGGTCAGGTGGTTTTTCTCCGGGTACTCCGGTTTTCGCCCACCTATGATTAACGATCGGCTCGATATGAGTGAAATAATCTTGAAAGGGCCGTAAAACCCAACCCCCCCCCCCCTGCTGCCTTATGAAACCAATAGAGTTTATAAGCATGGACAGTCCAACTCGCACCACTTTACCTGGGCAGGCTTAGACCTTCTTAGAAGCTTATCAGTTCTCATGTGGTCTGTTTTTCAAACTGTCATTTGGGAGGTAGGTCTGTCAAGACCAAATAAGACAATGATCCCAAATGTAGTTAAATCTACAGTTTAACCCATTGTATACTAGTGGACTCTTCCATCGCTATATGTTGGACAAGTCCATTTGTCATTTAAGGTGTGGAAGGCCTATTTTGTTCGTTTTTATTCCATTTTTGACAGAAAATCTGGTTAGCAAATAGTGTAGGCCCTGATCAGACGCCGCATTCTGCGGCGTCTGAACTGGGCCTAAACTGTTTGCCTAGGTACCCCTTTAGGGGTTTCCCACATACAATGGGTTAATGAATTTTTTTCTAGGGATTCAAGAATGAGTTCAAAAGAGCAGTGGTAAGCGAGCCATTGGTATTTGAGGCATCAAAGTTTCGCTTCAACTGGATAGCTAGAGTGTAATGCAAAAAGGTGCTATTTAACAATGATACTTCATGTTAGACTGTCGGCCCCCGCCCATCGGGGCTTGAAAAATATATGGGCTGCATGATGCTTCCACACAGAGCTGAAACCGACCCACACATAAGTACTGGTAAACCGCTTAGAAGATCTAAGCCTGCCCAGGTAAAGGTGCGAGGTTGGCCTGTCCATGCTTAGAAACCCTACTGGTTTCATTGGGCGGCAGGGCTTGAGATGTCATTTCATCTCAATGTCGGGTAAAAGTCCCACAAAAATGGAAGCAACGTCTCCAAAATGACCTTTACAGTGTTGACAGGAACGTTAAACCTCAAATCAAACAAACAAACCTTAGACAGTGAAATATCATTTTTCTTGCACCAAAAACATTACAGAATGAAAAACGAGAGGGCCAACATGGCCCTGAATCACTCATCTGATTTCAAGATGTCATATACTTTCTGAATGTCATGTGAGTAAGTGACAGCCATTCCATAATCCATAAAGTATAACTGTTGCATTTTGATAGATGGTCACCTGGACAACATACTTGCAAGGTTTAAATAAAACTGGCTTAAGAATTTCTTTTTTAGCTCTGTCAGCCATTTTGTTTATTGGAACAGAACCATTTCAGTTATTTTGGTAGTGGATCACATAATAAGCATCATTCCTATCAAGTTTGAATGAAATTGGCCCATCGGTACATCACGTGAACAAGTCCGTGAAATGAACACCCCCTTACACCCCACTTTATATAGAGAAAACTGGGGTTTACGGGGGTAAACAATATTTTTCTTATTTTTTCTCCAAGACATAGGCTGTGGGTACTCGTTAGAACCGCCTCAAAGAGGCGGTTCTACCGAGCACCCACATCCTATGTTTGCAGTATTTATAAAAACAGTATCACGGATTTTCCTGAGAAAAGTAGCCATTTTGGAGATGTGAAAAAATGCACTATGTCGCATGGGTGTGTTATCGTAATGATAGGACAAATTGCAGCCAAGCGGATTTAGTCATTTTGGTAGAAGGTAATCGAAGCATGATTCCTATGATTGAAATTTGCCGAGGGGTATAGGAGGTGTTTCTGGATAAAGATTTTTCTAATTTTAGGTCTGACAGCCATCTTGTTCTTCGCAGCAGAACACTTTTAGCCATTTTAGTAGGGGGCCACCTAGGCAACATTCCTGTGAAGTTTAAATCAAGTTGACCCAAGGGTTTAGGAGGAGTTCACATTTAAAGCAAACAATTGACGTTTTTCGATTTTTAGCTCAGGTGGCCATTTTGCTCAACGGAGCGGAACAATTTTAGCTATTTCAGTAGGGAGCCACCTAAACAACATAGCTGTGAAGTTTGAATCAAATTGGCCGAAGATTTTAGGAGGAGATCGCATTTAAAGCAGAACAGATTAGCATTTTTTGGTAGAGAGTCACCTAAGCAACATTCCAATGAAGTTTGAATGAAATTGTTCCAAGGCTATGGAAACAGTTGTCTTTTGAAGACTTTTTCTATTTTTAGCTCAGGTGGCCATTTTGTTCATCCAAGCAGAAGGATTTTAGCTATATTGTAGGCAATATTCCTGTGAAGTTTGACTTAAACTGGCCCAAGGGTTTAGGAGGAGTTTGCATTTAAAGCATTTTTTTATGTTTTCCTATTTTTAGCTCTGGCAGCCATTGTGCTAGCGACAGTTTTAACTATTTTGGTAGAGGTTCACCTAAGCAACATTCCTAGTATAAAGTTTCAATGAAATTGGCCCAAGGGTTTAGGAGGAGTTCGCTTTCAAGAATTTTCTATTTTAGCTCTGGTGGCCATCACATTCATCAGAGTGGAACAATTTTACCTTTTTTGGTAGAGAGTCACTTAGGTAACATTCCTGTGGAGTTTGAATCAAATTGGCCCGAGGAGGAGTTTGTAATTTAAGGTAATTTTTGATGTCTTCTATATTTAGCTCTGCATGCCATCTTGCTCATCGGAGTGAAACCGTTTTGACTATTTTTGTAAATATAAGCAACATTCCAATAAAGTTCGAATGAAACTGGCCCAAGGGTATAGGAGTTTGAATTTAAAACAAATAAATGAGTTTTTTTTCTATTTTTAGCTCTTGCAGCCATTTTACTCATCAGACCAGAACTGATTTAGCTAGCACCTAAGCAACATTCCTATGAAGTCTGAATGAAATTGGCGCAAGGGTATAGGAGGAGTTGTCATTTAAAGATTTTTCTACTTTTAGCTCTGGTGGCCATCTTGTTTATCAGAGTAAAATGATTTTAGCTATTTTTGTAGGAAATCACTTTGGCAACATTCCTGTGAAGTTTGAATCAAATTGGTCCAAGGGTTTAGGAGTTCGCTTTTAAAGCAAATTGTTGACGACACATGAAACACAATTCGCGATGGACAACCAACATTGACAGAGAACAAAACCTCACCATGAGCACTCCATGCTCATGGTCAGGCGAGCTAAAAAGCCTGTCTTATAGTGAAAAGAGTTGGCCAGGTTTTGCTCTAGCACTTGCAAATCTTTGGAAGAATTTGAAGGCAACAACATACTTATTACAGTCAGCTCCCTTTATACCAACATTTGACGTAATGGCAAAACTCGTTATAATGCCAATTTCAATGAACTAAATCCTAAGCTCGCATTGAGATGATAATGGAGATATTCAAGACTACTGTGATGATTTAATACTCCAAGAACGCCCCCGCCCATAGGGGCTTGAAGAAATATATGGGCTGCATGATGCTTCCACGCAGAGCTGAATCCGGCCCGCACACTAGTACTGGTAAACCGCTTAGCGGATCTAAGCCTGTCCAGGAATCGCAGTGCGAGGTGGACCTTCCATGCTAATAAACCCTATTGGTTTCATTGGACGACACTGCCCCCGCCCATAGCGGCTTGAAGAAATATATGGGCTGCATGATGCTTCCACACAGAGCTGAATCCGGCCCGCACACTAGTACGGGTAAACTGCTTAGAGGATCTAAGCCTGTCCAGGAACCGCGGTGTGAGGCGGACCGTCCATGCTAATAAACCCTATTGGTTTCATTGGGTGACAGGGCTTGAGATGTCATTTCATCTCAATGTTGGGTAAAAGTCCCACAAGATTGGAAGCAACGTCTCCAAAATGACCTTTACAGTGTTGATGGGCACGTTAAACCCCAATCAAACAAACAAACAAATCATTGGGCGACAGGGCTTGAGATGTCATTTCATCTCAATGTCGGGTAGAAGCCCCACAAAATTGGAAGCAATGTCTCCAAAATGACCTTTACAGTGTTGACGGGGACGTTAAACCTCAAATCAAACAAACAAACAAACAAACAATACTCCAAGAAACAAATATTAGTTAAGAAAGTTAACTCTTGTCATGCTGTTCACGACAATCCATATCTTTGGAAACAGTGTAGATCCAGATCAGATGGCTTCTGAAGAAGCCATCTGATCAGGATCTACACTGTTTGACATTCAGTTTATGAATTTGTAGGAATAAGTTACATCAAGTATTGTGATTGGTTCAAAGTCAGAGATGGGTGTGGCTAAAATGAATATTCAGCAAGAGAAGCCAATAAAAAGGTTTTGCTTGTTGCCATTCTGCACGTGCACAGACTCACATTACCTGTGAAATAATAGTGTTGGCTAACATCTGTACCCTACATGGATTTGGCTGATTTACATTGTTTCCCAATCCAAGCTGACCATTTCCATTGTAACCCCAACCATAAATCTGAAAATATATAAATTTATCATATAAGGTTGCTTCTGAGAATGTAATAACACCATGTAATAAATTTTGTAATCCATTGGTGGAATAAACCCGCAAATAAGTTTGATATGACCCATAATGTTTCATGTACGGCATCCTTAACAACATCCCATTTACTAATGGTGGATTACTGATATTTTTGTGAAACAATAGTGAATAAAATGCGTTTTGAATATCATATGATATTATGGAATCTTGCATTCGTGTTCATATATTATTAAATTCAATAAACCTGTTGAAGAAAAAGGCATAATATGCTCCACTAAGCCTCACAGTTAATCCCTTTTCCTCAACTTGTTTAATAACTTCAATAAAACATGAACACTTATGTAAGCAGGCTTGGGGCCAATTACATTTGAAAGTAATTGATTAAATTACAATTACTTTGCCCTAAAAATGTAATTGATTAAATTACAATTACAACATCATATGAATGTAATTGATTAAATTACAATTACTTTTGCAATGTAATTGATTAAATTACAATTACTTTTGCAATGTATTATCTAGAAGTACAACAGGCATGACACTTTAACTAGAGTTAAACAGATACTGCTAATATTAATTAATAGATGTTCATTTAAACATGTTTAAAATGAAGCACAATTTCAAACAAACTTAATGCAAAACCAAATTTATGTAAGCTCACTTTTAGCCTTTGTAAAGTTCTACCAGTACTTTTGAGTTGATATACATGTACATATTAAATGCATTCAATTTTTGTTTGAGGTTTAATGTCCCCGTCAACACTGTATAGGTCATTTTGGAGACACTGTTTCCAATTTTGTGGGACTTTTACCCGACATTGAGATGAAACAACATTTCAAGCCCTGCTGCCCAATGAAACCAATAGGGTTTATATGCATGGACGGCCAAGCTCACATCAATTTTCCTTGGCAGGCTTAGGTCCTCTAAGCAGTTTACCAGTACTTGTGTGGAGTCGGTTTCAGCTCTGCATGGAAGCATCATGCAGCCCATCTATTTCTTTAAGCCCTGCATCCATTGTGAACCATGCACTAGTTCTCATAACTGAAGTAAAAATCAACTAACTGAATTACACTTTATCATCAGTTTTTCAAATGTTGCATATTTCAGTCTGAACAGGCAGACAGACAGGCTTAAAAAGTGTGGACCCAGATCAGGCTGCTCATGGAGGAGCAGTCTTCATGTAGGAGCGGTTTAATCAGTGTCTAGACTTTTTGCCCAAACTGTCTACATAATTTGGGCACAAATGATAAAAAGCAATTAATATTTTGAGATGAACTGTTTGAAGTGTTAGGATTTCACTACGTAAATCAGTCTGAATGGTCAGTACGTGATTAAAACTAAATTTATCAAACACAAACCTATAGACAAAATTATAGAGTTGATATTGTTTTCCACAGTTACATGACAAACAAAGAGTGACTGGAAACAGTTATGCAGTTTTTCACACCTGAATGTAGATGGCTACTCAACAGAACAATAGAAAATTATAGATGCTCAAACAATTTACCTGTGAAAAGAACTGTAAAATCTATATAAAAAAATCAACATCTGAAAAGTTTGTTATAATCACCTAGAAATTTTCAAAAAGATACTTTTTTTAAGGCGAAATGCATCCAAAAGATGCAAATTAAAAGGCAAACAGTGTGTACCCTGATCAGACTGCTCTTCTAGACAGTTTTATTTGAGTATTCATTGTTTGACCAGGCCTGTCTGTCCAGTACCTTAGGATCATTATGGTAGTTGATAAAAATACTATGACTGCACAGCTTTACCCCACTCTCTGTTCTATCAATACCTTACACAGTTTGAAGGGAGTATGATCAACTTTATTTGCACTTGTGCAGTCTTTAAACTGATTTGATAAACATTGAGCACATCCATTAACTTTTATGAAAGGTAACAGTTTGAACATGTTTAATGACAGTTTATTAGGAATAACTAATATCATGATGAGTATACATGCTAGCAAAAGTATGTAAAGAATTGGTCTGATGTTCAGAATCCTGATATTTTTGCACAAATTCATAATTTATACATGTATATTAACAGAAATGTAATCAAATTGTAATCAGAAAATAATCATGATTACAGGCCAAAATATGGAAGTAATTGATTAAATTAAATTACTTGTAATCAGAAAAATGTCTGATTACTGATTACATCAGATTACTTAAAAATATGTAATCAATTACAGCTGATTACGATTACAGATTATGATTACCCCAAGCCTGTATGTAAGATCCTCTATATAAATTGTAAGGCAACATGCCTGAGCATGGTGAGTGACATCATAAAATGCCTTCATAGTTATTAAAATCCATGTTTTAGAACACATTTATCATACAAGAATTCCGCCGAAGGCTATGTCGCACCTGTGGGGGACTCTTACATTAGGGTGAAAGTTAGTGTGGTCGCAAATGTTGCCGGCTTGACGAACGGAGGAAAGTTCAAACTCCTACGTTGCGCCATGCTTAAAGCAGGTACAACAAAAAATGATCTTCTGTCAGTACTTTACTTTGTATGTAAATCAATAATACTGTAATGATCCAAAGTATTTGGACAGACAGGCTTAAGCAAACAGTGCAGACCCAGATCAGACTGCTCCTGAAGGAGCAGTCTGATCAGGGTCTACACTGTTTGCCATTCCACCTGCACCTTTTGGACTCCTTGCTGGATCCTGAAACAAATTTGTTAAAATTTGAGGAGAATTACAGCAAGTCCTAAAGGTGTCCAAATTTTTAGGATTTTTGGTAATAGAAATAACCATCTAATGTATCACTTTAATACAATTTTAGGTCCAGTTGAACTTCGGTAAGGTTCAGTGCATCCCAAGAGTTAGAGGACCACCTTGTCCAGTTATTTAAAAAGTTAATGTTGAACCCTGCAATTTTAGAGTCTTTGACCTTAGACAGTAAAACATTACTTCCTCGCATCAAGAACATTATGAAAGGACATAATTGTGTGTTCTTGCATAAATATATATGTGCACGGCTGTTTGAAACCGTCGTCAAATGGGCGGAAAGCTGTGCTCAAACAGCAAAACCCATGTTCAAATCATGAAATTCATGTGCTGTTTGAACATAGATTTTGAGCTTTTGATATCACAAGACTGGCCTTGTATTGTTTACGTTACGTTGAGTGATGTAACGTTATCACCCTGAACCTAGTGTTTTAGGGTTCTATGATGACGTCAGATGGTTATTGCGTAAAGTCATTGTGAGCATCATTCTGAACAGGCCGCCATGTTGGTTTGCCAGTCACATTTGAAAAGTTTATATGGAGTGTATATGAAGCTTTTGGGTGTTTTCGTCAAATTTGCTGTCGGAATCATAATTTATGCAAGAACAACGATCATCCATGGATATTTCATTGTATTAACATTTGCCGGATCCCTCAGAAGATATTTGAACATTCGGCCTAGTGGCCTCATGTTCAAACAGCTTCCTCGGAACCCAGCGAATGGTAATGCATGAAAAACCATGGTTGATCCCTAAAATAGTCAATAATATTAGCGGGATTTCTTCTAACAATGGCCCCGGGGCTATAATTTGAACAATCTTGGTAGAAATCCACAACACGAAACTTCATGCCAAATATCAAAGACCTTGGCCTTCTAGTTTCAGACAAGATGATTTTTAAAGGTTTTCCCAATATAAGGCAATGTAAAAAGTGGGCCCCAGCACTTTAATTTGAACAATTTTGGTAGAGGTCCACTTGATGAAGGTTCATACCAAATATCAAAGACCTTGGCCTTCTGGTTACAGACAAGAACATTTTCAAATGTCTTCCCTGTATAAGTCTATATGAAACCAGTGGACACTGGGGTGGTCCCATTGTTGGCCTCAGGACTCTAATTTGAGCAATCTTGGTAGAGGTCTACTACACAAAGCTTCATACCAAATATCAAAGACCTGAGCTTTCTGGTTTCAGGCAAGAAGATTTTTAAAGGTTTTCCTGTATAAGTCTATATAAAACCAGTGGGCGGAGCCATTTTTGGCCCCAGGGCTAACCTAGGTCGAGGTCCACTACACAAAGCTTCATACCTGCTATCAAGGAACTGAGTCTTCTGGTTTCAGACAAGAAGGTTTTCCTTTTATATCAGTCAATGTAAAACCAAAGGGTCCCGGGGCCGGGGCATTTTGGCCCCAGGGCTATAATTTGAACAATCTTGGTAGAGGTCCACAAGATGTAGCTTCATACCAAATATCAAACATCTGAGCCTTTTGGTCTCTGACAAGTAAATTTTAAAGGTTTTCCCTATGTAAGTCAGTGTATAATCAAAGGGCCCCGGGCGGGGGCATTTTTGGCCCCAGGGCTATAATTTGAACAATCCTGGTAGTGGTCCACTAGGTAAAGCTACACACCAAATCGTCACCTTTGCGCAAAAAGTCAATAACTGCAATACATTTAGTATTGCACTTATTGACTTTTTGCGCTGAGGTGACGAAATATCATAGACCTGGGCTCGCAGTTTCAAAGGAGAAGATTTTTTAAATTTTTCCTATATAAGTCAACGTTAAAATCAAGGGGCCCGTGGAGGGGGCACTTTTGGCCCCAGGGCTATAATTTGAACAATCTTGAAAGAGGTCCACAAGACAATGCTTCATACAAAATATCCAACACCTGAGCCTTCTGGTTTCAGACAAGTAGATTTTTAAAGGTTTTCTCTATATAAGTCAATGTAAAACCAATTGGCCCCAGGGGTGGGGGCATTTTTGGCCCCATGGCTTTAGTTTGAACACTCTTGATAGAAGTCAACAAGCCAAAGCTTCATACCAAATATAAAACACCTGAGCCTTCTGGTCTCAAACAAGAAGATTTTAAAAGGTTTTCCCTATGTCAGTCTATGTAAAAACAAAGGGCCCCAGGGCCTTTCAGTTTCAGAGAAGAAGACTTTTAAGATTTTTCCTATATAAGTCAATGTTAAACCAAAGGGCCATGGGGCGGGGGCATTTTTTGACCCAGGGCTATAATATGAACAATCTTGATAGAGGTCCACAAGACGAAGTGTCATACCACATTTCAAATACCTGAGCCTTCTGGTTTCAGAAGGTTTCCCTATATATAAGGCCTGCAGAGCTGAAACAGACCCGCACACGAGTAGTGGTAAACCGCTTAGAGGGTCTTAGCCTGCCCAGGCAAAGCGGTGCGAGTCAGCCCGTCCATGCATATATTGGGCCGCAGGGCTTGAGATGTCATTTCATCTCAATGTCGGGAAAAAGTCCCACAAAAATAGAAGCAACGTCACCAAAATGACCTTTACAGTGTTGACAGGGACGTTGAACCTCAAATCAAACAAAACCTATATGTAAGGCTATGAAAGACCCAAGGGCCCCGGGTGGGGGAATTTTTCGCCCCAGGGCTATAATTTGAACACTCTTGATAAAGGTCCATAAGACAAAGCTTCAGACCAAATATCAAACCCCTGAACCTTCTGGTTTCAGTCAAGAAGATTTTTAAATCTTTTCTTGGTAGAGGTTCACTAGGTGAAGCTACATACCAAATGTCGAAGACCTGGGCCTTGAGGGTTCAAAGAAGAAGATTTTTTTTAAGTTTTCATTAAAAAAAAAAACAACCTATTTTTGGCTCCCGTAGCCTTGATGTGCAAGCGACCAGAACCATTTGAACAACTTTGAAAGGGGGATCACATAAGGATCATTCCCCTGAAGTTTGGTCAAAATCAGATCAGTGATTTAGGAGATATAGTTTGAAGAAATTGTTTATGGACGGACAGGCGCACGGACGGATGACGGACAAAAAGTGATCCCAAAAGCTCACCTCGTCACTACATGACAGGTGCAACCAGACAGGATTGCTGGGCTGTTTATACCTAGGTCTAGTTCTTTTTACCAAACAAAACTGTTAATTAATGTAAAGTTAAAACTCTGGAGGTTTAAAATCATACAGCCAAAATATACATGTATATGCTTATCATAACAAGAGGGCCATAATGGCCCTGGATCGCTCACCTCTTACTACAGATAAAGTGGTAGATAATATGAGGTGTAGTGGATGGTTCTGACAAGAAGATTTTTGAAGATTTTCCCTATGTAAATCTACGTTAAACCTCTGGGCCCCGGGGCAGGGGCATTTTTGGTCCCAGGGCTATAATTTGAACAATCTTGATAGAGGTCCACTAGATGCAGCTTCATACCAAATATCAAACACCTGAGCCTTCTGGTTTCAGACTAGAAGATTTTCAAAGGTTTTCCCTATATAAGTCAATGTAAAACCAAAGGGCCTTGGGGTGCGGGCATTTTGGCCCCAGGGCTCTAATTTGAACAGTCTTGATAGATGCACTCTAGATGAAGCTTCAAACCAAATATCAAAGACCTGGGCCTTGTGCTTTCATATAAGTCAATGTATAACCAAAGGGCCCCGGGGCAGGAGCATTTTTGGCGCCAGGGCTATAATTTGAACAATCTTGGTAGAGGTCAACAAGCTCCACACCAAATATCAAAGACCTGGGCCTTGCTGGTTCTGAGGAGAAGATTTTTTAAGATTTTTCCTATATAAGTCAATGTAACACCAACAGACCCCGTGGCGGGGGAATTTTTAGCCCCAGGGCTATAATTTGAACAATCTTGACAGAGGTCCACAAGACAAAGCTTCATACCAAATATCAAACAAATATATAAGTCAATGTAAAACCAAAGGGCCCTGGGGTGTGGGCATTTTTGGCACAATGGCTACTATTTGAACAATATTGGTAGTGGTCCACTAGATGAAGCTCCACATCAAATACCAAAGACCTGGGCCTTGCGGTTTCAGAGTAGAAGATTTTTTAAGATTTTTTCCTATATAGGTCAATGTAAAACCTAAAGGCCCTGGGGCGGAGCATTTTGGCCCCAGAGCTTTAATTTAAACAATCTTGATAGAGGTCCAGTAGATGAACCTACACACCAAATATCAAAGACCTGGGACTAGCAGTTTCAGAGGAGAAGATTTTTTAAGAGTGTTTCCCATTTTAGTCAATGTAAAACCAAAGGGTCCCAGAGCAGGGGCATTTGTGGCCCCAGGGCTATAATTTGAACAATCTTGGTAGAGGTCCACTAGATGAAGCTACAAACCAAATATCAAAGACCTTGGGGTTTCAGAGGAGAGGATTTTTTTAGATTTTTTCTATATCAGTCAATGTAAAACCAAAGGGCCCCAGGGCTATAATCTGAACAATCTTCTAAGAGGTCCACAAGACGAACCTTCAAACCACATATCAAACACCTGAGCCTTCTGGTTTCAGACAAGAAGATTTTTAAAGGTGTTTTGCTATATAAGTCAATATAAAACCAAAGGGCCCCGGGGCAGGGGCATTTTCGGCCCAAGGGCTTTAATTTGAACAATCTTGATAGAGGTCCATAAGACAAAGCTTCATACCAAATATTAAACCCCTGAGCCTTCTGGTTTCAGACAAGAAGATTTTTAAATGTTTTCCCTATGTAAGTTTATGCAAAACCAAAGGGCCCTGGAACGGGGTTATTTTTGGCCCCAGGGCTATAATTTGAACAATCTTGGCAGAGGTCCACTAGATGAAGCTACACACCAAATATTGAAGACCTGGACCTTGTGGTTTCAGAGGAGAAGATTTTCAAAGGTTTTCCCTATGTAAGTCTACGTAAAACTAAAGGGCCCCAGTGTGTGTGTGTGTGTGGGGGGGGGGGCATTTTTTGCCCCAGGGCTATACTTTGAACAATTTTGGTAGAGGTCCACTAGATGAAGCTACATACCAAATATTGAAGACCTAGGCCTTGGGGTTTCAAAGGAGAAGATTTTTTTAAGTTTTCATAAAAAAAAATCTATTCTTGGCTCCTGTGACCTTGATGTGCAGTGGACCGAAACCATTTGAACAACTTTGAAAGGGGACCACCTAAGGATCATTCCAGTGAAGTTTGGTCAAAATCCGATCAGTGTTTTAGGAGGAGATGTCGTTTAAAGAATTGTTTACGCACAGACGGATGCACAGACGACGGACAGAAAGTGATCCCAAAAGCTCACCTCATCACTATGTGATGGTGAGCTAAAAACCATACAATAAGTATCGTAATAGTCCTAAGTTTTGGTACAGACAGGCCAAAGCAAACAGTGCAGATCCTGAAGGAGCAGTCTGATCAGGGTCTACAGTGTTTACAATTCCCTCTGCACCTTTGGACTTGCTGGACCATGAAACAAATTAGTTATTACTTTTTTTTTGCAGCAGCAAGTTCTCAAGTGCCGGAACTGTAAGGACATTTATGGTATCCTGCAACCCCTGGTTTACAAGGCGAGTAGCATAACCACTACACCAGGGAGGCTTCTCTCAAGTACCAGAACTGTTAGGATATTTCATTACGAAAACATGCCTATACAAATACATTGCCAATTTTTTGGCCACAAATTAGAAATTTTAAGATGAAAAATTGTGATATTTTTCTTATTGCTGCTCAAAACATAGATTGTGGGGACTCGATAGAACTGCCTCGTTAGAAACATAATGTATACCCCCTTAAACCCCAGTTTCACTATATAAAAGTGGAGTATGAGGGGGTCAAAATTAAATAGGTGTGTTTTCATTATGTATGAAATGGTAAGGAGCTGAGGTGCTGGGACATTTAGGGTCCCATATTTACTGTATGTATTCGAACAGATATGCCTGAGCAAACAATGTAAACCCATATGAGATAAGCAGAATGGGGCATCTCATCAGGGTTTACACTGTTTAGTTTATTCTAATTTATTTTACTTTGATTGCGATGAAAGCTTCAAGCTTATTGAATCGCTCACAAACACGGATTCAGGGTGTTTTCACGTGCAAGAGACAGAAAGGCAGTGGCTTTTATATGACTGCTATGCATTTACACCTGGCTGGAGTGGGGCAGTGCATTACGTGTCTTGCCCAAGGGCACACCTTGTTATTGGTTGCCGGATTTGAATGCACAACCTCTCGATCATAAGTCGAACATGTTAAACACTACGTTATCTAGGCTGTTTGCCTCTTACGTAGCTATTTTCAGAGACAACATCAATTAGTAAATAGCACTTGTGCAAATTTTTTAACCTTTACCCTGCTGTAGGCGACAAGCCCTATCTTTGCAAACAGTGTAGATCCAGATCAGATGGCTTCTGAAGAAGCCATCTGATCAGGATCTACACAGTTTGACATTCAGTTTATGAATATGTAGAAATAAGCTGCATCAAGTAATCTGATTGGTTCAAAGTCAGAAATGGGTGTGGCTTAATTGAATATTCAGCAGGTTAAAGGTTAAACAAGTCTGGTAAGGAGTTCAGGGACCAGTTGTTCAAAACTTACGTCATTAGCTAACATATCATTAAAACTTTGATCATTCAAGATGGCAATTATACTAATATACTCACATTTTAATATTTTTGCTGACAAAATGTGAGGTGCTTTTGCGTATGCAAAAGCTTATGCAAAAGCTACTCACATTTTTCCAGCAAAAATACAAAAAATTCAGATATTGAACTTGCTAGAATGGTTAACAATTTGACCACTAACAAGCTCGTTGAGCTAACGATGCTTTGAACAACTGGGCCCAGGTGTCCAAATATTAAGGGTAAGTATGGTAGCTATCAAAATTATCTGACGGGCCTCCGTGGCCTAGTGGGTAAGAGCGCTGACTCTTAGTCATTAGGTCTCTCACCGCCGTAGGTTCGAGCCTCGCTCGGGCCACGTGTGAGACGCCAAGTTCTGCAACGGAAGGTCAGGTGGTTTTTCTTCGGGTACTCCGGTTTTCGCCCACCTCTTATTAACGATCGGCTCGATATGAGTGAAATAATCTTGAAAGGGCCGTAAAACCCAAACCAAAAAAAAAAAAAAAAAAAAATCAAAATTATCTTACCTCTCCTTTCTCCATCAGGGCCATGGATGAGGTCTGACCACATGCTATTGCTATGGCTACCCGTGAACCTGAAATATACACAGGACCCTCGTTACAAAGGCAGTATTTGTTCCGCAACATTTTGCCTTTATAAAGAATACCAAGAAAGAGTAGAACGAGCCTCCGTGGCCTAGTGGTTAAGAGCGCTGACTCTTGATCATTAGGTCTCTCACCGCTGTGGTTTGCGCCTCGCTCTAGTCACATGTGAGGCGCCAAGTTCTGCAACGGAAGGTCAGGTGGTTTTTCTCCGGATACTCTGGTTTTCGCCCACCTGTGATTAAAGATTGGCTTGATATGAGTGAAATAATCTTGAAAGGGCCATAAAACCAAAATCCCCCAAAAAAGAAAAGAAAGAGTAGAATAATATTGAATAAGGAGACTTTTTCTTTAAAATGTAGTCTCTGAAGATATCTGAGCACTCTGCCTAGCTACTTCATGTTCAAACACGTTTCTCAGAATCAGGAAAATGTAAATGCATGATAAACCATGGGTGATACCCACATGTATATCAGAAATGGCACAGAAATGTAAATCTTTATGATTAGAGCCAGCGCACAACAAAACCTACAATAAGACATGTGCGCCCATTGAAGACTCAGATCAGCTAGCGAATCCATATAGTCTAACCAGAGACTCTCTTGCTGCATGAAGGAGCATTGGGCCCTTAATTATCTTTGGAGCATACAATGAAGACTCTGATTGGACTGTGTGGATGCGCAGGCTGATCTGAGTCTTCATTGGGTGCACATGTCTTATTGTAGGTTTTGTCAGGTTGGGCACATGTGTCTTATTGTAGGTTTGGTCAGGTGGGTGCACATGTCTTATTGTAGGTTTTGTGATGCGCTGGCTCATTTGTAATTTTACCACACTCCAGAAACCTTGAAACAACAGAAAGATTGCAAGCTCAATGTCTGTGAAGATGTTCAAAAGTCATGCTGATTAACTGTTTCATTGTTTAGGGCCTTTTCAACACTTTTCAGGTCACATGGAGCTTTCAAATTTTACTAGACAGGTTTATACTGAATCCAACACATGCACTTCTTGAAACAGTGGAAGAGAGATTATGACCCATAGAAAATATTTCACGATCGGTCGCCACAAAAGATGATGAGACCCAAAGGGGATTGAGCCATATAAGTTGTATGTGCAACCATGAACAATACAAAAGTTATAGAATTATTATAATTGAGCCAGCGCATGACAAAATCTACAAGAAGGCTTGAGCGACCAGATCAGCCAGTGCATTTGTGCAGTCTGATCAGAGTCTTCCCTGATTGCATTAACGGTACCTACTATAGGCTAATATCTATGCAATGAGACATTAGCAAAATGTTTGATCATATTGGATGGGTGCACAGGTTGATTTGAGTATCTGCTGGTCACACCGGTCTTATTGTAGGTTTTGACATGTACTGGCTCGTATCGGTTTATCTGGAAAATAGCGAATTATTGAGCTAGCTCAATTTGTTCTAAGGCAGCAGAGCTTACTATCTAGCTCTAAGCTATCTAGATATACACCACAACTTCTTTATAACACTATTGTTTGGGTACAAAGTAAAAACCGTGTTAGTTAAACAACCGTGTTATATCCAAACAAATATGCATGGATTATATAGAAAAATGACCATCAAACATGTATAGATTATATAGAAAAATGACTATTTATGGTCATTTTTCTATATAATCTATGCATTTTCGGGATCCATCTTCAAACCCTGTTATATCCAAAATCCTGTTACATGTATAACGAACCATGTTATCCTTTGTCCTGCTGAGCCCGGATATGTCTTATCTTTAAAACAATGAAGATCCAGAAGCCATCTGATCAGGATCTACATTGTTTGCCATTCAGATTGTGAATTTGTTGCAATAATTTGCATCAAGTAATCTGATTGGTTGATAATCGGTAGTGGGTGTGACATATATTAATATTCAGCAGGACACGGGTTATAATGGGGTTGTGGTGTACCACTCAACATTCAATCCTGCTCTGAACAGAAATCTCCAAGTTTTCAGCTGTTTTTCCAATTAGGGGATAACTGTATTCAAAATTGTCATTTGGGGAGGTAAATCGGTGGTTTTACGGTCGGAAATTTCGTTTTACAGTTATCCCCATTCTAATGCACTTATTTGGTTGTTAAGTTAAAAATTGTGCTATTTTGCACAAGGCGGCAAGCTCGGTGAGCTGCGTAAAACCAAATGGCAACCAATGAAAAGCGACGTTACATGATGACGTCGGATTTCCGACAGTATATCGCAGAATATACTGTCGCAAATTTTTGACGTTATCCAATCAGACGTTGCGTTACATACGCAAGTGCATTAGAATCAACATTCAATCCTGCTCTGAACAGAAATCTTCCAAGTTTTCAGCTGTTTTTCCAATCAGTTTTGGTTTGGCTTGGTTCGAAGTTTAACGGCCCAGCCAACACTAATTACATCATGTTGAGCTGGTCAGTTTACCTAATCACGTTTTCCTGGGTAAGCTTATGTATACATAAGCAGTTAATCAACGCATTGAACATTCTTTTGCCAAAACAGACAACTACCCTTCCTGAATCAGCAGAAGGGAGATAATGACCGTGAAATGATCACCCTCCTAAAATTTAACCATTATCTTGCTGTTCACGACAACCCCTATCTTTGCAAACAGTGTAGATCCAGATCAGATGGCTTCTGAAGAAGCCATCTGATCAGGATCTACACTGTTTGACATTCAATTTAGGAATTTGTAGGAATAAATTACATCACGTAATCTGATTGGTTCAAAGTCAGAAATAGGTGTGGCTAATCTGAATATTCAGCAAGAGAAGGGTTAAAAGAAAGACCCAGAGAGCGCCACAATCACCGTAAGACGCAGCCCACCCTCGAAACCAAGAGGAAGAGGAAACATACACAAAACAAGAAAACTTACGAGTGTTTGTGAAATGGAACAACCAGCCCTCTCTTCCCCACCCCCGGGGTGATCAGACCATTAGAAAACACTAAACAACAACTCACAGCAAATTTGCAGACATATAACAAAAATAACAGCAAAATACCAACACCCAACTTTATATAGAGAACACTGGGGTCTACAGGGTATATATTACTTTTCTTATTTGTGCACCAATTCCAAAGCGTAGGTTGTAGGTACTCTTTAGAACCTCCTAAATGAGGCCGTTCTAACAAGCACCACAATCTTTGTTTGCTGTATGAATAAGAAAAGTATCATGGTTGGTTGGTTGGTTGGTTGGTTGATTTGAAGTTTAACATCCCCGTCAACACTGTAAAGGTCATTTTGGAGACGTTGCTTCCAATTTTATGGGACTTTTACCCGACACTGAGATGAAATGACATCTCAAGCCCTGTCGCCCAATGAGACCAATAGAGTTTATTAGCATGGACGGTCCGCCTCGCACCACGGTTCCTAGACAGGCTTAGATCCTCTAAGCGGTTTACCAGTACTAGTGTGCGGACCGGATTCAGCTCTGCGTGGAAGCATCATGCAGCCCATAATTTATATTTTTTATCATGGATATTCATCAGAAAAGTATTGTTTGTTTCTTGGAATTGAAGTTTAATATCCCCATCAACACTATTTAGGCAATTTTGGAGACATCACTTCCAATTCTGTAGGAATTTGACCCAACATTGAGACCGGCCCCGATAGCTCAGTTGGTAGAGTGTCCGCTCCGGGGAACGGGAGGTCTGGGGTTCGACCCCGGGCCGCGACATACCAAAGTCGTTAAAAATGGTACTAGCTGCTCCTCGTTTGGCACTCAGATTTACGGGGTAGAGCTAGGACTGGTCGATCCAGTGTCAGGATAATGTGACTGGGTGTGGTATCATGTAATGTGTCTGGGACATGATACTTCAGTGAGGCAGCACTATAAATGTGAGCATTGAGCTCCCTGTCGCAACCAGACACCGTCGTGATATGACTGAAAAATTGTTGAAAGCGACGTTAAACCCGATTTCACACACACACACACACACACACACCCAACATTGAGGTGAAATGACACCTCAAGCCCTGCTGCCCAATGAAAGCAGAAGCCTTATATGCAATGGACGACCTGACTCACACCGCTTTGCCTCGGCAGGTTTAGTCCTTCTAAGCGGTTTACCAGTACTCGTGTGTGGTCAGATTCAGTTCTGCATGGAAGCACCATGCAGCCCAATCTATTGGTCCAAGACCCGACGGGCGTGGGCGAATCAGAAAAGTATAAGTAGCCATTTTGGAGATGTGAACAATGCATTATGACACACGGGTGTGTTATCATAATGAAAGATTTCATGATCAATCTCCATGAAAGAATGACCAAGCAGGTATCTAACCCACCAGGCAGATGTTTTATTCACCAGGGGCCAGTTGTTCAAAACTAACGACGTCGTTAGTTAACGTATCGTTAAAACTTTGATCATTAAATATGGCAAAAATGCCAAAATTTTCGATATTTTTCTTGCTAGAACAGTTAACAATTTGACCACTAACGAGCTCGCTAAGCTAACGATGCTTTGAACAACTGGCCCCTGAACTACTGAGGCCAGCTTCCTAATCATTAGTACCGCTAAACAAATGCATAGATGTGACAGACCACAGAGCAAGGCTTTCATAGGCTTAACCTAAATCCAAGATAATAGCCGCATAGAGACTAACCCTTGTCCTGCTGAACCCGGATATGCCTTTTCTTTGAAACAATGTAGATCCAGATCAGATGGCTTCTGAAGAAGCCATCTGATCAGGATCTACATTATTTGTCATTCAAGTTGTGAATTTGTTGCAATAATTTGCATCAAGTAATCTGATTGGTTAAAAATCGGTAGTGGGTGTGGCATATATGAATATTCAGCAGGACAAGGGCTAATATGCTCCTGCTATAGGGTTGATCACATTAACCCCTCTTGTACCAAATGGAATCTTCCTCCTTATATATGGCAGGAGTCCATTTTGAAATTTAGGGGTGTCAGGTTGTGCTTTCTTCAAAATTGATTTGGAAAATGGCTTAATTTTTTGCAAACAGTGTAGGCCCTGATCGGAAGCCGCGTTCGGCGGCGTCCGATCTGGGCCTGCACTGTTTGCCAAGGTACCCCTGTGGGGTTTCTGGTACTAAATGGGTTAACCCATAAAATGCCAATTACGACAACTGTCGTCTGCTTTGCCGTATGCCGGTTACCGTAAAATAATTTTTTTGCAAATAAAATGGACCCAGACCAGACTGCTCCTATAGGAGTGGTCTGATATTGGCCCACACTGTTTGCCTGTGTTCAAAAATATTTTTAAAAAGTTTGCAAGCAAATTCAGCAGACGACATAAGCAGACGACATCTGTCGTCTGCTTTGTCGTCTGCCAGTTACCGTAAAATAATTTTTTTGCAACAAAATGGACCCATATCAGACTGCTCCTATAGGAGCCGTCTGATCTTGGCCCACACTGTTTGCATGTGTCCAAAAATATTTTTATAAAGTTTGCAAGAAGATTCAGCAGAGGACATAAGCAGACGACATCTGCAGATGTTTTTCTTGGCAGCTTAAGGGTTAATAATACAGTCTTAGTCTTATCCATCACGAAAACAGGCCTATATGGTTTTGACCCCCTCGAACCCCATTTTTATATAGGAAATCTGGGGTTTACAGGGGTAAACATTATTTTTCTTATTTCTGCTCTAAAATGCAGCCCATACATTTCTTATCATGGATATAGATATACAGTCGAACTTCGATGAGTCGAACTCGGTAGGCTCGAACACCACGTTTGGGTCGAACTGACTTTTCAGTCCCCGCAAAATCCCTATTCAATTTAAATAAACATGCCACCCTTGGCTCGAACCACGATGGCTTGAACCCTCGAACTCTAAGCCTGGTCCCTAGAGTGCATTTTCTATGTAAAATCCCACCAATGGCTCGCACTAATTACCTTTTTAAAAATTCCAATTTTATCGATCAAGTCACGCAGGCGCGAGATCAGTATCATAAGGCATCTTGCCGAAACAGCTGTTTACTTAACACAGGTGTACTTGATTGGCGCAATCCCTTTGATTAACAGGTCAAGAGATTAATGTTGAGGTGTCAAATTTAGTTTATTGTAAACACCTATAATAACCCAGGGCTAATGAGGCGGCATAAGGAAATTAAAGCTGGCAAAATATTTTTCACAAATTAAAATTTCCAAACGACATTGAGTAAGACCTGCCAAAATTACAGTCTTTGCCTTAAAATAAGGACCAAAATATGGCTCATCATTCACTCCTGCAGTCCTATTTTAAACTTTTCATCTTGTAAATAAAATCAAAAGATTTATTATTGTTGTATTTTCTTATCTCCCTGAAAGTGCAAACGGTATACTACGTGGCTTAAATTATAACCGATAAATGTACCAGGAGTCACCAAAATCGCCGCAGCTATGATAAAAAATCATAGTACACAAATATGGATCTTGCCGAGTTGGACTCCAAATGGCTTGAACTACCGATGGCTCGAACTTTTTTCGGCGGTACCGGCGAGTTCGAGCCATCGAAGTTCGACTGTATATATATAGATCTATATGTCCCCATCAACACAATTTAGGTAATTTTGGAGATGTCACTTACAATTCTGTAGGAATTTTACCCAACATTGGGGTGAAATGACACCTCAAGCCCTGCTGCCTAATGAAACCAGAAGCCTTATATGCAATGGACGACCTGACTCACACCGCTTTGCCTCGGCAGGTTTAGTCCTTCTAAGCAGTTTACCAGTACTTGTGTGTGGTCAGATTCAGTTCTGCATAGAAGCACCATGCAGCCCAATCTATTGGTTCAAGACCCGACGGGCATGGGTGAATCAGAAAAGTATAAGTAGCCATTTTGGAGATGTGAAAAAATGCATTATGACACACGGGTGTGTTATCATAATGAAAGATTTCATGATCAATCTCCATGAAAGAATGACCAAGCAGGTATCTAACCCACCAGGCAGATGTTTTATTCACCAGGGGCCAGTTGTTCAAAACTAACGACGTCGTTAGTTAACGTATCGTTAAAACTTTGATCATTAAATATGGCAAATATGCTAAAAATTTTGCTGAAAAAATGTGAGCAGCTTTTGCGGATGCAAAAGCTGCTCACATTTTTTCAGCAAAAATGCCAAAATTTTCGATATTTTTCTTGCTAGAACAGTTAACAATTTGACCACTAACGAGCTCGTTAAGCTAACGATGCTTTGAACAACTGGCCCCTGAACTACTGAGGCCAGCTTCCTAATCAGTAGAACCGCTAAACAAATGCATAGATGTGACAGTCCACAGAGCAAGGCTTTCATAGGCTTAACCTAAATCCAGGATAATAGCCACATAGAGACTAACCCTTGTCCTGCTGAACCCGGATATGCCTTTTCTTTGAAACAATGTAGATCCAGATCAGATGGCTTCTGAAGAAGCCATCTGATCAGGATCTACATTGTTTGTCATTCAGGTTGTGAATTTGTTGCAATAATTTGCACCAAG
This sequence comes from Lucinisca nassula, assembly GCA_963580285.1. Taxonomy (NCBI): domain Eukaryota; kingdom Metazoa; phylum Mollusca; class Bivalvia; order Lucinida; family Lucinidae; genus Lucinisca; species Lucinisca nassula. The sequence continues at coordinate 98,834,101 of OY757026.1, forward strand.
TAATCTGATTGGTTGAAAATCGGTAGTGGGTGTGGCATATATGAATATTCAGCAGGACAAGGGCTAATATGCTCCTGCTATAGGGTTGATCACATTAACCCCTCTTGTACCAAATGGAATCTTCCTCCTTATATATGGCAGGAGTCCATTTCGAAATTTAGGGATGTCAGGTTGTGTTTTCTTCAAAATTGATTTGGAAAATGGCTTAACTTTTTGCAAACAGTGTAGGCCCTGATCGGACGCCGTGTTCGGCGGCGTCTGATCTGGGCCTGCACTGTTTGCCAAGGTACCCCTTTAGGGGTTTCTGGTACTGAGTGGGTTAACCCATAAAATGCCAATTACGACAATTGTCGTCTGCTTTGATGTCTGCCAGTTGCCGTAAAATAATTTTTTTGCAAACAAAATGGACCCAGACCAGACTGCTCCTATAGGAGTGGTCTGATATTGGCCCACACTGTTTGCCTGTGTTCAAAAATATTTTTAAAAAGTTTGCAAGCAAATTCAGCAGACGACATAAGCAGACGACATCTGTCGTCTGCTTTGTCGTCTGCCGGTTACCGTAAAATAATTTTTTTGCAAACAAAATGGACCCAGATCAGACTGCTGCTATAGGAGTGGTCTGATCTTGGCCCACACTGTTTTTCTGTGTCCAAAAACATTTTTAAAAAGTTTGCAAGAAGATTCAGCAGACGACAAAAGCAGACGCCATCTTCAGATGTTTTTCTTGGCAGCTTAAGGGTTAATAATACAGTCTTAGTCTTATCCATCACGAAAACAGGCCTATATGGTTTTGACCCCCTCGAACCCCACTTTTATATAGGAAATCTGGGGTTTACAGGGGTAAACATTATTTTTCTTATTTCTGCTCTAAAATATAGATTGTGGGTACTCGTTTGAACCGCATCATCGAGGCGGTTCTAACGAGTACCCACAATCTATATTTTGAGCAGAAATAAGAAAAATATCACAATATTTCATTTAAAAAGGTCCTTTTTTGGGCAGTAAAATTACATTGTATTTGTATAGGCATGTTTACGTAATGACAGATACTTCAAACCAACTGATCAGCTGACCTAGTTTTTCATCCAACATGACCCACATTCAAACTTGACTGTGGTGTTATCTAGACAAACTTCTGGTAAAGTTTTATAAAGACTGGATTGAAACTGTAGCCCTAGAGATAGCACAAGGTAAATGTTTATGATAGACAACGTATAACGCACATGCGACAGACACAGGGTGATCACAACACTTCATGCCCAGGTGAGTAAAACAAGAGGCCCAAGAGGGCCTGTCGCTCCACCGGCTAACTTCAGACAATTGTCATATTTATTACATTAACCAATGGTATACTAGTGGACTCTTCTATTGCTATATGTTGAACCAGTCCATTTGTCATACAAGAGGCTCAATGAGCCTAAACCGCTCACCTGAGGAACTTAAGTTTTAACAATTCACAGACTTGACTACTAAATCTGCTAATAGAATCCAGCCCATTGACCCTTACAGGATATAAGTCATCATTATTGCATTGCATTCCAAGTTTGAGACTTCTAGCTTCTATAGTTCCTGAGAAATCTTTGACGAAAATTTAACATTGGTCAAAATGGAGAGAAAGAAGAATGAAAGAACAGATGAACAAATAAGCTGAGAAAGCCCAATGTCTCTTACACAAAATAAGTCATCATTATTCTATTGAATACCAAATTTGATGCTTCTAGCTTTTATAGTTCCTGAGAAATCTTTGATTAAAAATTTAACATTGGTCTATTATCTCTATATGGAGAGAAAGAAGAATGAAGGAACAAATGAACCAGACTAGCTCCAAAACCTAATGCAGCCTTTCCCCTTGCCCAATGGTGCTACACATAAAATTTAAACAAGATTGGTCGACTGCCTTCTGAGATATGCTTCATTGAAAGTGTGGACGACGGATGGACGGACGACAGACGACGGACTCCGGAGCCTTGGTATACTATCAGCTCACTGGAGCCTTTGGCTCAGGTGAGCTAAAAATTCAAGTCACTATTTCTGTCACAACATTTTCCCTACATTAAGTCTATGGGCAAATTTTTTTGTCACTCAAGGTCACGTAACTCCGAGGTCAATATTCCGATTCGGCCCAAAATCGAACTTAACCGAGATTTTAGGCCTGTCCTCGTTACCTGCAAGTTTGAAGCTGATTTGAATAAAAATAAAGTTGCTATCGTGGTCACAACGTATTTTTTTATGCTCAAGGGCAGGTAACTCCAAGGCAAATATTCCGATTCGGCCCAAAATCGAACTTAACCGAGATTTTATGTCTGTCCTCATTACCTGCAAGTTTGAAGCTGATCTGAAAAAAATTCAAGTCGCTATCGTAGTCGCAACATTTTCCCTAATTAAGTCTATGGGCAAATTTTTTGTCGCTCAAGGTCACGTACATGTAACTCGGAGGTCAATATTCCGATTCGGCCCAAAATTGAACTTAACCGAGATTTTATGCCTGTCCTCGTTACCTGCAAGTTTGAAGCTGATATGAATAAAAATAAAGTTGCTATCGTAGTCACAACATTTTCCCTATGTAAAGTCTATGGGCAAATTTTTTGTCGCTCAAGGGCAGGTAACTCCAAGGCAAATAATCCGATTCGGCCCAAAATCGAACTTAACCGAGATTTTATGTCTGTCCTCGTTAACTGCAAGTTTGAACCTGATCTGAAAAAAATTCAAGTCGCTGTCGTAGTCACAACATTTTCCCTATACAAAGTCTATGGGCATATTTTTTGTCGCTCAAGGTCATGTAACTCCGAAGTCAATATTCTGATTCGAACTTAACTGAAATTTTATGCCTGTCCACGTTACCTGCAAGTTTGAAGCTGATCTGAATAAAAATAAAGTTGCTATCATGGTCACAACGTATTTTTTTATGCTCCAGGGCAGGAAACTCCAAGAAAAATAATCCGATTCGGCCCAAAATCTAACTTAACCGAGATTTTATGTCTGTCCTCGTTACCTGCAAGTTTGAAGCTGATCTGAAAAAAATTCAAGTCGCTATCGTAGTCACAACATTTTCCCTATGTTAAGTCTATGGGCAAATTTTTTGTCGCTCAAGGTCATGTAACTCCGAGGTCAATATTCCGATTCGGCCCAAAATCGAACTTAACCGGGATTTTATGCCTGTCCTCGTTACCTGCAAGTTTGAAGCTGATCTGAATAAAAATAAAGTTGCTATCGTGGTCACAACGTATTTTTTCATGCTCAAGGGCAGGTAACTCCAAGGCAAATAATCCGATTCGGCCCAAAATCGAACTTAACCGTGATTTTATGTCTGTCCTCGTTACCTGCAAGTTTGAAGCTGATCTGAAAAAAAATCAAGTCGCTAGCGTAGTCACAACATTTTCCCTATGTTAAGTCTATGGGCAAATTTTTTGTCGCTCAAGGTCACGTAACTCCGAGGTCAATATTCCGATTCTGCCCAAAATCAAACTTAACCGAGATTTTATGCCTGTCCTTATTATCTGCAAGAATGAAGTCGATCAGAAAAAAATTGACGGAACTAGAGTGATGACAAGCTTTTTCCTATGTTAAGTCTATGGGAGCTATATGTTGCCATGGTAACCAGAGTTCCACACAGATCTGCATGAAAACCTTATACAGTCTTTCCACTTGCCCAATGATGTTACACATGAAATTTGATCAAAGTCGGCCAAGTAGTCTTCAAGATATACATTTTTGAAATTCACATTAACCCTTATGCAAAAATGCACAAGGGCAGGTAACTCCTAAGTGTATGATCCGATTCTGCCAATTATCGAACTTGACCGAGATTTCATGGCTGTGCTGGTTATCTGTAAGAATGAAGCCAATCCGAACAAAATTGAAGCAGCTACAGTGATGACAACATTTTCCCCATGTTAAGTTGATAGGCAATTTTTCGGGCGCTCAAGGGAAGGTAACTCTTGAGTGAATTATCTGATTCGGCCCAAAATCGAACTTGACCGAGATTTTATGCCTGTACTGGTTATCTGCAAGAATGAAGTCGATCAGAAAAAAATTGACGGAGCTAGAGTGATGACAAGCTTTTTCCTATGTGAAGTCTATGGGAGCTAGATGTTGCCATGGCAACCAGAGTTCCACTCAGATCTGCCTGAAAACCTAATGAAGCCTTTCCACTTGCCCAATAATGCGACACATGAAATTTGATCAAAGTTGGCCAAGTAGTCTTTAAGATATACATTTTTGAAATTCCCATTAACCCTAATGCAAAAACACACAAGGGCAGGTAACTCCTAAGTGAATGATTCGATTCTGCCAGTTATCGAACTTGACCGAGATTTCATGGCTGTGCTGGTTATCTGCAAGAATAAAGCCAATCTGAAAATAATTGAAGCAGCTACGGTGATGACAACATTCTCCCCATGTTAAGTCAATAGGCAATTTTTTCAACGCTCAAGGGCACGTAACTCCTAAGTGAATAATCCGATTCAGCCCAAAATCGAACTTGATCGAGATTTCATGCCTGTCCTCGTTATCTGCAAGAATGAAGTCGATCAGAAAAAAATTGACGGAGCTAGAGTGATGACAAGCTTTTTCCTATGTTAAGCCTATGGGAGCTCTTTGTTGCTGTGGCAACCAGAGTTCTCACCCGATCGTCACGAAAACCTAATACAGCCTTTCCCCCTACCTGATGATGGTTCATATGAAATTTGATCAAGGCCAGCCCACTGGTTCCAGAGATATACTTCGTTGAAAGTGTGGACGACGGACGCCGGCTCGTGGTATACTAATACCTCACATGAGCCTTCGGCTCAGGTGAGCTAATAAGGGGTGTCAGGCCTATTTTTTTTTCTATTTTTGATGGAAAATTCTGTTAGCAAATAGTGCAGGCCCTGATCAGACATGGTGTTCTGTGGGGTCTGATCTGGGCCAGCACTGTTTGCCAAGGTACCCATTTAGGGTTTTCCCGCATGCAATGGGTAAAAAAGAAACAAGTGATCCACCCAAGGAATGTCCATTCTATATTTTTTGGACCCCAGAGCCATGGTTGGCAGGATTTATGTGAGTGACCATTTGGCATTGCTCTGTTCTAAATATCTAAAGCTCTGGGCCTTATGGTTTCAGAGAAGAAGACTTTTTTAAGTTTTTTCTATTATAAGTCTATGGGAACTAATATGCCTCTGGGCGTGACCAATTTTTTACCCCAGGGGCATTGTTGGCAGGATTTATTTGAGTGACCACTTGACGTTGCTGCATACTTAATATCTAAGCTCTGGGCACTGATGGTTTCAGAGAAGATTTTTGTCAGTTTTTCCCAGTATAAGTCTATGGGAGCTTATGGGCCTCAAGGTGTGGCCAATTTGGACCCCAGGGGCATAATTGGCAGGATTTATGCAGATGAATACTTCAAGTTGCTACATACTAAGCTCTTGGCCTTATGGTTTCAGAGGAGAAAAGTTTCAAGATTTTGTCATTATTAGTCTATGGGAGCTACTAAGCACCGGGGCGTTGCCAATTTGGACTCAAGAGTCATAGTTCGCAGTACTTAGTAGGTGACCACATAACTTTGCTACATACTACAGTTCAACCTGTATTAAGCAAGTGTCTAAGGGATAGTCAAAATATGCTTGCTTAAGACAGGTTCTTGCTTAATACAGGTGAAATTTAACACATCTGCCTTTCTTGGGAACTGAATGCCTGCTTGCTTAAGACAGGTTGCTTGCTTAATAGAGGTGGCCACTAAGACAGGTTTTACTGTAAATGTCTTAGCTTTAGGCTTTATGGTTTCAGAGAAGTTTTTCCGTTTATTGGTTTATGGAAGCTAATGAGCCAAAGGTGGTGGCCATGGCGGCCATGTTTTTTGTCTGATCAAAATTTCTTCAATGAATCTGACAATGGTAGACACAAGGAACATTCATGAAAATTAAGAACGAAATCCATTTAGCGGTTTTGGAGGAGAAGATTAAAAAAAAAAAAAGATCCATTTATGAGTCTATGGAAGCTAATTAGCCAATGGGCGTGTCCATGGCGGCCATGTTTTTTGTCTGATCAAAATTGCTTCAAGGAATCTGACAGAGGTCCACCCAAGGAACATTCATGCAAAGTAAGAATGAAATACATTACGTTGAGCGGTTTTGGAGGAGAAGGTTTTTAAAATTTTTCCCCATATAAGTCTTTGAAAGCTAATGAGCCAAGGGGCATGGCCATGGCAGTCATGTGGGGCATGGCCATGGTGGCCATGTTTTTTGCCTGATCCGAATTTCTTCAAGGAATCTGACAGAGGTCCACCCAAGGAACATTCATGCAAAATAAGAATAAAATCCATTGAGCGGTTTTGGAGGAGAAGATTTTAAATATTTTTTTTTGCTTTCGATGCCATTTTGTTCTGCATGTAACAAAATTCTTTGAAGGAATTCAGAAGAGGACTATGTGAGAAACATTCCTGTGAAGTTTGGTTACAATCAACCAAGTAGTTAAGGAGGAAATGTTTAAAGAAAAAAGTTAACGCACGGATGCACAACCGCACAGACGCACAACATACACAGGGCCATAACATATAACATAAGACCCGCCGGTCTTTGGCCAGTGGAGCTAAAAAATGAACAGATTTATGTTTTTATTTCTTTCTTTATTTATTTTTTCCTCTCCTCCGTCGGATTCGGTATGCCTCCCTTTTCAACTAAGCCATTTTAACCCTCAGGGATCTGGAGAACTGTTGACACTGTAGTATAATTAGGTCTAATAAATCAATCTCCCTCAGTATTTTGAATTTATTTTGAAACATCAAGTCGTATAAATAGAGTTTGTGTTGAAAACATCAGTTCTATCACCAGTGTGATGGGCATGTGAAATTTCTGATGTTTTGAATTTTAGAATGACAATTTGTAGGTGGACCTCTATAGATATGTAATAGTCAGCAAAATTGGAGGAGATTAATTCAGATACAGGAAGGTACTTTTAAATAAATAAATAAATAAATAAACAAGAACTTTTGAAGAAGAGAAGACTTTTTTAACATTACACTACATGTTATATAGTGAAAATAAACCCCGTCCACTGCAGCCATGTTGGATCAAAATTTCTTCAAGGAATCTGACAGAGGTCCACCCAAGGAACATGCATGCCAAATAGCTATGAAATAAAACAAGAACTTTTGCAGAAAATATTTTCAGCATTACACTATATGTTATATAGTGAAAATAAGTCTCGCCCATGGAGGCCATGTTTTTTTGTAAGATCAAATTTTTTTCAAGGAATCTGACAACAGTCCACCCAAGGACAATTCATGCAAATTACAATGAAATCCCACAAGTACTTTTGCAGAAAATGATTTTTTAGCATTACGTTATATGTTAAATAGTGAAAATAAGCCCCGCCTATGGCGCCATGTTTTTTGTCGGATCAAAATTTCTTCAAGGAATCTAAAAGAGGTCCACCCAAGGAACATTCATGCAAAATAAAAACAAGGCATCGCATGCGATACAAATCCCCTCGCACTAGACAATTTCGTGTGTGGAAAACACTGAAATGGCAAAAGTCCAACTTGCTTGAGATATTATCATATGCAACATTTGTGTAAAGTTTGTTTAAAAATCCTCCAATAAATGTACATTCTAGAGTGATGACGTTTCTCTAAAAATAGCCATAGTGACCTTGACTTGAGGCCATGACCACGAAAGTAGATCTTGCTCAAGATATTATCATAAGCATCTTTTGTGTGAAGTTATATTAAAATCTGTTAATAAATGTAGGCGGTAGAGCGATGACAAAGTTTTTCTAAAGATAGCCACAGTGACCTTGACTTTGAGGTCATGACCTTGAAAGTCGAAGTAAGTTGAGATATTATCATAAGAAACATTTGTGTGAAGTTCTATTACAATCCATCATTAAATGTAGGCGCTAGAGCGATGACAAAGTTTTACTAAAAATAGCCACAGTGACCTTGACCTTGAAAGTCTAAATAGCTCGAGATATTGTCATAAGGAACATTTGTGTGAAGTTATATTGAAATTTGTGAAAAAATGTAGTCACTAGATCAATGACAAAGTTTTTCTAAAAATAGCCACAGTGACCTTGACCTTGAAAGTCAAACTCGCTCGAGGTATTGTCATAAGGAACATTTGTGTGAAGTTATATTGAAATGGATGAAGAAATGTAAGCGCTAGAGCCACGACAAAGTTTTTCTAAAAATAGCCACAGTGACCTTGACCTTGAAAGTGGAACTCACTAGAGATATTGTTATAAGGAACATTTGTGTGAAGTAATATTGAAATTGGTGAAAATATGTAAGCGCTAGAGCAATGACAAAGTTTTTCTAAAAATAGCCACAGTGACCTTGACCTTGAAAGTCAAACTTGTTCGAGGTATTGTCATAAGCAACATTTGTGTGAAGTTATATTGAAATCAGTGAAGAAATGTAGGCGCTAGAGCGATAACAAAGTTTTCTAAAAAAAGCCATAGTGACCTTGACCTTGAAAGTCGAAATGGTGAGATATTGTCATAAGGAACATTTGTGTGAAGTTATATTGAAATCGATGAAGAAATGTAAGTGCTAGAGGGATGACGAAGTTTTTCTAAAAATAGACACAGTGACCTTGACCTTGAAAGTGGAACTCGCTAGAGATATTGTCATAAGGAACATTTGTATGAAGTTATATTGAAATTGGTGAAGAAATGTAAACGCTAGAGCGATGACAAAGTTTTTCTTAAAAATAGCCACAGTGACCTTGACCCTGACCTTGAGGCCTTGACATTGATAGTCGAACCAGCTTGAGATATTGTCATAAGGAACATTTGTGTGAAGTTATATTGAAATCAGTGAAGAAATATAGGCGATAGAGCGATGACAAAGTTTTTTCTAAAAATAGCCACAGTGACCCTGACCTTGAGGCCATGAGTTGGAAAGTCCAACTCGCTGGAGATATTTTTATAAGGAACATTTGTGTGAAGTTATATTGAAATTGGTGAAGAAATGTAGGCGCTAGAGCGATAAAAATGTTTTTCTAAAAATAGCCACAGTGTCCTTGACCTTGAGGTCATGACCTTGAAAGTCCAACTCGCTCAAGATATTGTTATAAGGAACATTTGTGTGAAGTAATATTGAAATTGGTGAAAAAATGTAAGCGCTAGAGCAATGACAAAGTTTTTCTAAAAATAGCCACAGTGACCTTGACCTTGAAAGTCAAACTTGTTCGAGGTATTGTCATAAGCAACATTTGTGTGAAGTTATATTGAAATCAGTGAAGAAATGTAGGCGCTAGAGCGATAACAAAGTTTTCTAAAAAAAAGCCATAGTGACCTTGACCTTGAAAGTCGAAATGGTGAGATATTGTCATAAGGAACATTTGTGTGAAGTTATATTGAAATCGATGAAGAAATGTAAGCGCTAGAGGGATGACGAAGTTTTTCTAAAAATAGACACAGTGACCTTGACCTTGAAAGTGGGTCTTGCTAGAGATATTGTCATAAGGAACATTTGTATGAAGTTATATTGAAATTGGTGAAGAAATGTAAACGCTAGAGCGATGACAAAGTTTTTCTAAAAAATAGCCACAGTGACCTTGACCTTGAGGCCTTGACATTGATAGTCGAACCAGCTTGAGATATTGTCATAAGGAACATTTGTGTGAAGTTATATTGAAATCAGTGAAGAAATATAGGCGATAGAGCGATGACAAAGTTTTTTCTAAAAATAGCCACAGTGACCCTGACCTTGAGGCCATGAGTTGGAAAGTCCAACTCGCTGGAGATATTTTTATAAGGAACATTTGTGTGAAGTTATATTGAAATTGGTGAAGAAATGTAGGCGCTAGAGCGATAAAAATGTTTTTCTAAAAATAGCCACAGTGTCCTTGACCTTGAGGTCATGACCTTGAAAGTCCAACTCGCTCAAGATATTGTCATAAGGAACATTTGTGTGAAGTTATATTGAAATCAGTGAAGAAATGTAGGAGCTAGAGCGATGACAAAGTTTTTCTAAAAATAGCCACTGTGACCTTGACCTTGAAGCCATGACCTTGAAAGTGGAACTCGCTCAAGATATTTTTATAAGGATCATTTGTGTGAAGTTATATTGAAATTGGTGAAGAAATGTAAGCGCTAGAGCGATGACAATGTTTTTCTAAAAATAGCCACAGTGTCCTTGACCTTGAGGTCATGACCTTGAAAGTCCAACTCGCTCGAGATATTTTTATAAGGATCATTTGTTTGAAGTTATATTGAAATTGGGGGAGAAATGTAGGCGCTAGAGCCATGACAAAGTTTTTCAAAAAATAGCCAGAGTGACCTTGACCTTGAGGTCATGACCTTGAAAGTTGATCTTGCTCCAGATATTGTCGTAAGGAACGTTTGTGTGAAGTTATATTAAAATCGGTCAAGAAATGTAGGCGCTAGAGCGATGACAAAAGTACGTACGTACGTACGTGGCGCTAGAGCGATGACAAAAGTATGTACGTACGTTGCGCTAGAGCGATGACAAAAGTACGTACTTACGTACGTACGTATGGGACAAATGCTATATCTCCCCTCACAACTATGTTGTGCGAGGGGATAATGAAATCCAACAGGTGGGTTTGGAGGAGAAGATGTTTAAAGATTTTTAATTTTTTGTGTGGTTTTGTTGCCATGGCAACCAGAGTTCTGGGTGTAACAAAATTCTTTGAAGGAATTTAGAAGAGGACTAAGTAAGGAACATTCCTGTGAAGTTTGGTTACAATTGGCCCAGTAGTTGAGGAGGAGAAGATGTTTTAGCATTACACTATATGTTAAATAGGGAAAATAAGCCCCGCCCATGGCGGCCATGTTTTTTGTCGGATCAAAATTTCTTCAAGGAATCTGAAAGAGGTCAACCCAAGGAACAGTCATGCAAAATAAAAATGAAATCCAACAGGTGGTTTTGGAGGAGAAGATTTTTGAAGATTTTTATTTTTTTTTGGTTTTGTTGCCATGGCAACCAGAGTTCTGGGTGTAACAAAATTCTTTGAAGGAATTTAGAAGAGGACTATGTAAGGAACATTCCTGTGAAGTTTGGTTACAATTGGCCCAGTAGTTTAGGAGGAGAAGATGTTTAAAGAAAAAGTTAACGCACGGACGCACGACCGCACGGACGCACGACGGACACAGGGCCATGACAATAGCCCCACTGGCCTTCGGCCAGTGGAGCTAAAAATTGAATGTCATTTCTACATAATTCTGGTGGGTCAACCTGCAGATATTTAAGATTTATTACTATTAATTGGTCTGCTGTATTCATTACAAAAACACGCCTTTACAAATACACTGTGAATTTTACCACCCAAAATCGAAAATCTTAAGATGAAAAATTGTGATATTTTTCTTATTTCTGTACAAAATATAGATTGTGGGTTCTCCTTTGGACCGCCTCATTGAGGTGGTTCTAACGAGTACCCACAATTCATATTTTAGAGCAGAAAAAAGAAAAATAATTTTTACCCCTTTAAACCCCAGTTTTACTATATAAAAGTGGGGTTCAAGGGAGTCAAAATTATACAGCCATGTATTCCTGATGTGGACCTCATCCTTGGTTCAATAAGCAGATCTTGGACCTGTAACAGGACCAATACGAAATTACTTGGTCAATAACATTATATTATTAATTGATTATCCGATATTACGCAAGGTCAACCAATATTCAAAAATCATAAATCATGTTCTTAATTGCGTCAATTAATAAAATTGTCATTAATCAAGTAATTTCGTATTGGCCAAGTTACAGGTCCTCGGTCAGCTGTATTGGCCTCGGCCTTCGGCCTCGTGCCAATACAGCAGACCTCGGACCTGTAACTGGGCCAACACGAAATTACATGATTAATAACATTAAATTACAAACCAATAACGGCTATCACTTTGCGAGGGGTTGGCTGATTGGTGGTTGTTCCTGACCCCACCTGACCACAGTTGTTCTGGCCCCAGGCATAAATCTGAAAAATAAATAAATACAGTAGAACTTCGATGGCTCGAACACCGATGGCTCGTTTACCATCGATGTGTCGAACCCATTATTGAGACCCTAGCGAAATCCGCTACATAAGAAACAGTGGGGATAATTAAGGAGATTTTAGTATTTTATATTGCAAATGTATGCTGTGTGTAGTCATTAGAATCGATTCTAATGAGTACACACAGCATACATTTTCATTATAGAACACCAAAAAGATGTCTAAAAGTATCTCGTTATGCCTCCTGACAGTAACCCTCAGTGGCTCGAACTACCCCTGTCTCAAACAGATTTTCGAGGTCCCAAAGGTGTTCGAGCCATTGAAGTTCGACTGTAAGTAGAGTCACTCAATAAGCATTTTCCCTGATCCTGGAAAGTGCAAAATTCATCATGTTAAGAAGTCTGTGTAAACCCCACTTTATGCACAGAAGACTGCGGTTTACAGAGGTAAAGATTTTTTTTTTTTAATTTCTACCCCAAGACATAGGTTGTGGGTACTCGTTAGAACCGCCTAACAATCACCCTCAAACTGTTGTTGGAATATAAATAAGTAAAATAAAAAAATATTACAATTACTCGTTAGAACCGCCTAACAATCACCCTCAAACTGTTGTTGGAATATAAATAAGTAAAATAAAAAAATATTACAATTTTCATCAGAAAAATTATCATATTTTATGTATGAAAGAATGTCTTTTATCATATGACGTCGTGTCTGAGAATGTAATAACGTCATGTAATAAATTTGATAATCCACTAGTGGATTAATATGCAAATTAGTTAGATACGCCCCTGTAACGTTACATGTACGACAACCTTAACAACGTGGCGTTTACTAATGGCGGAATATTGACATTTTTAGTAAACAATCATGGATAAAATGTGTTTTAAATGTCATATGATAAATAGAATCTTGCATTTGTGCTCATGTATTAATGAATTTATTAAACTTGTTGATTTGTTTGTTTGTTTTGGAGTTTAACGGCCCAGTTAACACTATTTAGGTCAATTTTGAGTCAGTCAGTTTACCTATCCACACTTTCCTGGGCAGGCTTATACGTAAGCGGTTAACCAGTACAGTGCACATTCTTTTGCCAGAAACTGACAACTGCCCTTCTTGAATCAGCGGAAGGGAGAGAATGACCGTAGAAAAGATTTCATGATCAATCTCCACCAAAGAATGTTGCCGACCCCGGCAGGAGTCGAACCCGCTTCCTCCTGATCACCAGTCAGACACACATCCGGCTCTTAAACTTGTTGAAGAAAAGTGATAAAATGCTCGGCAAAGCCTTGCATTTTATACCTTTTCCTCAACTCGTCAACAAAGCCGAGTATTTTATGCCTTTTCCTTGATATGTTTAATAAATTGTTGATATAGAGGATCTTACATGAGTGGTCATGACTTCATGTATTATTGAATTTATTAAACTCGTCGAGGAAAAGGCATAAAATGCTCGGCACAGCCTCGCATTTTATCCCTTTTCCTCAACTCGTATAATGAATTCAATAATACATGAGCACTCATGTGAGATCCTCTATATGTCACATGGATGTGTAAACATATCCTTCGTAAAATGTGCCATAAAAACTTTCAACCATTGTCCTACTGAACCACAATAGCCCAAACCAGCTGGGTTAAACATTAACTTTTTTAAATAACTCGACAAGGTGGTCCAGTAACTCTTGGGAAGCACTGGACCTGAACTAAGTTCAACTGGACCTAAAATCATACTAAAGAGATAATTAGATGGTTACGTATTTCTGTTACCTAAAAAATCCTAAAAATTGTGACACCTTGTGGACTTACTGTAATACTCCTAAAATTTTAACAAATTTGTTTCATTCATGACCCAGCAAGGAGTCCAAAAGAAACAGATGGAATGGCAAATAGTGTAGACCCTGACCAGACTGCTCCTTCTGGAGCAGTCTGATCTGGGTTTGCACTGTTTGCTTATGCCTGTCTGTCCCAATACGTTGGATCATTACAGTATTATTGATTTATATAGAAAGTGAAACTACTGACAGAAGCCCATTTAATGGTAAATGAGTTCTAAAACATGGATTTTAATATAAACTGTGGTGCCAGATTTTTAACTGGACCATTCGAACCAGCCAGTCACTGACCTTACTAGACCTGACCAGCTATTCAATGGACAATGTCCATCAGTCTTGGGTTAATGTTGAACCCTGCAAACGTTGCGAAACTGTGTAGATGCCAAAGAAGTCATCTGATCAGGATATACACTTTGTCATTCAATTGAGAATTTGAATAACGCCATGATCAAGATCTACACAGTTTAGTCATTCAGTATGAAAATTTGTGCAGATACATTATATCAAGTAATTTGGTTGGTTGGTAGTCAGAAATGGGTGTGACTTTTATAAAATTTATTCAGCAGGTTAAAGATCAAATGTGACACCATTTGTCTTAAGATTATGATGTATCTCTGATATATTCCAGTAAATGTCTCCATAGATCATCCTGAATGTCCCTCAAATCTAGTGTTAGTGGGTATGGCCCCTGCCCATAGGGGCTAGAGGAAATATATGGGCTGCATGAGGCTTTCGCGCAGAGCTGAATCTGACTGCACACAAGTACTGGTAAACCGCTGAGAGGATGTTAGCCCGCCCAGGCAAAGTGGTGCAGGTCAGACCGTCCATGCTTATAAACATTATAGTTTCATTGGGTGACAGGGCTTGAGATGTCATTTCATCTCAGTCAATGTCGGGTAAAATTCCAACAAAATTGGAAGCAACATCTCCAAAATTACCTATACAGTGTTGACGGGGACGTTAAAACCTCAAATCAAACAAACAAAATTGTCAGTGGGTACATGACTGCGGGCACTTGACTGTATCCCATGACAGAAAATTTGAAGGGAAAACCTACATGTAAAGAATGTACTAAAATAGAACTAAGCAAATAGATGAGAATTTTCCTCTTCTCAACTGACCACACCTATCCCTAGCTCTGTTTTTGTTGTTTGTTTGGTTGGTTTTGGCCCAGTTAACACTATTAAGGTCATATCCAGTCAGCCAGTTTGCCAAGCACATTTTTCCTGGGCTGACTTACCCTAATGATTTTAAGTATTGGGACAGATAGGCCCAAGCAAACAGTGAAGACACAGATCAGACTGCTCCTGAAGGAGCAGTCTGATCAGGGTCTACACTGTTTGCCATTATGTCTGCACCTTTTGGACTCCTTTTTGGGTTATGAAACAAATTTGTTAACATTTTTAGAGAATTACAGCAAGTCCTCAAGGTGTTGGAATTTTTAGGATTTTTACATTATGCATTAATTAGAAGTTAACCAGTAAAGTGTACATTTGCCAGAAACTGACAAAGAATGAGCATGATATTGGTTAACAACATACCGGTATGCATAATAGAAGTGAAGGTAATGATCAGGAATCAATACAATTACCGTATTCGCCCTAATTACCGCACATGCTCCTATAAGCGCACACCAAAGCTTTTTTTTGAAAAGGAAATGCATAAGCGCACACTTTACAGTAATCTCCCCCTTGAAGTTCTCATAGTAAATCCATAAAAACTTACCATTATTTCTTCCAACAGTGAAGGCAATGCTTAAGTATATTTTTCCGTCCCATTAAATATCAGTATGCATCATCTTGGAAGCTGTTATTTTTGTATCAAGTGTGCGCTAATTAGGTAGATTTTTCACCATGATTTTATGACACGATTTTGGAAAAACTAAGCGCACGGTGCGGTAATTAGGGCGAATACGGTAACCCACAGCTCCCATCAGAGACACCAAGGGAAAGAAACACAAACATGTTACAACTAGACCCTAATGGAAATATCTCTAGCCTTCCCAGGAAAAGTGTGGAACAGTAAAAGTGCATACTCACCTCTCCATCAACAGTAAGAGCCAAGGAATGATGGCTACCACAAGCCACCTTTGATACCCTTTTTCCTTGCAGATTAGTACTAACTAGAGTGGGGCTTACACCTTGAGTGGACCCTCCATTTCCCAGTTGACAATAACCATTGTGTCCCCAACTGTACACCTCTCCAGCTGGAAATGAGATTATATTAATGTATTATAACTCATCAATGTGTATAGTAGCCGCAGATAAGATTGACAGTGTGGAGCTACTGCAGTATACATGTATGTCACATTAGTTGAGTTCAGATGAAGATCTGATGGAGTGCCTTTCTCATGTTTTTTGCAAGTGGACTAAATGACCTTTTATGCTACAACTTTGTTTGAGTTACATGTACACACAATTAAGTAACTTGGTTTACCTTTTTTGTTAATTATATTCCAAAGGAAGGTGCAAACGAGAGCTCCGCCCTGTCAATATTATTTGTGACTATTATACATGCCATAGACACATCATAGCTCATCATCTGCATGTGCCATGACACATTATAACTAGCCATGTGTATATGCAAACAAAAAAACGCAATTAAGAAATATAATTTAATTTTCTGCAGTTCATGGTAGTATGAACGCAGTGGGTCACATGCAAAGTTGCTAGCGACCCGCTGCCATTCATACTTTCATGAAAAGCAGAAAAATTAAGTTTATTTTTTATATTTACATTACAGTCAAACTTCAATGGCTCGGAAACCTTTTGGACCTCGAAAATCTGTTCGAGACAGGGGTAGTTCGAGCCACTGAGGTTACTGTCAGCAGGCATGACGAGATACTTTTAGACATCTTTTAGGTGTTCTATAATGAAAATGCATGATGTGTGTATTCATTAGAATCGCCTAATCGAGGCGATTCTAATGAGTACACACAGCATACATTTGCAGGATAAAAGACTAAAATCTCCAAAATTATCCCCTATTATTTCTTATGTAGAGGATTTCGCTAGGGGCTCAAAAATGGGTTCGACACATCTATGGTGAACGAGCCATCAGTGTTCGAGCCATCGAAGTTCTACATTATTTACTCTTCATCACTGGGTGAATAAAAAGGTTATAGGGTAAACCATTAAAGCTGAAAAACATTTACACCCTGTTTTCTATTAAGAGCAGCGTTGACATCATCAACGCCCATAGAGACCAATGGTTTAGAATGATGTCACGTGACGTCACTGAAAATCATGTAATTCGATGCATTCATGGAAGTATGAACTGCATTGTTTTCTATAGGTTTACATTAGACTTTACACTGGAAATGTAAATATTTCATCATGTGCAGGTGCCATAGACACATTATAGCTCACCATGAGCATGTGCAATGACACTTTATAGCTCATCCTACAAATGTGCAATTGATGCATTAATATATCTCATCATGTGCAGGTGTCATAGGCACATTATTACTTATCTTGAGCATGTGCAATAGACACAGTATCACTCATCATGTGCATGTGTGATAGACACTTTGTACATTCTGAAATTCTAAAGTACAAGGCACCTAGAATGAAGAATAAAGAATATTAATCCAAAAGGACTAAAAGGTAGAAGAGAAGTCTGGGAAGAGTAGAAGGCAATTTAGCCTCCTGCCTCCTACTAATGAGAAGGCTGAATTGAACTTGAAATAAATTTGGTTTTAAATAGGTAGGTACTTGGGGTATATTAAGCTGTATCAATTGGTACCACCTATGTAAATATAATAAGTATTTCCCGGGAATTCCCAGTTATTCCTGCCGTCCAGGGAAATATGAGTATTTCCCGCTTTTTTGCCAACCTTGCTAAGTACCGTATGTCCTTGACCTTTAAGGTACCAACCACACAAGTGTGCCACACATTATCTCATGGTTGTTAATATTTCTGCCAAGTAATTTAAAAATCTATCTGAAAATAAGAAAGTTATTGACCGGACACAATTTGCCCATGCATACATACATACATACATACGGACAAACGTTGACGGGGACGTTAAACCTCAAATCAAACAAACGGACAAACTTCCAAGGAAGATAACTGAAAAAATATAAATGCGAGAGTTTTAGTTCTTGCGCACTGCACATTGTCTAATATTGATCAATATTTATGTGAAGTTTCGTGAAGATAGCTTGAACGGTTTTCAAGTTATAGAGCTGACAATATTTTGTGACAGATGGACAGACACCCGGGGATCTGAATGGTTTCTGACATATATCGCCTTTTATGAAGTGGAGGGGTGGGGCATGGGCCCGGCACATCCCAGGGGACCCCCTAGGTTGGTGTCACTGAATGTGTCTTATCATAAGAAAAAAGAATATATATGGTTTTGGGGTTTGTTTGTTTGATTTGAGGTTTAACGTCCCCTTCAACACTATTTAGGTCATTTTGGAGACGTTGCTTCCAATTCTGTGGGACTTTTTACCTGACATTGAGATGAAATGACATCTCAAACCCTGCCGCCCAATGAAACCAGTAGGGTTTATAAGCATGGAAAAGCCGACTCGCAGCAATTTTCCTGGACAGGCTTAGACGTTCTAAGCGGATTACCAGTACTCACGTGTGGGCGGTATCAGCTCTGTGTGGAAGCATTGTGCAGCCCAATCTATTTCTCCAAGCCCTGATGGGTGGGGGTGGTATGGTTTTGGGATGTGGCTCTGAATGGTCTCCTTTTATGAAGTCCAGGGGTGGGGCATGGCCGCGGCGCACCCTGAGGAACCCCTAGGTTGGTATCACTGAATGCCTCTTATCATAAGGAACAAGAATATATATGGTTATGGGTGGGGATCTAAACTGAGATATTGGACCTTTTATGAAGTGGAGGGAGTAGGGCATGGCCTGGGCACATCCCAGGGGACCCCCAGGTTGGTGTCCCTGAATGTGTCTTATCATAAGAAACAATATATATGGCTTTGGGGCAGGGATCTGAAAGGTTTCTGAGATATATCGCCTTTTATAAAGTGGAGAGGTGGGGCATGGCCCGGCACACCCCAGGTGACCCCTAGGTTGAAATCACTGAATGGAAAATTTTGTCAAAATATCTGCAAAGGTTTGGCAGCAAATGCCATTTTTCTACTTTCCCCATTGTAAGTCTATTGAAACTCTAAGTTGCCATAGCAACCAAAATAGTGAGTGGATTTTCATTAAAAACAGAATCCCCCAGCCCAAGGAAGCTACAGATGAAATGGGGGCTAAATCGGCCATGTGGCTTCAGAGGAGATGTCGTTTGAAAGTGTTGACGCCAGAAGACTACGCAGACGAAGACGACAGACAACTGCCTATACTATAAGCGCCCCTGGAGCCTTGGGCTCTGGTGACTAAAAGGAAAATTGTGAATACCTGCATCCCTCCCTCCACCCATTTGTCAGTCTGTCCATCCATCACAAAATCTCCTCCTTGACCAATGACCGGAATGCAGCCAAATTTGGTACATAGCTTCCTTACATGATTAGTGAGTGTGAGAGCAGCGTTAAATTTGGATGTGCCCCGGCCTTGCCCCCACCTTCTCCACTTTAGTTAAAGCCTAATGTCTGAGAAAATATTAAGATCCCCACCCCTACACCATATAAATTCTTGTTCGGAAGTTGTTACTTATGATAAGATGCTTTCAGTGATACCAACCTTGTGGTCCCCGGGGCCGCTTCACAAAAGGACATATAGTTCAGAAAAACATTCAGATCCCCACCCCTAAAGCAGATATAGTCTTGCCCCTTACGATAAAATGCTTTCAGTGACACAAACAAACCTGAAGGTCCCCCAGGGTGCGCTGGGCCATGCCCCACCCCCTCCATTTAATTAAAGACCTTATAACTCAGAAACCATTCAGATCCCCACCTCTAAACCACACATATTCTTATGATAAGATGCATTCAATGGCACCAACCAGGGCATGTGAGAACAGCATTATACATGTGTTTGGCTCTGCCAGAAGCGTGGGTATTTGCAATGGAGTGCCATCTACTGTGCGCTCTAGTTTGAATTTTCACTGATCAGAAATTATATTCGCCATGATAAAGGCATAGTGTACTAAGACATTTCAATCTAATTATAAACATGTTCTAGGCTTAAAGTGACTTATAGTTGTTCAGATATGTTTTATAAGCCTTGATGTTATAAAGGGTTGACTGATAAATAATCAAATGAAAAAAAATAGAATTCTAAATACAGGCCTCATACTGACCACGCTTTTCCATGCCTAAAAGGCTGGATTTTGCAGCTTCAACCCTTATCCTGCTGAACAATACACAACTATTACCTTTGCAAACAGTGTAGATCCAGATCAGATGGCTTCTGAAGAAGCCATCTGATCAGGATCTACACTGTTTGTAATGCAGTTTGTGAAAATATCAAGTAATTTGGATGACTTATAGTCAGATGGCCCCCGCCCATAGGGGCTTGAAGAAATATATGGGCTGCATGATGCTTCCACGCAGAGCTGAATCTGGCCCGCACACTAGCACTGGTAAACCACTTAGAGGATCTAAGCCTGTCCAGGAACCGAGGTGTGAGGCAGACCGTCCATGCTAATAAACCCTATTGGTTTCATTGGGCGACAGGGCTTGAGATGTCATTTCATCTCAATGCCGGGTAAAAGTCCCATAAAATTGGAAGCAACGTCTCCAAAATGACCTTTACAGTGTTGACGGGGACGTTAAACCTCAAATCAAACAAACAAAACAAAGACAGAAATCAGAAATGGGTGTGGGTTAATTAATTCATTCAGCAGGATAAGGGTTAAACAGTTTTTTAAACAGACTATAGGCACAAAAATCAAAATCTAAAAGCTTGAAATCAAGAAAAAATCAAGCTCTAAGAGCCTGAAATCCTGCAAATGCCTGAAAAATATGAGGCCTGTTAATAACATACTTTCTGATACAGCAAGGACATGGGGTCCACTTCCAAAGGCAACATCCACAATTCTTTTCTTGCACAACCCATCAATTTTCCTTGGTTCAAAACTGCTATGAGAATCACCTGTAATAATGACAATTATACATGTAAATTATCCCTTATCTTGCTGAATATTCATTTAAGCCACACCCATTTCTGTCTATCAATCAATCAAATGACTTGATGTAGTTTATTGCTACAAATTCATAAACTGAATGCCAAACAGTGTAGATCCTGATCTGAAGCCATTTTGTTTGAATATTCATTTAAGCCAAACCCATTTCTCTCTATCATCCAATCAAATTACTTGATGTAATTTATTGATACAAATTCATAAACTGAATGCCAAACAGTGTAGATCCTGATCAGATGGCTTCTTCAGAAGCCATCTGATCTGGATCTACACTGTTTGCAAAGGTAAGGGTTGTAATGAACAGCAAGATAAGAGTTAAATGTAAGATGGAATAAATACCAAAACTGGACTATGGCCTGATTTCTCAGTGCCAGAATCAGAAGTGTTACATGTACTTGAGACACCTCAAATGACTCATACACCAGTACCTGTGATTTAGGAAGTAAGTCCCTAGCAAAGAGATAAAAATAGCTACACTATCCTCTGTATCTTCAGGCCTTCAGTTGTGGGACTGTTTGCATCTAGAGGGGGAATTCCTGTTTCTAATGGTTTGAGGGAATAACGATTCTTTATAGATGTCAGTTCTTGCAGTAGGGGTCTGAAACGCCAGTCTGACTCTGTAGCTTAACCCACTGCATGCGGGAAACCCCTAAAGGGGTGCCTTTCCAAACAGCGCAGACCCAGATCAGATGCCGCAGCATGGCCTGCACTATTTGCTAACAGCATTTTCTATCAAAAATAGAATAAAAATGACAAAATAGGCCTGCCATCCCCTATTTGCCCAACATATAACAAACTTTCTAAATACTGCTTAAAACACTAACTGAAATTGTAGCATGTACAATGTATGTAATACATCAGTATTTTGTTGAATGAAGTGTTAACAGCTTTTCTCAAAAAAATAAGAGTGATTGAAGTTTTAAGGGGAACTGCTACACCTTCAGGGGAGGTAACGCATGCAAAAGTATTTTTGTCTCCCATGGCAATAGAGGTCTACTCATAAAGGAAAGAATTTGCTCCTGAGGAGAAAATTCTTCCCTTTAAGAGTAGACCCTTTTTTCTATGGGACAGGGCTAGGCTTATAGAAAGGAGAACAGGAAGTCCCGAACATTGTCTCCCTTTGAAAGTATAAAATAAAATATTCTTCTTCATTTTCAACTTTTGCTTGCCGACACTGTTAAAGAACCAACCGATCAATTTGAAGGTTAAAAAGAGATAATTAAAGACAATAAACTTTTCATAGAGCATGTATTTTAACACCTCATCATTAATCTTTTATGGCGGACTCTGTTAACAAACCAACTGACCAGTTGAACCCTTCTCTTGCTGAATATTCATTTAAGCCACACCCATTTCTGTCTATCAACCAATCAAATTACTTGATGTAATTCATTGCTACAAATTCATAAACTGAATGCCAAACAGTGTAGATCCTGATCAGATGGCTTCTTCAGAAGCCATCTGATCTTGATCTACACAGTTTGCAAAGATAGGGGTTGTCGTGAACAGCAAGATAAGGGTTAAAACAAAACTGGTAAAGGTGCTTAAACTATAATCTAAGACGTTTAACTTTGCAAAGAGCACATGTTTTCACACCTCACCATTAATCGCACCAATTACTTAATTAATGTGTCAAATCAAATACAGGTTAAACTTATCATAATTCCTAATAAAATTTTTATTTAAATTACATGTACAGTAGAACTTCGATGGCTTGAACAACGATGGCTCGTTTACCATGGATGAGTCGAACCCGTTCTTGAGCCCCTAGCGAAATCCTCTACATAAGAAACAGTGGGGGATAATTAATGAGATTTTAGTCTTTTATCTTGCAAATGTATGCTGTGTGTACTCATTAGAATCGCCTCGATGAGGCAATTCTAATGAGTACACACAGCATACATATTCATTATCGAACACTGAAAAGATGTGTAAAAGTATCTCGTTATGTCTCCTGACAGTAACCCTCAGTGGCTCGAACTACCCCTGTCTCGAACAGATTTTCGAGGTCCCAAAGGTGTTTGAGCCATTGAAGTTCAACTGTATTTCTCTTTCCTCTTCCTTTGGGCCGGTTGGGCCATACCCCCATCAAACCCCCCATAAGTATATTTTTAGTGAGGAGCCGCGCGAAAAAACAGGCCATATTTTAGGACCAATAATCCCAACGCAAACATAGCTGTCCAGGGGTGGGGTATGCAGAATTTAAGTGGTTCTGGGGCTAAAAAAGGGGGTGTGGTTCAGACACGTAAAAAGACGTATCTGAGTGGGAAAGGGTTAACATGCCTATGAAGTTTGATTGAAATTGGCCCAATGGTTTAGAAGGAGTTGACATTTAAAATCAAATTGTTGACGTTTTTTTCTATTTTTTTTTTTAGCTCTGGTGACCATCTTGTTCACTGGAGCAACGATTTTAGCTATTTTGGAAGAGGGTCACCTAAGCAATATTTCTATGAAGCTTGATTGAAATTGGTCCAAGGGTTAAGGAGGATTTTATTTATGTTGTTGTTTGTTACTTATTGTGTGTATCACTTGTGTCTTTTTATTTTGGATGGCCATTTGGCCATATTGTGGGAAAGTAACTGTCCTTATGGCTTTCCTTTGTTTAGGTTTCCATTATAGTCTGGTCGCTTCATGTTTGTGTTTCTTTCCCTTTGGTGTCTTTGATGGATGGAGTAAGTTAATTGTATCGTTTCCTGATCTTTGTTTTATTTCTACTTTTAGTATTTAAAGCATTATATTGCTGATGCCGCAATCTCAGAAAAAATGTACAGACACACCCCTCTCTTCCCCTCCACTAACCGTCTGCTTTGTTGTCTGCTGGTTACTGTACATGTCATTGATCAATGCAAACAGTGTGGACCCAGATCAGACCGTTCCTTTAAAAGCGATATGATGAGGATGTACACAGTTTGCCTGCATGCAAACTTCTTGTTGGCTCACGGTTCCGATAAGGAGGGGGAGCTATTGCCAAACCCGGGCATCAGGCGTCCGGCGTCTGCATTTAGTTCAAGTTTGGTATATTTTACACATTTATGTTCAAATAAACTAAACAACAGCGAAAAACAATAATTAAAACAATAAATAGTTCTTTTTAACTCCATTTTTCCATATTTTTTTGTCTTTCTTTTTTCTTTTTGCTTAAAAACTTTTTATGTGTCCCAACCTTGGAGAGATTGGAAAGGCATATTGCTTCTTGGTTGTTTGTCCTTTCGTCTTTAATGCATAGCATATATAACTTTCAGTTTTGGGCATTTGTACAGTGCAGGCTTTTCAAACCATAGCATTACTTTTGAACCGTATATACTAGGGTTTTTGAAATTTCAAATAAGTATTCCTCATGGAAAATAGCTCACACAATTTTTGGGTCGATGATTTACAATCGATCCTAATTTACTAAATGGGCCCTGTCAAGCGATTTTGGTACTTATCGCCTATACGAGCAGCGAAGGTTCAGGCGAGCCTGCGCATCCGCGCAGTCTCGCCAGAACCTTCGCTGCTCGCTCATACAAGCAGTGAATCAAGAGGAACCTTCAGACAGAAAGCCATATCCCTGGCCCCTCTGAATGGCTGGGCATGCGCAGTTAAAATTTGTCATGACGGAATGCTCGAAGACCCAAATTCGCTTGGCGGGGCTCAAATGGCAAAATCCGAAATCATGCTGTTGCCCATGTGACCATCACTGATTTGGGAAAACCAATATTACGGCTATTAATAGAAAAAGTCTTGCTATTTCTGCAGGTCAGAGCTATTTATATAGTCTTGATAGGAATCGTGTGCTAGGTTCGGCAAACACTGAATACCTAGATCAGATGCCGCGGAATGTGGAGTCTGCTCAGCAAGTTGCATTATTGGCCCCAGGGCTATAATTTGAACAATCTTGGTACAGGTCCATTAGATGAAGCTTAATACCAAATACCAAAGACATGGGCCTTCTGGTTTCAGAGAAAAAGATTTTTAAAGGTATTCCCTCTCTAAGCCTATGTAAAACCAGTTGGCCCCGGGGCAGGGTCGTTTTGGCCCCAGGGCTATAATTTGAACAATCCAGGTAGAGTTCCACTAGATGAAGCTTCATACCAATTATCAAAGACCTGGGCCTTCTGGTTTCAGAGAAGATTTTTTAAATGTTTTCCCTATATAAGCCTATGTAAAACGAGTGGGCCCCCGACGCGGGGGTGTTTTTGGCCCCAGGGCTATAATTTGAACAAACTTGGTAGAGGTTCACTAGATGAAGCTTCATACCAAATATCAAAGGCCTGGGCCTTCTGGTTTCAGACAAGAAGATTTTTATATGTTTTCCCTATATAAGCCTATGTAAAACCAGTGGGTCCCTTCATATTTCAGTACCGACCTACATAATTGTTTGGCCATATAATTCCATTTGGAATTTGTTTAAAGTGACTTTCATTTGATATAAATAGTACAAATAGGTAAAGATGTACCTACATATGCAAACAGAGTAGATCGAGGTTAGATGGCCTCCATCTGATCAGGATCTACACTATTTGTCATTAAGTTTGCAAATTTGAATAAATACATTATATATCAAGTAATTTGATTGGTCGATAGTGAAAAATATGTATGGCTAATAAATAAATGCAGCAGGGTAATGGTTAAACAGTTCTCATAAGAATAGACTACGTGAGTCCTAATAGGACTCACCTAGTCTATTCTTATGAGAACTGTTTAGGCTATAATGTCTTTTTTTCATGGAGAAATAAGAAAAAGTAAACCTCAATTACCTTTTGTTTTCTGCTGACTGCTGATCCATTACACAATAGAAAGATTTATATATAAAAAAACAAAATCAAAAAAATTATTTACGTACTTCTGATTGTGCAATTACTACTTATATAAGGAGAAACTGAATAAAGGGCAGTACTGCTTCATTTCATCAAAATTGTCTACCACACATAACATTTGAATAGCTTTCACCTGTTTCTTCCCATTATGAGAAACCAGATGTCAGGGAGTCTGCAGTCAGAAAATTTATGTTTATAATAAATTAGCTCCCTGCTGATAAAGCTGAAACTCAGAGCACCACCAATCATAGCAAAATTCTTGGGCTAAATTGCAGACCTGCGCTAAACGTTTTTGCCTATTCAAATACACTGTACTAATCTGACCCGGGTCAAATAAGTTCCGGCTATTTGAACTGCAATACCCGGAACTTATTTGACCCAGGTCAGATTAGTACAGTGTATATGAATGGGCAAAAACCACTGGCCGGTCAAATAAGTTCCAGCTATTAGAAATGCTAATTTTCAATATATGCATTGTCAGAAAACGAATTATTTTATTGGAATGAATATATGCGGTAAAAATCATTCTGTATGCTAAAAATCTCTCTCAACTATGCATAAAGAATAAAATATCGAAGAAAAATTGACCATAGCACAGAAAACCGGGTCCGATCCGGTGATTGTACGCACCCAAAAGTCTTCAATAGAGCTGCCAGGTTGACTGTACCAAGATGCAATAAAATGAGAAGATTTGTTTGCCATCAATATTATCCAGACTCATTCTGAATTGAATCAGAATTGTTACTGGTGACACGTCGACATGCGATATGGGAAGTACAGAGCTCTAGATAAGAGGGTGTAAAGGGTATTTCAGCATTGAATTTTTGAAAATCAGCATTGAAATTTGAGGGGTAAAATACTCAATGAAATTTTGGATTTCAGCATTGAAATCAAATTTAGGGGGTAAAAAATTCAGCAAACTTTACATCTTTTAACATAAAGCAATTACCTTCACATTCATTCTTCTGTAAGCAGTAGCAGTATATTAGATCAGAATGAAGTTAACACTGCACAGATGGCAAATTTATGCATGCATTCTGGGTTTTGTTGGTATTTTTCAGAGAAAAGAATGCTCGGCATTTCATGTGAATTGTCTGCTAAGAAAGCTTGGCATTTCATGTGAATTGTCTGCTTAGCAGACAATTCACATGAAATGCCAATCTTTCTTTTCTCTGACCCTACCCGCCTAAAAAAATGAAATTTTGGATGCTTCACTTATGTTTGGTTCTTTAACAGTTAAGCATTACAAATGGGCATTTAAGCATTGAACATAAAAGCAGGGAGTAAAATACTCATTGTACCAAAAGCTTATCTAG
This sequence comes from Lucinisca nassula, assembly GCA_963580285.1. Classification (NCBI taxonomy): domain Eukaryota; kingdom Metazoa; phylum Mollusca; class Bivalvia; order Lucinida; family Lucinidae; genus Lucinisca; species Lucinisca nassula. Next base: position 98,861,035 of record OY757026.1, read on the forward strand.
AGCACTGTGATACACCTTCAGGGGAGGTAACGCATGCAAAGTATTTTTGTCTCCCATGGCAATAGAGGTCTACTCATAAAGGAAACAATTTGCTCCTTCCCTTTAAGAGTAGACCCTTTTTTCTATGGGACAGGGCTAGGCTTATAGAAAGGAGAACAGGAAGTCCCGAACATTGTCTCCCTTTGAAAATATAAAATAAAATATTCTTCTCCATTTTCAACTGTTGGTTGCCGACACTGTTAAAGAACCAACCGATCAATTTGAAGGTTAAAAAGAGATAATTAAAGACAATTAACTTTTCAAAGAGCATGTATTTTAACACCTCATCATTAATCTTTTATGGCGGACTCTGTTAACAAACCAACCGACCAGTTTAAAACAAAACTGGTAGAGGTGCTTAAGCTATAATTTAAGACGTTTAACTTTGCAAAGAGCACATGTTTTCACACCTCACCATTAATCGCATTAATTACGTAATTAATGTGTCAAATCAAATACATGTTAAACTTATCATAATTCCTAATAAACATTTTTATTTAAATTACATGTACAGTAGAACTTCGATGGCTTGAACACCGATGGCTCGTTTACCATGGATGAGTCGAACCCGTTCTTGAGCCCCTAGCGAAATCCTCTACATAAGAAACAGTGGGAGATAATTAAGGAGATTTTAGTCTTTTATCTTGCAAATGTATGCTGTATGTACTCATTAGAATCGCCTCGATGAGGCGATTCTAATGAGTACACACAGCATACATATTCATTATCGAACACTGAAAAGATGTGTAAAAGTATCTTGTTATGCCTCCTGACAGTAACCCTCAGTGGCTAGAACTACCCCTGTCTCGAACAGATTTTCGAGGTCCCAAAGGTGTTTGAGCCATTGAAGTTCGACTGTATTTCTCTTTCTCTTCCTTTGGGCCGGTTGGGACATACCCCCAATTTTTTTCGGCGGTGAGGGGGCTGCTGCCCCCATCAAACCCCCCCCCCATAAGTATATTTTTAGTGAGGAGCCGCGCGAAAAAACAGGCCATAATTTAGGACCAATAATCCCAACGCAAACATAGCTGTCCAGGGGTGGGGTATGCAGAATTTAAGTGGTTCTGGGGCTCAAAAAGGGGGTGGGGTTCAGACACGTAAAAAGACGTATCTGAGTGGGAAAGGGTTAACATGCCTATGAAGTTTGATTGAAATTGGCCCAATGGTTTAGGAGTTGACATTTAAAATCAAATTGTTGACGTTTTTTCTTTTTTTTTTTTTTTAGCTCTGGTGACCATCTTGTTCACTGGAGCAACGATTTTAGCTATTTTGGAAGAGGGTCACCTAAGCAATATTTCCATGAAGCTTGATTGAAATTGGTCCAAGGGTTAAGGAGGATTTTATTTATGTTGTTGTTTGTTACTTATTGTGTGTATCACTTGTGTCTTTTTATTTTGGATGGCCATTTGGCCATATTGTGGGAAAGTAACTGTCCTTATGGCTTTCCTTTGTTTAGGTTTCCATTATAGTCTGGTCGCTTCATGTTTGTGTTTCTTTCCCTTTGGTGTCTTGATGGATTAAGTAAGTTAATTGTATCAATTCCTGATCTTTGTTTTACTTCTATTTTTAGTATTTAAAGCATTATATATTGCTGATGCCGCAATCTCAGAAAAAATGTACAGGCACACCCCTCTCTTCCCCTCCACTAACCATCTGCTTTGTTGTCTGCTGGTTACTGTACATGTCATTGATCAATGCAAACAGTGTGGACCCAGATCAGACCATTCCTTTAAAAGCGATATGATGAGGATGTACACAGTTTGCCTGCATGCAAACTTCTTGTTGGCTCATGGTTCCAATAAGGAGGGGGAGCTATTGCCAAACCCGGGCATCAGGCTTCGGCGTCTGCATTTAGTTCAAGTTTGGTTTATTTTACACATTTATGTTCAAATAAACTAAACAACAGGGAAAAACAATAATTAAAACAATAAATAGTTCCTTTTAACTCCATTTTTTCCAATTTTTTTTTTCTTTCTTTTTTCTTAAAAACTTTTTATGTGTCCCAACTTCGGAGAGATTGGAAAGGCATATTGCTTCTTGGTTGTTTGTCCTTTCGTCTTTAATGCATAGCATATATAACTTTCAGTTTTGGGCATTTGTACAGTGCAGGATTTTCAAACCATAGCATTACTTTTGAACCGTATATACTAGAGTTTTTGAAATTTCAAATATGTATATTTCTCATGGAAAAAAACTCACACAATTTTTGGGTCGATGATTTACAATCGATCCTAATTTACTAAATGGACCCTGTCAAGCGATTTTGGTACTTATCGCCTATACGAGCAGCGATGGTTCAGGCGAGCCTGCGCATCCGCGCATTCTCGCCAGAACCTTCGCTGCTCGCTCATACAAGCAGTGAATCAAGAGGAAGCTTCAGACAGAAAGCCATATATCCCTGGCCCCTCTGAATGGCTGGGCATGCGCAGTTAAAATCTGTCATGACGGAATGCTCGAAGACCCAAATTCGCTTGGCGGGCTCAAATGGCAAAATCCAAAATCATGCTGTTGCCCATGTGACCATCACTGATTTGGGAAAACCAATATTACGGCTATTAATAGAAAAAGTCTTGCTATTTCTGCAGGTCAGAGCTATTTATATAGTCTTGATAGGAATCGTGTGCTAGGTTCGGCAAACACTGAATACCTAGATCAGATGCCGTGGAATGTGGAGTCTGCTCAGCAAGTTGCATTATTGGCCTTAGGGCTATAATTTGAACAATCTTGGTACAGGTCCATTAGATGAAGCTTCATACCAAATACCAAAGACCTGGACCTTCTGGTTTCAGAGAAGAAGATTTTTAAAGGTATTCCCTCTCTAAGCCTATGTAAAACCAGTTGGCCCCAGGGCAGGGTCGTTTTGGCCCCAGGGCTATAATTTGAACAATCTAGGTAGAGTTCCACTAGATGAAGCTTCATGCCAATTATCAAAGACTTGGGCCTTCTGGTTTCAGAGAAGAAGAGTTTTTAAAGGTTTTCCCTATATAAGCCTATGTAAAACGAGTGGGCCCCGGCGCGGGGACGTTTTTGGCCCCAGAGCTATATAATTTGAACAAACTTGGTAGAGGTTCACTAGATGAAGCTTCATACCAAATATCAAAGGCCTGGGCCTTCTGGTTTCAGACAAGAAGATTTATATGTTTTCCCTATATAAGCCTTTGCAAAACCAGTGGGCCCCTTCATATTTCAGTACCGACCTACATAATTGTTTGGCCATATAATTCCATTTGGAATTTGTTTAAAGTGACTTTCATTTGATATTAATAGTACATAGAGGATCTTACATGAGTGTTCATGTATTATTGAATTTATTAAACGAGTTGAGGAAAAGGGATAAAATGTTTTCTTCAACGAGTTTAATAAATTCAATAATACATGAGCACGAATGCAAGATTCTATTTATCATATGACATTTAAAACGAATTTGATTCACGATTGTTTACAAAAATGTCAATATCCCGCCATTAGTAAACGCGACGTCGTTAAGGACGTCGTGCATGTAACGTTACGGGACGTATCTAGCTAATTTGCATATTTAATCCACTAGTGGATTATCGAAAATATTACATGGCGTTATTACACTCTCCGACGCGACGTCATATGATAAAAATAGGTAAAGATGTACCTACCTATGCAAACAGAGTAGATCGAGGTTAGATGGCCTCCATCTGATCAGGATCTACACTATTTGTCATTAAGTTTGCAAATTTGAATAAATACATTATATATCAAGTAATTTGATTGGTCGATAGTGAGAAATATATGTGGCTAATAAATATATGCAGCAGGATAATGGTTAAACAGTTCTCATAAGAATAGACTAGGTGAGTCCTAAAATGTCTTTTTTTTCATGGAGAAATAAGAAAAAGTAAACCTCAATTACCTTTTGTTTTCTGCTGACTGCTGATCCATTACACAATAGAAAGATTTATATATAAAAAACAAAATCAAAAAAATTATTTACGTACTTCTGATTGTGCAATTACCACTTATATAAGGAGAAACTGAATAAAGGGCAGTACTGCTTCATTTCATCAAAATTGTCTACCACACATAACATTTGAATAGCTTTCACCTGTTTCTTCCCATTATGAGAAACCAGCTGCCAGGGAGTCAGCAGTCAGAAAATTTATACATGTTTATAATAAATTAGCTCCCTGCTGATAAAGCTGAAACTCAGAGCACCGCCAATCGGAGCAAAATTCTTGGGCTAAATTGCAGACCTGCACTAAACGTTTTTGCCTATTCAAATACGCTGTACCAATCTGACCCGGGTCAAATAAATTCCGGCTATTTGAACTGCAATACCCGGAACTTATTTGACCCAGGTCAGATTAGTACAGTGTATATGAATGGGCAAAAACCGCTGGCCGGTCAAATAAGTTCCAGCTATTAGAAATGCTAATTTTCAATATATGCATTGTCAGAAAACGAATTATTTTAAGACACTTACCCCAAAATATGCCAAGCCCCATTTTCTGATGGAATGTCCACCAAAGAAACCCTTTTCCCGGGGAAACTTCCCCTTCAGTGGCATATCAAGCATATTTTCAATATATGCATTGTCAGAAAACAAATTATTTTATTGGAATGAATGTATGCGGTAAAAATCATTCTGTATGCTAAAAATCTCTCTCAACTATGCATAAAGAATAAAATATCGAAGAAATATTGACCATAGCACAGAAAACCGGGTCCGATCCGATGATTGTACGCACCCAAAAGTCTTCAATAGAGCTGCCAGGTTGACTGTACCAAGATGCAATACATCACGTGAACAAGTCCGTGAAATGAACACCCCCCTAAACCCCACTTTATATAGAGAAAACTGGGGTTTAAGTGGGTAAACATTATTTTTCTTATTTTTACTCCAAGACATAGGTTGTGGGTACTCGTTAGAACCGCCTCAATGAGGCGGTTCTAACGAGCACCCACAACCTATGTTTGTAGTATTTATAAGAAAAATATCGCATATTTTCACCAGAAAAGTAGCCATTTTGGAGATGTGAAAAAATGCACTATGCCATACGGGCGTGTTATCATAATGAAATGAGAAGATTTGTTTGCCATCAATGTTATCCAGACTCATTCTGAATCGAATCAGAATTGTTACTGGTGACACGTCAACCTGCGATATGGGAAGTAAGTCCCTAGCTCTAACCAAAGAGGTAAACTTAGCTACACAATCCTCAGCCCCTTCAGGTGTCGAAATAATCAAATCAGGAAGGGCATTCCAATCTCTTATGGTTCGGGGGAAGAATGTTTCTTTATAAATGTCAGTTCTTGCAGTAGGGGTCTGAAATGTCATTGAATGGTGCTTTCTACAGTCCCTAGCTGGAGGAACAAGGTCATCAGTCGGGATGCTGGCAGCACCCTTTAGACCTTTGTATAAGAGTATGAGTCTACTGTCTCTTCTCATTTTCTTGAAAGACCCCATCTTAATTTTCCTAGAATTCCAGTCATGCTCCCAATTTCAAAGCAGTACAAATCTAGCAGCTCTATTCTGAACATTTTCAATTTCTTCATTAAAGACTACTCCACTTGGGTCCCAGATGCAACTACCATATTCCAAGATTGGGCGAACAAGTCCCATATATGCTGTCCCTTTTACATCCTGAGGACTCTGCCCTCTAAGGTGTAAGAAGCCTCAATTTTATTTATTCTCTTTTTCCAAGTCTGTTAATTCAAGCCCCCAGATGCAAGTGTAGTAACCACATATTCAATTTTAACTCAGTAATTTCAGGGGTGACAACCTACATGTATGTCATAGCAGAGATGTTGTACCCATTTCAGAAGCGGCCATATTGGTGTAAATAGGGTAAATAAACTGCTTCAAACTAGAAGATACGTACATTTTGAGTCTTCAGAAAACATTGTTTGTTTGATTTGAGGTTTAACATCCCCATCAACACTGTAAAGGTCATTTTGGAGACGTTGCTTCCAATTTTGTGGGACTTTTACCCGACATTGAGATGAGATGACATCTCAAGCCCTGTCACCCAATGAAACCAATAGGGTTTATTAGCATGGACGGTCCGCCTTGCACCGCGGTTCCTGGACAGGCTTAGATCCTCTAACCAGTACTAGTGTGCGGGCCGGATTCAGCTCTGCGTGGAAGCATCATGCAGCCCATGTATTTCTTCAGAAAACATACTTCAGCTGGTAACGAACAATATTTGCATCCCACCAGTAAGCTAATTCCACCTAGAAACATTGAAAAGGCTTCGATAGCTTTGCCACAAGATTCGATCTGACGCTGTAAACAATGGTAGTTCCGACATCATTGCCAAATCAGCTGGTGTTGAATTATTTACAGACTAGAAATGCGTCCATAGGACACGGATGCCCCTGCCTGAAAATATATCTGTTCGTATTCATCAATAGAAAGTTATTGACCGTGTTTAAGTTTTGGACCCTTTTTTACATTTGACCTCTAAGTATGACCTTGACCTTGTAGGTAAGGACCTTTGTTTTGTGTGAGGCAGATTGTCTCATGATGGCCAACATTTCTGCCAAATAATTTCAAAATAAATCCAGAGATAAGAAAGTTATTGACCGACCATTTTTTTGACCTTGGACCTCTAAGTATGACCTTGACCTTGGAGCTATGGATCTGGGTTTGCATGTGACACATCGTCTCATGATGGTTAATAATTCTTCAAAGTAATTTTAAAATCCATCCAGAAATAAGTAAGTAATTGACTGCGTTTAAGTTTCGGACCTTTTTTTTGACCTTTGACCTCTAAGTATGACCTTGACCTTGGAGGTACAGATCTGGGTTTGCACGTGACAAATGCTCTTATGATGGTCAACACTTCTTCAAAGTAATTTCAAAATCCATCCAGAAATAAGTAAGTTATTGACTGAGTTTAAGTTTCGGACCCTTTTTTGGCCTTTGACCTCTAAGTATGACCTTGACCTTGGAGGTACCAACCTGGATTTTGCATATGACACATCATCTCATGATGGTTAACATGTCTACAAAGTAATTTCAAAATCCATCCAGAAATAAGAAAGTTATTGACTGCGTTTAAGTTTCGGACCCTTTTCTTTACCTTTGACCTCTAAGTATGACCTTGACCTTGGAGGTACGGACCTGGGTTTTGCACGTGACACGTCGTCTCATGATGGTTAACATTTCTGCTGAGTAATTTTAAAATCCATCAAGAAATAAGGAAGTTATTGACTGCGTTTAAGTTTCGGACGCACGGACGGACAGGGGCAACGCTATATGCCCTTTCCACCATTCTTCGAATGGCGGGGGCATAAAAAGGCCACATTTCTGAGACAGATTTCAGTATGTTTGTTTCTTTTATGTTCTAATGCACCGACTGCGCCTACTTGTTGTGACAATTGCCTTTTGTGTAGTACTAGTAAACGCCAGCAAACCTACGAATGGTTACGACGTTTCGCTCTGACGTAGGTTGTTCCCCCTGAATTTCTCAGGTTGACATACGATGCAGTCCGGTAACACTGCGCACATAAGGTTTTGATACCCTGGTGTGGCTTTGTTAAAGCCACCCTTCAAAGAATCACAATCAGAACGATTGCAACACTTCCTTATCTACTTGCTGCAATAGAAATTGGCCTCTGAATTTTTAACTGGCTGGAGATATAAGTCTATGAAAAGGGATACCCCTTGAAATTTGATTACCAATTTTGTCGCCCAACATTGCGCACAATAAGTGTTTTGTGCTGGTTGAACACGAACGTTGACTGTAACAAGTTGTTCATTAGATATTATGCAATGTTGTTATATGCAGTAAATTTAGATACATAACATGTGTCCCTTTGCCTATTTTTAAACTCAGTCTTGGGTTTGGAAATTTTCGGTCTTTTCGTATTTTGGCAAATTTGAAAAATTCCGCGAAAGTGTCACATGTGCACGTGCAACCCCATGTTTTCAAGGTTAACTTAAAACGTAATGCAGATGCACAGGTAGTGGTGGTAGAAATTGTGAGGGTTAAAGTTATTGAAAATGTGAATACAGGTTGCGCAAAGTAAACGGCCGCGCAATGTTACCGGACTCGATTGTACCTAATCCTAAACATCCACTGCAGTTCGAACCAATAGCGTAAACATCGTCGCTGTCTGTAATAAATATTGCTTCATTTCCAGAACTGCCATAAACACATATTTTCGTTATTTTCTCCACTTCGTCCTGCGATAGCAAACTGAAAATGGGCCATTTTGTCACGTCTAGCATGGCTGTTTGATGGATATTTGACTGTGCTTCATGCAAGTGGGAATGCACCTTATCTCAAAACAGAATTTTAAACAAGCATAATTAATCAGCTGTGCAGCTAGAAAAAAATATTTTCACCGGAAGTTTACTATAATAACATCTAGCTCTCTGAATGTCGTGCGCGTATAGACGACGTGCCACCCACGGAAATCTATCGAAATCACCACAGAATCTCTCTCTCTCTCTCTCTCTCTCTCTCTCTCTCTCTCTCTCTCTCTCTCTCTCTCTCTCTCGTCTCCTATTATTCTCCATGATTTGTATGTGAATAACTTGGTAGGTGATGTAAAGGCAAATCCCAGAGACTTCTACAGCCAGAAGAAAAACAGGCAAGGTATTGTTATAATAAAGATAAGTAAAGATGACTTACCTGAATTTGTGCTCCCAAGTCCCCGACTCTGAAACACGTCTGTGTTGTCCAAAGTCGGGAAGGTCAAGAGAGGGATTAGTTGATGACGTCTGGCCAGAATGGGATCGTCCAATGACGTCACTGCATAGAATTAGTGGACGGTCGTAGATCTTGCGGTTGTTGTTGTGGAACCGGCACAACACTCGCCTCCTTTTATGAAAAGACCTAAAAGTGGCTAAAGAAAGCTATAAGCACAAAGTAAAGATATGGAAATTTACAAATGATTTTTTTCTCGCCTCCTTTTATGAAAAAGGAGGTTGAATACAGAACATCTAAATTGGCTCTAAGTACAAAATCTAACTTTTATAATAAACAAGATCTAGGTTTATGAATATAATTCTTACACGAAAACTGACTTGAAATGGAAGTTCTGATTATCTCTAAATATTCACTTAAATAACAGTGAATGGTAATGAGGTAATATCTGAGGTAATGGCAACTGAGGTAATGGCCAGATATGACCGACTCAGTATAAGATAGATAGATAGATAGCATGTGCAATTATTGACTTAGAAGTTGTGAATAATGAGGCTTAATTTGAAAGATTGATATTCTTTGAACATAATTGATAAAAGAATGGATAAAAGTTTTAGAGTAACTGACCACTATGACCTTGTCTTATATAACTTAATTTGGATTACAAATATTGGTAAAATGATTTCAGTGATTGGCCTGAGTAACTTCTTTCTAATGAGTAACTATTTTCTGAGTAATTTTTTCCTAGATGGCAAGTCTTTTTGGTGACTGAATTACTGAATAAGCAGTATGGTACAATTTAGTTAGTATACATTATACATGTTGTAAGGAAGTCTAAATTTGAGTTTACAATAATTTACAATGATGTACATAGCCACTGCACACAAGTTGTCAGTAACAGGGGTCTACAAAGAATTAAAGTGCGAAACACTGAAGGGACTACATAAAGCAATGTAAGCACTGGAGTCTCGGTTGACTTTAGAAACATAACTAGCAACTACAACTTAAGAAATTATTTTAACTATAAGAACCAAAGATGGCTGCTAAATAAAAATAACACAAATGTGTAAAAAGCCAATAAAAACAATATCCAAGAATCACTTCAATGTGTATGCTTTACATGAATTGAAAGGACAAGCAACTGTATATGTCAGTATGATTTAGAAATATTGGTTGTATTTAGTTGTGCTTGTTCCACATAAGAACAATATTGCCGTAAAGTGTAAAATACAATGTAGTATGTTCAAAATTGTGCTGAGCAATAAACAGAACAGAATCTACCACAATTAACTAATATTCATACATGACAAAAATCACATATATGCACTCTAATGCACATACATGACCAAACATCACACTGGCATTACAAATATCACACATGTGCACTTTATGCACAGCATGACAAGATATCACTCTGGCACAATAATTGTACCAGCATGACAATTCCTATGATAGAAATAATCACACATGTGCTATATAAAATATCACTCTGGCCCAATGTATGAACCAGCATGACAAATATTAAACATCACACATGTACCCTTCTAGCACATGCATGACAATGTCACTCTGGCGCCTATAAACGCCAGCCTGACAAAACTACAAATATCACTCTGATGTACTACATACACCAGCCTGATAAAATTACAAAATTAATTCGAGGTAGAAACTGTTGTGGTTAAATACGTTCTGCTGTACATGATGTTTTATGTACATGTGGAACAAATAAAGATAAATGAATACATGAACCAATTTTAGCATACACATCTTAAGTAAAGCCTGGAATACTGCAAATGGAACCAAACATTAAATCTTAAAATTATACTTACTGTTTTTGGATTCTGCTGGAAATAAAGTCAAATTATGAATAATTCTGAAATGTAATAGAACCCTTACCAAGAGATATTGTCTGATATACTGAAATTTAATTTCCAGGTGTTCAAATATAATTTATGCCAATCACCGAGCTCTCCAGATCTGACAGTTTATGTAAATATATGATAGAGAGCAACTTATGTTTTGTTCCATGTTGAAATGATTTATATAAAAGTCAAAAAGGAATGACAGAAGGGAGTATAGCCAATGAGGACAAACCTGATCAAGCAGCATAGCATTTACAAATAAATGATCCAGGTGTCATACTCCATTCCCGCTCTCATATCAAATTCTGAGAAGGGGCTCCTCAGAAATGTTGACAGAACAAGTATGCAGTGGAGGGGTTCAAAAACTGAACCTTGACATACATACAGCAATAGAATATATATAAACCTGTAACAGTGTGTAGTTGCAAATGCCCTGAACACATGTATATATCACAGTGTACATGTACATAAAAAGTGTTTCAGTGCACATTGGAATAGTGGCATGAATGTATGAACTGATATATTTAGAATTCTACATGATAGCCCATAACATACAGATTAACATGCAGAAATGTATCGAGATGAAAAGATAGCCAGCACATTGTGTACTGTTGGGAGAAGCGCCTACTGAAAACCTGACAATCCAAAGGACTGGTCAAATGTTTCAGAGGCACCCCTGCCAAAGACACAAAGCAATAAAACAAGCAATTTTGGATTTACGGCCTAGAAAATATTATCAAGGTAATGTCGAGCCAGCCAGTCAACCTAACAGCACTTCTCCTGGGCAAGCTCAGGAAAAAGTCGCCAAAATAAACAAAAATACGCAAATACGTGTGTGACAAAGTTTACGTGTACAAAAGCATTGTGCGTATATGAAACGAATACGCAATGCGCGTATTGTGAAGTTTTAATCATGCAGACGCATTGAGCGTATCGATAAACAATACACATTGCGTATGCATGCTGACGCAGATGGACTTATTGAAAAACAATACGCATTGAGTGTGTGACACAAACGCGTTTTGCGGATTTGAAATACGACAATCACAAAAAACGCAGCCGCCTCGATGTTTAAGAACAAGTGTTTGATATCTTGACCTAGGCGTAAAACATAGTTGTGCTTCTACTATCATGCTGAAAAAGTTTGGTCAGTAGGTGCGAGAAACTTTTTTTTATTATTTTATTTTTTTTCCCCTCGAAAAATACAGGATCGGGCTTGTATTTTTTATGATTTTTTTTTTTGTTTTTGTACATGTTTTTTGTCAATAAAGTTGTCATCTTGAGACTTGGATTGTATATCATAATTCATTTTAAATGCTCAAAAAAGTCAGCTTTGTATTTTTGAAGGTCCTAAATGACAAAAACTAAACAAATGTACTTAAAACGCATAAATAATATGGGAAAATGCAAAGACGACACTGGGTAGGATCGGATATTGAAAATGTTAGGGTTGGTGTTTTAATTTTTATTTTGTTTTTATTGATAAAACTAGTAGAGTCAGTGTCTGAAGCAGGGTTGTTGGGTTAGCGAAAACACGGCTATTTTTGTGTGGTTTTTATTTTCTTTACCTTCGCGGTCTGTATATTGTCACAAATTACGAGTACATCTATATAATTCTGACCCCTTCACCCCCATTTTGAAATAGTAAAACTGGAGTTGACTCGGATAAGCATTATTTTTCTTATTCTGCTTAAAAACATAGATTGTGGGTAATCGTAAAAAACAGCCTCACCGAGGCGATTCTATTGAGTGTTCACGGTCTGTGGTTTGAGCAGAAACATAAAAACTATCAGGATTTTTATCTCAAAACATAGATTGTGGGTAGTCATAAAAACTGCCTCGCCGAGGTGATTCTCTCGAATGCCCACGGTCTTTATTTCGAGCAGAAACATGATAAATATCACGATTTTTATCTGAAAAGTTTGGTTCTATTTTTATTTATTTATTTATTTTTTTATTTTGGTGCAAACATTTTACCAATATATTTGAATAGGCGTGTAATGTCAAAGAATGCAGATCCTTATACTGCTCCTCTCGGATCTGGGTCTGCATTGTTTGCCCAGACATGTACATATAAAAAAGTATTTAGTCGTTTTGTTGGGAGCAGGCTATCTTGTACATACCTCGCTGACTCTTAGTCATTAGGTCTTTCACCGCTGTGGGTGCGAGCCTCGCTGGGGTCACGTACGAGACGCCAAGTTCTGCAACGGAAGATCGGGTGTTTTTTCACCGGGCATTCCGGTTTCCGCCCACCTCTGATTAACGATCGACTCGATATGAGTGAAATAATCTTGAAAGGGCCGTAAAAACACAAACCAAAGTACATGCAATTGACATCAGTTACATATTGCAACATTGTGTAAGAAATCAACTTACAACTGACCAGTACAACAATATAAATTATATTAAAGTCAGATTAATGGCCATATCTCTCGAATGCCACTGATTAAGCAATTAGATAGCTAGGGTCGGTCTTGAAGAAAATAGGGGCTTAATTGCCCTTTGGGAGACATTATCACTGCATTGTGCAATTGGCTGAGAATATCTCTGAGTAACAGAAGTAATTTTGTTTGATTTGAGGTTTAACGTCCCCGTCAACACTGTAAAGGTCATTTTGGAGACGTTGCTTCCAATTTTGTGAAACTTTTACCCGACATTGAAATGAAATGACATCTCAAGCCCTGCCGCCCAATTATGAAACCAATAGGGTTTATAAGCACGGACTGGCCGACTCGCACCGCTTTGCCTGGGCAGGCTTAGATCCTATAAGCAGTTTACCAGTACTCGTGTGCGGGTCGGTTTCAGCTCTGCATGGAAACATCATCCAGCCAGCCCCGATGGGCGGGGCCGATAACAGAAGTAAAGTTTATTTATCTATTTATTTATTTTGAGTATACGTGCACACACATCCTTTTCACCAGAAGCGCTTCTTGAATCAGAGGAATGCAAAGAATGACTAGGAAAGATTTCAAGATCAGTCTCAACGACGGAATTTATAGGTTCATTTTTTTCATTGACAGTTTACATGTATTTATTTATTTATTTATTTATTTATTTTATTATTATTATGCCCCTTCCCTGAAAGGGGAGGAGACACATTGTTTTGCTACGGTTCTGTGCGTCTGTCTGTCCTTTGTTAGTCCTTATCCCGTTGAACACGAAAATGTTTACCTTTGCAAACAATGTAGGTCCAGATCAGATGGCTTCTACACCGTTTGCCATCTAGCGAATATATTTTATCAGCAGGAAAGCACGCCTATATAATTTTGACCCCACTTTTTGGACGGGGTTTTTCAAGGAAAAATTCTGTCCTTTAGAATAGCGATGTCCGTGCGGGCGGGCGGGCGCGCTGTCGGGCGGACGGCCGGGCGTCCGCGTCCCGGTTTACCTTTTTCGGTTTACCTTTTGGTAAACCTTTTTTAAAAAACCCGTCCATAATGCCATTTGGCGTTTTTCTTGTATACAGTAAAACTGGGGTTTACAGGGGTATACGTTATTTTTCTTATTTCGGCAAAAAAGATGGATTGTGGGTACTGGTTTCAACCGCCTCGCAATGGGCCATTATACTTAAAATAAATAAGGCCCCCGCCCATCGGGGCTTGAAGAAATAGATGGGCTGCACGATGCTTCCACGCAGAGCTAAATACGACCCACACACGAATACTGGAAAACCGCTTAGAGGATCTAAGCCTGCCCAGGAAAAGCGGTGCGAGTCGGAGCGTCCATGCTTATAAACCATATTGGTTTCATTCGGCAACAGGGCTTGAGAAGTCATTTCATCTCAACGTCTGGTAAAATTCCCACAAGATTGGAAGCAACGTCTCCAAAATGACATTTACAATGTAGACGGGGACGTTAAACCTCAAATGAAACGAACAAACTGAAAATAAATAAACAGATAAATAAATTTTACTTCATTCTTAGCCAGTACAGTGATAATGTCTCATAAAGGGCAATTTAGCCCCTATTTTTATCTGGATTTCTCTCTCTCTTCTTCTTCTTCTTCTTCTTCTTCTTCTTCAACCAAGCAAGATGCACTATACTCGTACATGTAGGCAGATTCTTAGCTCATTTTGATGCATCATTAAATTCTAGTAAATTCTAGTGTCAGCTAGGCTTGAAGCAATTAAACAGTAGGGAATAACCTCTTGCCCTTCTTAATTGAAGTTCCCTGATATTAAGTCAGATAAACTCCAACACACTGCAACAGAATAAACAGAATAAAAGGGTTCTCTGATACAGTTTTTGTTTCAATACCCAGTCAACAGCTAAGGTCATGTTGGGCCAGTCAGTTCCCTTCACTGTTCCTAGACAGGATAAGTTACTAGCACTTTGTGTGATCATGCTTTAGATATAATAGTCACGAAATGAAAGTACATGTACATGATTCAGAAACGGGCCTCCGTGGCCTAGTGGTTAAAAGCGCCGACTCTTGATCATTAGGACTCTCACCGCTGTGGTTTGAGCCTCGCTCGGGTCACATGTGAGACGCCAAGTTCTGCAACGGAAGGTCAGGTGGTTTTTCTCCGGGTACTCCGGTTTTCGCCCATCTCTGATTAAAGATCGGCTCGATTTGAGTGAAACAATCTTGAAAGGGCCGTAAAACCAAAATAAAAAACACGATTCAGAGCTGAAGACCAAGCTGACTTTTTTCAACTGTTATACTGTTATTGCATTATTTACTATATATTCACACACTTCTGCCAAATGAATTCTTCCTGAGTGGACAGAGCCATTTCCAGTTTAAGGTTAATCTGACAGTAATAATAATTTCAATCTTTTGTATTCATACATTTTAGACTCTCTCAAATACTGCATTTAGCAACTATCGACCTAGGTAAGGAAACGTAAAAAATTAGAAGCAAAATATGCTAGGAGAAGTCTGATCAATGTCCACGCTGTTAGAGGTACACTCTGATCAGGGTCCACACAGTTTGCCAGGATGCAAAACCTGCAAGAAGATGCAACAGACAACATTTTCCGATATATTTTTTTCATGGCATCTCAGGGGTTCATCTCCAAACCCTCTTCGTAAATAGCTACCTGTCACGTAGTGACGACGTGAGCTTTTAAGATCACTTTTTGTCCGTCGTCCGTCGTGCGTCCGGGCGTGCGTAAACAATTTCTTTAAACCACTGATTGGATTTTGACCAAACTTCACAGGAATTATCCTTAGGTGGTCTCCTTTCAAAGTTGTTCAAACGGTTCTGGTCCGTTGGACATCTAGGTCACAGGAGCAAAAAAAAAATTGATTTTTTTTTACTGAAATCTTCTTCTCTGAAACCGTACGGCCCAGGACTTTGTTATTTGGTATGAAGCTTCATCTATGGGACCTCTACCAAGTATGTTCAAAATATAGCCCTTGGGCCAAAAATGCCCCCGGTCCGGGTCCCATCAGTTTTACATAGGCTAATATAGGGAAAAAGCTTTTAAAATCTTCTTTGAAACCAGAAGGCCTAGGTGTTTGATATTTGGTATGAAGTTGTATCTGGTGGACCTCTGCCAAGATTGTTCAAATGATATCACTTGGGCCAAAAATGCCCCCGCACTGGGGCCCACCAATAGACCCACCCACATAGACTTATATAGGGAAAAACCTTTAAAAATCTTCTTGTCTGAAACCAGAAGGCCCAGGTGTTTGATAATTGGTATGAAGTTGTATCTAGTTGTCCTCTGCCAAGATTGTTCACTTTACAGCCCTGGGGCAAAAAATGCCCCGGCGACAGGGCATACCGGTTTTACATAGACTTAAATGGGGGAAAACCTTTAAAAGTCTTCTTGTCTGAAACCAGAAGGCCCAGGTGTTTGATATTTGGTATGAAGTTGTGTCTAATGGACCTGTACCAAGATTTTCAAATTATGTCCCTAGGGCCAAAACTGCCACCGTCCCGGGGTACACCGGTTTTACATAGACTTTTATAGAAAAAAAACCTTTTTAAAACACTTCTCGTCTGAAAACAGAATGACCAGGTGTTTGATATTTGGTGTGAAGCTTCATTTACATGTAGTTGACCTCTATCAAGATTGTTCAAATTATAGCCCTGAGGTAAAAAATGCCCCCGCCCCGGGCCCCTTGGTTAAACATAGACTTAGATAGGAAATGTCTTTAAAAGCCTTCTTCTCTAAAACAGCAGTAGCAGGTATTTGATATTTGATATGAAGCTTCGTCTAATGGACCTCTATCAAGATTGACAAATTACAGACCTGGGGCCAACAATACCCAATCCCCTGGGCCCGCTGGTTTTACATATACTTATATTGGGAAAATCTTAATAAATCTTCTTGTCTGAAACCAGAAGGCTCAGTTCTTTGATATTTAATATGAAGCTTTGTTAGTGGACCTCAACCTTCAAATTATAGCCCTGGGGCCAAAATGGCTCTGCCCCGGGCCCACTCTTTTCTGAAATCACAAAGCCTAGGTCAAATTGTTCAAATTATAGCCCTGGGTCCAAAGATGGGTCCATGCCGGTGCACACTTGTTTTACATAGACTTATACAGGGAAAACATTTGAAAATGTCCTTGTTTGAAACCAGAAGGCCAAGGTCTTTGATATTTGGCACGAAGGTTAATCTAGTGGACCTCAACCAACCTTTTTCAAATTGTAGCCCTGGGGTTAAAATGGGCCCACCCCACGGCCCACTTGATTACATAGACTTATATTGGGAAAATCTTTGAAAATATTATCTGAAACCAGAAGGCAAAGGTCCTTGATATTTGGTATGAAGCTTCGTCTTGTGTAATTCTACCAAGATTGTTCAAATTATAGCCCTTGGGCCAAAATGGCGCAGTCCCGGGGACCACAGGTTTTATATAGACTCATATATGGAAAACCTTTAAAAATCTGTATGTCTCAAACCAGAAGGCTCCGGTCTTCGGTATTTAGTATAAAAGCATCTCCGTTTAGACCTCTACCAAGATTATGCAAATTATAGCCCTGGGGCCTGTCCCCGGGGTCCACTTGTTACACTATGAATCAGGTGAGCGACCCAGGGCCATCATTGTCCCCTTGTTGGGACTTTGAATTGACATCCCAAGCCCAATGAAACCAATAGGGTTTATATACATTGACGGTCAGAATTGCACGGCTTTGTCTGGGCAGGCTTCCATCTTCTAAGCGGTTTACCAGTACGCAGGTGCGGTTGGTTTCAGCTCTGCTTGGGCGCATCATGCAGCCTCATCTATTTCTCCAAGCCCCGATGGGCGGGGGTGCAGCAAAATGTATATATACAATATTGAAGTTTTTTCTGTAAACACACATCAGCTTGCACATGGACACAGTCCGGTCAGTGTATTCATTGTCAGCATGAAGAAGTCAAGTGAAGCCTTTGATCAAAACGTGAACGTGTGCAGGCTATTTTCAATATTCACTGTGCACACAGTAATGTAGAGTTTGCTGTCTGGGCGCATTGTGCTCCCTGCAGGAGCTGCCGTGGTGGTGGGGTGGGGTAATTTCTGGCCTTGACGGCATCTGTTATCTGCATCCGCATGAAGCTTTTAGCTCACCTGAGGCGACGGCTCGGGGGAGAGGGGGGGCTTATAGTATGACAGCCTCCGTCATTGGACTTTGGCATTTTAACACAGGGAAAGCTTGTGAGCAAAATATCCCGAAACTGCTCAGGTAAGGCTCTTAAGGTTTGGTGTAATTTTGAAAATTTCTGCTGAAAATTGATGGTTGGTACTTTTTATATGTGTGTTGTGGTTTTACCACCCAGTCAACAGTTGTAGGTCTAATGAACAAGACAGCCCAGAGGGCCCTGATTCGCTCACCTGAGTATCACTGTCTCTAGTACATTCTATTTTTGGCTCTGGTGGCCATCTTTTTCCTTAGAGCGGAATGATTTTAGCAATTTTGAAAGGGAGTCACCTGGGTAACATTCCTGCAAAGTTTGAATCAAATTGACCGAAAGGTTTAGGAGGAGTTCTGGCTTGAACCAAATTTACAATGTTTTCTATTTTTAGCTTTGGTGGCCATTTTGTTTTTGTTCACCGGAGCGGGATCATTTAAGCTATTTTGGTAGAAGGTCATTTATATTCCTACGAAGTTTGTATGAATGGCTCAAGGGTAGAGGAGCTGTCGTTTGAAGATTTTTTTCTATTTTTAGCTCTAGTGGCCATCTTGTTTGTCACAGCATAACGATTTTGGCTATTTTGGATGTGAGTCATCAAGGCAACATTCCTTGGAAGTTTGAATCTAATTAGCCCAAGGGATTAGGAGGAGTTCGCGTTTGAAGCAAATTTACGATGTTTTTCTATTTTTAGCTCTTGCAGTCATTTTGTTTATCCGAGCAAAATCGTTTTAGCTATTTCGGTAGATGGTCATCTTAGCATTAGTTTGAATGAAATCGGCCCAAGGATAAAGGAAGAGTTGTCGTTTCAAGATTTTTCTATTTTTAGTTCTGGTGGTCATCTTGTTTGTCAGAGCGGAACGAGTTTAGCTATTTTGATAGAGAGTCACCTAGGCAACGTTCCTATGAAGTTTGAATTACATTAGCCTAAGGCAAATTTACGACGATTTTCTTTTTATACCCCCGCAAACGAATTTTGAAGGGGGTATACTGGAATCAGCCTGTCGGTTGGTTTGTCGGGCGATCGGGTCGTCTGTCTGCAAAATGGTGTCCGCTCAACTGCTCCTTCACTATCAGTTGGATTCAATTGTTACTTAAAATAATTATTCACCAGGAGGGGTAGATGTGCAAGACACAAATTTCATTAAAGTTTGTCCCATAATTACTGAGTTATGGCCCTTGATTTGCTAAAAAATGTGCTAAAAACATTGTCCGCTCAACTCCTCCTTCACTATCAGTCGGATTCAATTGAAACTTGCCATAATTGTTCACCAGGAGGGGTAGATGTGCAAGATGCAAATTTCACTAAAGTTTGTCCCATAAATACGGAGTTATGGCCCTTGATTTGCTAAAAAATGTGCTAAAAAACATTGTCCGCTCAACTCCTCCTTCACTATGAGTCGGATTCAATTGAAACTTGCCATAATTGTTCACAAGGAGTGGTATATTTGTAAGACGCAAATTTTATATTTACGGAGTTATGGCCCCTGAATCAATTTGAAACATACTTTCTTGACCCTGATTTGCTTGCAAACATCTTGTCCACTGAACTCCTCCTTCACTATCAGTCGGATTCATTGGATACTTGGCATACTTATTCACTAGGATAAGTAGAAGTGCAAGACGCAAATTTCAGGAGAATCTGTCCAACAATTATGGAGTTATTGTCCCTGAATCACTGAAAAGTGGTTGCTGCAAAAATTTGTCCGCTGAACTCCTCCTTCACTGTCAGTCGGATTCAATGGATACTTGACGTACTTATTCACTAGGATAAGGAGATGTGCAAGACGCAAATTTCAGGAGAATATGTCCATCAATTATGGAGTTATTGCCCCTGAATGGACTCAGAGGACACTGTTTATGTTTGCTTTCTGTGTCAAGTATTGAGGCGGGGGTATTAATCATCACCTTTATTGATAGTTTCTCTAGTTTTTAGCTCTGGTGGTCATCTTGTTCATTGAAGCGGTTGGTAGACGTTTACCAAAGCAACATTCCTATGAAGTTAGAATGAAATTGGGAATAGGGTACAGGAGGAGTTGTCGTTTGATTTTTTTTTTTATTTTTAGCTCTGGGGATCATCTGGACAATTTTAGCTATTTTGGTAGTAATCACCTAGCCAACATTCCTGTGAAGTTTGACTGAAATTGGGCAAAGGGTACAGGAGGAGTTGTCATTTGAAGATGTCGTTTGAAAATGTTGACGTCAGAAGACATACGACGTCAGACGACGACGACGACCGACAACATCCAACCAAAAATAAAAGTATTATTGGTCATATCTTTTGACCCTGTTGAGTTCGAAACTTTATTTTGAGCATGTAGGCTGCTTGTGACAATGTCTTCCTACTCAAACAAAAAATCTTGACCTGTGACCTTGATCTTGACCTGTGACCTTGATCTTGACCTGTGACCTTGATCTTGACCCGTGATCGGCTTCGAAGAAAAAATGACCATGCCCTGGGACATATTCGTGTTTCACAAACACATCTTGTTCTTCTTAAGATATTCGTTTTTTCGTCGGTAAAGTTTGCAATGTATTTTTATAGGCGTGTTTTCGTAATACGGATGAGTCTTTAAACCGAGGTCCCGTCGCCGTATGACTTAGCTGTTGGTGGACGTAAAACTAACATGAGGAATGCAACAATAAAAATTACTTCGGGGTTCCTATTTGGTGTTTTAATAGTCATAAATTGCTAGACCCGCAGAAAAAGCGACCGACTGAAGTCGGTTGATTTTCTAAGAGTGCCCTAAAATCACCGTGTCATTCTGTCATTCTGTCAGTCTGTCTGTCCGTCCGTAACCCGTTTGTGAATAGATATCAATGAGATCTAACCAATGAACTTGCGAAATATTACATTCCATTTAGTATAGCCTCGCCGAGGCGAAAAATGTGAACATTTTCGAAATGCTTCTTCTCAAAAACCGTTGGGTCGATTGAAGTCAAATTTCATATGGAGCCTCTATGGGATGGGGGAAACCAAAATTTGCTCATGGGGTCCAGGACACATGACCAAAATGGCCGAGAAGCCATATATGGTCTGTCTGTCCGTCCGTCCCGGCGAAACCCGTTTGTGAAAATTGGTGATAGTGACTCAACCACTTGGAATATTTAAACAATTTTTGGCATACTGATAGATATCAATGAGATCTAACCAATGAACTTGCGAAATATTACATTCCATTTAGTATAGCCTCGCCGAGGCGAAAAATTCGTAACCCGTTTGTGAAAATTGGTGATAGTGACTTAACCGCTTGGAATATTTAAACAATTTTTGGCATACTGATAGATATCAATGAGATCTAACCAATGAACTTGCGAAACATTACATTCCATTTAGTATAGCCTCACCGAGGCGAAAAATGTGAAAATTTTCGAATTGCTTCTCCTCGGAAACCGTTGGGCCGATTGAAGTCAAATTTCATATGGAGCCTCTATGGGATGGGGGAAACCAAACTTTGCTCATGGAGTCCAGGTCACATGACCGAAATGGCCGCCAAGCCATATATTGTCTGTCTGTCCGTCCGTAACCCGTTTGTGAAAATTGGTGATAGTGACTTAACCGCTTGGAATATTTAAACAATTTTTAGCATACCGATAGATATTAATGAGATCCAACCAATGAACTTGCGAAATATTACATTCCATTTAGTATAGCCTCGCCGAGGCGAAAAATGTGAAAATTTTCGAACTGCTTCTCCTCGGAAACCTTTGGGCCGATTGAAGTCAAATTCCATATGGAGCCTCTATGGGATGGGGGAAACCAAAATTCGCTCATGGGGTCCAGGTCACATGACCAAATCGGCCACCAAGCCATATATGGTCTGTCTGTCTGTCCGTCCATAACCCGTTTGTGAAAATTAGTGATAGTGACTTAACCGCTTGGAATATTTAAACAATTTTTGGCATACTGGTAGATATCTATGAGATCTAACCAATGAACTTGCGAAATATTACATTCCATTTAGTATAGCCTCACCGAGGCGAAAAACCCGTAACCCGTTTGTGAAAATTGGTGATAGTGACTTAAACGCTTGGAATATTTAAACAATTTTTGGCATACTGATAGATATCAATGAGATCTAACCGATGAACTTGCGAAATATTACATTCCATTAAGTATAGCCTCGCCGAGGCGAAAGATGTGAAAAGTTTCGAACTGCTTCTCCTCGGAAACCGTTGGGCTGATTGGAGTCAAATTTCATATGGAGCCTCTATGGGATGGGGCTAACCAAAATTTGCTCATGGGGTCCAGCTCACATGACCAAAATGGCCGCCAAGCCATATATGGTCTGTCTGTCTGTCCGTCCGTAACATGTTTGTGAAAAGTGGTGATAGTGACTTAACCGCTTGGAATATTTAAACAATTTTTGGCATACTGATAGATATCAATGAGATCTAACCAATGGACTTGCGAAATATTACATTCCATTTAGTATAGCCTCACCGAGGCGAAAAATGTGAAAATTTTCGAACTGCTTCTCCTCGGAAACCGTTGGGCCGATTGAAGTCAAATTTCATATGGAGCTTCTATGGGATGGGGGAAATCAAAATTTGCTCAGGGGGTCCAGGTCACATGACCAAAATGGCCGCAAAGCCATATATGGTAAAAACCCTTCAAAAATAGTCTTCTCCAGAACCACTGGGCAGATTTCCACGAAGAGCTGAATCCGGCCCGCACACGAATACTGGTAAACCGCTAAGCCTGCCCAGGCAAAGCGGTGCGAGTCGGTCCGTCCATGCTTAAAAATCTTATTGGTTTCATTGGGCGACAGAGCTTGAGATATCATTTCATCTCAAGGACGGGTAAAAGTCCCACAAAATTTGAAGCAACGTCTCCTAAATGACATTTTCAGTGTCGACGAGGACGTTACACCTCGAATCAATCAATCAAATCAATCGACAAATGGAAAAAAGGAAATACATGTACTATGACATTGCGCTGTCCGTCCGACTGCCCGTCCGTCCGTCCGTCAAAATCTTTGTTATTCTTGATGGATTTGGAAATTCCTTGGCTGAAATGTTAACCATCATGAGAGAATGTGTCGTATGCAAGACCCAGGTCGGTACCCTCGACTCGAGGTCAAGGTCATAGAGGTGAAAGGTAAAGAAAAGTGTATTTTCTTGTGTCCTTTCAATACCTTTGTTATTCCTGGATGGATTTGAAAATAGCTTGGCAGCAATATTGACCATCATGAGACAATTTGTCGCACGCAAGACCCAGGTCGATACCTCCATGGTCAAGGTCACAGTGGTCAAATGTCAAAAAGGTGATTTTTCGTGTTCAGTCAATAGCTTTTTGGAGCGATCGGTTTACGATCGGCCCAAATTTACTAAATGGCAAACGGTGTTCATGCAGTTGTCCACGTGACCATCAATGATTTGGGAAAACCAATATTATGTTTTATTATTAGAACTTTAAACGTTGAGCTATTTTTATCGATGTAACAAGAGTAAACTAGCTACTAGTTTGATAATAAAAGTCTGATCATTTTTTGTTGGTATTTTTTTATTGGTTTAAAAATTTATCACCTTCTTAGTAATGGCAAGTCTATTTGGTGGAGTCTCAAATCTTAGGTTAAAATTGAGCCAGAGAGACTAGACTAGCTACACTTTTATACACTGTTCATTTTAATGCAAAAGATGATTTTAATTCCATATTATTCATTTAACACCTAGTGACTAGGCTATAACAAGAGCTATCTATAGTCTTGACAGGAATCGTGTGCTGGATAATACTCAGATCCGACTCCCAACGCCGCGGAATGTGGCGTATGCTCAGCCGGTTGCACAGGGACTACACTGTTTGCTTAAATAGTGGCATTTGAGGGTTAAACGAAATAGTATAAATTGCCAGGTTGCTCTCGTAATGAGAGAAAAACAATAACTTAATCCAGGCCACACTGTCACGTGACGTCTTTCGGAAACTCCATTTTTAAACTGTTACACAAATGTATGCCAAGTCGAGTAAAAATAAACTTTTCGCACTTCTGCTAAGAACTTGATTTTAGAGCCCCGAAATGTTTTTTTTTTTTTTTTTTTTTTTTGGGGGGGGGGTTGGTTTTAAGGCCCTTTCAAGATTATTTCACTCATATCGAGCCAATCGTAAATCAGAGGTGGGCGAAAACCGGAGTACCCGGAGAAAAAAACACCTGGCCTTCAGTTGCAGAACTTGGCGTCTCCCATATGACCCGAGCGAGGCTCGAACCAAAGCAGTGAGAGACTTAATGATCAAGAGTCAGCGCTCTTTACCACTAGGCCACGGAGGCCCGTCCCTGAAATGTTTAATTGCAAAAATTAGTCGCGCAGACTTTATAGGTGGTACCGTTTTTAGAAATACAGCGTAGACCAAGATCGGCTTTAGAGTATATTGCTTCTGATCAGGGTCGGCACTGTTCGCCATGTAGGTATGCAATAACAGTTTTGAACATGATTCAGGGCCGTACGCAGACTCTGAAAAGGGGCAGGTTGAGGATGCGAATTTCAGGTATTATGCAGAGGGTGAAAAACTGCATGAATCTGAGATAATTTCCAAAAGATGGGTGGGGCTGCGTTTGCACTCTCCCCACTCTGTTGAACAAAACCCAAGTACTACCCTTAGACGTCAGAGCGCAGCGTAAGAAGAAAATTCTGGACTGTGCTCGTTTGTTTGATTTAAGGTTTAACGTCCCCGTCAAGAATGTATAGGTCATTTGGAGACGTCACTTCCAATGTTACGGGACTGTCAGCTCTGCGTGGAAGCATCATACAGCCAATCTATTTATTCAAGCCCCGATAGGTGGGCGCGGGTGGACTGTGCTCGTGCACTTGGGCATTGGCAAACAGAATCTACATAACCAGACGCCACATAACGCGATGTCTGATCAGATCTACTGTGCTAGCTCAAGTTAAACTGACAGTTCGATTCTCGGCTCAGGACTATTTTCCCAACCTACACTCAGAGACGATCGACCCACCAGTACTCTCAGTGCTTTGATTTATTCCCGGATCACTTTGCAGAAATGTTAACCATCATGCGACGATGTTTCGCGCACAAGACTCAGTCAGTACCTCGAGGATCAAGGTCATACGTAGAGGTCAAAGGTTAAAAATGGTTAGTTAAACTTTGTTATTCCTGAATGAATTTTGAAATTACTTGGCAGAAATGTTAACTATCATGAAACGATGTGTTGCAAGACTCGGATCGGTACCTACAATGTCAACATCACGTGAACACCACCCCACCCCGATAAACCCCACTTTATTTTAGAGAAATTTGCAGTATAGATACGAAAAATATCAGGGATTTTCATCTGAAAACTAGCCATTTTGGAGATGTGAAAAATGCACTATGTCGCACGGATGTGTAAGCGTAATGTCTACTCATCACTTCCAATCCATTCATGAGACGCTAAGTGCTGCAATGGAAGGTCAGGTGGTTTTTCTCCGAATACTCCGGTTTTTGCACACCTCGGGTCGAAATAAGAGAAACTAGAGCTGGTGTTTATGAAACACTATGCCCCCAACACTGCTTGCTCCTAGTTGAAAAGGTAATACTTCACATGGCTAATGTGAGATCCATTCATCAACTTTCAAGGCGCAGCTTTGATACTTTTTGAGTTATATTGCCGACGAGATTTCATCAAAAAATTTCACAAGGGCCATATCTCATGAAAGGGACATAATCAGAGAGAGAGAGAGAGAGAGAGAGAGAGAGAGAGAGAGAGAGAGAGAGAGAGACAAAAAACACATGTCATCTATTTCATATATAAACTTATAAAACCATAAAAAAATAGCATACATGGCTCTAAAGATATGCTATGCATCACAAATCATACAATGTACCTATGCCCAAATTTACGAAGAGTTTTGGAATCCTAGATTGTGGGTACCCATGACAACCGCCTCGTTTACGCAGTTTTGACAATTTATGTTGAAAAGATTTTCACCAGTATGTTACACAGGTGATAGAATAATAACCTCAATATAAAAAGGCTTTTGTGGTTTCAACAGCAAAAATGTTGAAGATCAACCTGAACATCCATGCAGTCTGATCAGCATCCTTGTTGTTTTGCTGATTAGATTTTATATTGCCTCTTTTTTTTTTTTTTTTTTAATTTCAAGACTCTCTCACTCTCTGCATGCATGTGCGTGCGCGCGCGCGTGCGTGTGTGTGTCATATGATTATCATGGAATAATATTGCACTTCAAGTTATCAATAAGAAAATGGTAGCTATACAGAGTGGGCAAATTGTATTCAAGTTCCCCTTTGACTTTCTGAAAACCTTGAAGATAACACCAGTGGTGGAGTTAATTTTACAACTCAGGCGTTTGCAGGTAAATTATGGCCAGCAATGAGTCTCATGGGAGGTGTGCAGACCGTTCGGAGAGTAATTTATGTGTCTGTCTGATATTCACCCTGGAAGAATGGGGTCCCTCTTTAAGCGGGTATACACTATTTTTCTTTTTTCTGTTGTTTGGTTTGATATTTAACACCCCTGCAAACATTTTTAGGTCATTTTACAGGCGTTTCTTCCAAATTCCGGCGCGTATCATGGTAGTTAAACTGCAAACATAGGTTGTGTGTGCTCGTTAGAACCGCTTCGTTGAGGCGGTCAATAAGGTGGTTCTAACGAGTACCCACAACCTATGTCTTGTATCAGAGATAAGAAAAAAATAATGTACACCCCGTAAACCCCAGTTTTCGGGTTAGGTGGATTCACTTATTCACGTGATATGATGCTTCCACGCAGAGCTGAAACCAGCCCGCACACAAGTACTGGTAAACCGCTTAGAGGATCTAAGCCTGCCTAGACAACGCGTTGCGAGTCGGCCCGACCATGCTTATAAACCCTATTGGTTTTATTGGGCGGCAGGGCTTGAGATGTCATTTCATCTTAATGTTGGGTAAAAGTCCCACAAAATTGGAAGCAACGTCTTCAAAATGACATTTACAGTGTTGACAGGGACGTTAAACTTCAAATCAAACAAACAAACTAAACATCGAATCGATGTTAGCTCGACGTTGATCAAAGATTGGTTGTAAAGTGATGAAAAATGTGGATACTGTATCAAATTGTCATTTGAATCTAGCAGTCGAAACAGTACAGACCATTCCATTATTTAATCTTTTAAACCTACAATTTTCATAGTCTACACTTGGCTTTGGGAAAAGAATGAAGATCACACCCTGCATATGTGGCATATTATTGTCACTTCAACATTTTCTCCAGACCTATCTTTTGTAACCATTGTTAAAGCATTTTACACACCAAATCTGCACAATTTCATTTTCACGTCAGGAATGTAATAAATGCAGTTAACCTCAATGTAACCCCATGCCAGATATAGGGTATTGGCTCTGAAACTTGAAGATTTTTGACCGCAGGCAATCTGCACCCCTGTCTTATCAGCTATAACCGGAGTGGGCCTATTTAGTCCTGCGCCAGAATTGATTGACAGGTTTTCTAGCCAATAGTTCGATCGTTTGTTGGCGGTTGCTAAGGCCAAAAAAAAATATAGGTGTGTTTCAGGTTTCAGCTTGAAAAAAATTAGGTGGGGAAGGTCGATTTAATTTTTTTTTTATCTTAATTTTTTATTTTGTTTATACACTGTATAGAGCATTTCTACGGAAATAGTAGTAGTAAACACCGAAACGCTCGGAAACTGACCGAATTAGAACAAATAAACCACCCGCAACCGCTCGCGTAGTTCCGAGTCGTTTCGCCCCGCGATTTTTTTTTTTTTTGGCAATAAAAAATTTAGGGTCGGGCCTAAAACTTAGGTAGGGTCGGGAAACCTGAAACACACCTATTTTTTTTTTTTGGCCTAACCGCCGAAATCTTAGACAAGCTAACCTAACAATAGAATGTCGACAACAACAGAGTTAACTTCCTTGACGGGGCGTTACTAAGCTGCGCATACAAAGAAAGGGCTAGAGGTTGCTTCTTGTTGTTTAATAGCTTCAGCTTCATTAGTAGGCCTGACTCTGGAGTTCATTACGCAAACATGCCTGTACAAATACATTGTGAATTTTACCATCCAAAAACGAAAATTTTAAATGAAAAATTGTGATATTTTCCTTATTTCTGCTCAAAATATAGATTGTGAGTACACGTTAGAACCGCCGCAATGAGGCGGTTCTACCTGTTAGAACCACCGCAATGAGGCGGTTCTAACGATTACCGACAATTTATAATTCAGAGCAGAAATAAGAAAAATAAGGTTTACCCCCTGCAAACCACAGTTTTATTTTATAAAAGCGGGGTTCATGGGGGTAAGAATCATATAGGCGTGTTTTCGTGATGTAATGTTGAATCAGAATGAACCAAGAATCTTTGGGTGTTCCTTGTCTACATGTAGACTATGATCATTTTGTTGTGAAATTCTTGTCGGACATGCATTGTATTTAAATAATATACAAAATATGTACGTTTCTGCAAAATCTTGGCCTAAAAGTACAATATTCCCAGCCTAGGCTAGGACAATATGCATGTATAGTTACTTTCTGTGATCCATATAAACAATACGTATGCGAATAGCTGCAAAACGTGAAACTGACAGGCTAGTTTTTCTTTTCTATTCTGTCATAAATACACATGTCAACACGAACCGAATTCTTTGTCAAACCACCAGCGTATTTCTCCGTATTTTTCAAATGTATATAAACCAATATGCATGCGTTTTTTTGCGCAAGGTTTGCCGCACAAGCTGCGTATTTTTTCTGTATTTTTAAACAATACGTCCTTCAATACATACACATTTTGCTGCGTAACATTTGTTGCATCCGCTGCTTATTTCTTCTGTATTTTTCAAAAATACATTCTCCAATACGCACGCGTTTTGTTGCGTAAACTTTGTCACACCAGTTGCTTATTATTTCCGTATTTGCGCACAAGACGGACGTAAATACGTACTGTATTGCCAGTGTATCAGTATGTATTGGTGTAAATTCGCATTGCGTATTTGTCCTTATTTTGTTCATTTTTCACTGTGTGCAGTTAACCAGTACAGTGCATATTTTTCCACACTCGCACTATTCTGCACATGTGGACACATCAGCTGATCAACCTACAAGCTATATCAGCCTCCACATCCACACACACTGAACATTGCTTCCAAATAAACAAATAAAGCTACCGCCAAAATACATAGGTGTGCCATACAAAGACTACTTAGTTACTGGATGATAATTCCCAAGGATCCACATATTCTGCATATGTGAACATATCAGCTGATCAACCTACAAGCTAAATCAGCATCCACATCCACACACACTGATTCCAAATAAACAATTAAAACTAATACTAAAATACATTCCTACAGTATAAATTATAAGCCAAAAGATTCAGCATTAAAGCTACAAATGCAAGGGCACACACAAAGTTTATAATGCAAATTTACCGTACAAAGTTCAGCAAGAAATAATCGAAGATAGCCAAGCAAAATCTTTTATTAACTCGCAGTTTCAGGGATGAATCCGATATACATTTTTACCATTCTCAGAAGGATGAGTCATTCTACAGAAAAGCAAAGGTAAAGCACATAGCCATTAATTTCGCCAAAAAGCTCATTTTGATAAATACCAAGGACAGGTGCAAATTATCGGGGGTATACCGAAAATATAGCAATATAGAATAGACACTACCAGTTACATGCAATTCTGATAAACAGATAAACTATATGACAAGATATACACCAAGTTTAGTCAAGCAGGTATATAGAGAAATCCATTCAAAGCTACAAAGCTAATCAAACTGTATATGACAAGATATACACCAAGTTAAGTCCTGTCAAGCAGGCATACAGAGATATCCATTCAAAGCTACAGAGCTGCAAAGCTAATCAAACTATATGACAAGATTTAGACCAAGTTTAGTCCTTTCAAGCAGGTATATAGAGACATCCATTCAAAACTACAGAGCTACCAAAGAGTCATAACCTTAGTTACATCTCAAACAATACGTACATGTATACTTTCTCCCCCTTTCATAATAAAAAGCTTTTTCAAAGGCAAAAATGAGCATTATTTATAATAAAGGAGTGAAAGAAGAGAAATGGCTATGAGAAAAAAAAAATACAAGCATCAAAATATAGGTCTAACGACCCCATCAATATTGTATACGTCAATTCGTAGACGTTGCTTCCAACCATGCGTGACCTTTACCCGACATTGAGATGAAATGGCATCTCAAGTCCTGCCGCCCAATAAAACCAGTAGGGTTTATAAGCATGGACGGTCCGGCACGCACCGGCTTAGATCCTCTAAACGGTTTACCAGTACTCGTGTTCGGTCGGCATCAGGTCTGCTTGGAAGTATTACAAAACCTATCTATTTCTTCAAGCCCCGACAGGCAGGTAGCTGAACAAGAACAACAACAACAAAAAAAAATCAATTGGCGCTATATGGCGAGGAAAACAGGTTTGTCGACGACAGGAAAGAAAATTGTCAATAGAAATCGACAACGAAAAGTGTCGACAGAAATGTAAATCGTCGATATCAATCGTCGACATGTAAATCGTCAAGGGTAATCGACGATAAAAATCGGCGATATTAATCTACACAAAAAAAAAACAGTCGACAGAAATAAACCCTATAGAAAAATGTCAAAATGCAGGTTTCAAGCTGAAAATGCCATCCGGAACGTAGAAAATCATCACTACAGGTAATGATAAAATTACACGTTCAAAACGTGAGAGAAAGGACCATAAATGAATAAATAACCTTGAATGTTTCTGTTAAAACTTCCTTTCACGTATAAAAAATTGTTTCTGACACTACTTTCGTTTTCAACAGTAAACAAATGTGGGAAACTAAAAATAGCCGAAAACGTATGTGAGCGAAGATAGCCGAAATGGTGTGTGGACGAAAGTAGAAAATATACAACTTTTTCCCTAAATTTATTAAAATATTAGGCTTGCAATATGTAATTCAATAATTATTTTTATGTTTTAGGATATTATTAGAAAGATTTAGTAATTTTCAAAAACAGATGGCAATGATTGAATTGGTCGTAATTTCTTCGACGGAACATGCCGGATTCCAGCGAAGAAAATACGAGCAATTACGAGCCCATTCATACCTTAATTATGGTAATTAATACATATCTTATTAAAATAATCCCGCGCCAATTAATTTCATCGCAGCGCCAAATGTTATAATAAAGATAAGTAAAGATGACTTACCTGAATTTTTGCTCCCAAGTCCCCGACTCTGAAACACGTCTGTGTTGTCCAAAGTCGGGAAGGTCAAGAGAGGGATTAGTTGATGACGTCTGGCCAGAATGGGATCGTCCAATGACGTCACTGCATAGAATTAGTGGACGGTCGTAGATCTTGCGGTTGTTGTTGTGGAACCGGCACAACAGTTTTGTTTGTTTGTTTGATTTGAGGTTTAACGTCCCCGTCAACACTGTAAAGGTCATTTTGGGGACGTTGCTTCCCATTTTGTGGGACTTTTACCCGACATTGAGATGAAATGACATCTCAAGCCCTGTCGCCCATTGAAACCAATAGGGTTTATTAGCATGGACGGTCCGCCTCGCACCGCGGTTCCTGGACAGGCTTAGATCCTCTAAGCGGTTTACCAGTACTAGTGTGCGGGCCGGATTCAGCTCTGCGTGGAAGCATCATGCAGCCCATATATTTCTTCAAGCCCCTATGGGCGGGAGCTTCCGGCACAACAGTATCTCGCCCCTTAATAAAAGAGGAGGTAACGGGGTTGCTGAATCAGACTCTGAAAGGGCAGAGGAACTAGTTGGACAATTCAATGATGCGTTTAAAACTGAGTTCACGGAGGTTCCATTGACTGGAAGATCGGCCCCATTTATGAATAATATTGTTGTGACAGCTGCATGAGTGTTCAAGTTACTTCAAGGCTTAAACCCCAGTAAGGCCCTGGGACCTGATGAGCTTCAGCCTAGAGTCCTGAAGGAACTAGCAAATTATACTTTATGGTCATGTCAGAAAGTGTGTGAAGCTCTCGCCTTTCTACTTGACAATATTTACATACGATTTGGTTCTAAGTTATTTAGACAAGTTGTGCGTATTCCGATGGGTACTAATTGCGCACCACTTGTGGCTGACCTTTTTTCTTTTTTGTTTTGTTATGAGAGAGACTTCAAGATTGGGTCCAACATAAATGTTATACGACAGACTGCATGCATGGTAGTTAATCCAATCACGGTTGACAGCTTTGCTTCCCTCTTTAATTGCACGCCGGTGGGTCAGGCCTTAGATTCTATGACGGTTCCACCTTAAAGGCTTATTGAGAATTAGAGAGATCTAATTCAAGGTAATGTTGGCGGGTGCATAATGCTCTGTCTCTGGTCGGGCCCATTGGAGTCTAACTGTTGGTTTTCTTTTGCTTCGGCATTTCAGTGGTTTCTTGCTGTCGAGTCCTCACCATTGTTTCATCTCTGTGGTTGTTTGATTATTTGTGTTCACGCAGATGTTGCATTGATGAGTTAAGAGGCATTCATGCGGACTGCACAAATTATTTGTCTACATCGCGAAGTAAGGGCGAGGATTGTGGCCGCGTAAAATCGATTTAAGTCCCCGTTTCCGCTGACCGTTCCAAGGCGGTTCTTCTGTCGCGGCTTATTTTTGTTATGGTTTGTCTTTGTGTGTTTGTGTCGCTTATATTATTCTATTTTTGATAGCCTATTGGCCATTTTGTGGGAAAGTAACTGTCCTTTTGGCTTTCCGCTATTGATGTTTCCATTAGGGTATGTTGTTTCATGTTGGTATTTCTTTCCCTTTGGTGTCTCTGATGGAAGCTGTGGGTTGATTATATCGATTCCTGATCATTGCCTCTACTTCTAGATTTCAAATAGATCTAAAATATATTGGTATCTCCTAAACAGAATCTTCTGTATTGTAAAGATGACGAAAAGCCTATAGCGAGGATAGAAATATTATTGGAGGACATTTTTGTGTCACAGAACATGATTATTTGGCGTAAAAGTGTATTGCGTATAGACAAGTAAAACTAAACGGTTGGCTGATTTCAAAGTGAACTGAAGTGGGCAGTCTTGTACATTGTAATACAACACATTTTATATCTATCCAGGTATTTGAATTTAGTTTGACGTTTTTAAAATAACTTTTTATACAGTTGTGGATATGGTAGGGTGACAATCTGGACCAAAAAAATGGGAACCCATACCCCCCCCCCCCCCCCCCCCCCGTATAACAAGACAAGTCATATACCAAAATGTTCGTCAGGATCAGTAGTATCTGAAACTGCCGGCATAAATTGGCATAAATGATGGCGAGCTGAGAAATCCAAGATGGTGTCCAAGATGGCCGCCATAGCTGTAAATTCCAGCTTTTCGTAAAATATGATTATAAATACCACAAATCATCTTACAAACTTATTTTAATTTATTTTTCTGGTGTAGAAAGAAGATTTGTGCTAGAATATAGAATAACTTTTTAGGTTTGACTTGAAAACCGGTGAAAAAAATGATATATTATTGTTTTTGTGTCTAGTTTTATAGGTGATACATAAAAACAATTCTGATGTTTCAAAATTTAAACAGTTTTTACAAATAAATTGTTTTATTTTAACTAAGACACTATTCTAAAATACATTTAACACTATTCGAAAATACATTTATGGTTGGTTATGACTTTTTTACCATCAATTTAGCCCAGGATTACCCCACCCACTCAGTTTACTTGTAAAATTCATTCACATAAATGCTTACACACAAGGGATTTGTAGGCATCTGCTTCATTTTAGACAATTAAGTAGTAGAGGACATTGGTAATAATGCTAAATTCTGTTTTCATATTGTCATGAAAACATGCCCATATGTTTTTGACCCCCTTGAACCTCACTTTTACATAGAAAAACAAGGGTTTTCAGGGGTAAGCATTTTTTTTCTAATTTATGCTTAAGGACATAGCTTGTGGGTGTTTTGCAGCATCGTCACGTAGAGAGCGTTCTAACGTGTCCCCGCCATCTATGTTTTGAAGAGAAATAAGAAAAAAATCATTTTTATCTGATTTTTGTGTGTGTGTGTTGGTGGGGGGGGGGGGGGGGGTTGTGATGGGGTGACGGTAGTAAAATCCTCCATTGGATTTGAATTATGTGTGTTTTCGTAATGTTATATTATGTATTTAGCCATTTGGAACACCACCTCTTTATAATACTTTGTTCTTAATCCAAGCATAAGCCTCTTAGTTAAACAGTGTTATATCCAAACAAAAAGGTAGAATAGCGTAAAATAACTTCCTTTACATTTTTTTTGTCATTTTTTTCTATGCAATTAGTTAGGGGTTTGAACTTTGAACAGTATTATATAAAAATGTGTCATAAAATGATTGTGCTGTACTAATAGGCCAAATGAGACTACAAGTACATGTTTTAAAACTGTCATAGTCCTCGGAATAAACATGAGCTAGTATTGTTTTGTTTGTTTGATTTGAGGTTTAACGTCCCCGTCAACACTGTAAAGGTCATTTTGGAGACGTTGATTCCAATTGTGTGGGACTTTTACCCGACATTGAAACGAAATGACAGCTCAAGCCCTGTCGCCCAATGAAACCAATACGGTTTAAAGAGTACATTGTTGTACTTTCTATGAGCAAATGCAGTCATCACTACACTGATTAGGCTATTTACAACCATATCAGTTAATAGCTGGGGGCTGCTTGTGTCTGTCTTATGACCTGTGGAATAAATAACCCAGTCTCAGGATCAACCATATGCCCTAGGTCTATAGGGCAAGACAAATTAATCGTATATTTTATAGCTCCCCATCAAATCAGTAGCTGATATGTACACCTGTACAAATTGAGCAAAAAAAACTATAAGTTGGTGGTAGATGACAGGTCTAACTCTGGATTTTTGGAGCACGATTGTTGTCAAATGTGTTTGTCTGAACGGCAAACCTACAGAAAATTTGCTGCTGCCTTAACTGGCCCTGAGACATTTGACTCAATACCAAGATCTGAAATCTCTTGAAGCTTGTAGTCTGGTTTAGGCATTTTTTTGCCTATACTATGTATAGAAGAGCAGGTTTCACAACCTGTAAGGCAATATAGACAGCATAATTGCCCTTTCGCCTGGCTCTAGCTTCCTGAAAACATTGTGAACTGGAATACATGGTGCAGTCAGCATGAATACACTTCCTGTCTGTCTTGAGGAATATGTTATCAACATTAAGCTGGCTAAAATGAAGCAGAAGTAGATCGAAAACATGGGTATATGGACTGACCTGAACAGCTGTGTTATCTCCCAGAGAACCTGCAAACTGCAGGTGCAAAATCATTCTACTATCAGCTTCTTCATAGTTGTAATCCAGTAAATGCTGAGCAGCAACAACCTGACTGCATACTTTCAGAGATTTGTTCTCAAAATAGAAGTAAAGCATTGATCAAGAATCGATACAATTAATTTACACCTCCCATCAATGACTCTAAAAGGAAAGAATCACAAACATGAAGTAACTAGAACTTAATGGAAACAACAACAGAGGAAAGCCAAAAGGACAGTTACTGTCCCACAAAAGAAAGCCAAAAGGACAGTTACTGTCCCACAAAATGGCACACTGGCTATCCAGTTATATTATAGGAATCACCCACGATATCACTGAGAAAAAAAAAAGGAACCTAGTCAATATGATTGTCCAAAAAAGCACTATGCAAAATAGTTGATGTGACTAGGAAGACCTAGTCAAGCATTTTGACTAGAAAAAACTAGTCAACTTGACTAGCTTTACTTAGCCTAGTACATTTGACTAGCTTCATCTAGTCAAAGTTCACTAGTTTAAGCTAGTCATATGTACTAGCTTAATAGTCAAATGTACTGGTGTGACTGTCAAAAGTACTAGCAAGCATGGTCAGTGTGTGTGTGTGTGTGTGTGAATTCGGGTTTAACGTCGCTTTCAACAATTTTTCAGTCATATCACGACGGTGTCTGGTTGCGACAGGGAGCTCAATGCTCACGTTTATAGTGCTGCCTCACTGAAGTATCATGTCCCAGACACATTACATGATACCACACCCAGTCACATTATCCTGACACTGGATCGACCAGTCCTAGCTCTAACCCGTAAATCTGAGTGCCAAACGAGGAGCAGCTAGTACCATTTTTAACGACTTTGGTATGTCGCGGCCCGGGATCGAACCCGAGACCTCCCGTTCCCCGGAGCGGACACTCTACCAACTGAGCTATCGGGGCCGGTAAACATGGTCAGGATTACTAGATTCTTAGTACTGATTACTAGTTGCTTTAGTCGTAGATTACTAGATTCTTAGTACTGATTACTAGTTGCTTTAGTCGTAGTTCCTCTACAGATGACAAGGCAGGTAGTCACATTGATAAAAGGGCTAGTCACATTTACTAGGAAACTGATGCAGGTCAAAACACATATGGAAAAACATGCTGTGTAAAGGTGCCTTTAGGAAGATAAGAGAAGAAATAAAAGAATATTTCTTACCTGCAGAGTTATATTTTCATATTGCAGAAAAAAAAATCCCCATTATTTATGCTTGGATTCACGGAAATGTCGACTTTAGAGTTTCTGGACGTATATTTGTATGTTGACATTGTTGTTGTTGTTGTTTATCTTGTAAGCATTATAACGCTGCTTATAACCACTAGGTGCTTAAGAAATAAAAGAATATTTCTTACCTGCAGAGTTACAAACAATAAGAACAAAGTGCTCAAGGTGAGTACAACAACCCACTGTATGTTGGGTGAAATAATATCAGAATCAACCCACTGTATGTTGGAGCATGTTCTCCTAAACGTTAAGATGGCATCTGGAACGCTTCCTCTACACCTTCTGCAAGCTGTCAATCAACTTTCGGCGGGAAAACTGTCTAGACACCCTAGTCATACTGACTAGAAAGGGTAGTCATACTGACCAGATGCCCTGTCAACGATTATTGATTTACGCTTACTAGAGAGACTAGTTAAATTGACTAAGAATGCTCAGTCAACCTACAGACGACTAGGTGACCCTCTGTGTTTACTAGGTAAACTAGTCGAATGTACTAGTTATTTTTTTCAGCGATGAAGTTATGAACAAGCCCTTATAAGATGGTTTTTATCACGACCCATTACTGCTTAGTATGCCATGCATAGTTGCAAGCTCTACCAAACACCATACCAATACACAGGCTTTTAATAAGGCTGGATTTATTTCACAATGACAGTTTAAAATTTATTGAACCATTTTCCCTGACATTTGGACAATTTTGTTTGTTTGTTGTTTTATTTGAAGTTTAACCTGTCCATCAACACTGTATAGGTCATTTTGGAAACCTTGCTTCCAATTTTGTGGGACTTTTACCCGACATTGAGATGAAATGACATCTCAAGCCCTGTCGCCCAATGAAACCAATACAGCTTATAAGCATGGATGGTCCGACTCGCACCGCTTTGCCCGGACAGGCTTAGATCCTCTAAGGGGTTTACCTAATATATATAGATAGTGGGGGTACGGCGACATATTCGTTGTCCGTCAGCACGGACAATGAATATATCACCAATTTGAGCATAATACATATATATTGCACATATATTCTGCAGTATTATCACTAACTCTGTTCGTTGAAACAATCGATTGATGATTACACTGTAATCGGTGATATATTTGTCTATATATCAATTACATGTAATCCATTTTGTTGAGACTTTTTATTGATGATTACGCGTAATCCATCCTACTCATCAGGACCCCATTTTCGTTTTATTCTGCAGTATTACCGCAGAACTAACACTCTATCCTATTCAATCTTGCAATTTCCTGCCTCCAAGGCTTTATTTTGTCTATATATTCATGCTTTTTTCTGACATTTTCTCCACCACATTTATCACAAATTTGATATTTCGCTGTAGTACCGTTACCACATTGTAGACATTGCACTACTTTACTTTTGTTATGTTTCATAATGTGATTATGAGCTTTACAAAAGATAGAATTTTTTACTGATTTGTTTTTACATGGTTTATTTGAACCTAACGGCAACATAGCACATTTATTTTGCATACTTTGTGTTTCTATACTCATTTTTTATTTTATATTAAAAAAATATTTTTTTAGTTAAAAGAAAAAGAAACATGAGTGCTGTACAGAGACTATTACAATTACACAGCGAAGGAAGAATTAGTGATGAAGCTTTAGATAAAGCTCTTAAATCTTTAGAACAGAAGAGTGATGCACCACAACAAACTTCTACATTAGATAATCTGCGCAAAAGACGTAGAGATAAAAAGATAAGAAAACGACAGCAACAAAATGCTGTTAAAACAAGTGAAAAAATTAATGATGAAGATATAGATGATGATACTAAAGAAGAGAAAAATGCTCTGAAACTGGTTGATAAACCATTATGCAATTACTTCAAAGCGTATGAAATAGATGCTCATAAATATAAAGACCCAAATATTTTGTTTAATGATAAACAACCTATCATCTTAGACCAAATCAGGAAAGACATAAAAGAATACAATGGTATTAAATTTTCAATAGGATTATCTCTAAAATTCTTTAAAGATGAACTTGATGGCGAAAGAAAAGAAGTTAACGCTGCATCACACGGAGAACAATGTGCAGTTCTTAATGAAAATAATTTAGATGAACACTATAACAAACAAACAGCTTATTTACAAACATGGATTGAAAAATTCACAAATACCGCAACAGGTTTAGAAATTGACCACTGTATCAAACTCTATCTCAACATAGCAAAATATGAACCACTCAAAGGTTCTTCATATATTCCTCTTCCAAAAGTAATAGCAAACAAACAAGCAATAATTAATATGAAGAACAATGATAATAAATGTTTAGAATGGGCATTGAAATCTGCTCTATATCCAGCAAAAAACCACTTGAATAATGTATATAGTTATACAAAATGTCCTAATCTGAATATGGAAGGAATTGACTTTCCCACACCAATCTCACAAATACCAAAAGTTGAGAAACAAAACAATATAGCAATCAATGTTTATGGATATACAATCACAAAAAAGACAGAGAAACTTACTGTATTTCCATATCATATTTCAAATCAATCAAATGATAAAGAAAGAATTAACCTGCTTTTGATAACAGAAGTTGAAGAGGAAATTGATGATAATGAAGAAGGAGAAATAGATGAAAATTATAATCCAGATGAAAAAACACCAAAGGAAACAAAATATCACTACTGTTTTATTAAAAACCTTAATAGATTACTTTACAATCAGAACAATAAACACAAAGATAAAACACATTTCTGTGATAGATGTCTTCACGGTTTTACAAGAGAAGACCTACTAATCAAACACAAAGAAGACTGTGAAGGCATAAATAAATCTCCAATGCGAATAGAAATACCATCAAAAGGTCTTATCAAGTTTAAAAACCATCAAAATCAAATGCCCGTTCCATATGTTATCTATGCTGACTTTGAAGCACAAATCAAACCCAAATCACAACAAAAAGGAGATAAATCAGAAATAACAAGCGAACACGAAGCGTGTGGATTTGGATATCAAGTTGTTAGATATGATGGTAAAGCAGACAAACCAGTAATATACAGAGGTGAAGATGTTGCAGAGGTTTTTCTAAATCATTTAAAATGTGAAGTGAATAACATCAACAACATCTTTAGACATCCTAAACCATTAATAATGCCAACAGAACAGAACATACAAGATTATGAAAATGCTACCCATTGTTGGATATGTGAAAAAGAAATTAATAATGAAAAGAATCCAAAAGTAAAAGACCACTGTCATTTCACAGGAGAATATAGAGGACCAGCACACAAATCCTGTAATCTCAAACTTGCAATCAAACCAAATAAAACCAAAATTCCAGTTATCTTCCACAAGTTAAAAGGTTATGATAGCCATCTAATAATGCAGAAAATACACAAAGCAAGTGGAAACATTACTTGTATTGCAAATAATTCAGAGAAATTCATCTCATTCAGTATTGGACAACTGAAATTCTTAGACAGTTTTCAATTTATGGCTTCCTCTCTTGAAAAGTTGGTAGATGGAGCAATTGGTGTAAAGACAGAATGTGAAAAATGTAAAGGTACAGAAGAAATAAACATCAATGAAAATTGGTTATTAACAGCAAAATGTAAAAAATGTCACAATACAAGATATAAAAAACTCAACAAATCAGACTTACCATTAACTGTAAAACATACAACTAACTCACATCTTCTTGCTCGTAAAGGTATCTATCCATATGAATACATTGATAGTTTTGATAGATTTGATGAAACACAACTACCACCCATAGACAAATTCTACAGCAGTCTTACAGATGAAAGTATCAAACAAAAAGACTATGAACACGCTCAAAAAGTATGGAAACAATTTAACTGTAAAACACTTGGTGATTATCATGATTTATATCTCAAAACAGATGTTCTCTTACTTGCAGATGTTTTTCAAAAGTTTAGAGAAACCTGTATGAATAACTATAAACTTGACCCTCTACATTACTACACTGCACCTGGTCTATCTTGGGATGCTCTTCTAAAATACACAGAAATAGAATTACAACTTCTATCAGATTTGGATATGCATCTTTTCATTGAAAAAGGAATGAGAGGTGGAATAAGTATGGTTTCTAAAAGACACGCAAAAGCAAACAATAAATATGTAGCAGATTATAATCCAAATGAAGAAGACAATTACATAATGTATTTAGATGAAAATAATTTATATGGTCATTCAATGAGCCAACCACTTCCATTTGGTGGTTTCAAATGGATAACTAATAAAGATTTAATAGATGGAAAACTTCCAAAATTACAAAAAGGTAGAGGAAGAATATATGAAGTAGATTTAGAATACCCCAAACATTTACATAAACTACATAATGACTATCCACTTGCACCTGAAAAATTAGCAATTAAAAAAGAATGGTTATCCGACTATCAAAATGAACTAATTGAAAATAGTATGTTAAAAACAGAAAAACTTGTCCCCAATCTAATGGATAAGAAGAAATATGTAGTACATTACAAAAACTTAAGACTATACAAACAACTTGGTATGAAAATAACAAAAATACACAGAATATTAGAATTTGATGAGAAACCTTGGATGGAACCTTACATACGTCTGAATACAGAATTACGTAAAAAAGCAAAGACTACATTTGAAAAAGATTTCTTTAAACTTATGAACAACTCAGTATTTGGCAAAACAATGGAAAACATACGTAAAAGAGTTGATATTAAATTAGTCAAAACAGATGGCAGTGAAAATGAAAAAATCCGCAAGATACACCGACACAGACAGTTTATTAGTAGATATCAAAACCAAAGATGCTTACAAAGATATGTCTGAAATGAAAGATGAATATGATTTCTCTGATTATCCAAAAGAACATCCACTATACGATGAAACAAACAAGAAGGTCATAGGTAAGATGAAGGATGAATGTGCTGGTGTTCCAATATCAGAATATATTGGTCTTCGTCCTAAATTATATTCAGTATTAAGAGCAGATGAACAAGTCATCAAAAAAGCGAAAGGAACAAAAAAATATGTAATCAAAAAACAAATCAATTTTGAAAACTACAGAGATGCATTATTCAACAAAAAGAAATACACACACTCAATGAACATGCTACGCTCAATGCATCACAACATATATGGATTAAAAGTAAATAAGACTACACTTTCTCCTTTAGACACAAAAAGATACATAACTGACGATGGCATTACGACATACGCGTATGGGTATCAGCCGGAACAATAAGTAATTCCTCTTTGACAAACCCTCTCTTAGGTGCAGGAGATTTCAAATAATAAACTCTTATGCCTTGCGTTATAATGTGATAATCAATTTTATGTATATCAACAGACCATACTGGGTCAGTAGCCCTTCTCTTTCCACCACCTTCTAATTCTCCAGGTTGATACAAATATCTAACATTTGCATAAGGACAAATTTCAGCATCAACTTTTCTTGTTATAATTGGAGGAGGGTTTTTCGTCTCCTTATTTAATGCTTTAATAACATCAGATAATCTCTTAACCCATTCTCTGTTTCTTTTTTTAGTATCAATCTCTTTAGCATACTGATAACCAAACAATCTTTCTGCTAAGGTTCTATTAAATCTTTCTACTATTCCTTGGTCTCTATGTATCTCTTTTCTACCTCTTCTTATTTTGGTATTATGCTTTTCCATCAAAGTTGAAACGGAACTCATAAATTCTCTACCAGGATCAACTTGCAATAGTTTAGGATACTTCAAATGTCTTTTATAAATCTTCTCAAAAGC